>JAWHQI010000304.1:2415000-3155000 GCA_033032865.1 Dactylorhiza incarnata | reverse complement strand
ACATACACATACATATATACACACACACACAGCAAACACACACACACACAACATACATACACCACACACACATATACACACCACATACACAGCCACCACAAATACACCACACACACAGTCATATACAATCATATATACAATCACACACACACACCATGAGAATGAGGAAAAAATGGGATTGAGGAAAAAAATTTATACCTCCGCACTGGTGGCCGATCGATAGAGGAGATCCACGGTAAAGCTTGCAAGCACACACAGATCTGCAATGGAGTAGCTTGGTGATTCTTCGTGAAGGGGGAGATCTGAATACAGGAGCTTTTTCTTGCCGATTTGAACAGGGGAGAGAGAGCGTGCCCTAGGCGATCGGCAGGAGAATGGACGGCTTCCAAGCACGCCCTATGTGGTAGCTTCAACGAGGACGGAGGCGTCGAAGGGGAGAGAGCGAGCCCTAAGCGATCGACACCAGGATGGACCGCCGGGGAAGAGAAGTTCTGTCGCGCGCGAGTCCTGGGAGTGAATCGCGGCTGCAGGAAAACCTATTGAGCGGTTCCGGCGCGGCTGGACTGGCCCTTCAACCCGCGTCCCGCCTTAACAAAGAAACGGAGGTTATTAATAACCTCCGTTTCGTCCATCAGCAGCGCCAAACAATGCTGTCGCCAATAACTTCGTTTCGTTTCTGCCGCACCGGAGCTTATAAGCCGAACCAAACGCAGCCTAAATTTCTGGTCCGGTTCTTAAAACTTTACTTATAATTAACTTTTATAATACATATACAGTTAATATAAATACTAATTTATATTTTAACTTTTATAATTAATATACGTTTATAATGTTTAAATTTATAACTATTTATATTATATTTATGTTTATACAAATTTATATCGTTTATAAACCTATATTAACGTTAATAAATTTTACAAAATTTATATAAACGTTTTATAACATATATAAAATAAAATAAAATATAAATTATAATAAACACGAGTGAATAATGCAGCATGCGTTTTTGTTTTTTTTTTTTTTTTTATGTTCTCACAGCTCGCGTTTATATACAAAAAAACGCGTGAATAATCGCGGGACAGCTACTGTTGCGACACTTGAAATCTCATCTTTCAATTAATATATGAGATAAGTTAATAAATAATATATGTGATATAATATAATAAAAAATTACGGGCTCATGAAACAGAGTTGATATTAGCACCCTGATTATTGCCTCTTAATTAATGTACAAACTCAGTCCACATTTCACTTCTAAGGTCCGCCTCATTTAAGCCCGGGAGATTTTCGTCCTTTTAAAGAAAATGGGCGACCACATTACTCAGATCCAGCCTTTCTTCAACATTTCTTAACCCAACCCTTGTTGTTCTGACTAGCACGAGTAAAAACCCTTCTATCACACCCTAAATTGACACGGGGCTTTTGTCTATCGGTTAGGGGATCGACTCTCTGAATAATTACAACGAACCTAATGCATAGACCAGCGTTACGTACTCATTAAATTAATTCCTTTATATTAAAAAAAAATTGTGCTCGTTATAAAATGATTCCCAACATTTATTGCTGAGGGCTTGGGTAATTCCTCAATTGTAAGATGCATTTAAATTACTAGGTACAATCAACTGATTCACAAAACCATAATCACATAAAAATGAAAAACTCTGAGCAATCATAACAATTATACCTTTCAGGTAAACAAATGTTAGAAAAGAAATCTCTTCCGGAATTGCAGGAATGGAAGATCCCGTCCGCTACGGAGCACCTGAAAACCTCTACGGAGCAACCTGTGCAGATCCCGTCCGCTGGATGCCGAGCAGCGAGCGAAAGGATAATCCCGCATGCTAGATCCCATCCGCTGTAACTCCTAGGACTCGATTCTGCGCCGAAGTAGGAAGGGAAAAAATTATCGCCGGTCTTCGCCGAAGGACTCGATGTCGAGCAGCGTGCGGACCTCCCAGAGACAAACGTCGAGGCGCGCGAAAAGCCTACCGAGCGAACGCAACCGGTATTTTGGGTTTAGGGGTGCGATTATAGGAATGAAAAATATGCTAAAAAAAGTGAGTGCAAATAGCCTCCTTTGATCGCTAATTAAGAATCAATTCTTCTCATGGAATCCCACACCGGCACGGACTGAATCAAAGTAGTACATCAGGACAAGTGCTTTGCAACTGTACGTCGCCCAAAGGCCAAATAACGCCGGCCAACTCAGGCCTTCACGCCATTTGGAGCCTAAAGTATTTAATTATGCGTATAAATAAATTCATCACAATAAAGCCTTAGTAATAATTAGTTGAATTATTCCTCGACCGTGACTGTCTCACTTCAATTTGGATGCATGCTTAAAGCTCCCTAAACTTATTTGCTCCTGTGAGTTTAATCAAAAACATCATTATCATAGAATGTACGTTCGGCAAGACAAAGATTACGACCGCTATAAAGAAAATAGACTAGTTTTGAGCATAAAATGCATGAATTTTGGTAGGCGAGGTCAGGCGTTCACGAACGACGATTCATGATCATGGCGTTCACGACCACCACCACCACCACGCCAAAAGAAGCCTAAATCGGCCGACCGTAGTGTTTTTAAATTTCGAAGACATGTTTGACTTCCATCCGAAGAGCAAATAATTGATCAGCATTAAATACAGTGAATCAGTATAAACTTTCTATTTATAAACAATATTTTTCTTTATAATGTATTACATCATTAGTTGAATTTGAGTTGCTCAATTTCTTTAATCCGTTTAAACAATACCTTGAATTGTAGGTACAGTTTAAATCTATGTGATTTGGCCAATGAGGCTTGCCCACTTGGCTAAGGCTGCGTTTGACGCGGCTTATTTGTTCCGACGAGGTTGGACAAAAACGTCATTGTCATAGAATGTATGTTTGGTCTGACAAATGTTACTACCGTTACAAAAAAACAGAAACTAGTTTGAGGCATAAGATTTTGATTACACAATGACATTTTTGTCCAACCACACCGGGATAAATAAGTCGCGATATGCCGCGCCAAACGCAGCCTAAGTTGAGGCCTCATGACATGAAAATGAAAGTTATTGGTTCGATTCTCACTAGGGGGTGTGCTTTGTCTATTTATGTAATAGTTTTGATGCGGGTCGCTCGACGCTCTCACGGTCCGGTCGAAATGAACCGTCTTAGCTTGAGAGTGAGCCGAGCGCGCAAACAGTCACAAAAAGAACCAAACGCTGACAGCAAGACGCTCGACATGGAAAAACTCGAAAAGAAAAAAAATCACGGGGCCGAATCGGTGCCGGAAAATATCCACTATCTTTCAGAATGTTATAAATAGTTATTTCTCGAGGGTGACATGTAACCGCTCGTTACAATTAGATTTCTGGATCACCGATGTTTCGGAAAGTGGAGCGCAAAGATGCACGCTCTGAAGCTGTCTGGAATGATGAACGCAACTGCGGGAATTCTGAACTGGGAGCGCGGAGCCGAAGGAGATCTCTGAGTCGCCTTCGAAGGGATCTCCAAAGGCCGAAAGAGATCTCCTAGTTGTCTTTAAAGGATCTTCGAGCAATCTTCAAGTGATCTTCGAAGGAGCTCTCTCTCGTGTAGAATGTCGTCTCTTCAAATGAGAGCTCGGGACCCTTTTTATAGCCGTTGAGAAGGGCGTCCCAGTATTGCGCCACCATAACCACCAGACAGACGAATGAGAACTCTCGCTCAGGGGCACTCAGATTGCCAATTTTGTGAATTTGACGATCTTGTCCTCATGGCAATTCGGGCATGGCCAGCGGCGTCAGTGGTGAGCGCAATATCGGGAGGCGACGACAGCGGTGAGCACGGCGCCAGGAGGCGGCGGCGGCAGTGAGATGTGGCGAGCGCGGTGCGCGGCGGTGATGGCACACGCAGTGGCAGGAGGAAAGTGCGAAGGCGGGAGGCAGGCACGACGGCGGGAGGGGGGCACGGCGGCGGGAGAGGGGCACGACGGAGGGAGGCAGGAGGCCCGGGTGCGGCGGCGGGAGGTGGGCGCGACGTTGGGAGGCGAGTGCGACGATGAGCACGACGAGAAAGGTGGCATGGAGGCTCACGTGGAGGTGTGTGTACAGAGGCTCGCGTTGAGTCACGCAAGCGTGGAAGCTCATGCGGAATCGTGCGTACGAAGGCTCGCTCGAAGACGTGCGCTAAGGTTGCGAAGTCGCGTGACCTCCCTTGAACGCCATGACTGGGCGCTGAATTCAGCGCCCAGCTTAGGCACTAACTAAGTCGACCAACGCCTAATGGGGGGGGGGGGGTGACTAAGTCAACACCCCTTGGGGCTTATAATGTTGCTTGATATCTGCGCGACATCTTGCTCCGCGCGGAACAGTGCTGCGCGCTCTGCTCCACACAGAATAGTGCTGTGCTCACCGCTCCTTTTATAAGTATTTTGAGGAAGGAAATAAATTAAGTCTTCAACGGCGCTCGCGTGAGCGCTGTTTTAAGCAGTCTATGGAGCTGGCGCATAGCGAACACTGAGCAAGAGAGCGATCAGAGTGAACGCTGAGCCAGAGAGCAGTCAGAGCGGACGATGAGCATGAGAGTTAGAGTGGACGATGAGCAGGAGAGTCAGAGTGAATGTTGAGCAGGAGAGTCAGAGTGAAAGCTGAGCAGGAGAGTCAGAGTGAGTGCTGAGCATTAGAGTCAAAGTGTCGAGTCTTCACCAGAAAACTTCAGAGTTCTGTCTTAACCTTTTGGTTGCATGTCTTCAGATGAAGTCCTGATGACCTTTTTATAGCTTTTATGTGGGCGTGCTATTAATTGCGCAATTTGGAGTTTGAACGGGTGAATGAGAGTGCTATTTTCTGATCATCTGAATCACTTACTTCGAGAAAATGATGGATATCCCCCCCCCCCGGATTGGCCCGGGCAGGTTCGTCGACGACGGTGGTGACGGCGATGAAGTCGGTACAACGGGGTGAAGAGCGCGCGTCGGGGGGGGGGGGGGGGCACCACGCGCGTGCACGCGAAAAAAAATACGACGAGGGGATGCGCAGGGGCGGATCCAGGAAGTTCAATAAGGGGGGCCAGACTTTGTCTTTCTCCGACCAATTTTTATTTTGAATGTCTCCACCTTATCGGAACCGTTTCTCCCTCATTCGGTCACCGTTTTGACGTGTAAGTTGTCAAAATTCACTGTCTCGAAGAGAGAAATCCAAATTCACTATCTATTTTTACAAAATATTTGAGGGGGGAGGGGGTTGGGGGAGGGCCCCACCCTGTCCCCCTTAGAAAGTCTTCTTCTATGCCACCATTTGCTCGACCGTAAGCCACAAAGTTGAGTTTGGGAGGGAAGGAGAAGCTCGCTATGAAAGTCTTCTTCTATGCAATAAATGATGCTAGCAGCGAAAGCTTGGGAGGGAAGGAGAAATGAAGAAAGGCATATCACCTTTTAGTCACCGGAGAAAAATACGGGTTAGTGTGGGGAGGAAGGAGTAAATGAATGTGCAAGTTTCTTTCTTAGTCGTGAGAACGGACTACGGGAGGCTCGGAGTTGTGAATGAAGATGTCGGTAGGTTGGAAATGAGGGAGAGAAATTTAGGCTAAAATGAATTCCCACGAAATTGCATTGAATTTCAATTCTCAGCAGAAATATTGGCCGCCGAACAAGCCTGATCTGAAGAACTAAATAACTAATTATGCCATGATTTTTTTTTCTCTCATCGTGTATCCCGAATAGTCCAATGATCCCCAATTCCAACGGTTTAAACTTCAAACTTTGAATAATCTCGCGTAAAGTAGAATAATACAATACATAAAATCATACACATTCAAATCAAACAAGTTCGCCTGCGGATCTTCTCTTCTACCTTTACCTCGCCGCCGTTAATTAATAGGCAGCGAGTTGGCTGCCGGGGCCAGGACTTCGTACGAACGGAGTCGCCGGATAAAGCGCCTCCCACACATCGGTGAAGGCGGCGATGATGGCGCGGTGGTGATGCTGCGAATTGAGCGAGAGAAAGCATTGGAGCAGCTTCTCCAAATCCGCGGCTTCGTATATCTCCTTCTCCACCACCATCTCAGCCATTGAGCGCCGGAAATCCGCCCTAGGATCCTCCGACTGCTTCACCACCGCCATGCTCTCCCCCTCCCCCACTCCGAGGTACGGAGACAGACGGCTCCTCCACGGCGAGTTGGTCTCTGTTTTCGTGCCCTCCATCACCGCAGCCCTCCGCGTCTTTAACTCCGTCATCTCAAAAGAGTTATCCGCCGTCGTTAAATCAGCCTCCTCCTCTTCGTCCCGGTCTTCCTCTTCGTCGCTGGAGAACATTCGGGACGGTTTGGGCTGCCGCGGTTTCTTCTTGGAAGTGCGGCGGCGGTGGCGGGGGCGGTCGGATATTACGTTGGAGGGCGGAGAGGGGGACGGTGCAGATGCCGAGATGGCGGCGGCAGTGGCGGCTGAGAATCCGTCATATGAGACTGGGTGCCATTTCTCATCCTTGCGCCAGAGATAAGCAGGGGTTTCCCTCGCACGGGAGAGATCATCGGCGGCGGCGTCAGCCGCCGCCGAAAGTTTGGGGCGAGGGATGCGGCGGCGTCGGGGGCAGCAGAAGGAGGATGAGACGACGGGGGCGATGCGGAGGTTGGATGGAGTGGATTGTTTTGGTGGGCGCGACTGGTCGGAGCTGATATCGTCATCTTTGGAGGTGGAGGAATCCAAGAGCCGGCGAGCCATGAGGCGGAGGAGGAAGAAGAACGAAGAGAGCTAGCTTTGGTTATTTCCAGAGTAGGAATGCAAGATTAATATCTGTGGTGTGGTGATTTTTATAAGAGAAGGCCAGGGGTTGACTGAGTGACGGTTATAGTTCGGTGGAAGAGACGATCGACGTGGTTCGGGTAGTTGGAATCGGATTTCGACCCGCTAACTTCACCCGTTTACCGTTTCCAATGAGGATTTATTCCTATATATATTTGTCTATTCAGGAAATTTGGCGTAAAATTTTATTAATTTACCTGATCAAATTTTATAAATTTTATTAAAATCAACTGATCAAATTCTACGTAAAATTTAGTTGGTTAGGGCTAGCATTGTGGAGAAGAACTTGGGCTCGAGCGATGTTGATTGTCGACTTAAGTTGGCAAGGTTGAGGTGTTACTTATGTACCTTTGAAGATAGAAATTGACATGAGGCGTATCTTGGGTGTCCGTTTTTCGATGAACTACGACTGTTATCACTTGTGTTATGTCAACAAGTTGTGATAGGTCTCCCCCTCGAGATGCTAGCTCTAACCGGAGTAGTTTTGAGGCCTGGTTGTTGTAGACCAACCAAACTATGTACATACTTTAGGTTTATGGTAGTTATATTGGAGGATTGTCCTTTGCTAGGACTACTGTATGATCTTCACTGCCCCCCCAAACGCTCCCTGCCCTCATCAGGCCGCTCTCACCGGACTCAGGATGTTACATGCCCCCTAGCTTCCACTTGGTTCATCCCCGAAACCACACGTCATACTGCAAGCAAGAGGACTGGTTTTGATATCATTTATAATGACTTAACCATCACAATATGAGAAGTAATGTCCGCATTGGTTCATCTCAGCCCACACTGAGCTGAACCGAACGACTTGGCTCTTTTCCACATGTGACACACATCGCGAATTTTCTGGGAGGTCACACATCCTAGGACTACTACCAGAGTATGTTTAACCATGAAGTTTCCAACACAACTCCACCACATGCTCCAAAAAGGCGTATGATATTTGAGGCTTTGAATATTATTTAAGCTCAAAACTTTTCCTCCAATTTTAATGTGATTTTCAATTCATTTATGCATTTTCTTTCACTTAGAAGCCTGCTAGGAGCTGTTTTCTCTAGGTTTTACTACACACAAAGCACTTTGCACCCTCATCGGACTTGAGATGTTACATTATGCTCTAGAGACCATGTCTAGTAGATTTGTAATATTAGATGTGTTGAGTTGCATGATTGATGTAGTGTATTTAAGATTATTTAGTGACGTGTCTTTTATATAATCTAACAATGAGATGTGCATGAGTAGTTGTGTTGATGATACTAGTCCATACACATGTCTTTGTACAAAACATCTTATGTGATTTGTAGATTAGCGACAATGACACACTTTGCTTTGATGATATCATAGCTCAAATTCATTTATCAAGTGAGGCAAGATTCTTAATTTGTTGGTCACATTGAGTGAGACCTATGAGCTAGCATAAACATGAACTTGATCAGACTATACTGATATAGTTTGAAGATTGTCTTGACATCTGATGATTGTGTGGGTATAATAGGTAGTTAGTAGCAAACTGAAAATTTTATTATTTTGGGCAATTGTATAGTATAGTAGATAGACTATTTAAGACACATATTTGACGTGCATGTCTTATTATTTAGGCATTTCTTTCTATTTTCTTAGTGCGCATATATATTGCTTACACACTCTTATGACTACTTACACTTGTTTATATACATATGAATATTTTTTTAATAATTTTGTATTGTTTTGCATAGTTAATAACATATCAATAGCATTCTCTTGATAATAAGGTGATTAATCAATGCATTCTAATTATTTTTATTAGGGATAAACCTAGCTCGTAGATCAATCTGATTTGTGGTTGCTATTCTTTAGATAGCTAATTTTCTTTTGTTTTAATTTGCTTATGCTTTTTAGCTTTGTGTTTGGCTTGTGAATCACATTTTAATATTTTTCATTTCTCATTTTTATATTGGATTTTTAGTTGACTTTGTAATCACTTGGTCCCATTTGATAATTAATGCTAGTTGCTTTGTTTCTTCTCATACTCTGCTTTGATTGTTTTTGTTATACTTTATTATTCTATTTTTCATGAGCATTAACATAGTTTTATAACACATTGTGGGCTTTATATATGGTGCTAAAATATATGACTTTGCATCCTACAACATACAAATTGCCATGGTAGAAATCAACATAATTGCTAAGAGCTGTTTTCTCTTGGTTTTACTGCACACAAAGCACTTTGCACCCTCATCGAGTTTGAGATGTTACATTATGCTCTAGAGACCATGTGTAGTAGATTTGTGATATTAGATGCATTGAGTTGCATGATTGATGTACTGTATTTAAGATTATTTAGTGACATGTCTTTTATATAATCTAACAATGAGATGTGCATGAGTAGTTGTGTTGATACGCGTGTCTTTGTACAAAACGTCTTATGTGATTTGTAGATTAGAGACAATGACACACTTTGTTTTGATGATATCATAGCTCAAATTCATTTATCAAGTGAGGCGAGATTCTTTTGTTGGTCACATTGAGTGAGACCTATGAGCTAGCATAAACATGAACTTGATCAGACTATACTGACATAGTTTGAAGATTGTCTTGACATCTGATGATTGTGTGGGTATAATAGGTAGTTAGTAGCAAACTGAAAATTTTATTATTTTGGGCACTTGTATAGTATAGTAGATAGACTATTTAAGACACATATTTGACGTGCATGTCTTATTATTTAGGCATTTCTTTCTATTTTCTTAGTGCGCATATATATTGCTTACACACTCTTATGACTACTTACACTTGTTTATATACATATGAATATATTTTTAATAATTTTGTATTGTTTTGCATAGTTAATAACATATCAATAGCATTCTCTTGATAATAAGGTGATTAATCAATGCATTCTAATTATTTTTATTAGGGATAAACCTAGCTCGGAGATCAATCTGATTTGTGGTTGCTATTCTTTAGATAGCTAATTTTCTTTTGTTTTAATTTGCTTATGCTTTTTTAGCTTTGTGTTCGGCCTGTGAATCACATTTTAATATTTTTCATTTTTCATTTTTATATTGGATTTTTAGTTGACTTTGTAATCACTTGGTCCCATTTGATAATTAATGCTAGTTGCTTTGTTTCTTCTCAGACTCTGTTTTGATTGTTTTTGTTATACTTTATTATTTTACTTTTCATGAGCATTAACATAGTTTTATATATAACACATTGTGGGCATCGATCAGATTGCTTTATGGTGCTAAAATATATGACTTTGCATCATACAACATACAAATTGGCATGGTAGAAATCAACATAATTACTAAGTTGTTTAAAAATGCCAAAAAAAATCCCGACGTTGAAATTTTAAGTTCTAGTATATAGGTCGAAGCTGATAAAAAAATGTCGAAAGGAAGGGTTTTGAAATTACTTGAATTAATATGGTTAATAACTTCCCAAGATAAGAATAACTTCTCATTTAAGTTATGGTCAATAACTTCTTACTATACATATAATTTCTCATTTAAAATGAATGTCCAATAATTATCTATGATGAGGATAACTACCCACTAAAGTGAAAACTATCCATTAGTGATAACTACCTATTGAGTGGGTGTGATTGATGACAACATATCTATAAATGCCTATGGAGGGGTACTCGGTCCATAAGTTCAATCACCATTCATCCTACACCATCTAGAGGGAGTGATCGAGGGCTTACAAGATCGTTACTCGCGTCGGAGCCATACTCAGAGAAAGCATCAATGGCCGGAGGTTTGATCCTATTCTTCCGCCTTAAGTTTTATTCTGCATACTACGCGTTTAAAGTTGTCGTTCGCGTAGATTTTTTTCTATCATTTGGTATCAGAGCGGTTTTAATCTCTGTCTTGATGGAAATCCAAAGTCAAATTCATGTCTGTATGCACAACTAATTTCAGAATATTTTCTGATGATCTTTTTAATATTTTCTGATGATCGGCCTATTTAAGAAAAACTGGCATGAGGCCGAACGGAGTTCGGGAAATTAACTTTGGTCGGGACAATTTTCCAATCAGCTCCGATGCGTTAAAACTGCATTGCGTACTTTATTAAGAAAAAAATCATCAAAACTCCATTTGCTTTCCAAACAGTTTTTTCAAAACTCCATTTCAATCAGCACTGAAAACTCCATTTAATTCAAACAGTTTTCCTGACAAAACTCTATTTCTCAGCAACAAAACTTCTTCAAAACTCCATCTCTGATAAACAACTTTTCATCAGCAACAGCTCAACAAAACGCAACCATAATTGTAATCAATTAAATTAACATAATAATTTTATCCCACGGAATATTGTTATATTTAATATAATTAATTAGGATAAATATCAAATATATCATTTTTAATTTACCCACATGAATTAAAATTTGACATAATTTGATGATTTTATCAAGTCTCCAAACATAAATTCACTTTGAATTAAAATTTTAGCCGACAGACAAGTTTTATGTCATTCGATTTATGATATAATTTACATTAGTAAGCTATATATATAGTTTTGTAACCTTTTAATTATTGTTAATTAATTAATTCTGAAATTATAATGTTAAAATAATTAAGTAATAAATAAATTCTGAAATTATTTTAATTAATATGGTTAATAACTTCTCATGATATGGATAACTTCTCATTTAAGTTATGATCAATAACTTCTCACTATACGGATAACTTCTCATTTAAAATGAATGACCAATAATTATCTATTATGTGGATAACTACCCACTTAAGTGAAAACTATCCATTAGTGGTAACTACCCATTGAGTGAATGTGTTTGATCACAACACATCTATAAATACCCATGGAAGGGTACTCAGTCCATAAGTTCAATCACTCAATCATCCTACATCATCTAGAGGGAATGATCAAGGGCTTAGAAGATCGTTACTCGCGTCGGAGGCCTACTCGGAGAAAGCATCAATTGCCAGAGGTTTGATCTTATTCTTCCACCTTAAGTTTTATTCTGCATACTACGCATTTAAAGTTGTCGTTCGCGTAGATTTTTGTCTAACAACACACGCACGCACGCACGCACGCACGCGCACACACACACACACACACACACACACACACACACACCTTAGGGACGGTAGAGCAGTGAGTTTGGATTTCAATTGAGGATGTCGTAGAGAAGTCACAGTGTGGGAAATGCCATCATGAAGGGGATGCCGCCGTGGAGGAGCAGCCGTGGCGGAGGATTCGTCGCCGTGGGAGGAGCCGTCAAATTAGAAGTCGCAGAGTGGGAAATATCGTCATGGAGGAGCAGTCGCTGTGGATGATCTGTTGCAGTGGGAGGAGTCGACAAGGGGAAGCAGCATGAGTGATGTTACGTATTTTTAATAATAATATGTCTGCGTGTCGGAACCGACACAGTAGGCTTAACAGGTTGCGTGTCAACCTAGGGCTTGGTCCTTACGCTGGAGATACTAAATAATCTCATTCCAAACTCGATGGATAGTGTAGAATATCTTGAGCAAATCCTAGCCTCTATTCCCGTTTCTCATTTTCTGCCGATTGAAGAGGAGGAGCTCCCGGTTTTCTTACTTCTCTGGATCTCGTCGCTCCTACACTCGATAGATCGCCGACACTCGATAGATCGTCGATCTATAGTGGAAGTCCGACATTCTCTTTCTGCGGTATCTCAGCGCTGAGGGAAGTTCCCGTCCTTTCATCGTGAATCCAGGCAAGTCACTTGTTCTCAATCCCTAGCCGCTCGAGAAAATAGAAGAGGAACTCCAGTCGCTTTTCCGCCGGTGTTCGGAATTCCAGGAGGCACTTACGCCGCCTTCTTCTTCTTCTTCGATCCAGGCCTTTTTCCATCGGATCTATGTGATTTTGTTGCTCCTAGAGTGGACGAAGATCCTTACTATCGATCGAAGTTTTTTTGTTGCAGATAGTGGGAAAGATTCTTGACATCGGAATCATGATCTCAAGATTATATGACTTTCTGCATCTCTTAATCCAGATCTCGAGATTATAGGCCATTTTCCTCCTATTCTTGCCCCTGTGTGATCAAGAGAAATCAAAAGCCAACCCACCAAAGAGATTATAGGATTTTTTGCATCTCTTGGAAGAAGGGGTGACTTTTGTTGATTGTTTGCTGATCGGATCTTGCTTCGGAGATTATGTTTCAAACGGAGAGGAGAGGAGGAGAAAACAATTACTGGATTGGATCCGAAGGTTCTCGATCGTCCTCGCACGAATCAAGTGACATTTTACTGGTTTTTACTCGTTCTGTGTGAAAAACATGTTGAAAAGAAGCACCTAAGACATCGTTAAGCTGCAGTCCTTTGACGCTACGAATTTCCATGTTTGGAAAATCAATGTCTGAAAGTGCGCAGTGTAACCTCTGAGTATTCTCTAGAGAGGGGTGAATAGAGATTAAAACCTTTATATAAAATGTGCACACACAATACAAAACTTATAATGACTATGCTATCAGAAAAACCAATATAGAATAAATTAATCACATATTGCATAAATAATAAAGGGGACAACACAGAAAATCACAAACACGGAGAAGACAAGTTTTATAGTGGTTTCCCAAAATATGGGTACTCCACTCTTCTACCTCCTTGGTAGGAATGCACTATAAGTGTCTGAGTCTTTTGATAAAGAGACTCTCAGAACTAGCAACTAAGTCTTTTGATAAGGAGACTCTTAGAACCACTAGCTGAGTCTTTTGATAAGGAGACTCTTAGAACCACTAGCCGAGTCTTTTGATAAGGAGACTCTTAGAACCACTGAGACTTTTGATAAGGAGACTCTTAGAACCAACTGAATCCTTTGGAGAGGGATTCTTTGGACTCTTTCACAGTTACAGAAATAAGATAGGGAGAAAAATAAGAAGAAGAAGTTGTATTATTTCTTCTGTTGGTGTTCTTTAGGGTGTGTTTTGAATGAACCATTGCTTAAGGAAGAAAAGAGTGCTAGGGCGATGAGCTTGTGATCCTGATGATTTCTATGTACACTTGATGGCTTCCTGCTGTAAGAGAGAAGAAGAAGCAGGAGCAGTGTTTGTATTTCCTGTACAGAGATATTCTTTTCTTCTGTCTGTGTTAGAAATTGAGGAAGAAGAAGAAGAATGAATAGAATTCCTTAGTTATTATTTGTCTTCCTTCCTCTATATACTTATTCTCTGTCAAATAGTGTCGTTAATTTGTTTCCACTTATTGTTGAAGCTAGGAAAATCCTAGGCTCCAAAATTCGGACCAATGCAGCCGGAGATTACTTGTCAAATGGCTCGAAGAGACAGCTTGACTGGCAACTACGAGGAAGCTAGAAGAGCAACAAACAGGACCCCAGGCGCCACGGCAGGGAGGTCCCACCACGTACCCAGAAGCTCAGAAGAGACTTCCCCTCCACAACCAAAGAATGGTCGAGCAGGGTACGAGGAAGGCACCGACTTGGCTAGTACCGGGAGTAGCGGCCAGGGTCGACGGGATTGAGAATTTGAACGAGGGGGGTTCCAAAAGCTCAAGTTCAGGTGCCAATCCAAGTACCCCTGGGGTCCTATTTATAGGAAAACCAAGGGGTAGGGGGTTTTTATAGCCCAGCCCCTGCCTGGCGACTATGGGATACTCGGCGACCATTAAGCCATAGTCGCCCATCTGGAGAGTATTGGGTGATGCTCGCACATGTCGGGCCAATACTCGCCCAAGTCTTCTACTGCTCTGGTGTTCGACGAAATCCTCTTGGCTGCGTTCGACGAACTCTTCTAGGCCGACTTTGTCTTGGTGTCTCGAACTGTTGATTTCTGTGTTGACCTTTTGACTTTGACTTTTGTCTATGTGGCTTTGAATGGGTCCACCCTCGGAGAATGAGGGTTGTACACAATCCCCGCTCTTTGCGAGTAACGTAGTTGCTCGAAAAGAATCATCCAACCATCATTCGACGATCAGGCCTTCTAGCGAGTATTGATTGATAGTCGGCATCCTGCTGGTTGACGCTCTGGCTCTATATATAGAGGGAGAGGGGTCTCTGAGGGCACGACTTTTCTGATCTCGCTCAAGATGTCGCGCAGTATTGCCGAGGAAGCTGCCGCTGATTTGGCCGAGCTTGCGAGTTTGCTGCCACCGTTGCGGAAACCTGCTCGCGACGCCGAGCTTGAGGACTTCCTCTCTTCTAGGAAGAGGAAGAGGCTCGAAAAGAAGAAGAAGAAGAAGAATAAGAAGAAGAAGAATGCCGACGCCTCTGAGAATGTCGCCCATTCTCTGGTCGGCAGTACCCAGCAGGTACTCGCCGACTTGGGTCTCGGCCACTTGGGCGGCTCGCCCGCTTCTAATCTTCCTGAGTCGAACGTTCCCCCGGAAGCGAGTACGACTGAAATCTCGGCCTAAGTTCAAACTGAACATCCTCCTTTAAAAAGTGAGAGCTACCTACTCGCCGTTTTTCTGGTTTGAGTCGTCTAATTTTTCTGGCGAGTTTCTGATGCTTTCTATACTATCTCGCAGATCCGCCGCTTACCGATGCTCAGGAGGATCCTTTGATCGCTATTCCTCTGCGATCATCGCCTATGATCTCGCCCGGGACTGGGGAGGATTCTCGCCATGGTGGCGCGGTTCGGATCCTTCATAGCTCTCTTCTGGAGAAGAGGCCGTCGAGCGAGCAGAGGGCTCCTTCAATGAGTAGCGCGCCTCTACTGCCACTGTCTTCCAATCCATCGGAGCTGGCGAGTAGCTCGCAGCTGCCCGCTGAGAAGCTTCCGCCTCCTCCTCCGTTCCCTCCTCTTGCCGATATCCAGGGCGATCAACGCCATTTGTCTTCTGCAGTTCCCTCAACCCATCTGGGGGAATCCTCGCGCCGAGGCGGGGTTGGGGGTTCTTCTGGGTTCTTCGCCCCAAGGGGGGAGGGCGACCAGTGGATGGTCGCGGTCGGGGGGGAAACTCTTCGCGACAGGGAGCACTCTGCCGGGAACCCATCCGATCGGCGAGGTGCTGATCCTCATAGCTCCTCCCCTCACCGAGGAAGGAGTCCCCCTCCTCGGCGATCTCGCAGTCCTCCTCGCAGCTCGAGGAACGATGCTCGCCGGCCTGGTAACTTAACTATTTGCTGTGTGAAGTTGTCTCTTCTGTACTCGTCACTAAAGCTCCTTTCATCTTTGTCGCTTTCGCAGCTCGCGCTCAGACTCCTATGGGAGCTTTGATTGATGGGGTGGGGCTTCCTTCGCGCGAGTACCAGGAGAGGGCTACTCGCGCTATTTTGGATCTGTAGGCGAAGTTGGAGCGCCTAGCGATCAGCGACTCGCATCGTCGCTTGACGGATGTGGAGGCTCGCGTCGATCACCTGTCGTCTAGCGAGCCTCAGCGTCGTTTGACCGAGTTGGAGGCACGAGTATCCCGGCTAGAGGAGTTCGATGCTCGGCTGGTGGGAGCAGAATCTCGCCTTCAGTCTGTCGGCGATCTGGAGCGCCGTGTTGGTAGGATGGAGCATCGCCAGCAGTTGTACAATGATGAGCTGGTCGGAATGCGTATGAGCATGGGCTCGGTTGGTCGCCTGGCGAGGATGGAGGAGCAGCTGCGACAAGGCGAGGATGCGATGTCCGTGGCCTTCGAGCATTTCAAGCGAGCTCGCAGCATGGGCTGGGTTGGGCGACAACCACAACTTCCCGATGCTCAGGCGAACCCCTGGATCCTGTCTTTTTTCTCTTTGTAGTAGCTAGTCGCCTTTTGGCGAATGATATGTAATTCTGAATAATTTGATTTCTTCAAGTAATTTGTTAATTGTCGAGTATGAATATCGCCCTTGCTTCCTTTCCTGCTTGCTGTGATGTCTGGATTTACTTTTTTGTTTTTGTTTCTTTCCTGCGAGTATTTGTTGAATGTTGCGTCGATTTGGCGAGCATCCTAGTGATCTGATGCAGGTACTCACTTGTTTTGCGCTGGTGATTTGATGTGTACCGTTGATTTTGGCGACTTTCCCCGATGCTCGCAACCCCTGACTCATGCTCGCGGCGGCGTACGCGGCAAGCCAAGTCTCGTCGAGTACTATAAATAGGGGGGTGGGTGGGTGGGTACGTATTTATTATGCTTTTGACGATTTCCTTTCTTGCCAACGAGTATCTGCCGATTGTTCCACTCCTCGCCTCTTTGATACTCGCTTCTTCGCTTCCTTTCTTTCTGAATGGCTGACGAGGCAGCTATTCGTCGTGCGAGTCATGCGAAGAACTTCGAGACGACTTCCTTCAAGAAGTCGATTACTCGGCCGAGCGATCTGAAGGAGTTCTCTGTTAAGTACTTGTCGTCGGGGTATGTCGTCAGGCTTCCTCGCGAGGATGAGCGCCTGAACTCATTCTCGGCGACCGAGCTGATATTCCCCATCCGCCACTTCGAAGTCGTCCTACGACTATCATTGTGGTCGGAGGTCTGCCAGATACTCCGCTACCACGGGATAGTCCCTGCCCAAATCAACCCAAACGGAGTGGCGATGATCATGGGCTTTCTTTGCTTCTTGCGAGAACAGAAGATCGCCTTTGATCTATCCGTCTTTCGGCGAGTATTCCATTTCGGCGCCACTGGCGAAGGCGTCGTCTTCTTATGCAGTCATGTCTGCACGCTGGTCGGCACGGCGAACAAGAACCATCGCTGGACCGAGCGATTGGTCATCATCAAGGGCGACTTTGGAGTCGTGCCGACTTCATCCTTCCAGCCGGCGGAGAGCGCCTTCGCTCCCCCTTATTTGGAGGAGAGCTGGGAGAAGCTACTCGACAGCTTTCGGGGTCGCCGCCTGGATGTCGTCCTCTGGAGGAGGCGAGTAGATGAGCTCGCCGAAGTGTTCTCGGGCGAAGGTAGTCTTCTGAGCGAGTATTTGGTCATACTCATCACTTTGTCTCCAACTGATAACCAATGTCTTTGCTTTCTGTCTTGATACAACTACTCGCTCCTTGCCGAGCGAGTTTCTTCCTTTGGCGCCGAAGGCAGGGGCTCCTACTCTGATCGACTCGTCGCTAGGTGACGATGAGCAGGAGGTTGTTGGTGATGGCGACATGCCTTCAAAAAAGCGGAAGGCTAAGGCGAAGTCCGCCGAGCCTGCGAGAAAGAAGGAGGTCGCCAGGAGGGACCTGAAGGCGAAGGCAAATCCTTCGGAGGCTGGCGAGCCCAGCGGCCACCCGAACTTCGGCGAAGGTGTGGGCAGCGAGGACGCCTATGGTCGCCCTCTGGTGTCCTGGGCTGAGCGGGCCCATGAAGTAACTTTGAGCACCAACCTTCCCGCCCGGTCGGAGGATTGGGAGGATTCTGGCGAGGCGTTAGACGTCATGTTCGCCCTTTATGGTCGCGCAGATGCTGAATCCCTGCAAGACGTGTCCGCTGAGTATCTGGCGCACCAGAGCTCGTGAGCTTACCTGCGAGTTGCCGAGCTCGGTCATGCATCGGCGAGGAAACTGCTTGAGTACGAGCAGGTGATCAAGGTGCAGAGCAAGAAGCTCATCATCATGGGGCTGGAGGCCGTCAAGTGGAAAGATCATGAGGTACTCGCTCATCGCTTCTTTGGTTTTTTGGGATAGTCGCCTTTCGCGTCGATCGATGTTTGCTAACCGTTGTCTTCATCTGTACAGGCCGCCGAGGTGAAAATGGCGAAGAAGGTGTCCCATCTGGAGAAGGAGCTGGAGGATACTCGGCAAACCTTGGAGGCCTCCCAAGTTTGCATCGCCGAGCTGGAAACTCGGCTTGCCGAGCAACAACCTTCGTTAGCGGGCCCCTCCAGGGTTGGCAAGCAAATTCGGATACTCGGCGACGATATGACGCATATTCGTCGGGAGATCGCGCGAGCAACCGGGAAGGTGGTTCTAAGCAGTCTGAAGGCCGATGGCCTCTTGAAGCCGGAGGCAATGGACCTGACTGTCATGGACATCATCCCGGCACTACTCGCCGAAGAGTCCAATTCCCCTATGCGAGATCTTCCATCCTCATCCACCGATTCCGAAGATGACGATTCTGAGGACGAGGGTGATGATGGCGAAGATGTCGACGCATATGGCGAGGATGGTGGCGATGATGATGAATGGTCACCTGGCTCCATTTTGCAAATCTGTACAACATTTTTTGTATATGTACTTTATGAAAGCAAATGAATACAATTTTTTGCTCGCCTTTTGTAGTCGCTTCTTGCTTTTCTTCTTTTTGTGATTATGCCGAGTAGGCTCTTACGTTCGAGGCGAGGTTGAGTGCTCGCTAGGCGATTAAGCATAGACGAGATAAGATACCCGCCTCTATATACTCGTACGTGCATACTCGCACCTGCATATGAAGAAGTCTTTTTAGAGGCATGCAATCCCGAGACTCCATCTTGTACCTCTATGTTTGATGTTGATGGGGAGATTGACACAGTAGGGAATGATTGTCGGGGAGGTTCCAAAGGAGCACCTTCCCAGGGAACACACCATCCCAAGGTCTCCGTCCTACTGCTCTTGTTGATGCTGTTGAAGAGATTGACACAGTAGGGAATGATTGTCGGGGAGGTTCCAAGGGAGCACCTTCCCAGGGAACACACCATCCCAAGGTCTCCGTCCTACTGCTCTTGTTGATGCTGTTGAAGAGATTGACACAGTAGGGAATGACTGTCGGGGAGGTTCCAAAGGAGCACCTTCCCAGGGAACACACCATCCCAAGGTCTCCGTCCTACTGCTCTTGTTGATGCTGTTGAAGAGATTGACACAGTAGGGAATGATTGTCGGGGAGGTTCCAAAGGAGCACCTTCCCAGGGAACACACCATCCCAAGGTCTCCGTCCTACTGCTCTTGTTGATGCTGTTGAAAAGATTGACACAGTAGGGAATGTCTGTCGGGGAGGTTCCAAAGGAGCACCTTCCCAGGGAACACACCATCCCAAGGTCTCCGTCCTACTGCTCTTGTTGATGCTGTTGAAGAGATTGACACAGTAGGGAATGACTGTCGGGGAGGTTCCAAAGGAGCACCTTCCCTGGGAACACACCATCTCAAGGTCTCCATCCTACTTGGGTGTTGAATGCCGACCCAACCTGCTTCCTGTTGCTCAACAATTAAACGGGGAATTAAGCACACTTAAGTGCATTAACTCACACGATTAGAGGAAACAATCAGAAGCGAATCGCTTTGTTACGGGCTTTTAGCCCTCGAAGGTACACGACACCTTTATTCAAGGTTCCCCTCATTGGTTAAGTCGATCATCTTTTCGTTGAATTGGGAGGTCGGCGTCCAGACTTCTTCCTGATAATCTCCCCAGTCGGGTGAGAGGTGCGGTCGGAGGGAACCACAACCAACGTGCAAGGGGGGAGCTGATCTCGGTCGTCATTGCAGAGGCTTGGACTTAAGGGAACGCACAACCGAGGCACCGTCCCATCATCCGCCCTGGGTTTTACGAGAATCAAGTCGGAGGCCCATTTCCCAACCTGCCGTGGAGATCGACTTCACCTGCTCTTCTTCTTTTACTTGAAAACATTTCTTAATTTGAGGTCAATGTGAAAAAACCCTTTTCTACCCCATGTTTCAGGGAGGTGATGAATTTATTTATGAACAATAAATTTACAGGGGTGGGATGTACATACTCTCGCTTAGGAGTAAAACCCTTTAGGTTGTCACCGCTCCAAGTGTTTTTCAACAGCTCCCCTTCGTGATTCTGCGGGCGATATCTGCCAGTTGCTAATGACTCGTGGATGATGAAGGGTCCTTTTTCCCGTCTTGGATTAAGCTTCCCGACGGTGGCTGATCTTCCTGCCGTGTCCGCCTTCTTTTGCTTACCTGAGAAATCGAAAAGGGGACCGTCCAAGGCCATCATCCTGCTCGCCTCGACTTCCAGGTTGTCAAACGTGTTGGCGAGAATGACGTAAAAATGACATGGACCGAACCCCCGTTGCACACCAGGATTCGGTTGACGGTGAAGTTTTCGACGATTGCTTGAATCACACGGGCATCACGAAAAGGATTCTCATTCCCTAACATGCCCTCCTCCGAGAAAGTGATCTCCTCTAGCGGGGGTAGCGCTTGAGAGGTTGAAGCGACACTCTGGCGGTAGGCCTGGCGGAAATTCGTCTTGCGGAAAGATCCGAGCCCCGCTTCTCCATAAATCACTCCTACTTCTCCGGCCTTGACCCCTCCTCGACATCCTCGGTTGACCCGATCCCTATTCCTCCTCCGGCTATTCCTCCGGTTACGTCTGTTCTCTTGACGGACAACAACCATCGACCTCATGCATCCTTCCTCCTTACGCCCTTCTTGCCTACCACGGTTCCTCCCCTCCGTGGAGAACCTCCTTTCCTGGCCCGGTTGCTGCTCCAGCCCTGGGTTTTTTCCTCCTTCTTCTAGCCGCTCCGAAGTTACAAAGGGTCTTCCCACTTCCTGTCTCCCTGGCTCCTCTCTCCCACGCTTTGCCGGCCTACGCTCTTCCGACCTTCTCCTCTCCAATCTCTGGGGTTCCTCCTTTCTTCTTATGGGGACCGTCTCTTCTTCCTCTTCCTCCTCTCTGGTCAGCTTGGTGAGCTTGGCCAGGAAGCCACAATTCGAGGCATCTCCTTGGATGAATTGTTTGGTACTTTCAAAAAACTCCTCGTAGGCGTCCGACATGGTCCGGATGGGGACCGCATCTTCAAACCAATGGGGGTGTCGAATAGGGTCATCCCTCCCTGAGTAGTAATTCATCGCGGGATCCCTGAGTCCCTCTGGCACTGGTGCAACAACGATCTCCTCACAAAAGGGGGTCCTTCCTCCCACTTGGCGATGATATTCCGCTTGGCGAGTATCGCCCCCATACTCGCTAAAGAGGCAAGTACCGTAGTATCTTGCCTGCTCCTTCTTATCTCGAAACCGGATCCCGCCATCCCCTTGCGAGGTTTGAGGGTAGAAATGCGACTTCCTTGGTCACTCGGGCTCTTCCACATGATCCTTCCCTGCTCGCTAGGAGGGAGCACCTTCTTCGATCACAACCGGATGATGGGGTGAAGTCGTTGTCCCCTCTGTGCGAGTTTGAAGAACTGCTCGAAGGGTTCCTTCAATTCTCCGCGAGAAATCTTCAAAGGCTGCCAACGTTACGAACCCGCCACCACCGGCCGAGTTGCTGACAACCTCCTCCTGGTCGCCTACTACCACCATCTTTTCTTCCCACTAAGCTTTCCTCCCTGGCTACGGTCCACGCTCACCGCACCAAAGTGTTGAAGCCTGGAAAATCCTAGGCTCCAAAATTCGGACCAATGCAGTCAGAGATTACTTGCCAAGCGGCTCGAAGAGACGGCTTGACTGGCAACTACGAGGAAACTAGAAGAGCAATAAACAGGACCCCAGGCGCCATGGCAGGGAGGTCCCACCACGTACCCAGAAGCTCAGAAGAGACTTCCCCTCCACAACCAAAGAATGGTCGAGCAGGGTACGAGGAAGGCACCGACTTGGCTAGTACCGGGAGTAACGGCCAGGTGTGTCGGGTTCCAGAATGCAAGAGCAGGGTTTCAAAAGCTCAAGTCCAGGTGTCAATCCAAGTACCCCTGAGGTCATATTTATAGGAAAACCAAGGGGTATGGTGGTTTTTATAGCCCAGCCCCTGCTGGCGACTATGGGATACTCGGCGAGCATTAAGCCATAGTCGCCCATCTGGCGAGTATTGGGTGATGCTCGCACATGCCGGGTCAATACTCGCCCAGGTCTTCTACTGCTCCGGTGTTCGACGAACTCCTCTTGGCTGCGTTCGACGAACTCTTCTAGGCCGACTTTGTCTTGGTGTCTAGAACTGTTGACTTCTGTGTTGACCTTTTGACTTTGACTTTTGCCTATGTGGCTTTGAATGAGCCCACCCTCGGAGAATGAGGGTTGTACACTTATGTTCTGTACTTAGAAGGAATGTCCACTGGATAATAAATATCTTTTTCTATTTCTGTTAACGACCCGTCAATCTGATTTGAATAACTTCCAAAAATGTCTTTCTTGTCTCTCTGGAGTACTTCATTCCATTCTTGGTAATAAACGAGCCGTCAGAATTTGATTTATATCCTTGGATACCTTCTGGAAAAGCATCAGAAAATACAGTAGAAAATATTCCATTTCTGTCTGTATTCGACATAGCGTCGACTTCATCTTCCTTCTAATCGACGCACCTCTGAGTTGTAATAGAAGCTTCTTCGAATTCCTTCTTAGTATTGAATAAACTCAGATATCGACATTGCGTCGAGTCCTTATCGACGTATCCGTCGAGTTGAAGAATTGGACTTTGTTCTTCATCTTTTGCGTCGAATTCAAGTCGAAGTTGTGTGGACTTATGATATTACTTTGACAAGCTCTGTCTTCTGTGTCGAGTGTATCTCGACATTGCGTCGACTTCAACTATACTTCGACTTCAGTTTGAGTTACTTCTACGTACTTGCATTCGAAGTTGTGTCAACTTCTATTCGACACAATTTTAACTCAACTAAATTTTTGTGCTTAATTTGGACTGGTCTTGACACTCTAGTGTGAGTGTGATATCCTAGGACATCTAATGACCAATTTACCCTTTCAATACAACATGAGTAATATATCCTAGATTATGAAATCACTTATAGATAATTTGTAAGATAAATCACAAATGTGTTTTTCCCAACAATGTCTAATTGGGCATGAAAGAGCGCGAAATTTTCTACACCGACCTCAGCGATTTCACTACGACGCGTGAGGATGTGGATGAGTACCAGTGGAGCAAGGACGAGGACTTTTGTAGGTATTATCCCCTGAATTCCCTGAATCCTCGCCTCGCCATGACCTATAGTGCATACAAGATTACGAAAGAAATCTGAGATCGTCTGAACGCACACTTCCAGAAAGAAGAGGGACTGTCAAAGACTCTCCGCGGCGAGAAATTCTTTAATTTTAAATTTAATTCAAACTCGTCAATCACCTCTCAACTTATTAATCTAGAAAACCTGCGTCTCGAGATGGAAGACGAGCAGTCTGATATGTCTGATAATCTGTTCGTGAGTCTGATTCTGAGCAAACTACCTCCTTAACGGAATACCTTCAAGACTGAAATGCACAGACTAAAGGAGAGGATCACATTGGATGAGTTCAAAAGGTTCATTAACATTGAAGATCAAAACACTGCTGGTAAAAGCCTAGAGCAAGTTGGCCATCCCTCTCAGGTTGTCAACTTCATTTATCGGCCCAACAAGCCTCATCGGAAGCCCGCAACACCCAAAAGTGAAGCCTCTGCGCAGCTAATGGCCAAAAATCCCTCTCTCAAAAGGAGGAGTGGCAAGTGTCATAGTTGCAGCAAGTGAGGTCACTGGGCCACTAAATGTAAAGGTCTGAAGAAGAAAAAGGAGGAATCCCCACAGAATGCTACTAATATGCTGGTCGACATCTCCGGTCCTACGTCCTTCGTGACTATGATTTGGAGCAGTCACCGCAACGCGTCTTCAGAGTAGTGGCTGGACAGTGGTGCAACCTGTCATGTGATGAATGGCAGAGCTCTTCTTACTGCTGTTACTGAGGTCAGAGACAAGGTTGAAAACTGCAATGGAGGAGAAACCGAAGTCAAGCATGCTGGGACAACACAGCTGGTCCTCTCTTCAGGTAAAACTTTAACTTTACAACATGTTAGAGTAGTTTCTAGTTTAACTACAAACTTAATTTCTATGAGTATGTTAGATAAATCTGGAATGTCTTTCACAACCTATAGCGGTATAATAACTTTGACTGTTAATTCTCATTACTTTGGTTGTGCGTATTTGATCAACGAAATGTATTATAGACTTAGCCTTAATAATGATAGCATAAACCGAGTGAGTTCAACTTTAATAGATCATAAGTTGTTACATAACAGACTAGGACATGTGAACTATAGGAAAATGTGAGATCTAGCTAAGAGTCATAACAACCCATTAGATCTTTCTATTCAATTTGATAAGTGCGAGGTGCATAAATCAAGATCACTAGAAAACCATTTAAATCAGTTTCTAGAAGCACATAAGTTCTTGATTTGATATATTCAGACCTCTGTGATTTTATGAGTCATGTCACTAGAGGGGGTAAGACGTATCTCATTATGTTCATCGACGATTATTCCAGATATTATCATGTATACATATTGAAATCGAAAGATGAAGCATTCGAGACTTTCAAAATCTTCAAATCTCGGGTAGAAAATCAGTTGAACCTGAAAATTATGCGATTTAGGAGTGATCGAGGAGGAGAGTATACTGCAACAAGGTTTCAGGACTTTTGTGCCTCTGCGGGTATAATCTTAGAAACCACTGCTCCTTACTCACCCCAGTCTAATGGTATTGCTGAGCGAAAGAAAAGAACACTAACAGAGATGCTGAATTATATGCTTCTCACTGCTGGCATGCCTAATTCCTCTTAGAGAAAAGTAGTCTGAACTGCCAATCATATTCTGAATAGATTGTCTCTTGCTAAGCTTACTTCCACTCTGTATGAGCCGTGACATGGCCATCCTTGTAGATTTGACATTTTAAAGAATTGGGGTTGTATTGCTTATGTTAGAATATAAGACCTTAAAAGACCTAAGGTGGGACCTAGAATAACAACTTTTGTATATCTAGGTTGTGCAGAAGATAGTGCAACAAATATGTTTCTAGATCTTTGAAAATAAGTTTATCAGAGATCGTGGTTTAACCGTCTCCGGGTCTATTGAGATGATTTCCAAATCTCCTGTTGCACCAGAAGATGACCTTTCTGGCACTGCTTCCCAACCTGTAGAGGATAGTCTTATCTCATTTAAAGTATCTACAAGAGATAGAGTCCCTAAGAATTTTGGTGAAAATTTTGTCACGTATCACTTAGAGGATGATCCATTCTCATATCAAGAAGCAATGTGATCTAGAGATTTGTTAATGTGGGCAGAAGCAATAGATGATGAAATGGATTCACTTCTACGAAATAACACCTAACATCTAGTGGACATCCCTAAAGGAGCCAAAGTCCTTGGATGCAAGTGGGCGCTGAAGAAGAAATTGCACAGTGATGAGTCTATAACTAGATATAAATTAAAGCACGTCTAGTCGCTAAAAGCTATAAGCAACATGGTGGATTGACTACTTTGACATTTATTCACATGTTTGTCACCTATCCACTATTAGGATTCTTCTTGCCTTGGCCTCTATCGAGAACTTTATAGTTCATCAGATGGATGTGAAAATAACCTTCTTGAATCGAGAGCTTAATGAAGAGATCTACATGACACAACCTGAAGGGTATGCCCATCCAAATCTAAAAGATAAAATGTGTAAACTAGACAAATCCATATATAGGCTTAAGCAAGCGCCTAAGATATGACATATGAAATTTGATCAAGTGATAAAGAGTTTTGGCCTTTAGTCCAGTCTTTCTGACAAATGCCTTTATCACAGCTCTATGTCAAATAAAATAGTCATCATATGTCTATATGTGGATGACATGTTAATTCTGGGGTCAGATCTTGTTGTAGTAAATGATATCAAATCCATACTCACAAATGAATTTGACATGGACCTTGGTCCCGTCGATGCCCTTTTAGGTATGAAAGTTAGATTTGATAAGGGTAGGGTTACTCTTAGATAGACTCATTATATTGAGCTACTTCTTTCAACCCGGGGATACGAAAATTGTAGGCTTATAAAGACACTTTTCGATCATAATGTTAAATTGAGTCCAAATGTTGGGACTAGCATTGATCAAGTGAAATATTCCAAAATAATTAGTAGTCTCATGTACGCCACAAGTTGTACTCGACCAGACATTGTATTCTATATTAACATGCTGAATCGCTTTACTAGTAGTCTGAGCAAAGAGCATTAGGATGCTCTCGACAAGCTGATGAGATACCTATCAGGTACTAAAAATGACGTCTTGTGCTACATTGGTTACCCTCCCACTATGGATGGATAATCTGATGCCTCGTGGTGTTCAGAAGTCGGTAACAACAAGTCTACCAGTAGATACATATTCACTCTGGGTGGAGCTGTCATCACTTGGAAATCCAAAAGACAAACTTGTATAACATTGTCTTCTATGGAAGCCGAGTTGTTTGCCTTAGCTTCGGCTGGTGAAGAGGCAGGCTGGATCAGGAATCTGCTACTAGATATTCCCTTATCTAGGCTACAAGCCAACTCATTGAGCTCGTATTGCGATAACCAAGCAGCAGCTCAAGTCGTTAAGAATGCTCTCTATAATACTAAGAGGAGATACGTACTACTGAAATACGCTCAGCTAAATTATCTGAAAGAACAATGAATTATCTCTTTGGTCGATGTGCGATCGAAAGATAATTTAGCTGATCCATTGATGAAAGGAATACCCAAAGACCGGTTAATCAAAACAGTGGGGGGAAACGAGACTACAAGCGATTTAGATCACCTTAGTCTAAATAGATGCTTTGATTTTTCCCGATTTCCTTTGTCAAAGCAAGCATGTTGTGCTCCGTTGCTATTTTGGTTGCTGAGTACGAATCTGGTAAGTTATTTCATTTCAAATATGATGTTAATTGTACAACCCTCATATTTGTCGAGCCGACGTGGCCTAGCACATGTAAGGGGCAAGCAGACCAAACCATCAGAGATCGTTAAAGACCGAAAAGAAGAAAGCCTAGGGGGCAAGCCCTCTTGGGCCAATGGACCTTCGGTCCACTCGCCCAAGGCCCCTGGCGAGTGGACCATCGGTCCACTCGCCCGGGCAAGGGGGCGAGTAGACTGAAGGTCCACTCGCCCGGGCAAGGGGATGAGTGGACCGAGGGTCCACTCGCCCGGGCAAGGGGGCGAGTGGACCCTCGGTCCACTCGCCCGGGCAGCTGGGCGAGTGGTCATATGGTCCACTCGCCCAGCACAGATGGTGGACCCTGATCCGCCCATCTGACCCCCGGCGGGGGGGGGGGGGGGGGGGGGGGGGGGGGGGGGGGGGGAGTGGACATCTCGAGCTCCACTCGCCCCCCCCCCCCCCCCCCCCCCCCCCCCCCCCCGCCCCCTCATTTTTCGGTCGTTCGAGTTGGGCTGCGGATAGTGGATTTTTGGCTATCCGCAGCCCAATTTTTGGGAAGTCTATAAATAGACCCCCATGGGCACCTTGGGAAGGGATGTTGGTACCCCCCTCCCTCCCCTCCCCCTATCGTTGAAGGTGGACGGTGAGGTGATCCTTAGTGCCCTCCAAGGTGCCCAGGCTCAGCATTGGCTTGGGAGGGGAAGTTCCTTGAGAGCTTCCGGGTATGTGGTGGGACCTCCACGTTGGAGCTTAAGGGGTCCGTTTGTGGACTTAGGTGTTCTTCAAGGGCAAGGTTCTTCGGTTCTTAGTGACTGGTCGAGGGTCTCGCTCATGTCAAGTAAGGGTTAGCTGTATCCCCCTTGCGAATGTCGAGACCAATTCTCTGGTTTCAACATTAATAACTTTAGCTGGATTCATCTTATCTTATCTTGGAGGAGAGTGTTATTCCAAATTTGATAACGTAGTCTGACTCATTTTTGACACTTCTTCAGTTAATGGGTTTCGTTCCAAATTTGATGATCTCCACTTAACTTTAGAATAATAGTAACCATGACATTCCATATTGGAACACAGATATAGCTACAGTGTCCAAAAATCGATAAATCGTTTCGTTGGAAACCGATATTGGAATCTTGTCTCCTTCTAGCTGATTATTAAGTACTACGTTCCTTTTGTAGAACTAGATACATGTACATTTTCGAAGGATGAATTCATTTCTAATGAAATTCTCTGTTGGAATTACAGGAGTTGTTGTTGATGGAGGAGCACTGCATGATGGGATCCTGAGCAGGATGATTTGCTGGACGTCTGAGGCTGACGACATCTATAATGTTATTTGTTTCTCTTCTGTTTTATCTCTGCTTAGAGCATTTGTTTAGCTCTTCTTTGGTTACACTTGCTATTTAGACTATTACTCTTTTGTTGATTCTAGTCACTATTTATGATGGACTTGTGCTATGATCGTACTTTAGATCGCTCTGTGGTGCAACTGAGATTTATTTTTACTCGTATGCATACAATTTCCTTTGAGTCTAATCTGTTTTGCAGGTGTTGGACATGGTTGTGTACTTTTCACGATTGGTTGAATTTACACAAACCACGCAAATCGTCGTCGGGTTTACCGCGGACATAAGTGAAGATTGTTAAGTATTTTTAATAATAATATGTCCGCGTGTCGGAACCGACACATCAGGCTTAATAGGTTGTGTGTCGACCTAGGACTTGGTCCCTACGCTGGAGATACTATATAATCTCATTCTAAACTTGAGGAGTAGTGCAGAATATCTTGAGCAAACCCTAGCCTTTAACAAGTGATGGGCTTCAGTTTAGGTCCCAACGAAGGATAAGGGTTTTGCGAGAGAGAGGGGAGGGGGAGCGAGAGTAGGGCGACATAAGGAGAAATGAGGAGTCGGGATTCGTCCGAGGGCATGAAAGGGAATGAGGAAGATGAAACCAGGGGACTTAATTGGAGGAATGGTATTGCTTCTATTGTATTGATCTGACGGTTAATTTTGATAAAGTAGTCCTATTAGAAGCCCAGATGGGTCTAAATGTATTTTCAGAAATTTTAACATAGGGGGCGAGACATCGTCTTCCTCCAGCTAAAGAGAAATTTCAACACTTTATCTTATCAGAGTCGTTTCTTATTCATCCGCCTACCGTTTTTGACGTGTAAGTAGTCAAAAAAATTTGCCTCAACGAGAGGAATCTAAATTCACTATCTATTTTTGCAAAATTCTTGGGAGGCCGGCCCCCCAACCCTCCGCCCCTAGATTCACCTTGTTACACATCCATAAAGGCATTGGGGTGCGTATAGAAAAAACCCTGCTAAAGAGGGGTGGGGCCAGCAGTCAAGCCCATGATCGCGAAAGTAGAGGCTCCGTCGCGCAAACGCGTTGCACCGTAAACGGAGCCGGAAGGGCACGGAGTCGCGCCCCGCTACCAAGGTACGTCCGCACCCCACCAAGCGGGGTGCGGATAGCCCGCCCCCCACTCACGTGGGGTGCGGCCAGGTCGGCCAGGCCGTACCCCCATAGGGGGGTGCGGCCCAACCGCACCCCCCATGGGGGGTGCGGCCAAACGGGGGGTGCGGCCAAACCGCACCCCCCATAGGTGGGTGCGGCCAAACCGCACCCCCCCATGGGGGACCCCCCCCATGGGGGGTGCGGCCAAACCGCACCCCCCATGGGGGAATGCGGCCGAGCCTCTTTGCGCGGGGGATGCGGCCGAAACCGCATCCCCTCGCCGGGAGTGGTCGGAGTTCGTTTTCTCTTTAGGGGGCGCGACTCTCCGTTCCACCATGCGCTCAGAGCACTCTCACATTTCCGACTCGGCTCGCTCACTTTTCCGCCTCGCTCACTTTTTGTCTTTCTAGCATTCTCATATTTCCGACTCGCTCACTTTTCCGACTCGGCTCGCTCACTTTTTGTCTTTTCAGTTTCTCACTTTTCAGGAACAGCTTGTCGCCTTTCCTCGAAGGGCAGGATGGTCATTTACGAAAAATGGTGATCCGTGGGCTCCGAACCGGAAAATATGATTCGTCCTCCCAGGTGGTTATGGCGGTCACAACGGCAAAATTATCGGGCTACCCCCGGCCAAAGCTATAAAAGGACCCCCTAGGCTTCATTTGAGTGGATCCGACCTGAATGCCCAGAGAGAGCTCCTGGAAGATTTCCACGGATTTCTCCTTCGGCGCTTGAAGATCTCCTTCGCGGACTTGAAGTTCTCCGTCTTCACGAAAGCGGATAAGGTTGTCTCACTTTCGTCTCCACGAAAGCGGACAAGGATGTCTCACTTTCGTCTCCACGAAAGCGGACAAGGCTGTCTCACTTTCGTCTCCACGAAAGGGGACAAGGCTGTCTCACTTTCGTCTCCACGAAAGCGGACAAGGCTGTCTCATTTACGTTCTCTACCGTCCTCAGAAGAAAAGGACTTAGTTTTTCCGAGAGGTGGCCTGTCGCCCTCAGAACGTTCTCTCTCTCTCTCTCTCTCTCTCTCTCTCTGATATTGTAACGAGCAGCGGCCTGTCACGCTCGACTTCTAAGTCTCTAATTGTAACCCCCCAGAAGATAGTGGAAGTTTGGTCGGCACAGCTCCGGCCACGTGGTTTTTTACCCTTTCCGGGTTTTCCACGCTAAAAAGTCCCAGTGTATTCAGCGAATTTCTCTGTGACTGTTTGCGCGCTTAGTTTGCTCCCGAGCTAAGGTGGTTCAAGTAAACCGGTCTACCAAGAGCCCTAAGCGACCCACAACAGTTTGGCGCCGTCTGTGGGAAGGTTCCCAGAACTCTTTGAAGGCCAACTGCAATGGCAGGGAAGAGTGCTCGAACTACTGAAGGATCAATGCCGGAAGGACGCATCGACCCAGCTCCCTCCCACTCGCTCATCAATGCGCCTCTTGCAGAAGAGGCAGTGCTTATGCCTGCGAACATTCTGGAAGGTCGCATCCGGCAAATGGAGGAGCAACAAGCCGAGATGCTGACTCTCGTGAGAAACCTGGGGGCACCTCGAGTTCCCATTCAGCCTCCAGCATCAAATGCTCCGCCACCCCCAGTTCCGAATCATGCTCCGGTCGAGGGAGCCATTCGGGAAGATGAAGTCTCTGAAGATTTCTCTGACGCTGCAAGCTCCGCACAGCCTGCTCCGCCGGTCAGAGGACCGGAGGCTGACCCTCATCACCCTCGCCAAGGAAGAGCCGCTCCCGTCCGAGCAGTGGAAAGAACCACGCGAGAGGAAATACGCGACATGATAGAAGAAGAGTACGCCCAAGCAGGATGATGCGCGAATCTCGCTCGCCGTCCCGCACACCCCGGCTCCCCCCTATCGCCTCAAGTCTTGGCTCATCCAATTCTGAACGGCTTCAAGCTTTCCAGCATCGAAACGTTCGATGGGACGGACGACCCCCTGGAACACGTCAATCACTTCACCACCGTTATGAGGATTTACAGTGCTCCCGATCAACTCCTCTGTCAAGTGTTCCCCGCAACCTTGAAGGGACAAGCACGCACTTGGTTCCACTCCCTGCGAGATGGGGCCATCAACAACTTTGCAGAAATGGCACAGCAGTTCGTGGACCAGTTCATAGCCAATCGGAGGATTGTCCGAGATCCCTCCCATCTCTCGGGAATCCGCCAGAACGACGGAGAAACTTTGAAGGACTTTTTCCGACGCTTCACCTCTGAGGCTCGGCAGATTTCGGGAGTCGACCCCGAACTCCTGCGAGGAGTTTTCCTCGGAGGCCTCCGCCCAAGTGGTTTCTACTCAGCCCTAATGAGAGAAACCGTGCCAAGTTACCCTGACCTCGTTCATCGGGTTGAAGCCCAGATAGCTGCTGACGAGGCCATCGAAGCACACCGTCGGCAGTTCGAAGGTAACCAAGGAAGGAAGAGGGGGTCAGATCAAGCCCCGCGCGGACGAGAAGAGCGGCGTGACGAGGGACGCCGTAACGACGAACGTCGCCGCGACCCCCGAAGAGACCTGGATCCACAGCCTCCCAGGGTCTACACTCCGTTGAATACTACCAGAAAGAACGTACTATATGCCATTCAGAACAACCCAGAGCTCCGCGCACCTCGGGCGTTAGCCCCAAACCCAAGGGGCGATCAGTCCAGGTATTGCGAGTTCCATCGGGGGACCGGGCATACCACCGAAGAATGTACCATACTTAAAGACGAAATCGAACGTCTCGTCCGTCAGGGACTCCTGGGGAGATTCCTGCAAGGCCAGGTCCCTAATCAACATCAACAGCCTAGGGATGCAAGGGAGCAGCCTCCCGCTCCCCGGGGCGCGGAAGGAGGAAGACCGATGGTGGGATAAATCGAAACGATCGATGGACCTCCAGTCCTAGCGGCGCAAATCCTCTCGAATGCCAAACCCCCGAGAGACCACGAAGACAAGAAGCTCAAACAGGATACTACGATCGCCTTCGGAGAAGAAGACCTGCAAGGATTATGACTACCGCACCAGGATCCCCTCGTAATCAGCGCGGGGATCGGGAACCCCTGTTTTAACGTAAAGAGGATATTGGTCGATAACGGAAGCTCGGTTGATGTTCTGTTCCTTTCTACCTTGCAAAGTATGAAGCTCACAAAGGACCAGCTCAGCCCTGCAGCCGGGCCCGTCTACGACTTCGACAACCGGCCTATTCCTGTTCAAGGCATGATCACTCTCCCAGTCACATTGGGTGAGTTTCCGAGACAGTCAACATACAGCATCCAGTTCGTGGTGGTGGAATCCACTTCCGCCTATAATGCCATCTTCGGGAGACCACTCCAGTCTATCTTTGGAGCAGTCCTGTCAATTCCGCATCTGGCCATGAAGTTCCCGACCGCCGCCGGCATAGGGGTCGTAAGAGGAAACCAGGAGGCAGCCAGAACCTGATATCTGAAGCAAGCTCAGCCAGCAAAGGCAACCGCTCTCAACATCAATAACTTCGATCTGCGGGACGAAGCTACTCCGCAGCGAGGAGCGCCCGTTGAAGGGCTAGTAGAAGTACCGCTCTCCCAACGAGACCTGACTTGGACTGTTCAGGTCGGGTCGCTCTTGTCACAAGAAGAGCGGGAAGAGTTCACAACCTTTCTGCAGGAGAACAAAGACATTTTCGCTTGGAGCCCAGAAGACATGCCCGGGGTGGATCCCGAAGTCATTTATCACTCTCTAAATATCAACCCCGCCTGCCGGCCTGTAATTCAAAAGAAGAGGAACTTTGCCCCCGAGCGGTTGAAGGCAATCGAAGAGGAAGTAGACAAACTCCTAGAAGCATGATTCATACGCGAAGCGGAATACCCCACGTGGCTTGCCAACGTGGTCATGGTAAAAAAGACCTCCGGGAAATGGCGAATGTGCGTCGACTACAGCAATCTGAACCAGGCATGTCCAAAGGACAGCTTCCCCCTCCCGAAGATCGACCAGCTCGTCGACGCGACTGCCGGACACGAGCTACTTAGCTTCGTGGATGCTTATTCCGGCTACAACTAGATAAGGATGAATCCCGCGGACGAGGAACATACCGCCTTCCGCACCGACAGAGGAGTCTACTGCTACAAAGTGATGTCGTTCGGCCTTAAAAACGCCGGAGCCACCTACCAAAGACTGATGAACAAGATCTTCAAGAGTCTCATTGGAGAAACAATGGAGGTGTACGTGGACGACATGTTAGTCAAAAGCGTCCACCGTTGCGACCACTTGAGAGACTTGGGAAATTGCTTTCAGCTTCTCCGTCGCTTTCAGATGCGGCTCAACCCCAGCAAATGTGCATTTGGTGTGACGGCGGGAAAGTTCTTGGGTTTCATGGTAACCCATCGGGGGATCGAGGCCAACCCCGAGAAGATCAAGGCGTTGGAGGATATGTCGCCACCTCGCTCAATTAAGGAAGTGCAATGCCTGAACGGGAGGATCGCTGCGCTATCCCGTTTCTTGTCACGAACGGGAGACAAGTACCTCCCCTTCTTCAAAATCCTCCGAGGAGCGCGCCACTCCGGCTTCCAGTGGACCGACGAGTGCCAGGTGGCGTTCGAACTACTCAAACAATACCTGGCTTCACCACCGCTTCTGTCAAAGCCCACCGACACTTAGCTCGGTGCTCGTAAAAGATGAGGGAGGGGTGCAACGACCAATCTACTACCTCAGCAAAGTCCTCTCCGACACCGAAACCAGATATCCAGCAGCGGACAAGACAGCCTTGGCCCTTGTCTTTTCGGTGAGGAAGCTTCGGCCCTACTTTCAGGCTCATACAGTAAAAGTGTTGACACAACTCCCACTACGAGCAATCCTCCAGAAGCCAGAAGTCTCAGGAAGACTAGTGAAGTGGGACGTGGAACTCGACGAGTTCGACATTCAATTCTTGCCCCGACCAGACATCAAGTCGCAAGTACTCGCCGACTTTGTCGCGGAATACACCATCCCACCAGAAGCAGCACCTGTCGAAGGCACCACTGGCCCCCCGTTGGACTCTCTATGTCGATGGTGCCTCTGGAGCTGAAGGGGCCGGAGCAGGACTGCTCCTCATAAGTCCCGATGGGATCACCTTGGATTACGGACTCCGGTTGAAATTCCCCGCGACAAACAACATTGCGGAGTACGAGGCGCTGATCGCCGGTCTTCGGCTCGCCATCAATTGCAAAGTAGAGAACCTAACTATCTACGCGGACTCTCAACTCGTAGTCTCACAAATCGAAGGAGACTACGAGGCCAAGAGCGACCAGATGGAAAAATACCTCGCATTCACGAAATTACTTCTCCAGAAGATCCCGTCGTATCAAATTCTACACATTCCCCGGGAGCAGAATTCAAGGGTTGATGCTCTTTCCAAGCTCGCCACTTCACCCTCCAGCTACCAGTCTCGAAGACGTCGAATAGAGGAGATCGTGATTCCGAGTATTCAAGGACCGTGGGAGGTCGCAACCATCCACCAGGAAGAGTCATCCTGGATGACCCCCCAACGAGCTTACCTCGAGCACGGACACCTCCCTGAAGACCGCCTAGAAGCGCGCAGATTGCGGATGCGGCCAGCATCATTTACTATCGTGGACGGGGAGCTTTACAAGCGGGCATTCTCAGGACCATATCTAAAGTGCCTACCGGCGGGCGAGTCAGACTACGCCCTCAGAGAAGTGCACGGGGGAGTCTGCGGAGAACATCTAGGCGGAAAGGCGTTGACACAAAAGATTCTACGCCAAGGCTTCTATTGGCCGACAATGAAGAAGGACGCGACCGAGCTGGTTCAAAAATGCAGGAGCTGTCAGCTGCATGCCAACGTGCCTCATCAGCCCCCGGTCGCGCTCTCCACACTCCAAAGCGCGTGACCGTTCGCGCAATGGGGAATCGACCTCCTCGGCCCCCTACCTCTGGCTTCCGGACAGAGAAAGTTCATCATTCTAGTAATCGATTACTTCACCAAGTGGATAGAAGCGGAACCCCAAGCCAAAATCACAGAAGAGAACGCTAAACAATTTGTCTGGAAAAACATCGTCTGCCGCTTCGGTATCCCAGCAACAATCATTGCCGACAACGACACTCAGTTCACCGGGAAGTCCTTCACTAAGATGTGCGAGGACCTGAAGATCAACCTCCGTCATACCGCCGTAGCACATCCGCAAACCAACGGACAAGTAGAAGTTACGAACCGCACCATCCTCAAAGGATTGAAGACGCGCCTGGAAGAAGCCGGGGGACAATGGGTAGACGCACTCACAAATGTACTATGGGCATATCGAACAATAGAGAGGACTCCCACAGGAGAGACGCCATATAACCTCTGTTACGGTACTGAAGCGGTCATCCCCATCGACTTCGGCATTCCGAGTACGCGAGTGCTAACCTTCGATCCCAGCAAGAACGACGGACTGCTTCGGGAAAACCTTGACCTAATCCCCGAAGTCTGGGACGACGCCGCTCAGCGTGCCGCCTCTTACCAAAGGCGCGAAGCCCGGCTCTATGACAGAAGGGTGAAGCCCAGACCAATCAACATAGGAGATCTCGTCCTGCGCAGCATCGAGGCGGCTGGAAAGGGCCCCCAAGGAGATAAACTCTCACCCACCTGGGAAGGTCCGTACGTCGTCACTGCGATCGTAAAACCCGGAACATACAGGCTCAGAACAGCGGAAGGAAAGACTCTACCACGCACCTGGAACGCCCAGAACCTGCGCCGCTTCTATCAGTAACGTCAAGTCTTCTGTCAAGAAGAAAGCCGCGAGCTCAGACTCGTGCAAATCTATCTTATATTATGTATGCAAAGCCGCGAGCTCAGACTCGTGCAAATCTATCTTATATTATGTATGCAAAGCCGCGAGCTCAGACTCGTGCACTTATATTATGTTATGTACTAAGCCGTGAGCTCAGACTCGTGCAAACTCATCCTATATTGAAAAAACTATGTGTAAAACAACTTCTTACTATGAAAATATGCATATACTTCGCCACCTATATTAAATAAAGAATTTTTTTTTACTTCGGGGCCCTGCCCCGGGGACGTTGCACCGCCGTCGATTGAAGGTTCGCCCTTCTCCTCCGCCGTCGAGTCCCGACGTCGTAGGGGCCTGCCCCCCTTACGTTTGTCCTCGGTTTGAATACACTTGTTATTCACCGGCTACTTCGGGGCCCTGCCCCGGGGACTTTGCACCGCCGTCGATTGAAGGTTCGCCCTTCTCCTCCGTCGTCGAGTCCCGGCGTCGTAGGGGCCTGCCCCCTTACGTTCGCCCCCGGTTTGAATACACCCGCTATTCACCAGTTACTTCGGGTCCTTGCCCCGGGGACTTTGCACCGCCGTCGATTGAAGGTTCGCCCTTCTCCTCCGCCGTCGAGTCCCGGTGTAGTAGGGGTCTGCCCCCCTTGCGTTCACCCTCGGTTTGAATACACCTGCTATTCACCGGCCAAGCCGCGAGCACAGACTCGTGCAAAAAAACCGCAAGCACAGACTTGCGCAAACTAATTTTCTATAAAAGTCGCGGGCTCAGAACCGCGCAAGTTCATCTATTATTTTGCAGAAAGCACTCAACCTATTCGGATATCAATGCTAGGCAGCAAGCCAACAACAATCTCAGAGAACCAAACCGGCCAACTTAAAGCGTCCTCCCTCAATCAACACTTTGTCAGACACCAGGGCAGCAGGACCGTCGGGGGGCTATAACAACTCAGCGCAGAGCGAGAAATGCCTAACCAGTAACCAGAGCAAAGAAACAAAGTCAACCACACACTCACCCTTCGACAGCAATTCCTACCCAAGGTGCCGTAAATAGAACAGTGGATAAAGCCGCCGCGGAAAAACCAAAACCTCTGAACTCCTCACATAGAGATTCGGACTCCAAAGGTTTGGGGGGCTTATGTTACACATCCATAAAGGCCTTGGGGTGCGTATAGAAAAAACCCCGCTAAAGAGGGGTGGGGCTAGCAGTCAAGCCCATGATCGCGGAAGTAGAGGCTCCATCGCGCAAACGCGTCGCACCGTAAAAGGCGCCGGAAGGGCACGGAGCCACGCCCCGCTACCAAGGTACGTCCGCACCCCACCAAGCGGGGTGCGGATAGCCCGCCCCCCACTTACGTGGGGTGCGGCCAGGTCGGCCAGGATGTACCCCCCATAGGGGGGTGCGGCCCAACCGCCCCCCCCCCCCATGGGGGGTGCGGCCAAACCGCACCCCCCCCCCCATGGGGGAATGCGGTCGAGTCTCTTTCCGCGGGGGATGCGGCCGAAACCGCATCCCCTCGCTGGGCGTGGTCGGAGTTCGTTTTCTCCTTAGGGGGCGCGACTCTCCGTTCCACCGTGCGCTCAGATCACTCTCACATTTCCGACTCGACTCGCTCACTTTTCCGCCTCGCTCACTTTTTATCTTTCTAGTATTCTCACATTTCCGACTCGCTCACTTTCCCGACTCGGCTCGCTCACTTTTTGTCTTTTCAGTTTCTCACTTTTCAGGAACAGCTTGTCGCCTTTCCTCGAAGGGCAGGATGGTCATTTACGAAAAATGGTGATCCGTGGGCTCCGAACCGGAAAATATGATTCGTCCTCCCAGGTGGTTATGGTGGTTACAACGGCAAAATTACCGGGCTACCCCGGCCAAAGCTATAAAAGGAACCCCTAGGCTTCATTTGAGTGGATCCGGCCTGAATGCCCAGAGAGAGCTCCTGGAAGATTTCCACGGATTTCTCCTTCGGTGCTTGAAGATCTCCTTCACGGACTTGAAGTTCTCCGTCTTCACGAAAGCGGATAAGGCTGTCTCACTTTCGTCTCCACGAAAGCGGACAAGGCTGTCTCACTTTCGTCTCCACGAAAGCGGACAAGGCTGTCTCACTTTCGTCTCCATGAAAGGAGACAAGGCTGTCTCACTTTCGTCTCCACGAAAGCGGACAAGGCTGTCTCATTTACGTTCTCTACCGTCCTCAGAAGAAAAGGACTTAGTTTTTCCGAGAGGTGGCCTGTCGCCCTCAGAACGTTCTCTCTCTCTCTCTCTCTCTCTCTCTCTCTCTGATATTGTAACGAGCAGCGGCCTGTCGCGCTCGACTTCTAAGTCTCTAATTGTAACCCCCCAGAAGATAGTGGAAGTTTGGTCGGCACAGCTCCGGCCATGTGATTTTTTTACCCTTTCCGGGTTTTCCACGCTAAAAAGTCCCAGTGTATTCAACGAATTTCTCTGTGACTGTTTGCGCGCTTAGTTTGCTCCCGAGCTAAGGTGGTTCAAGTAAACCGGTCTACCAAGAGCCCTAAGCGACCCGCAACACACCTATATATGTATCTATAGATAGATAGATATATATATAGAGAGAGAGAGAGAATTCTGCAAATCAGAATTGAATCATAAACTAAACAGGATTTCTGTAATTTTGTCTCATGCTTTGATACCTTGCATTTAGCAGGAAGTTTGAGAGATGGTAGTTTATTCAGGTACCTGTCAAAGGACCAGGCATTTGATTCAGGGGTGGACCCCACTGAGAATCTGACCAAGTCACCGCGTGGATTAAAGCCATGAGCTCAATTCCAATAGGGAGCCATTTCTCTCCACATGGCATTCATTCAGGCGCAATTGAAAGCTGTTGCTAACATGAAGCCAGCCAATCTGCTGCGCCTAACTCTGCCCATTAAAAAATTTGGTGTTTAGCGGATAAAATCTATGAAAATACTTCCAATAGAATGAAATTTTAATTTAAATTTTGACACATATATACAGTTGTACACAATTGAAATATCAATTTGTCCGGGTCCAACCATAACTTTGGGTTTTGGCGGGGACGAATCTACATGGGGTTCAGTGTGGGCGGCTGCTCATACTATTTTTTTTTTAATTCACTAATAGAAATTAAATTAAATTAACTTTTTGTTCATATATATATATAATATATATAATAACTAAAGATTTTGAGTTTAATTCTTAGTGACATCATAATTTTACAAAAAATTTTAGATATATTGCATATAAAAATCATTATAAATATGAATACTTTTTTTTTATATTTAGACATTTTATAAAAAAATTATTAAAAATATAAACAATATAAAAAAATGTGACATTAATATAATATAAGCTTATTTTCTTATATATTAAATTTTTTCTAAAAGATTAATACTCCACTTACACAGATAAATTATGCGTCAGCCATTGTGTCTTGGTTTAGGGAATAATATTTATATTATTATTTATGGTGGAAAAATTATTAAGTCATCGTATTTAATTTATTAGTATTTATAAAGAAAATTTCTCATAGCTAGTAACATCAAAATAGAGTCTTTGGAAAAGCAAGAATAAATATCATGATTATTTTACTCATAATTCTAAGGGAAAGAGGCACAACTGCCATGATCATGACAGTCATGCAAACTTTATGTAACTTTGTAAATCCAATATGTGCGGTTTGATGAGAATGAATAGAGTTTTTGGACAATAAACCCAGATAAATGAAGTACAAGCTTACTAAGTTCTACGAATTAAGATAGGCTTCTATGTAATGTAGAAAATCGTGGGGTGCCGAGAAGAGAGTTTCGAACGCAGAATAAAAGATAAAAACACAAAGAACACATAGATTTAAGAGGTTCATCCAAAATCGGGTTACGTCCCCTATCCTGCCTCCGCTTCACCTTCTTGTATTCATCAAAAAGATTACAAAACACACAAGGTTACAAGGATCAAAACCGATCCTACCTCGCACCTCTCTCTTTGGACAAGAAACGGAGGAACCACCGCTGGAAACGCCTCTCCACGAAACTCCTCGTAGACACCTCCAAAAAACCTCAGCCGAAAACCGCTGAGAAGAAACCCTTAACCCTAGATCCGGGTTACATGTCTTTAAATAGGCCACGGAGCCAAAAACCGCTCGCCGCCCCCGGACCCCCGCGTTCGCTGGTACTTTAATCATCGGAGAGAGTCATGCTCCGATGTCTCTAAGCTCACGTGGGCTAACCCGATGTGAGAAACAAGAGCGCCGAAAGTATTCCTCAACTCGAACACGTAAGTGAATGAAGGCCAAATAATTAATTATGTAATCTAATATCAAGATTGAAGGAATTGTTTTATTAATCTTAAGTAATAATTTGGAACTTCTATTAACATATATATGCTCCTTAATTACCTCTAAGTGAGTGTAATTTTGTATTGATGGCACTTGTGAAGAACTCAGAGGCTGCGTGATGGGAAAAAAAATGATAAAACTGTGAGATTCAGCATATGATATAAGTTGAGTTGAATTAAAATAAACAATGAGTTATGTGATATTGCTTAGTTTTTTATGTTGGGTGTGGTTTTCATCCGAGGCGGTAAAAGTCACCGGGCGCGCGCCGAGCGCGGCTCGTGATTTCAAATTGGCACATTTAATTAATGGTGGTCTGCGTTTATCCTAGTGGGGGCAGCCTATGGAGAGAAATATTTATTTATATATAAAATAAAATCAACCCTAATCCAACCTCTCTCTCTCACTCGGTCCTTTATTCCCGTAAAAAGAGAACTGCCGCTCCCCCCAAGCAAACTCCGATCTCTCTCTCTCTCGATTTGGAGAACTGCCGCCTGGACCTTTGTTGTAGCCGCCGCCTGAAGGAAGGAGTACTGCTGACGCCAGGAAAATCCCGGCTCCAAAATTCGGATCAATGCAGCCCGAGGTTACTGATCCTGCGGTCCAGCTCCACGGCTCGGATAGCTAGAATAGGAGAGAGAAAATGACTACAAGCAACCCCAGGTGCTCCAGCAGGGAGGTCCCACCACATACCCGGAAGTTTGGGAGAAACTTCCCCTCCGCAACCAAAAGCTGGGCGAGGCACTAGACGGGCATGACCTTGGCGAGTATCCAGCTTGGGGGGACCTCGACCACTTCCAAAAGTGCCATTTCTAGTACCCCTGGGGGGCTATTTATAGAGAAATCCTGGGGGGGGGGGGGTATACTGCCTAAGCTCGCGAGTTACAAGGGCTACTCGCCCATACTCGCAAGATACTCGCCCAAGCTCGCCTTTGCTCGCCCCTTGCTCGCCCAGCTCACGCCTTGCTCGCCCAGCTCGCCCCTTGCTCCTGCTGGCTGAGTTGTCTTGTGTCTTGGACTGCCGGCTTCAAAGCCACGTAGGCTGAAGTCAAGGTCAAAAAGTCAGCACAGAAGCCGACAGTCCAAGACACAAGGCAACTCAGCCAGCAGGAGCAAGGGGCGAGCTGGGCGAGCAAGGGGCGAGCAAGGCGCGAGCTGGACGAGCAAGGGGCGAGCAAAGGCGAGCTTGGGCGAGTATCTCGCGAGTATGGGCGAGTAGCCCTTGTAACTCGCGAGCTTAGGCAGTATACTCGCCTGTACCCCCCCCCCCCCCCCCCCCCCCCCAAGGATTTCTCTATAAATAGCCCCCCAGGGGTACTAGAAATGGCACTTTTGGAAGTGGTCGAGGTCCCCCCAAGCTGGATACTCGCCAAGGCCATGCCCGTCTAGTGCCTCGCCCAGCTTTTGGTTGCGGAGGGGAAGTTTATCCCAAACTTCCGGGTATGTGGTGGGACCTCCCTGCTGGAGCACATGGGGTGTGCTTGTAGTCATTTTCTCTCTCCTATTCTAGCTATCCGAGCCGTGGAGCTGGACCGCAAGATCAGTAACCTCGGGCTGCATTGATCCGAATTTTGGAGCCGGGATTTTCCTGGCGTCAACAAAGGACACCTGAGTGTCTTTGGAGGAGACTTCTGGAAGCTGATCAGGGGATCGCTTGTGATGGCCAGAGGCTATAGAGATTCTGGACTGTACTACATGGAGGGGAGGCCTGAAGCTGCTCAAGCCAACTCCGTCAGGGATGAGGCATCCACTTCTTTATGGCACAGGAGGCTGGCACACATTAGCCAGAAGGGTTTAGGATGCCTGGCGAAGAAGAAGCTGATTAGTGATATTTCTGGGGATCATTTAGAGAGGTGCGACCACTGCATGGCTGGGAAGCAGAACAGGATTTCTTTTCACAGCCACACGTCCACCAGGAGGTCTGAGCCATTGGAGTTAGTTCACACTGATGTTTGCGGACCACTGAAGGTCCAGACTAGAGGAGGAGCATCATACTTCGTCACTTTCATTGACGACCATTCGAGGAAGCTTTGGGTCTATGCTATCAAGACCAAAGATCAGGTCCTCGACACTTTCAGGAGATTCCACGCTGAGGTGGAGAGACAGTCTGGGAAGAAGCTGAGATGCATCAGGTCCGACAACGGGGGAGAGTACATTGGTCCCTTTGATGAGTACTGCAGGGACTATGGTATCTGACATGAGAAGACCCCGCCGAAGACGCCGTAGCTGAATGGCGTAGCTGAGAGGATGAACAGGACACTGATGGAGAGGATTCGGTGCATGCTATCTGAGTCGAAGCTGCCAGGGATGTTTTGGGGCGAGGCTCTTCTTACTGCAGTGCATGTCATCAACCTCTCACCGAGTTCAGCTTTGCAGGAGGATGTCCCAGATAGGGTCTGGTACGGGAAAGACCCCTCTTATAGTCACTTGCGGGTATTTGGCTACAAAGCCTTTGTGCACGTCCCTAGGGACGAGAGATCGAAGTTGGATTCGAAGACCCGGCAGTGTATTTTCTTGGGGTACGGCTACAGTGGAGAGTTTGGGTACAGGTTCTTTGATCCAGTTGAGAAGAAGCTTGTACGTAGCCGGGATGCTGTGTTCTGTGAGGATCAGACTGTTGGTGATCCTGAGGGGACTGTTGAGTTGGAGGTTGACTCTCGTGCTGCTGCAGAGTCACATATGGTTGGAGCTGATGATACTGAGGAGGCTACTGAGCCTGAGCCAGCACAGGGTACTGATACCCTTCCAGATCATGATATCACCACTGATGGTGAACCAGGAGTTGCTGAGGACATTACTGATGATGTGCCTGCACCGGCCCCTGAGCCTGCTTTGCGGAGATCAGATCGTGCCAGGCACCCGTCCGCCAGATATTCTGCACCAGAGTTTATACTGCTGACTGATGCGGGGGAGCCTGAGAGCTATGACGAGGCTATGGAGAGTGCTGAGAAGCGCCAGTGGATGGCTGCTATACAGGAGGATATGCAGTCGCTGCAGAAGAACCACACGTATGACCTGGTGAGATTGCCTAAGGGCAAGAAGGCCTTGAAGAATCAGTGGATTTTCAGGGTGAAGCAGGGAGATTCCTCCACACCTCCCAGATACAAGGCCAGGCTGGTGGTGAAAGGTTTTGGACAGCGACGGAGCGTTGACTTTGATGAGATCTTCTCACCAGTGGTGAAGATGTCATCTATTCGTGTTGTCCTTGGCCTCGCTGTGAGGCTTGATTTGGAGATAGAGCAGATGGATGTCAAGACCGCCTTTCTGCATGGCGATCTTGAGGAGGAGCTATACATGGAGCAGCCTGAGGGCTTCAGTGTTAGAGGGAAGGAAGGTCTGGTGTGCCGCTTGCAGAAGAGTTTATATGGCCTGAAGCAGGCCCCGCGGCAATGGTATAAGAAGTTTGATTCTTTCATGGGGGAGATCGACTTCAGGAGGACCACCCTTGACCACTGCGTGTTCATCAAGCAGTGCGCTCCGGAGGATTTCATTATCCTATTGTTGTACGTGGACGATATGCTAATCGTCGGGAGGAACACTGCGCGCTTTGCTGAGTTGAAGCGGCAGTTGGGTTCCACCTTTGAGATGAAGGATCTGGGTGCTGCGAAGACCATTCTGGGGATGCACATTCGCAGGGACAGGGAAACCAGATTGCTTTGGTTATCACAGGAGCGATATATCCGCAAGGTGCTACAGAGATTTGATATGGACCAGGCGAAGAAGGTGAGCGTGCCTCTTGCAGCTCACTTCAGGCTTACTGCAGATCAGTGCCCCAGCACACCAGAGGAGATAGAGGAGATGCAGAAGGTTCCGTATGCATCTGCTGTTGGGAGCCTTATGTATGCGATGGTGTGCACTCGTCCAGACATTGCGCATGTCGTTGGGACCGTTAGTAGATTTCTCTCCAATCCTGGGAGAGAGCATTGGAGCGCGGTGAAGTGGATTCTGAGATACCTGCAGGGGACGTCCGACTTGATGCTGAGATTTGGAGACAGTGAGCCAGAGTCGTTGGGCTACACTGATGCGGACATGGCTGGAGATTTGGATTCCAGGAGGTCGACGTCCGGGTACTTGATTCTGTTTGCAGGGGGAGCTGTCTCGTGGGCGTCGAGACTACAGAAGTGCGTTGCACTGTCTACCACGGAGGCGGAGTTCATTGCGGTCACTGAGGCTGGGAAGGAGCTGCTTTGGATGAAGAGGTTCATCAAAGAGCTTGGTTTCACTCAGGACCGATACACACTCCTGTGTGACAGTCAGAGCGCTATCCATTTGGGGAAGAACCCCACGTTTCACTCGAGGTCGAAGCACATCGACACTCGGTATCATTGGATACGAGATGTCCTAGAGCAGAAGGAGCTTGATCTTCAGAAGGTGCACACTGATGATAATGGGGCAGACATGCTGACCAAGACCGTGCCCAGAGGGAAGTTTGAGCATTGTGTTAGAATCGTCGGGATGGCGGTTTCTTCCTCCTCGATGTGAAGGGGGAGATTTGTTGGGTGTGGTTCCCATCCGAGGCGGTAAAAGTCATCGGGCGCGCGCCGGGCGCGGCTCGTGATTTCAAATTGGCACATTTAATTAATGGTGGTCTGCGTTTATCCTAGTGGGGGCAGCCTTGGAGAGAAATATTTATTTATATATAAAATAAAATCAACCCTAATCCAACCTCTCTCTCTCACTCGGTCCTTTATTCCCGTAAAAAGAGAACTGCCGCTCCCCCCAAGCAAACTCCGATCTCTCTCTCTCTCTCGATTTGGAGAACTGTCGCCTGGACCTTTGTTGTAGCCGCCGCCTGAAGGAAGGAGTACGAGGGCCGCCGTATCCTATGTTGGAGGAGTTCCGGCCGCCGCCTGTTGGTGTGGAGATCCGGCCGCCTGGAGCAGAAGATCTCGCCGCCGACCTTGGAGCAAGGGAGAGATTCTGCCCCCTTTGTTGAAGGAGAGGATCTGGCGCCTTGTTGAAGGAAAGTGTTCTTGTGCCCTTTGTTGGAAGAGATCCGGCCGGCTACTTGTTTTGGAGAGGGTATCCAGCCGATTTGGAGAAGAAGCCGCAGCCACCTCTTGTGTTGAAGGTGTTGTAGGGGGGTTGCCTTCTGTTGAGGTTTGGAAGGGGCTAATCGTAGCCGGTTGTTCGTGGCTTGGAGGTTGAAAGCGGAGTTGGAAGGGGCTGCACTTAGCCATCCATCTTCGTGGTTGGAGAACGTCATCTTGACGTTGGGACGGATTATCCAATCCGTCCGGGTAACGACTTCTCACCCCTCTTGTATTTCTTTTTCAAACATTGTGCTTGTGTGTGTTTGTTGGAAGAGAAAGGTTGTGTACATGCTTTGTGGATTGTTGTTGTGGTGGTAGAGTGGAGATCCTTTGTGGATCGGTGAGAAAGCCTGTAATCGTGAGTGTGATTTATCACATATTTTTAGTGGAGGCTTTCCGGGTTGGACTCCGATCGTCCTGTGGTTTTTCACCCAATTGGGTTTTCCACGTTAAAATTTTCTGTGTTTATTTTTCTGTGTGTTGCATTGCTTTTGTTTTTGCTTGGAATACCCGCTCAACGCGGTCGCACAGATGCTCGCGCAAAATTGCAACATGTGCTCTGATCGGGAGTGTTAGCTCGCATTCCCAACATTTTACACTATATTTTAGACTTATCACCCCTTTTAAATATAGTTGTTTTACTAATCTTAAGAGAGAGAAAAACGTAAAATGTGCACGCTCCCGAGCTCTGCTTTGTAGTGCCCACTCTCTCTCTCTCTCTCCACTATTCAAAAGACACTATAAGAAAAATCTCATTCAGCAAAAAAAATTAGATAATTCCTTGCTAATTAACATCAAATTTAACTAGGTAAATAATTTTTTACGAGTGTCTACAAAAAAATAGCAATAAAATTTTTTGTTGGTAAATTAGCCACAATTTTTTTGTTGCAAAAGGCCCCCCCTCCGTTTTTAGAAGGTGCTCCGCTCTACGCCTCTACAAAAGATGCTCCGCTAGCTATTTGGTGCGCACCCCTGTTGCGGTTACTAGTAGATTTCATGAGCCGGGTCCGCCACTTGATTATTTTCCTTTCCAGATTTTCACGTAAAAACTCTTGATATAAACTCGATTTTGACTGTATGTGCATTTTGTTAACTCTCGAGCTAAACTAACCGAACTCATCGAGCGTTGATCGAGAGAGAACAATATTAAGGCTCCGTTTGGGAGGACTTATTTTCACCGGTCAAGCGGTTACGACCGCATGAGCAATATATATTGTTCTCCGTTTGGGAGAACAATATTAAGGTCCGGCTCATGCGGTCGTAACCGCTTGACCGATGAAAATAAGTCCTCCCAAACGGAGCCTAAATGAAAATAAATCATATAAATCATTTTTGCATATTCAAGTATTTCTCTATCTTCTTATTTTCTTCATTGACGTGGCTAGCTTGTCTTGGTTAACACCATCATCCTCGTCACTTCCTTTGACGCATTATTCAATTGCATTGCACGTGCCCACTCCTCCGTAAATATTCCATACACACTACTAGCTATTTTCTTAATAATATTTTCCAATTTAAATAATTAAAAGATTTATTAATTAAAACAGTTTAATAAAAATTCGAAATAGCCACTTAATATTTTTTTCTGTATTTTATATTCTAATTGTGATGGAAAAGCTAGACATTTGTAGCAATGATCGATATCTAAGTTGAATATAGTTTTCATTATAAATAAAAAATAAATAAATAATTTTTTTTGAAAGGGATAAAATTGACTGGCCGAGTGGCCGTCCAATATTATAATTTTTTTTTGAAAGGGATAAATAATTTTCTGTATTATATATATATTTTTTTTTGAAATATTGCAAATCAAAGTGCTTCTAAGTTGTTTCAGCATTAAGCATTGTGGACACAGCACACACTCCACCAGTGTTGTCGTGCGACGTAGCATTATCGTGGTCGAGGAACTGTCACCTACTTTCTTAATCTAATGTCGTTGATGGGTTACCCACATTATATAGGAATTCCAGGCTGCAAATAGCCGGATCATGACCCCCACTCCATTAATGGGGAGTTAGGAGGAAAACCTCTTCTATCTGGTGCAAGAAGCGTGGGAGACGTTAGGGAGCTACATCGACCGCTTCCAAGAAGAAGTGTTGGACATCCAGGAGGTGGGTGACTTCACCCTACAACTTGCTCTAACGTTCGGCCTGATGGAAGGCCTCTTCAAGCTAGAAATCAGTCGGGATCCTCCCATGGAGCTTATCGAAAGGGCCAATAAGTTCGTTCAGGGGGAGGCTTCGAATCGCGGCTTCCTGGCCAAGCTCACCAAGCTGATCAGGGAGGAGGAAGAAGAGGAGAAGGTCCCCGTGCCTAGGAAGAAGGAGGAGCCCCAAAGGCAGGAGAGGAAGAGGCCAGAAGAGAGGAGGAGAGAAGATCCTGCTGGATTTTATGGCACCCTTAGAGGGGGGGGGGGGGGGGGGTGAATAAGGGGTTTACGAATTTTAGAGTAAAACTGAGAGATTTATAGAAAAACGAAACTTTTTTTATCATTGTTGTTAACGCCGGAGTTAAGAGTTAACAATGAGTGTTAGCTCTCCAGAAAATTAGGCTTCACAGAATTATGTTAAAGTGATTTAACATATGAAAACTTAATGAAATACAATTCCAGAAAATCAGAGATAATGAAAATGAATATTATATTTCAAAGAGAATTACAAAGATAAAATTTCAATAACGCTTGAAATTAAAGGTGACAATGTAAAAATCATTTTTTGTTCATTCACCAGTTTTTCTCCCAAAGACCGGTTGGCTATAGTCTATCTTTCCCCAGATAAGGCCTCTAGCCACCCCTAGATCTACCCTTGACCTAGTCGTTACGCACAATGCGGCGAATTTCCCCTAAACCGAACCCGGCCTAGTCGTCACACGCAAGACGACGAATTCACTACCATTACAAGAAAATAATGAAAAGATAAAAATAAATTCAGAATAAAAACTCCATATAATGAAGTGCTCTAAAGGAGATGTTGAAGACACGCAATGATCATCGTCGGAGTTGAAGCGAGCGTCCTTCTTCAAATTTGACCATTGGAAATCTCCTTCTCACTCTTGTTCCTCAATGATGATGTTAAGAGTGCTCTCTGAATTCGGGGATGAAATGCTCTGTCAGAAGTTTTGAATGAAGGCTTCAGATCAACATTTGAACAACGAAATCCGCTCTTTAAATAGGCACGGGAGCTAATGCCTGACGTTAAGAAGTTAACGCCAGCGTTAGTGATTGTGTACGGTCGTGGCTGAGATCGTGCAACCGTCGAGATCGTGGTAGATCATGGACTCAACGCGTGCGTTAGCTCCAACGCTGGCGTTGTCGCTGGCTTCTCGACGCTATTTCTTCTCCACGTCATTCCCTTCTCGACGATAAGTTCACGTGGGGCGTTAACTTCTAACGTGGGGCGTTAACTTCTAACGCGGGGCGTTAACTTCTAACGCGGGGCGTTAACTTCTAACGCGGGGCGTTAACTTCTAACGCGGGGCGTTAACTTCTAACGCGGGGCGTTAACTTCTAACGCGGGGCGTTAACTTCTAACGCGGGGCGTTAACTTCTAACGCGGGGCGTTAACTTCTAACGCGGGGCGTTAACTCTCTTTTCAGAGAATTGTCACAAAACAACATCCAATTCATAGGGATATGTACCTATAGTACCTACACACTATAAACACAAGAAAGATCAAATACATAGTGTGATTTGTTATTCTCAAACTAAGAGATGTAGAACACAAGCTCCAACAAATCACACGAGGGAAGAGCCGAGGAGGCAAGAGGAGAGATGACCCAGAGCGGCTGTAGAGCGTCGGGAGGAGGAAAAGCGCTATCAGGTCCCTGTTAATAGGTCGCTGTGGAGGCCATTGGGTCGGCCCCATCGTCAAGGTCTGGGAAGAAGAGTCTCCCAAAAGAGGAGGTACTTCAAACAGCAGGAGATGCGTCAGGAGAGAGGACGCGAGGAAGCGATGGTTGTTGCTCGGCAGGGTAATAGGCCACCCCGAAGGAACCAGCGAAGAAGGCCGCAGGCAGAGGAGGTTCCCCTCTATTGTTAGCTCCATCAGGTAGAGGGGCACGGGATAATGGTCTGCCCAGATTTTTGGGAGCTCCAGGAGGAGGCTAGTCGCTGGAGAAGTGGGAGCGGAGCCTAGGAGGTTGGAAGCGCCTGTCGAGCCGCAGGCAATGCAAGCTGTCGCTAGAAGGAGGAATGAAGACCGAATAGACCAGGGAGGTCGAGGAGAAGTCATTCAGGGAGCAAGAGGCGGAGTAGGAAGAGCCGCAGTGAGAGTGATTCACGGAGGAGCAGTGCTCGGAGCCTCCCGCAAGGGAATCCTCCATCATATCTATCGTCTAAGTGTCACCTCGACCTCGCAGGCACCACCCCCATTGCAGGAGATCACTTTTTCAGAGGAGGACATGTTAGGGAATGAGAATCCATTTCATGGTGCCCTCGTAATTCAAGCGTTCACGGAGGACTTCACCGTCGATAGGATCTTAGTAGATAACGGAATCTATGTAAACGTTATCTTCAAAAAGACGTTCGATGGGTTGAGAGTCGAGCCATGAAGGGTCACAACTTCAGATGGTCGCATTTTTGGCTTCACAGGAGAGAGGAAAGAGGTGGAGGGAGGATTGTGTCTGCTAGTAACACTCAGCGACACCTCCATCAAGTGTCGATTCGTCATCGTCGACGCCCCGAGCTGCTATAAATCGATCTTTGGGAGGCCGCTCATCAATTTCTTCAAGGCCGTCCCGTCCTCCTACCATCAGTGTTTGAAGTACTGCCAATATGAGGTTCATATGAGGATCAAGCGCGATCCAAGAGCCGCTCATGAGTGTTATCTCAGCCCAGTCAGCACCATCAGCTGGATGGCGGACGCTGAGGAGATGGAGAAGGTGCTGGAAGGGATGGCTAAGATGGAAGTCGTAGATGAGGTGGAGGAGATTAAGGTACTCTCCGAGGTTAGAGTACATGGGCTGCTGAAGATAGGAGGGTCTCTGAAGACCTAAGAAAAGATCGAGATGGAGGCATGTCTGCAAGAGAATGTCGACATCTTCGCCTGTAGCGTCGCCGAAATACCCGGGATTGACGCAGAGGTTGCTTGCCATCGCCTTAATCTGGACCCCGCGGTCAAGCCCATCCGGCAGAAGAAGAGGTCAAGTGTCGTTTTGCTGGCCGGACCTATCAGGGAGGAAGTGGGGAAGCTGCTTGAGGCAGACTTTATGACAGAGATCCAGTATCCAGGCTGGGTCTCCAATGTTGTAATGGTAAAGAAGGGTGGGGGTAAATGACGCATGTGTATCGACTTTTCCCTTCTAAATAAAGCTTGCCCGAAGGATTGTTATCCCTTGCCTCGAATCGACGTGCTGGTTGATTTAGCCATCAGTTTTTCCGTGATGAGCTTTCTTGATGCGTTTTCAGGATACCACCAGATTTGGATGCATCCCGCCGATTGTCGTGATGTTTCCTTCATCACTAGTGATGACTGCTGCATCTACAAGATGTTGCCCTTCGGGTTAAAAAAATGCAGGTGCTACTTATCAGCGGATGATGGATCATGTTTTCAAAGAGCAAAAGGGGAGGAACCTGGAAGTGTACGTGGACGACCTCTTGGTCAAAAGCAAGAGCGTCCATGAGCATGTTAACGACCTGGTGGAGATCTTCGCGACGCTTAGAAAGTTCAAGATGAGGCTCAATCCTATAAAGTGCGTGTTCGGGGCAGGGAGAGGAAAGTTCTTGGGACATCTCCTCACCCCGGAAGGAGTAGAGCCTAACCCTGATAAGGTTAAGGCTATCCTGGAGATGACCTCGCCAAAGAATACTCAAGAAGTCTAGAGGTTGACCAGAAGGTTGGATGGTCATAGCCTCTTCCTGTCAAAGGCGGGGGAGAAGTGCTCTCCGTTCTTCAAGACGCTCAGAAAGAACGTCGACTTCGAGTGGTCTTAAAAGTGCGAAAAGGCGTTCGAGCGGTTAAAGCAGTAACTAACCTAGACACCTCTCCTCCAAGGCCCGAAAGAAGGTGAAGACCTACTCCTTTACCTAGGAGTAGGAGTGGAAGCAGTGGGCTCGGTGCTCGTCAAAGAAGAAGGAAGAAAGCAACTACCCATCAATTACGTTAGCCGGGTGCTAAAGAAGGCGGAGTTGCGGTATCCCATCCTAGAGAAGCTTGCCTTCACCTTGGCGGTGTCGTCGCGGAAGCTCCGACCTTATTTTCAATCTCACCCCATCTGATTCATCACCGATCATCCCCTTCGAAGTATCCTGGAAGGAGTGGATCATTCAAGAAGGCTGGAGAAATGGTCGTTAGAACTCAGTGAGTTCGACATTTCCTTCTCTCCCCGGGTGGCGATTAAAGCACAGGCGGTGGAAGTCTTCTTAGCTGACTTCTCGGGAGAAGCAGATCCATGTGAGGCACCTTCTAATCTGATTTCCTGGAAGATGTTCGTGAACGGAGCTTCGGGCAAAAGCTCCGTGGGAGTAGGCATCGTGCTTGTCAGCCCACAGGGAGCTAGGATCGAGCAAGCAGTCAAGATCCTCTTCCCCGTCACAAACAATTAAGCAGAGTATGAGGCAATAGTGGCGGGCTTGCGCCTCGCCAAAGAGCTAAGCATCCAAGATATTTGAGCTTTCACAGATTCCATGGTGGTCGCATCGCAGATTCGAGGAGAGTTCAAAGTGTGCGATGACATCCTGCAAAAGTACCTTGTTAAGGTGAAAGGGTTGATTGGAGGCTTCCAATTCATGTTCGTCAAGCACGTACTGAGGGAGGAGAACTCGGCAACGGACCATTTGGCTAAGTACGGCCCGAGGGCCGGAGGAACGATAACCGAGTTATTTCGACCATCCATCGAAGAAGGGGAAATGATGGAGATCGAGCAGCGCCCTTCCTGGATGGACCCGTTCGCGGTGTTCCTGACTACCGGGCAACTCCCGGCAGATGACAGAGATCAAAGAAAGTTTTGGTACAAGGCGGTGTACTATCTTTTGTACGGTGGGGAGCTGTATCGTAAGACCATCTCAGGCCCCTTGGTTAGATGTGTTTCAAAAGCTGAAGTACCTCGAGGTCGGGAGGAGATCCACTCGGGAGAGTGCGATAGTCATTCGGGGACTCGTACTTTAAAGCAAAGAGTCCTGAGGCATGGTTACTTCTGGCCAACCATCCGGAAGGATGTCGAAGCTTTCTCCAAGTGGTGCCAGAAGTGCCAGCTCTTCACTCCTCTCTAGTTGCAGCCGACCTGTTAGCTTCGTTATATCACAGCCCCATGGTCGTTCGCCATCTGGGGAATGGATTTGATAGACCACTTTCTCCAGGCTAGCAGCTAGAGGAAGTTCGTTCTCGTCATGATCGACTACTTCTCCAAGTGGATCAAGGCCAAAGCTCTGGCCAAGACCACTTCTCAAGTCGTGAAGAACTTCATCTGGGGAGAAATAACTTGCAGGTTCGGGATCCCTCTCGCCATCGTCACTGAGAACGGTCCCCAATTTTCCAGCTTGGAGCTGGAAGATTTCTGCAAGCAGCCAGGTATAAATTTTTGATTTGCCGCAGTGCACCATCCTCGGAGCAACGAGCAAGTGGAGGCCGCCAACAAACTGATCATCAATCTACTGAAGAAGAAGGTCGAGAACCTAACTGGGAATTGGGCAGAACAGATCCCTTCGGTCCTATGGGCTATGAGAACCACTCCTAATTCAGCCACGGGAGAAACTCCTTTCAAGATCTCACATGGTTCTGAAGCTCTCATCCCTATGGAGTTCGAAGTCAGAAGTCTAAGAGTAGTTGCGACAGAGGAGGGAGATGAAGAATGACGGCTGAAGAATGAAGAGGCTCGGAGGCTATCTCTCGACTACATCGAAGAGCTCCGAGACTTAGCCTCAGATCGACAGGAAGAGATCAAGAGATGAATGGTGAAATATTTCGACAAGCACGTCTGCCTCAAGCACTTCCAAACAGGTGACCTCGTCTTAAAGAAGGTGGACGCAGCAGGAAGATCAACCGTCGTCGGGAAGCTTAGTCCAAGTTGGGAAGGGCCCTTCATCGTCCACGAGTCATTAGAGACTGGTGGATATCGTCTATAGAATCATGAAGGGGAGCTACTTGGGAACACCGGGAGCGGTGATGGCCTAAAAAGGTTCTACCCCTAGCGGGAATGTGTATGTCCCCCTTCTGTAAAGATTATTTCGCTTCAATAAAATCCTCTCCCCCTGAAACATGTGCCGCGAGAGTTCTTTTTTTCTTCTAGTAAGTTCTTTTCGAAGTAGGTAAGATCGATCTCCACGACTAGTATGGGGAACATGCCTTCGACTAGACTCTCGTTAAAAATCCAAGTCAGGTGGTGGGACAGAGCCTCGGGAGTGAGTTCTCCTAAGACCAAGCCTTTGCATTGACGGTCGAGATTAGCTCCCCCCTTGCATGTTGGTCGAGTTACGATTGCACTTCCCATCCGACTAGAGAAGTTATCAGAGGAGAGTCCGCACACCAACCCCCAACTCGATGAAAAGATGATTGATTCTACCGACCAAGAGACCCTTGAATAAAGGCATTGTTTACCCTTAAAGGGTTGAAAACTCGCAACAAAGCATAATCTCTCTGCATTTATTCTGATCATATAAGTTGGTGTGATTAATCCCCTCTGATTGTTGAGTATCAGGAGAAAGATCTTCATCAACATTCAACAACGCAGTAGGACGGAAGAATCGGGATGGTGTGTCCCCTTGAACCTCCCCGACTGTCATTCCATACTCGCTAGCATCCAACATCCAAGTAGGATGGAGGCCTCAGGATGGTATGTCCCCTAGGACCTCCCCGACTGTCATTCCCTACTTATTCTTCTTATTCGTATTCCTACTATTGCGACGTCTTGAAAACTCTTATCAGGAAAAAGTAGAAGCCTTGAGAGTGTGCGTCTGCGGGACCCCTCAAGTGTCCTTCACAGCTCAAGCATCATCAAAAACTCTGAAGTAGGTGAGAATGCCTATATGCGAGTATCTATAGTGTGAGCATGTAGGTGCGAGTATATCATATGCGAGTAAGGTGTGATCGTCGATCGCCTCAAGTACCTCCCAAGGTCGCACTAATCGTGACGACGATCACTCAATCTCGCTTCGAGCCTATGAGCCTAGCGAGCACTCACCGCATTCGAAACTAAGAGCCTAATCGATGTACAGGAAAGTATGCGAGTATAAGAAGAACAGGCGAGCAAAAAATCTCTTTCTTTCATTTGTATGATCTAAAGTATTACATACACAAAAAATTCACAAGTCCCTGAGCAATCAAAAAGGTGTCATGGCGACTAGGCTTCATCCTCTCCTCCATCATCCTCGTCATCCTGCTCTTCATCCTCGCCGTCGATGTCGACATCCTCCTCTTCATCCTCATCCTCATTGTCTTATCCTCGACATCACTGGGCCTCGGGGAGGGAGCTCGCAGAGGAGAGGTAGACTCCTCGACGAGCAGCGCCGGGATGACGTCCATCACAGTCAAGTTCATCGCCTTCGGCACCAGATGACCTTCCCAGGTGCTCGTGCAATCTCTTGAAGAATCTGTGGCATCTCGTCGCCATGGATCCTTATCTTCTTGCCCACCCGGGAAGGACTTGTCGTGGAAGGATGTTGCTCGACAGGGCGAGTTTCTAGCTCGGCTATCCTTACTTGGGCGGCCTCCAAGGCTGCCCGAGTGTCCTCCAGCTCCATCTCAAGCTGCGATATCTTCTTGGCCGCCACTATCTCGTCCTCCTGCGAGCAAAACAAATAGCCATTAGTAGGATGGTCGGCAATAGGCGAGTAGCGATAAAGCAGAAATATTTCAAGCCAAAGAGCAAATACCTTGCACTTCTCAAGTTGGAGTCCGAGCGAGATGGTAGTCTTGCCCAGCGCCTTTATTCGCTCTTCAACGACGAGTAAGCTCCTCGTCATCTGATGGCTTAGCTCCGCCGACCGCAGGAGCGAGCGCGAGGTCTGGTGAGCCAGATACTCGGCCGAGACTTCCTGCAGCGAGTCGGCATCAGCGCGACCATAAAGGGCGAACATGACATCAAACGTTTCGCCTTTATCCTCCCAATCCTCCGACCAAGCAGGCAGGTTGGTGCTCAGAGCCACCTCATGGGCGCTCTCCGCCCAGGTCACCAGCGGGCGACCATAAGCATCCTCGCTTCGGAGGCCTTCATTGAAGTTTGGATGGCTGTAAGGCTCGCCAGCCTCTGAAGGGTCCGCCTTCGCTCCATGGTCTCTGCTCGCAACCTGCTTCTTCTTCCTCGAAGGCTCCTGAACCTTGCCCTTACTCTTCCTCTTCTTCGAGGACTCAACCTTCTCGTCGACGACCACTTGGTCATCCGGGACCTGCGACAAGTCAATAGGGGATGTCGGCAACCCCCTATCCTCGCGTGACAAGTCAATAGGGGATTTTCATACCTTGTTGTTATTTTGTTAGTATATAGTTGTGAAAGTTTTATCAAGGACATTTCTTGTCAGAATTTCATACTTCATGTTCAAATTCATAGGTGGCCTGATTTTAGAAAAAATATTTTAATGGTCAATTTAATTAGGAAAATTATGAATTTCTGATAGTAGTCTTAAAATGTCATGATAGACCTCCAATAATAATCTTATAACTTTTGGATGAATATTTGGAATATTCCCTTTCATACACAACATACAGTTCATGTGGTCTGCATGTAGTAAAATGGTATAATTGTGGTAACCATGTAGGCCTTACATGGGGAGATAAAGAGGTTGGTGCACCTAAACTGGTTAGCTTTGAATGAGGTCACCATAATGGCTAGGAGTGAGGTGTTTGGTTGACTAGGAGGCAATGTTGTGCTCGGGAACGACGACAAATCGTTCTTCCCTGGGAGTCTCATAAAACACTTAGGGTTAGCTCAAGAGTAAAATTAAGAGTGGTTTGGACATAGGTAATTACCAATAATAATAAGCGTCTTGGAAAGAGAGCTCTGAGATTCATCACATCATAGTTCCTAGTACCGCTGTGAGCCCCTCACAAGGTAGACCTCGGGAAGTCCAAGATTAACCCTAAACTGTAGGATTAATCGATAAGCAAGATTAACTCTTAATAATCTTCCCTCACACACCCCATTGACACGGGAGGTTAGTTTGGTTTAGCCTCGTGAGCGGTAGGTCGGTGGTTATCGAAATGGACTGGTTAGTCTGGTGAGCCGGTGGCTCATAAAGTGATTTATGAACGGACGAGTTAGTCCGGGAAGCCGATGGCTCTCGAATTCAAGTGTTGTCATGGTTGCATGTGCATAATAGGTGGCGGGTCCTCGGTATTGGACGATCGTTCACACCGACGTCGATACGTTGACTCGACGGGTGTAAGTGTTCATTTAGCCAAGAAAAGACTGGTGATTTAGCCAGCAAGAGTACGCAGGAGCTCTGCGGTTGGTTCTTCGTGTTGAGGCGTACGTAAGGTCTAGGTTAGGTAGTGTTAATATCGGCCTAGGAGTGGGGTGGCCCAACTTACTGCCTTCGTTTGCCACTACGATATGTATCTGAGAGTTTAGCTAACTCCAAATCCGGGGAACTAAATGTATGTGTGCATAGAGTCAGGTGCGTGAGTTGCCCTTGTGTGAATGATTAACATTAAACTTGCATAACATAACATTTCATACATGAGCATTGCATTAAAACCCTACCCCTGTCGTATAAATTGGTATGAGACTCTTTATACGATAGACCTTGCAAAATGACCCCTTGGTCTATAAGTTTGTATGAACATTCTTATAAATCAAGGTTACTTTATCTGTGATGATTAGCTGCTCTCTTTACTTATTTACTATTTATACCGTTCTCCACTTACTTGCTTACCTTTTATTGTATAACCATCTTGTGGTAGAACTGTTTGTAGTTACTTCCTTAGCTAGGGCCGTCGTCACCTGCTTTGATATATATATATATATTGTTTGATGTTCTTCCTCATCATTCCTCTCGCATGGTGCCTAGGAGCCACTGGGGAGGGGTGGGGGAGCAAGGCTTAGTCTTTTGACTAACGGTCGGTGTACCATATTATTTTAGGGGTTCGAGGAGCAGCACCAGGATATGCAGTACCAGCAGAGGACGGTGCAGTTGGAGGTGGTCCAGTCTAGCTCAGCAGCAACAACATCTATGGGATCCGTGAGTGTCTAGTAGTTTTACTTTCGCGAGTGTTATGTAATGAGGCTTTGATGTACTGGGCAAGAGCCCACTTTTATTTTTAGTACTTCTTATCGTGGACTATTATGTGATATTGTATATATATCACTGTACAACCCTCATATTTCCCGAGTCGGTGTGACCCGACCCGGATGAGACCAAGACAATTCAAGGTGGTCGAGACGGTCAAAACGACCACGCATAAGCGGCCGGGACCACTCAAGGCAAAGAGAGGCCACAGGGGACGCGGGGGGAGCACCCGCTCCCCCAACTCCCTTCGGGCGAGTGGGAGGAGCCTCCCACTCGCCGTTCACCCGGGCGAGTGGGAGGGTCCCCCCCACTCGCCATTTACCCGGGCAAGTGGGAGAGACCCTCCCACTCGCCGGGCGAGTGGGAGGGTCCCTCCCACTCGCCGGCCACCTTGAGGGGGAGTGGGAGGGGGCCCTCCCACTCGCCACCCCCCTTTGGGCGAGTGGGAGGAATTCTCCCACTCGCCCGGTACATTGGGGGAGGCCGGTATGGCCTCCCGTGAGGGGGAAAGTGGGCACCTCGGGTCCCACTCGCCTCCCCTCACGCGTTGATCATTCGTGGTCATGGTTGGACTGCGGATAGCCAGATCTTGGCTATCCGCAGTCCATTTTTGGGAAAGTCTATAAATAGACCCCCATGGGCACCTTGGGAAGGGTTGGTCTCTACCCCCCCCCCCCCCCCCCCCCTGCGTGTGTCTTGTGAGCAAGCACCCCTCCTTCCTTGTCATCCTTCAGCTGACAGTGAGGTGGTTCTTAGTGCCCTCCAAGGTGCCCAGGCTCAGCATTGGCTTGGGAGGGGAAGCGCTCTAAGATCTTTCGGGTATGTGGTGGGACCTCCGCGCTGCAGCTTAAGGGGTCCATTTGTGGATTCAAGTGTTCATCAAGTCCAAGTCTTTCAGTTCCTAGTGACCGGTCAAGGGTCTAGGCTTAGGTCAAGTAAGGGTTAGTCGCAACCCCCTTTCGAACGCTGAGACCGGGAAACTGGTTTCAACATTATGGTGCGGTGAGCGTGGAAGAGACTAGTTCGGAAAGCTCTGAGCCATGTCTCATGGCTGGAAGCGACGAGTTGGGAGACTCGCCTCCGGCATGCGAGTATGTGAAGAAGGGCAACGTCGATGAGTTCAGCAAAGGGATCCAGTGCTCGACACCACCGGCAGAGAGGCAATAAGAACGCCCCCGTCCAACCAGGGGGGAGTAACTTCACCTGGAAGGGCCAAGAAGGAGTTGCGGAGACGGAAGAAGTGGCGAAGAAGATGACCAAGGAGCGTGCGGCCAAGTGAAGTGCCCGGGAAGGGCGAGATGTAAGTGAAGCGCCCAGGAAGGGCAAGATGTAAGTGAAGCGCCCAGGAAGGGCGAGATGTAAGTGAAGTGCCAAGGAAGGGCGAGATGTAAGTGAAGTGCCCAGGAAGGGCGAGATGCAAGTGAAGTGCCCAGGAAGGGCGAGATGTAAGTGAAGTGCCCAAGAAGGGCGAGGTGTAATGAAGTGCCCTGGAAGGGCGTAGGGTAGTGAAGTTGTAATAGACGAACTAGGAATGAAAAAAAGGGGTTCTGGGGTAATACCCCGATCTAAGATCCCCGACTAGAGACCATTCTTCGGGCTTAGTCATGCCGGTAGATGGGGGACTCGTCGGGTCGACTCGCTACTTGGTAAGGGGACTGGGAAGGCGTTGAGTCCCTCCACCCCCGGTTGAGCTAAGACTCCCAGGACATGGATGGGTACTTCCACCTCCAGTCAGATTGGGGAGGTGTTGAGTTCCTCCACCCCCGGTTGAGTTAAGACTCCCAAGACATGGGTGGATACTTCCACCTCCGGTCAGATTGGGAAGGTGTTGAGTTCCTCCACCCCCAGTTGAGCTAAGACACCCAGGACATGGATGGATACTTCCACCTCCAATCGGTAAGGGGACTGGGAAGGCGTTGAGTCCCTCCACCCCCGGTTGAGCTAAGACTCCCAGGACATGGGTGGATACTTCCACCTCCGATCAGATTGGGAAGGTGTTGAGTTCCTCCACCCCCGGTTGAGCTAAGACTCCCAGGACATGGATGGATACTTCCACCTCCAATCGGTAAGGGGACTGGGAAGGCGTTGAGTCCCTCCACCCCCGGTTGAGCTAAGACTCCCAGGACATGGATGGGTACTACCACCTCCAGTTAGATCAGGAGTGCGTTGAGTTCCTCCACCCCCGGTGTAAGACCCTATTTTTTTTTTTGCAAAAACCACCGGGTCTTAGGCCCAGAACCGCCGTTTTGCGGTGACACCTTCGCTCGGGAAGGTCGTCACTACAAAACGCCGATCCTGCCGGCCAAATCGATCACAAGAAAAGTAAGCTAACATGAATAAAGCAAGCAAAACATGTCCACATCACATATATAAATAAATCATCAAAAGATGTCCACAACCATAACTGAAAGAAAGGAAGACAAGATAACTAGGGCCTTGCCCAATACATCAGAGCCTCACTACATGGATCACTCGCGGAAGTAAAAATAACTAAATCAACACTCACGGATCCTGTCATCTGAGCTCCTGAGCTAGACTGCCCCGCCTCCATTTGCACCGGCCTCTGGTGCTGCTCCGTCGCCGCGGTCTCCTAAAATGATAAGGTCCACCGACCGTCAGTCATAAAGACTCAGCCAATTCCCCACCCCTCCCCCCAGGGCTCCTAGGCACCGGATGGAAAGGAGGAAGCGGAGGACAAACAAGGGGTAGAAGCAAATGCAGGTGACAAGGTGATATCTACTCTACACAGGTGATATATATATATATAAATGAAAACAAAATAGAAACAGCAGGGTAAAGTAAAGGTAAAGCAGTAATGAGTAAATGTAGAGGCAAGTAGGTGTTATAAAATAAACCATTGATTTATAGGAATGCTCATACAAACCTATAGACCAAGGGGTCGTTTAGCAGGGCCTATCGTATAAAAAGTCCCATACCAATTTATACGATAGGTGTCAGGGGTTGAATGCAATGATTATGCTATGTCATGCAAGTATGTGATTATGCGGTGATCAAACAAGTGCAACTCACCCACTACGACTCTATGCGCATAGACCTTTAGTTCCCTCTTTTTGGAGCGAGCTAGACTCCTCAGGATACTCCCGTAGTGGCAAACGGAAGCGGTGGGTTGGGCCTCGCCCACCTCTAGGTTGGTATATGCACTACCCGACCTAGACCTATCGTACGCCTCCACAAAACCCGCAGAGCGTCTGCGTACTCTTACTGACTGGACCGCCAGACTTTTATGGCTAAGTGTAAATACCACACTTGCCGAGCCCAAGTGTTAACGTCGGTGCAACGACCGCCAACACGAAGGACCCACCACCTTATGCACATGCAATTATCTTCCAACAATACCGAGCTACAAGCTCCACGGGCTAACCCGCCCGTCACCAATAAACATCTCAGAAACAAAAGATCACCGGACTAAACCGGCTAGACTTCCACAAGCACACTCTCAGAGTGACTTTCCTACCTTAGAAACTCAGGTGCTAAAAGATGCTAACAAGAAAAGACGATCTTTCGTCAATTCCCGGACGACCTAGCCGAGGGTGGCACCCCACCACCCTAAGACTTACCAAACCCCAACTTCTCTAGAGACCCATACATAATACAAGGCTACCACCCATCCTTCATCATTTCAGACCCTAGACAACCAGATTGACCTCTAACCCCAAAAGTTGTCAAATTGCTAAACGCAGACCACCCTTAACGTTTTGATGCTCATGAAGAGAGGTGCACTAAATATCCAACTTCTTGACCCAAGGGATTTACTGGGAACCCATGCTACCTATTTCAGATCAAATCTAGGGTTTCACAATTTTTCCATTAATAATTGTATTTTAAATAATTTTCCAAAAGGCCACATTACTAAGGTTTGAACTACAAGTATATTTTTCTGACCTCCAATGCCCACTCCAATTTATTCATAATTCAAGGGTACCTAATAAACAGTATATATAAAGTTTTAGGGAAAAACAGCAAGATTTATTATTTTTAGAAATTCCAAAACACAATTATTTCCAATAATTTCCAAAGGAGGTACCCTCATATGAACTCCAATCCTTGTGCAAATTAACACAGTGGTGCTTATTAATAAAATATTTAATCCTACAAAGTTTGACCATGCTGTTCAGAGGGTATGTTTGTAATTCCATCCAAGGATATATTTGCAATTTCTTTCAAAATGAACTAGAGGTACCAAAAATATTGATCTATAAATTATGAGAAAATTACAGAGGTTATATATTGTTATGAAAAGACATCCAGCAAAGTTACATGCAATTACAGTAATTTATCATTACAAATTTAACCAACCCAAAAATTGCCAACAATGAGGAATATTACAATTTGGACCTCCAAGGGTTAACTCATGATCTAACCAATTCTTCCAGAGATATATGACATAAAAACCATGATCATGACAGAAGATGGTAAATTGATAAATACTATTTCTCCCTAAAACCTCAAACCCTAAATAATTACAAATCTACCCTAGGGTTTATTACTTATGATTGGCAACTCCAAATCCCTCCAAACTCCTACAGTAGCATTCTCTGGTCACTAAGGCCATCTACCCAAAATTTCAAGTCAAGCCACTGAGGTTTGACCCCTCTTCCTTTATTAACCTCTAATTGCACCCCATTAGGGTTTAGCCTAGGGTTAGGGTCTAACCTTCTCCAACAGCTCTAGTAAGAACTCCAGAGATTCATAACCTCAAAAACAAGTGGGTGACAGAAGATGGTGATTCCCTAAGTGTTACTTCTTCCTAGAACCCCAAATTCCAATTATTTACAAAAATACCCAAGGATTTATTACCTAGGTTAGACAACTCCAAATCTCTTCAAACTCACAAGGGAGTCTTCTCTGGTCACTAAGACCTACCCACCAAAACTTTAGGTCAAACCACTAGGGTTTGACCCTACTCCCTTCATTGCCCCCTATTTGCACCCCTTAAGGGTTTACCCTAGGGTTAGGGTCTAAACCTATCCAAATCCTCCCAAACCTCTTGTGAGGGTATCATATCACTTATAAAAGTCAGAGGAGTCCAACACACCCCTATCCAAGGACAAACTCCCCTATGTCCTTCACAACCCCAAATTCCTTCCCATAGGGATCAACCCTATGACCTTGAGCAAAACAACTCCAATGCTCCCCAAACTCCTCATGGGGTCTCAACTTCATCCCACTGACCTTCCTAAAGAGTTACATGAGTCAAAGAACCTAATTGGTCAATGGACCATAACTTGGCTAAATGCACCCCAAAGTTCTCTTATGTTTACTTTTGCCCTAAACATCACCTCTAAGCCAACTATTCTCAAGGAAACTCCCTACCTTGCCCAAGTCCATACTACCCACTATACTGACCATATGTCAGTGGAAGACCACCTAAGATTCTACCAATACTTGGTGAGGGGTGGAATTCCAATGGGTACCTATTTGGGGTGCAAATAGCAATTTAGCCCCTTTTTGATTTACTAGGGCAAAACTCCTCCAATGGCCACCAAACTTGGACCATAGGTTGGCATGGGGGAGGGTGAGGTGCACCCCAAATATGGAGCCCAAAGACCTTGTGGAAAGGTGGGGGCACTCACCCAAAGTTTGGCCCAAACCTAGGGAGCCTAAGGCTATTTTGGTGGAATACCCTACCAAAACAACTCCATAAATCATGATATTTTAACCAGGGCCTATACATACCCCTTAGGACCACCCATCCAAGTTTGGAAGGGTTTTGAGGTGTTTAGGACACCTAATTAGGTTAAACTAGGATTATTGGTCTTTCCCAAAAATTAAGAAGAAAACTCCACCAATCCTTGTGATCTTTGGACATGAGCTAGGTATACACAAGACCAGACTACACCCCAAAAATCAAGTCATTTGGAGTTATATAATGGGGTGGGCATCAAAAATGAGTTCTGATTAGCCCTAAAGACAGCCTCCACTAGAATGAGTGCTGAGCCCTAACCAGAACTCCAAATTGAGTGATTTCAATTTTGTATGAAACTAGACTCAAAGGGCTACAATTTATATGTTGACCACTTTTAATGATTCAGCCTCTAAGTATTTTTCCCAGATTTAAATAGGATCTGCATTTTAATCACAGATTAATAAGGATTGAATTAAGGTTGCACGAATCGTAAAGCACATCGGATGGCGCTGGGTCATCGTCCCCAGGGAACCAACGGCACAGATTTTACGCGCCTGGGCCGCCTTGATAGGTGATTTCCCGGCCACCTGAGCGCCGCCCCGGCCGACCAACGCCACCACCACCTCCGTTGAGGTGGGGGCCGGCGATGAGCGGTGTTTGATCGGCCGGAGGTGGCCGGAATCGTGTTCTGTAGGAGGATGCCCAACCCGATCAACGGGGGGCAAGGTCGGCTTGATTCCCGGCCAATTGGCCATGGATCGAGCCGCCGTCGATTTAGATCTAACCCTTAGAGTTCAGGGAGGAGAACGGGACCTGTTGGAGGGCTTGCCGTCGGGTCAATCTTGAGTACACCATGGGAGCCGCCGTCGGTTGAGAAGCCATGCCGATTCCCTCCTATAGTGCACGAAATCTCCAGGTAAGATAGGGGTTTCTCTCCTCTCAGGTCTCTGAAGGTGAAGGGGGGTTCAATTGGGGGTGGTGATGGTTTTAAGCTCCATTGCCATTAAAGCCCCCCTTCGGTTTCTTCCATGGCCGGCCCCTCTCCATCTCCCCTGCCTTAATTCCCTTGTGTAACTGATGGAAACTCCTCCCAGCTGGCTGAGGAGTTGAATGGAGGCATCAATTGGGGGAGCCAAGAGGTAAAACCTCTTAATGGCCATGAATGGCCTCTTCTCTCTCCTCCAAAAATGGTGAAACCCCCATTTTCTCTCTCCTAACCACCATGGTCGGTTTCTACCCTCTCTCCTGAGCTTAATGAGGGCCCACATGGGCTGGTTGACCACCCAATTGAGTTAGCCCAAAGAGATTGGGTTAGGTTTGAGCATTTTGACCTAAATTGGGCAATTTTGACTTTTGGCCAAATTGGTCAATTTGGGGAACCCTAGGATGGGGCTTTTGGGTTCAATAGGTTCTAAATTAAGTTTAGGAACTAATGGTGGAGTCAATTTGGTCATTTGGTTCTTGGTTGACCCAATCTAGGTTGATCTGACCAAATTAGGCTAAATTGACTTTGGTCAAATTGGGCCCTAGGGTTGACTTGGTCATGGGGCTTTTTGGTCCACTAGCTCCCCTATGACATGATAGCCCTATGGGTGAGGTCAATTTAATGTAGTAAAGGTCAATTGGGGTACTTTGAGAAGAAAGGTCATTTTGACCTAAAAGGGCATTTTGGTCAATTTGCACCCCTGGGGGTCCCATGATGGGGCTTTTGGGTCCATTAGGTCTATAATGGTATTATAAACCTAGGAGTGTGATCAATTTGACATGGTGGGGGTTGATTGGCTCTAAATGGGCTACTTTGACCAATTTGAGTGTGTATGTTGACTTTGGTCAAATTGGTCTCTTAGGTTGACTTCAATGGGCCCTTGGTGCCCTAAGGGGACCCCTAAAGGGTTAGGGACACTAAGGTGGGGTCCAAGGGTTAAGTTGAAGCACTAGATTCCAATCCCAAGCTTGGAAGATGGGAATTGCTATTTGCAGACCAAGGTGGCTCCTTCCTCCTTTCCTAAGTTCTCAAGGTTAAAAGGCTCTTCCTATGGTTTTGTCATGGCTTAGTCATGACAAAACCAACTTAGGGGTCTAGCCGTTTGGGGGATGTTACAAATCCCAATACATAAAAATAAAAATTTCGTCCCCGAAATTCAGACAAGCCTATGGGGGTTTCTACTAGAGGAAAAACTGTAACATCCCAGAAAAGTAAGTTGTACCTGTTGTAAAAAGCTGCGGATATTTTTGCTTCATCAAGTCCAGTGGCTCCCAAGTATGTTCTTCCTGTCCATGATTCCTCCACAGGACCTTGACCAGTGGAACCTTCTTGCGCCGCAAGACTCGTAGCTCTGTGTCGTCTATCCGAACCGGCTCCAAGTGGATCGATCGATCTGTAGCTACTGGCCCCTCAGAAGTAGACACCTGCTGCTCAGGCCGAAGTAAGGCCTTCCTAAGTGAAGAGACGTGGAATACGTCATGCAGTCCCTCCAAATCCGGCGGTAGCTCCAGTCTGTAAGCCAAGGGGCCGATCCGCTCCAGGATCCTATAGGGTCCCATAAACCTAGGACTGAGCTTCTTCCGGCCACGAACCCTCGAGACTCCATGCATCGGACGTATCTTCAAGAAAACCCGGTCTCCTACCTGGAACTCCACCATACGATGACGCGCATCGTAATACTTGGCCTGCCTGCTCTGGGCCTCCAGCATCCTATCTCGAATCAACCTCACCTGGGCCTCCGTGTCCTCCACGAACTCTGAGCCAAGAGCCTTGGGGTCCTCATCCTGAATCCAAGATAACGGTGTCCTGCACCTCCGTCCATATAATGCCTCGTAAGGTGCTCTGCCTATGCTAGCCTGGTGACTGTTGTTATAAGAGAACTCGACCAACGGCAACAGTCTCTCCCAAGGCTCCCCACGGTCCAGAATGCAAAGACGCAAAAGATCTTCCAGGGTCCGATTGGTGCGTTCCGTTTGCCCGTCTGTCTGGGGGTGAAAAGCTGTACTAAAGGTCAACCGGGTGCCTAGATAGGCCTGCACCGCTCTCCACTCCCTTGACGTAAAACGTCCATCTCGGTCGGAAACTATCGTCCTTGGCACACCATGATAACGGATAAACTGCTCCACAAACCTTCGAACCAAAACTCTGACTGAATCACCCTTCCTGATCGGAATGAATCTAGCCACCTTCGTCAGCCTGTCGACAATCACCCAAATCGAGTCATTCCCCGTACGAGATCGGGGAAGACCATGAATAAAATCCATCGCTATATCGTCGAACTTCCACTCCGGCACTGGGAGTGGCCGCAATAATCCTGCGGGGTTCCGACACTCCGCCTTCACAAGTTGGCAGGTCTCGCAGTGGGTCACAAAATAAATGATATCCCTCTTCATACCTGGCCAGTACATGGTCTTCTTCAGATCTGCCGTCATCTTGGTAATGCCCGGGTGCACTGAATACTTACTGCAGTGAGCCTCTGCCATAATATCTTCCCGGATCTGAAATCCAGCTTCGAGAAGCAGTGGGCTCCCTCTAGCTGGTCAAAGAGCTCGTCTATCCTTGGCAGAGGGTACGTGTTCCGCACCGTCAGCCTATTCAGAGCTCTGTAATCGATGCACAGTCGGAGCGTCCCATCCTTCTTCTTCACAAATAACACCGGAGCTCCCCAAGGTGAGGAACTCGGCCTAACGAACCCGGCTTCCACCAGCTCCTGCAGCTGGCTCCGAAACTCTACCAACTCCTTCGGGGCCATCCGATAAGGAGCTTTGGACACCGGCTTGGCCCCTGGCACCAGCTGAATCTGAAAATCCTTCTCGCGGTGCGGTGGTAGCCCAGGAAGCTTCTCCGGAAAGACATCCGAAAAATCTCGAACTACCGGGATGCTAGGCACTGAGTCCTTGACTTCAGTCGCCTCGAAGAGCACCTGGTAAACCTCGTCTCCCTGCAGGTGGGCCTTGACGGCCTGAATGGACGATAAAAAGAGACGAGAGGTAAGTTGAGTACCTTCGAATGCCACAACCCCGTCTTTATGCTCTAGCATGATCCGCCTTGCCGGGAAGTCAATCCTTGCCCGGTTCTCATACAACCAACTCATGCCCAGGATCAGGTCGTAATCCCTCATCTTCAGAACAGTTGCCGGGACTTCGAACAGTCTTCCCCCAATCTCCAGACTTATTAGGCATGCTAAATTTGTTAAGACCTCTGATCCGTCCGGAAATCTCACTCTCCTATAGTCGCTTTTGAGGTGCTTGACTTGGTCTAGGTCTTCGATAAACTTGGCCGAGACGAACGAGTGCGAGGCACCCGTATCAAATAAGGCCAAAGCAGGTTTGCCGAAAATGGAAACTAAACCTGAAGGGTTTGACGATTGGTTCAACGCTAAGGTAAAGCTGAAACTTTCAAAACATTAACTATTTAAAAATTTAAAAGCGACAAATACCTGCGATGACCCTTGCCGGGTCCCTGGGCCTGGCCAAATCTAAGGCATAAGCCTGCTCCCTGTAGTGCCTCCGATCGTCACCCTGAAATCCACGGCCTCGACCACGTCCTCGACCTCCGGGATGCTGACCCCGAGGTGCTGCCTGAGGTGCTGGAAGAGCATTCCTCTGGGGGCAGTTCCTCTTGATGTGGCCGACCTGGTGGCAGTGGTAGCATTCCGGAGGTTGCCCACCTCCTCCAATCCTTGGCATTTCCCTCATCTGCAGAGGCTGAGGAGTCAAAACTACCGGCTCCCTTTGTTCCTGCCTCTCCCCCTGACGGGGTCGGACCTCCGTCCTTCCTTCTCCAGCGTCTCTGTTTCTCGGCTGATCTCTCCTGCCATTTCTTCCCTGGTCCTCCATGGGTCTCTTCCTCCCACGAACAACTTGCTGGTCTCCTTCCAGCTTCTTCGCCATCTCCAGAATCCTGGACATACAACCGTCGGAGACAAAAAGGAGGGCCTGCCTCAACTCGTCACGGAGGCCCTTATAGAATCTCTTAGCATATCCCGCATCGTCCAGTTGGTAGGATACCGCAAACCGGGACAGGTGGGTGAACTCCTGATGGTACTCCAGCACTGATCTACTCCCCTGCCGCAACTGCAGAAATCTATCTTCCAAGTCATCTCTTGCCGACTGCGGCACAAAATGCTCCAACAACGCCGCTTTGAAATCATCCCAAGCAACATCTGCTGCCTCTAATCCCGGATACGACGTAGCCAGGAACCTCTTCCACCACCTCTTAGCATGGGATTCCAGGCATGAAACCACCAGTGGCACCTCCATGTCTGCCGGGCACCGGATTCCTGACAACATCTCCTCCATGATGTCTACCCATTCCTCGGTCCTCACAACAGTCTCCGTCCCGATGAATGCTGGTGGGGAGAGACCCCGAAAGATGCTCAGCCAGTTGGCTCCAGGGTTTTGCTGAGGAGCCGGTGCCTGCTGTGCTCTGAATGTCTCCAAAATGGCAGTCAGAGTCTGCCCCAACTCCGTCTGCTGGAACGGGGTAGGAGCCGGTGGTGGTGGAACGACGTTCGGAGTCGGCGGGACTCCATGCTGCGGTGAAGGCTCCGTTGCCGGCTACACAAGAAAGATTGCACTTATAAGGGACTTAGCTAAAGGGAAGGAAAATTTCAGTTATAAGTGGAATTTTACATGTGATTTCCCTTATGGGCACACCATTGCTTCCGCTGCTAGTTTGTCCGCAAACTAAGCTCGCGCGGGGTGGCCCAGGGTTTGTGGACTTCTTTTCCTTGGATCGATGTTTCCTCTGATACCACTTGTAAGACCCTATTTTTTTTTTTGCAAAAACCACCGGGTCTTAGGCCCAGAACCGCCGTTTTGCGGTGACACCTTCGCTCGGGAAGGTCGTCACTACAAAACGCCGATCCTGCCGGCCAAATCGATCACAAGAAAAGTAAGCTAACATGAATAAAGCAAGCAAAACATGTCCACATCACATATATAAATAAATCATCAAAAGATGTCCACAACCATAACTGAAAGAAAGGAAGACAAGATAACTAGGGCCTTGCCCAATACATCAGAGCCTCACTACATGGATCACTCGCGGAAGTAAAAATAACTAAATCAACACTCACGGATCCTGTCATCTGAGCTCCTGAGCTAGACTGCCCCGCCTCCATTTGCACCGGCCTCTGGTGCTGCTCCGTCGCCGCGGTCTCCTAAAATGATAAGGTCCACCGACCGTCAGTCATAAAGACTCAGCCAATTCCCCACCCCTCCCCCCAGGGCTCCTAGGCACCGGATGGAAAGGAGGAAGCGGAGGACAAACAAGGGGTAGAAGCAAATGCAGGTGACAAGGTGATATCTACTCTACACAGGTGATATATATATATATAAATGAAAACAAAATAGAAACAGCAGGGTAAAGTAAAGGTAAAGCAGTAATGAGTAAATGTAGAGGCAAGTAGGTGTTATAAAATAAACCATTGATTTATAGGAATGCTCATACAAACCTATAGACCAAGGGGTCGTTTAGCAGGGCCTATCGTATAAAAAGTCCCATACCAATTTATACGATAGGTGTCAGGGGTTGAATGCAATGATTATGCTATGTCATGCAAGTATGTGATTATGCGGTGATCAAACAAGTGCAACTCACCCACTACGACTCTATGCGCATAGACCTTTAGTTCCCTCTTTTTGGAGCGAGCTAGACTCCTCAGGATACTCCCGTAGTGGCAAACGGAAGCGGTGGGTTGGGCCTCGCCCACCTCTAGGTTGGTATATGCACTACCCGACCTAGACCTATCGTACGCCTCCACAAAACCCGCAGAGCGTCTGCGTACTCTTACTGACTGGACCGCCAGACTTTTATGGCTAAGTGTAAATACCACACTTGCCGAGCCCAAGTGTTAACGTCGGTGCAACGACCGCCAACACGAAGGACCCACCACCTTATGCACATGCAATTATCTTCCAACAATACCGAGCTACAAGCTCCACGGGCTAACCCGCCCGTCACCAATAAACATCTCAGAAACAAAAGATCACCGGACTAAACCGGCTAGACTTCCACAAGCACACTCTCAGAGTGACTTTCCTACCTTAGAAACTCAGGTGCTAAAAGATGCTAACAAGAAAAGACGATCTTTCGTCAATTCCCGGACGACCTAGCCGAGGGTGGCACCCCACCACCCTAAGACTTACCAAACCCCAACTTCTCTAGAGACCCATACATAATACAAGGCTACCACCCATCCTTCATCATTTCAGACCCTAGACAACCAGATTGACCTCTAACCCCAAAAGTTGTCAAATTGCTAAACGCAGACCACCCTTAACGTTTTGATGCTCATGAAGAGAGGTGCACTAAATATCCAACTTCTTGACCCAAGGGATTTACTGGGAACCCATGCTACCTATTTCAGATCAAATCTAGGGTTTCACAATTTTTCCATTAATAATTGTATTTTAAATAATTTTCCAAAAGGCCACATTACTAAGGTTTGAACTACAAGTATATTTTTCTGACCTCCAATGCCCACTCCAATTTATTCATAATTCAAGGGTACCTAATAAACAGTATATATAAAGTTTTAGGGAAAAACAGCAAGATTTATTATTTTTAGAAATTCCAAAACACAATTATTTCCAATAATTTCCAAAGGAGGTACCCTCATATGAACTCCAATCCTTGTGCAAATTAACACAGTGGTGCTTATTAATAAAATATTTAATCCTACAAAGTTTGACCATGCTGTTCAGAGGGTATGTTTGTAATTCCATCCAAGGATATATTTGCAATTTCTTTCAAAATGAACTAGAGGTACCAAAAATATTGATCTATAAATTATGAGAAAATTACAGAGGTTATATATTGTTATGAAAAGACATCCAGCAAAGTTACATGCAATTACAGTAATTTATCATTACAAATTTAACCAACCCAAAAATTGCCAACAATGAGGAATATTACAATTTGGACCTCCAAGGGTTAACTCATGATCTAACCAATTCTTCCAGAGATATATGACATAAAAACCATGATCATGACAGAAGATGGTAAATTGATAAATACTATTTCTCCCTAAAACCTCAAACCCTAAATAATTACAAATCTACCCTAGGGTTTATTACTTATGATTGGCAACTCCAAATCCCTCCAAACTCCTACAGTAGCATTCTCTGGTCACTAAGGCCATCTACCCAAAATTTCAAGTCAAGCCACTGAGGTTTGACCCCTCTTCCTTTATTAACCTCTAATTGCACCCCATTAGGGTTTAGCCTAGGGTTAGGGTCTAACCTTCTCCAACAGCTCTAGTAAGAACTCCAGAGATTCATAACCTCAAAAACAAGTGGGTGACAGAAGATGGTGATTCCCTAAGTGTTACTTCTTCCTAGAACCCCAAATTCCAATTATTTACAAAAATACCCAAGGATTTATTACCTAGGTTAGACAACTCCAAATCTCTTCAAACTCACAAGGGAGTCTTCTCTGGTCACTAAGACCTACCCACCAAAACTTTAGGTCAAACCACTAGGGTTTGACCCTACTCCCTTCATTGCCCCCTATTTGCACCCCTTAAGGGTTTACCCTAGGGTTAGGGTCTAAACCTATCCAAATCCTCCCAAACCTCTTGTGAGGGTATCATATCACTTATAAAAGTCAGAGGAGTCCAACACACCCCTATCCAAGGACAAACTCCCCTATGTCCTTCACAACCCCAAATTCCTTCCCATAGGGATCAACCCTATGACCTTGAGCAAAACAACTCCAATGCTCCCCAAACTCCTCATGGGGTCTCAACTTCATCCCACTGACCTTCCTAAAGAGTTACATGAGTCAAAGAACCTAATTGGTCAATGGACCATAACTTGGCTAAATGCACCCCAAAGTTCTCTTATGTTTACTTTTGCCCTAAACATCACCTCTAAGCCAACTATTCTCAAGGAAACTCCCTACCTTGCCCAAGTCCATACTACCCACTATACTGACCATAGGTCAGTGGAAGACCACCTAAGATTCTACCAATACTTGGTGAGGGGTGGAATTCCAATGGGTACCTATTTGGGGTGCAAATAGCAATTTAGCCCCTTTTTGATTTACTAGGGCAAAACTCCTCCAATGGCCACCAAACTTGGACCATAGGTTGGCATGGGGGAGGGTGAGGTGCACCCCAAATATGGAGCCCAAAGACCTTGTGGAAAGGTGGGGGCACTCACCCAAAGTTTGGCCCAAACCTAGGGAGCCTAAGGCTATTTTGGTGGAATACCCTACCAAAACAACTCCATAAATCATGATATTTTAACCAGGGCCTATACATACCCCTTAGGACCACCCATCCAAGTTTGGAAGGGTTTTGAGGTGTTTAGGACACCTAATTAGGTTAAACTAGGATTATTGGTCTTTCCCAAAAATTAAGAAGAAAACTCCACCAATCCTTGTGATCTTTGGACATGAGCTAGGTATACACAAGACCAGACTACACCCCAAAAATCAAGTCATTTGGAGTTATATAATGGGGTGGGCATCAAAAATGAGTTCTGATTAGCCCTAAAGACAGCCTCCACTAGAATGAGTGCTGAGCCCTAACCAGAACTCCAAATTAAGTGATTTCAATTTTGTATGAAACTAGACTCAAAGGGCTACAATTTATATGTTGACCACTTTTAATGATTCAGCCTCTAAGTATTTTTCCCAGATTTAAATAGGATCTGCATTTTAATCACAGATTAAATAAGGATTGAATTAAGGTTGCACGAATCGTAAAGCACATCGGATGGCGCTGGGTCATCGTCCCCAGGGAACCAACGGCACAGATTTTACGCGCCTGGGCCGCCTTGATAGGTGATTTCCCGGCCACCTGAGCGCCGCCCCGGCCGACCAACGCCACCACCACCTCCGTTGAGGTGGGGGCCGGCGATGAGCGGTGTTTGATCGGCCGGAGGTGGCCGGAATCGTGTTCTGTAGGAGGATGCCCAACCCGATCAACGGGGGGCAAGGTCGGCTTGATTCCCGGCCAATTGGCCATGGATCGAGCCGCCGTCGATTTAGATCTAACCCTTAGAGTTCAGGGAGGAGAACGGGACCTGTTGGAGGGCTTGCCGTCGGGTCAATCTTGAGTACACCATGGGAGCCGCCGTCGGTTGAGAAGCCATGCCGATTCCCTCCTATAGTGCACGAAATCTCCAGGTAAGATAGGGGTTTCTCTCCTCTCAGGTCTCTGAAGGTGAAGGGGGGTTCAATTGGGGGTGGTGATGGTTTTAAGCTCCATTGCCATTAAAGCCCCCCTTCGGTTTCTTCCATGGCCGGCCCCTCTCCATCTCCCCTGCCTTAATTCCCTTGTGTAACTGATGGAAACTCCTCCCAGCTGGCTGAGGAGTTGAATGGAGGCATCAATTGGGGGAGCCAAGAGGTAAAACCTCTTAATGGCCATGAATGGCCTCTTCTCTCTCCTCCAAAAATGGTGAAACCCCCATTTTCTCTCTCCTAACCACCATGGTCGGTTTCTACCCTCTCTCCTGAGCTTAATGAGGGCCCACATGGGCTGGTTGACCACCCAATTGAGTTAGCCCAAAGAGATTGGGTTAGGTTTGAGCATTTTGACCTAAATTGGGCAATTTTGACTTTTGGCCAAATTGGTCAATTTGGGGAACCCTAGGATGGGGCTTTTGGGTTCAATAGGTTCTAAATTAAGTTTAGGAACTAATGGTGGAGTCAATTTGGTCATTTGGTTCTTGGTTGACCCAATCTAGGTTGATCTGACCAAATTAGGCTAAATTGACTTTGGTCAAATTGGGCCCTAGGGTTGACTTGGTCATGGGGCTTTTTGGTCCACTAGCTCCCCTATGACATGATAGCCCTATGGGTGAGGTCAATTTAATGTAGTAAAGGTCAATTGGGGTACTTTGAGAAGAAAGGTCATTTTGACCTAAAAGGGCATTTTGGTCAATTTGCACCCCTGGGGGTCCCATGATGGGGCTTTTGGGTCCATTAGGTCTATAATGGTATTATAAACCTAGGAGTGTGATCAATTTGACATGGTGGGGGTTGATTGGCTCTAAATGGGCTACTTTGACCAATTTGAGTGTGTATGTTGACTTTGGTCAAATTGGTCTCTTAGGTTGACTTCAATGGGCCCTTGGTGCCCTAAGGGGACCCCTAAAGGGTTAGGGACACTAAGGTGGGGTCCAAGGGTTAAGTTGAAGCACTAGATTCCAATCCCAAGCTTGGAAGATGGGAATTGCTATTTGCAGACCAAGGTGGCTCCTTCCTCCTTTCCTAAGTTCTCAAGGTTAAAAGGCTCTTCCTATGGTTTTGTCATGGCTTAGTCATGACAAAACCAACTTAGGGGTCTAGCCGTTTGGGGGATGTTACACCCGGTTGAGCTAAGACTCCCAGGACATGGATGAGTACTACCACCTCCAGTTAGATCAGGAGTGCGTTGAGTTCCTCCACCCCCGGTTGAGCTAAGACTCCCAGAACGTGGGTGGGTACCACCACCTCCGGTTAGATCAGGAGTGCGTTCAGTTCCTCCACCCCCGGTTGAGCTAAGACTCCCAGACGTGGATGGGTACTACCACCTCCAGTTAGATCAGGAGTGCGTTGAGTTCCTCCACCCCGGTTGAGCTAAGAATCCCAGGACGTGGATGGGTACCACCACCTCCGGTTAGATCAGGAGTGCGTTGAGTTCCTCCACCCCCGGTTGAGCTAAGACTCCCAGGACATAGATGGGTACTACCACCTCCAGTTAGATCAGGAGTGCGTTAAGTTCCTCCACCCCCAGTTGAGCTAAGACTCCCAGGACATGGATGGGTACTACCACCTCCAGCTAGATCAGGAGTGCGTTGAGTTCCTCCACCCCCGGTTGAGCTAAGACTCCCAGGACGTGGATGGGTACTACCACCTCCAGTTAGATCAGGAGTGTGTTAAGTTCCTCCACCCCCGGTTGAGCTAAGACTCCCAGGACGTGGATGGGTACTACCACCTCCAGTTAGATCAGGAGTGCGTTGAGTTCCTCCACCCCCGGTTGAGCTAAGACTCTCAGGACATGGATGGGTACTTCCGCCTCCAGTCGGATTAGGAGGGCGTTGAGTTCCTCCACCCCCGGTTGAGCTGAGACTCCCAGGACATGGATGGGTACTTCCGCCTCCGACCGGTAGGATCCCCGACGAAAGACGACCGTTCTCCGGGCTCAGTCATGTCGGCAGATGGGAGGCTCATCGGATCGATTAACTACCCAATGATTGGTTCAAGTAAGGTATCAAATCCTCAAGCAGTAAAGGGAGAAAGATTAAAGGAAACAGGTATACAGGAAATACATGGCTCCTACAAGGAGCCAAAGAAGAGAAGAAGTCCTTGGCCACCCTCACGTTCAGGGGGAATAGCCACCGCTGCAAGGGGACAAGTCAGGTCGCGCAGGAGAAGGGGAGGACTCATGCAGGATGTCATCGGCAGAGACTCCCCTCCAGCTGTCTCGGAGAGCATCCGCCTCATGAAGGCAGCTCCCCAGGGCTTGGGTCGTTGACGTCACAATCCTCCTGCGAGTACACTCGGCTTCAACAGGGCAAGGTGGGGCAGCCGTCGCTACCCTCGAAGGTTCGCCTCTTTCTCTCTCCTTTCTCCCTTAGCTGTCTTTGGGCTTCAGCAGACGAGAAGAGAAACCGGCGCGCGGGCTCTCGTTGAGCTGCCTCCACTTCCAGTTGAGCTCTGCTCCCTGGAAGATGTTGAGTTCCCTCCATCTCAGGTTGAGTTCGACTCGACTAGAGATGTTGAGTCCCCTCCATCTCAGGTTGAGTTCGACTCGACTAGAGATGTTGAGTTCCCTCCATCTCAGGTTGAGTTCGACTCGACTAGAGATATTGAGTCCCCTCCATCTCAGGTTGAGTTCGACTCGACTAGAGGTGTTGAGTTCCCTCCATCTTAGGTTGAGTTCGACTCGACTAGAGGTGCTGAGTTCTTCCTCCACCTCAGGTCGAGTTCAATTCGACCTAAGGTGTTGAGCTTTCTCCACCTCCAGTTGGGCTCGGCCCATAGGAGGGTTCTTAAGTGGAGAAAGGTTTTCCTCCCACCTCAGGTTGAGCTCGGCTCGACTAGAGGTGCTGAGTTTTTCCTCCACCTCAGGTCGAGGTTAATCCGACCCAAGGTGTTGAGCTTTCTCCACCTCCAGTTGGGCTCGGCCCATAGGAGGGTTCTTAAGTGGAGAAAGGTTTTCCTCCCACCTCAGGTCGAGCTCGGCTCGACTAGAGGTGCTGAGTTTTTCCTCCACCTCAGGTCGAGGTTAATCCGACCCAAGGTGTTGAGCTTTCTCCACCTCCAGTTGGGCTCGGCCCATAGGAGGGTTCTTTAGTGGAGAAAGGTTTTCCTCCCACCTCAGGTCGAGCTCGACTCGACTAGAGGTGCTGAGTTTTTCCTCCACCTCAGGTCGAGGTTAATCCGACCCAAGGTGTTGAGCTTTCTCCACCTCCAGTTGGGCTCGGCCCATAGGAGGGTTCTTAAGTGGAGAAAGGTTTTCCTCCCACCTCAGGTCGAGCTCGGCTCGACTAGAGGTGCTGAGTTTTTCCTCCACCTTAGGTCGAGGTTAATCCGACCCAAGGTGTTGAGCTTTCTCCACCTCCAGTTGGGCTCGACCCATAGGAGGGTTCTTTAGTGGAGAAAGGTTCACCTTCCGTCTCAAGTCAGGATCAACCGAAAAGCTTGGCAGAGGTTCCCTGATGACGGATCCCTTCGTGGATTCCCCTAAGGTCCCACCTACTCGTCAAATAGGTGGGTTGGAATTTCTTTCCGAGCTTGGGACAAGCTCGCAAAGAGCGGGGATTGTGTACAACCCTCATATTTCCCGAGTCGGTGTGACCCGACCCGGATGAGACCAAGACAATTCAAGGTGGTCGAGACGGTCAAAACGACCACACATAAGCGGCCGGGACCAGTCAAGGCAAAGAGAGGCCACAGGGGACGCGGGGGGAGCACCCGCTCCCCCAACTCCCTTCGGGCGAGTGGGAGGAGCCTCCCACTCGCCATTCACCCGGGCGAGTGGGAGGATCCCCCCCACTCGCCGGGCGAGTGGGAGGGTCCCTCCCACTCGCCATTTACCCGGGCGAGTGGGAGAGACCCTCCCACTCGTCGGCCACCTTGAGGGGGAGTGGGAGGGGGCCCTCCCACTCGCCACCCCCTTTGGGCGAGTGGGAGGAATTCTCCCACTCGCCTGGTACATTGGGGGGAGGCCGGTATGGCCTCCCGTGAGGGGGAAAGTGGGCACCTCGGGTCCCACTCGCCTCCCCTCACGCGTTGATCATTCGTGGTCATGGTTGGATTGCGGATAGCCAGATCTTGGCTATCCGCAGTCCATTTTTTGGGAAAGTCTATAAATAGACCCCCATGGGCACCTTGGGAAGGGTTGGTCTCTACCCCCCCCCCCCCCCCCCCTGCGTGTGTCTTGTGAGCAAGCACCCCTCCTCCCTTGTCATCCTTCAGCTGACAGTGAGGTGGTTCTTAGTGCCCTCCAAGGTGCCCAGGCTCAGCATTGGCTTGGGAGGGGAAGCGCTCTAAGATCTTCCGGGTATGCGGTGGGACCTCCGCGCTGCAGCTTAAGGGGTCCATTTGTGGATTCAAGTGTTCATCAAGTCCAAGTATTTCAGTTCCTAGTGACCGGTCAAGGGTCTAGGCTTAGGTCAAGTAAGGGTTAGTCGCAACCCCCTTTCGAACGCTGAGGCCGGGAAACTGGTTTCAACAATCACCTTGTGATATGGACTTAATCTTACATTATTCTACTTAATTTCTCTGTGATGTATGGTTGGCATGGATGTGAATTTGTCGGTAAAATCGACATCTTGTAGTGACGACCTTCCCGAGAGTTGGTGTCACCACAAGACATCGGTTCTGGGCATAAGACCCGGTGGAAATGCAAAAAAAAAAAGGGTCTTACAGATCAGGCGTTCACGAACGATGGTTCATGACCACCACATTCACGACCGCCACCACCGCGCCAAATGAAGCCTAGGTGAGAGATAATTAGGCGTTACAAATATTTATTATAAAGCTGAATACAATTTATGGGTGCAGGTTTTCATTCGACACTCCCCCAAAAGCTGCTCCCGGAAAACTACTATCTCTACCCTAAGCTCCATAAAGCTCTCCCGCGACAAGGGCTTCGTTAAGATGTTTGCGAGATGAAGCTTGGTTGTGCTGTAGTTCAGATCAATGTCTTTCTTCTCGACGATCTCTCTGATGAAGTGGAAGCAGACATCGATGTGTTTTCTCTTTCAGTGATGAACGGGATTCTTCGAGAGGGAGATAGCAGATGTGTTGTCACAGTAGATCTTTGTGCTGTCCCTGCTCTCCTCGTCTTCTAATTCTTGCTTTACCCTTTGTAGCCAGATGGCTTCACAAGCTGCAGAATTCAGAGTCATGTACTCTGCTTCTGTAGTAGATTGGGCGACGGTCTGCCTCTTCCTCGAGCTCCATGAAACTGGGTTTGGACCTGCAAAAAAGATAAAACCAGTGGTACTCTTTCTGTCGTGTAGGTCGCTGGCCCAATCTGAATCGGAGCATCCGACTAGGTTGAGGCTTTCTCCTTTTTTCTGAAATGAGTGTCAGTTTTGTCTGCCTTTCAAGTAGCGAAGAATTCGTTTTGCTGCCAGAAAATGTAGCTTAGAAGGATTACTCACAAACCTCTGATACCACTGATAGATTCAAAAGAAAAGAGATGAGTTTTACCGGAATGGTTTTACTTCATTGATTTTACTTAATTGATTTTACTAATGATTTCATTACATGGGTATTTATAATTAATACTCATCCCGTAACTTCTGGAATATCGGCAATAAATGAGATTAGGTGAGAGATTAGGCGTTACAAATATTTATTATAAAGCTGAATACAGTTTATGGGTGTAGGTTTTCATTCGACAGATTTTTGCACTGCAATTGTGCATATTGCTGCACTATAGTGCAATCTGCATTACACTGTCCACAGTGCAGTGCAATACAGTTCGATATGCCAATTAATTAGCCCATGTGGAAAGATTGTACAACTCTTATGAACATATATGATTTCTGTTAGTCTTTTTCTTATTATGAATGATTAAATCCAGTAAAGCATCCATTTCTTTTTACGGGGGAGTTCCATTCGTATCAGTGAAATGGTGTCATTATATTGTTAAATCACCGCACTCATTTTTCATTCCAAAACCCGGGTCAAAGATAGGAGGGGCGGGGCCTATTATAAGCACGAGTAGACCGTCTGAGTATGCGGTGTGAGTCTAATCTTGTCATGCCTTTTTTTTGGTTCATGCTGGACCGCGCAGCACGCCCCCTCAGCGTGAACCTAGCTCTGATATCATGTTAAACTACCGCACTCATTTTCCATTCCAAAACCCGGGTCAAAGATAAGCGAGGCAGGGCCTATTATAAGTACGAGTAAACCGTACTTATCGTGACATTATGCCTTTTTTTGCTTCATGTTGGACCGTCCAACATATATTTACTATATACAATCATAGACCTTTTGATGCTTAAGCTTATCACTCAAATAGAATGCCATAATGTTTAGTTGATAAGTATGTGAATATATATATTTTCTGTAGTAGTGAAATATGTAAACACCGGTGATTTTAGTGAAAAGTTATCATATTTATCATAATAAGTCATTCTTCAGCAATTGGGTTAACAACTAATAAGAAGAGAATTGACAACAATCAAGTCAATGATTGTTTTGCTGTAATTAAAAGAATTTAAACATATGAATCCTCCATTCTTCATGCAAAAAGACGGTGGAAACAATCAAAAAAGTTGTGCAGCTCTTATTTTTTCCAAGGCTTCGTTTGGCGAGTTGGTGGCGGTCGTGAACGTCGTGGTCATGAACCATCGTTCGAGAACGCCCGATCACACCTAAGAAAATTCATGCATTTTATGCTCAAAACTAGTTTATTTTCTATATAGCGGTCATAACCTTTGTCTTGTTAAACATACATTCTATGATAATGACATTTTTGACTAAACTCACGGGAGCAAATAAGACTATACACCGTGGTGTTTGGTGTTTTCATTCAAATGTATTTATGACGATGGCAGGATATTAAAAGGAATAGAGAGAAATATTTATTTTAGTTTGATTATTCAAAATGCTGCATATGTATCACTAATTGAATGTTTGCTGCAAAACTTTTTGCAGGAGGTTGATGCATCAAGGTTCAGGGAATTGATGTTGATGGTGACTGGGGTGAGCAAGCAAGATGAGCTTTAACAAGGATCAAGCAAGGTAGACTAAAGGCTTCATTTGGCGCGGAGGGTGGCGTTTCTCCCGGCGGGTGCAAACACGGATTTCGAATCGGAGGGCAGAGGCGGGGGATCGAAATGCTGTTTTTTGCTCCGTTTCTCATGGGGCGGCGGGTGCAAACGCGGCAAACGCCACCGCCGGGCGTTTGTTTACCCGCCTGGAAACGCCGCCGCGCCAAATGATGCCTAAAATTATGTCAAGTTTTATACTGGAACTTGATCAAGGAAGTGTCTACAATTAATGATACATATATATTTGCTATTTCTTACCTATTTGAGGACTACCTAATTTTAGCTTAATTGATAATATAATTTTTAGGAGCATTTATCGCCCTCTAAGTTTGAAAAATTACAAATTGGACCCCTGTTATTATTGAAATTACAAAAACCTCCGATGATTGTTACAAAACATAACATTTATCTCCCCTGAAGTTCACATTTCATAACATCCATGCACAAAAATACCCCCCATCGGAGTACATTTTCAGGGGGGGTATTCGGTGCATGGATGTTATGAAATGTGAACTTCAGGGGAGATAAATGTTATGTTTTGTAACATTCGGGGGAGGTTTTTGTAATTTCAATAATAAGAGGGTGCAATCTGTAATTATGCTCACTTCCAAGGAAAGTTTTGGTAATTATTCATAATTTTTATTAGTTGTTTCCCCTTTGTCTTTGTTCGTATTGTTCTACATTTTTTTTCCTTTCCTTCTTTCAGAAGGTAGTATTTTCTCTCTTTATTCTTTTAAAATTTGACTCAATAGCCTAGATGTGAAGAGGATATTACCTACAAAACACATCAGTTCTTATTGATAGTAATTACATCATAGGAACCACCAATTCCTGTGAGGAGAAAAACAGCCGCCTGCAGTTTTTTTTGGAGGAGCCGACTGTTGGGTATTGGAGGCTCGATCTCTCTCTCCCTCTCTCCTGATTTCTCTCTCCCTCTCTCCTGATTTCTCTCTCTCTCTCCTTCTCGTGCACTCTAGGAGCCGCCTACCTCAAGGATTTTGTCGCCGGTCTTGGAGTAGTGTTGTCGGCGGTCTTGGAGGTGTGTAGCCGCCGGTGTTGGGAGAGGTGGAGCGAAGAAGGAGGCGGTGCCATGAAGAGGAGAAGCGCGGTTTGATCCGGCTTGGATTCCCTCTCCGGTGGTGGCGTTTGTCTCCGGTGGTGGTGTAGTTGAACGTCGGGCTTCGACGTTGAAGGTTCCATTGAACTTTGTGCGTCTGCTAGACGGATTGCAGTCCAGATCTCAGATTTTGCCGCGGATCACGCATGTTTGGAGCATCCACGGTGTACTTTCCGGATGGTTATTTCTTCTCCTATTTTATTCCTGTATTTGCATTTATATATTGTTTGATTATATATATATCAGTGGTTGTGTATCGATGGGTTTTGCCGAGTGCAGATTTGTGCTATGTTTTGTGTTCTTGTTTGTTTTGCGGGGTTTATAGCTATGCATGTTACGTACCAGATTTTTACAACAAGTGGTATCAAAGCTAGGTTCTCGGTAGGCGACTGATTGGACGTTCTGATTTAGGTTTGGGTCAATGGTAGGTGACGACATTGGTTCGCTACCTATCTTCCCAGATTTGATCTGTGAATTAATCAAATTGTCTAGAGGTACTGTGGGCAGCTCTGACAACGAAGAATACTGTGTTGGCCAGATATTCTGTAGAGAAATTTGACGGTAGCGGGAATTTCCTCCAATGGCAGATTCGGGTCAAAGACATGTTGGTTGAGCAGGGATTGATGCGAGTGTTGCAGGGACGTGAATCTTTGCCCGCTCCGGTGAAGGATTCTGAGTGGACTGAGATGGATGAGCGTGCCACCAACGCTATTAGGATGTGCGTCGACGACAAAGAGTTGTTCAACATCTGCGTTGAAGAGTCTGCGGTCAAGTTGTGGGAGAAGCTTGGGGGATTGTATATGAGCAAGTCATTGACCACAAGGCTATGACGACTCAGGGTCGGCCCACGTACTTTGGATCACACTAGATCACTGTGACCTCACCTAACATCGTCCGGGCTGCAGCATAAGCACCCAACCCTTCTCCATCAACAGGCGGGTTGTTGGCGGCCACAACCTCCCTTTGATGAGGCAACTCGATAGTTAAGTGTGCAACACAGGGACTTCCCAGGAGGTCACCCATCCCGAAATTGCTCAAGCCCGAGCACGCTTAACTATAGAATTTTTCCACTCTTCATCATCAATTGAGTTGCAGCTTAATTGATGATGAGAAGTGGAAAAACTCCATAGTTAAGCGTGCTCGGGCTGGAGTTGTACCGGAATGGGTGACCTATTGGAAAGTCCCCGTGATGCACACTTAACTATCGAGTTTCGCTCACCAAAGGGAGGTTGTAGCCACCAACAACCCGCGTGTGGATGGAGAGGGGTTGGGTGCTTGGGCTGCACCCCGGACAACGCTAGGTGAGGCCACAATGATCCATGTGTGATCCTAAAAGTTTTTCACACAAAAGGTCGACGACCACGAAAAATATCACCACAAGATAGTACAGCCTTACGTACAGCCCGTCTGTGAGAACTACGACAAAACCAATGAAATAACACTTTAAGCACCTGTGGTTTGTCGTTGCCCCCGCGGTTTGTCGTTGCCCACGCGGTTTGTCGATGCCCCAGCGGTTTGTCGATGCCCCAGCGGTTTGTCGATGCAAATGCCGAAATCAAGATCGAAATTGGACTGCAAATGCCGAAATCAAGATCGAAATTGGACTGCAAGGGCTGAAATCGCAAAAAAAGTTGACTGGAAAAATAACTGGACTGCAAAATATCGCCGGAAAACTGGAATACGAAACCGAAAATTTTTTAAATGGAAGATAGTTATACCTGTGAAATTGCTGAAAAACTGGGGTCGAAGCCCTCGCCGAAAAACTGGAGTCGAAGCCCTCGCCGGAAAACTTGACTGCAAGAAATGGCTGAAATCACTTGAAGCCTCACTTGCTAAAAGATAAATGCTACTCACTTGAAGCCTCGCCGGAGATATGGAAAGTGAAACCCCCATCGGAAAACTGGAATGTGAAGGCTTGCTGGAGATATGGAGCGTGAAACCCCACCAGAAAACTGGAACTCGAAGCCTCGCAGAGAGAATCAGTGCGGCGCGCTCGACGATAAAGAAAACTCTGCACGAAATAAAAGCGGGATATACTATCGCCTGGGGGTCTAAAGGACCATAATACCCCTCTTCAAAAACGTCCAGGGTGTTAAGCGCCAGGAATAAGAAATTGGAGGGTGCAACTGCAATATTAGAATTTTTAGGGTGCATAACGCAAATGCGGGTATAATGGGAGGTGCAATCTGCCAAAAAGCCATATAAAATTATCACTTTAAAAGCAAATTTAAACTGGGTTTATTGAATTTGACAACAATCTAGGATCGTGGAAGACGCAAACAGCCTCAAATCTCAGTAAATATGTTAAGAGGAATGCGGAAATAGCCTGCCGGCAATGTCTGTGTAGCCATCATGTACAATTCACGGATCCTAGCATTTGTCCCCGTGAACAAGAAGGTGATCTAAACCTTCATTTCCGAGAACAAGGGATCCAAGTCTTGGTTCCAGCGAATAGGAGTCTGAAGAAGAAGGTTATATCTTCCGACGAATTGGCTACGAAGAAGAAGGGGTCCAAAGGGATCGTATTTCCGGCGACCAACGCACGAAGAAGGCGAATAGCAAGGAGGAGTTGTTCCCCAACGCGAGTTGGCTCCGGAAGGAAGAAGGTGAGGTGTGCTGGGTAGGCTGAGAGAATTTAGTGGGTGCGGATATGTATTTTACAAAACTTTTAGGCTTGTTCGGCACGGTGGTGGCGGTCATTAACGCGGTGGGTATGAACCGTCATACGTGAACGCCCAACCTCGCCTAAGGAAATTCATCCACTTCTATGTTCAAAACAAGTTTTATTTTCACGCAAAAAATACATTCTATGAAGGTGGCGTTTTTGTCCAAACTCACTAGAACAAAAACACCGCGCCAAACGGAGCTTAAAAGATGCAAAACTCTTAAAATGAACTTTTGGAGTGCTAGTAGTAAAAAAATGTGGCTCTAATAATAATATCATTTTAATAAAAGTTTATTTACTGGTTTGTTGACGTGGCTTCATCTCAACCGTCCTAGTAATGTACATGATGCTGTAGCGAAAAAACCTCATAGCCGCTACACTGCTGCCTGGTTATAAAAGGGATTGCGCTTTGGGGTTTTATAAAACGAAAACCTAGAGCCCGCCGTCACGGAGAGCGGGCTGGAGGAGACGTCTCCTGAAGTCGAATCCTTAATAAATCGGCGATTCCGTTGTTGGCGAAGGCGCCCTTCTTAGTACAGGCTAGGATATCGGCGACGTCGATGGAGCCTTGCAGATCTGGTTCGCTTCGCCGACCATTAGAAAGGGGCAGACGGTAACGACAGCTCGTTCTCTGTGTGTACCTTGCCTGATTCCGATTCTGTTTTTTTTTTTTCTGTTATTAGCATCTTGAGTTTGTCTATCCTTCTTTCTGGTAAACCTCAATGACGACGATCGAAGCAGACGGGCGGACTGAATTGATGCCGTGTTGAGTGTCTGCACTTATCTGCCATGTTAATGGCATCTGAGAGGCTTCGCATTTCCTAAAGATTCGCTTTCATCGTATCCTGCTCTGCTTTTTTCATCCGATCTTCCGTTTCTTGATATCTTTAATTTGTTCTGCCTGAAATCTTTGTTTGGTTGCTTTTTGTTTGGATCGGAACTCGGAAGTTTATGCACCTCTTACCTTCTTCTCAAGAATACAATTCCTGTGGAGATATAACAGGCGCATAAATCGAAATGCTTGGCTTACCAGCGCTTTGCACGATCTTCAGTTGCTTTTGCGTTAAATGGTCTAATCGAAATATTTTCATACTGTTTTGATCGAACATTGTTTATTATACCGCAGATCTTTGGGGACATATGATGTAAATCAAATATCTTATCCTACACACTGAAAATTTATGTGGATTATATTCTCCGCTTATTGACTGATGCTCCCAGAAAACTTTTTATTTTTCTTAATTCTTAGTCATTTCGTGATCCTATTCACTACACATGGATTACCACGTTTTGATCGGACATTGTTTACTACACCGCAGATCTGTTGGGGCATATGATGCAAATCAAACATCTTATCCTACACACTGAAAATCGATGTGGATTATATTCTCCGCTTATTGGCTGATGCTCCCAGGATATTTGCTTTTATATTTCTTTCATAATTCTTAGTCGATTCTGGATCCTTTTCATTACACATCGATCATCGGATTTCGATTGTTATTAAAATTACCACACCTCTTAACACCCAGTAATCCTAAATGATACACCTTAGATCACAACAATTTTATGTGCTCTCCAGTAAATTTTTCATTCCAGATGATACAACTTTTATGCTTATTTAAGCTAATTTTATTCTGTTATCATTCATCACAACAGATCTATCACCATGAATTAAAATTTGGGAAACATTATAAATCCAAATGATCAGATTAATATCTGAAATTGAAAATTATAACCAGGTTAATACTGGTTACGTTGTTGTGATCAACCCATAGTTAGTGTTAATGGTTGTTGTGAAGCCTAATTCTTAAGCTATTTAAGCTAATTCTGAAGCCTAATTCTCATTTGTCGATTAGTATATTTTGGATCTAAAAATTTAAACGTATAAACTGATAAAAATATATATTAATGGTACTTGCTTTACACTTAAATGTTCCATATCATAATCAAATTTACTTCTCCTGATTAATATTTTTAGGAGATTGTTAATTTTAAATTATTTAGCAATTGGAATAAGGCGGTTTTATGCAATCTGAAACATATTTGAATCGTAATAAACATAAAATAAATATCACTGAGTTTTTTTAACTCCGTTGTAAAATGTTATCAACTCATACCTCTGTAAATGCTTCCACATCTCAAAGCAATTTATAACACCAACATATGGTTCAGGTTATAAATTTATGAAAATCCTGAACTCGTCTTCTGCCAAAAAAAGTGGTTGAGCAGATTGTTGCAAGTATGGTGAAGAGGCAGTTTATTGATCGAACAATGGTTATTGCAAATACTTTGTAGTTGGCTGGAGCATTTCCTGGAAGAGTTTGAAGTTTGTAGCCAAGAAATTTTTTTTTCCTTTCAGCCGATTGCTAAATTTCTGGTACATGTAACAACTGTCTTTTATGACTATTGATAAAAATTCACTTTCGCTGATAAAACGTTAGAAGTAAAGAGAAATTAAATACTCATAAATAATATTTATATGTAAGGAATGACAGTCAATTAAGTGCATTAAGTACAATTTTCTTATGTGCCAGGAGAATGACAGTCAATTGAGTACAGTTGCTTTGAACTTATTTCCGAGTTTTTTTCTGAAGCAGTGGATTGAATGCTGGGATAATGTTTGTGGAATATATATGGATAATATGGATGTAGAGACGTCGTGCTAAATAAGTTGTTTATTGATATAAATATTATGTATTTAATCCAGGTTTTGCTGGTGTAAGGCTTCTGAGCAATGCTTGTTTACTAAAACATAAAATAAAAATGAGTACTAATAGATAATTTTTAAAGGGTTATTTTTGCTATGCTTGGCATTGCCGCTGCCCTAATTTTTTTAATAGATATATCGGTTAAGCTCTCTTGAATTTGTGTTAAGAAGCCTCATGTATTTTATTATTATAATAAACAGTATCAATTTGAAATATTTAATCTTTAAATATAAAGTATCTTTGAGTACTGGGTATGTATCGGTATTGGATACTTATTTGGTATCAGTATGTGATCCTCAAGGAAGTATAGGTGCTTTATAGGTAGGTAGTATTTAGAGTCTTCTCTTGTTTGGACGGAAAATTGCTTGGATGCTATAAAAAGGGAATGATTGTTCATTTGTGAATATGCAATCCTGGAATTTGTGTTAAGAAGCCTCGTGCTATGTGATCAATGGTTAAGCATTACAAAATGCCATATACAACGTTATTTTTTACATCTGCTGGCATCCCTTTTACCCACAAGCTTTGGCTTAAGCTTGGCAAAATCCATCTATTCGGTTATTATCACCCCCTACCCCCCCCCCCCCCCCCCCCCCCCCCCATCACATCTGTTTTTCCAGCACCAAATTCTCTGCTCACTTGCTGAATTTGTTGACCGTTGTTGTCACCTAAACTGTTGTTTTTCAATTTGTTAACAATATTGTATTTTCAATTTGGTAACAATATTGTATTTTCAATTTGGTAACAATAGTGTATTTTCTAATTGTTAACAATATTGTATTTTTCTATTTGTTACCAATATTGTATTTTTCAGTTTGTTATCAATATTTGTATTTTTCAATTTGTTACCAATAAATATCTACGTTTTACTGTTTTGGGAGCGCCTTGGACCCAAGAGATGGCTGTAGTTTTTATTATTATTGTATTGACTATTGAGACTTGCTCTCTTAAGTTTTGTTATATTTTTTTAAATTAAGCCGTCGCCCTCTTTATAGACCATGTTCAAGAAATTGGAGTTGGGTTTGTGATCATGATGTCTTGGGCTAAATTGACAATTTGCTGGTCACAACATGAGCTTGTTGAGATGACAGTCAGTCACAAATGATACATTAAATTACAGTTAATATTTTTACTTATTTTCATTTTAATAATATATATATATTTAAAATGACAAATTTTATTCATCAATTATTTTATAATTAAATAAATGTCAAAAATGTTATATATATTCCACCAATTATTTTATGATTAAAATATAATTTTAGGAGAAAAATTAATGTTATTGCACCACGCTCATATTCAACCAGCTTACAGAAAATTTTTTGACAACTTCAAATGCAGACTAAATATATATTAAACAATTTATGATTCTCAAATAAAAGCAATTTAATAATTAGGTCATTTAGATATAAAAAATATTCGCTCAGAAATTTTTTTTTTCCAATTAATTAAGAAATGGAAAATAAGAAATGAAATTTGAAACCTAAAGTGTGAGAGCTTCTGAGTAAAAAGATGCCATCCATTTGTTAATTTTAGGTATTGAAAAGGAATTGATGAAGAAGAAACACTAATAATAATAATTTCCTAAATGCCGGTTAGGGAGAGTTTTTCCTTCAAAAAGTAACGAGTCATTTGGTCTTCATCTAAACAAAGTTTATAACGTCAACTTAGCAGAATAAACTCCCACTCCAATCCCTGTCTCTCTCTCGCTCTCTCTCTCTCTCATCCTTGTACTGTGTTGCATTTTAAAACCTCATTAACTCTTCAGGCCATCCCACCGCTGGTTGCAGTCCTAATAATCTGGAACAGAGAAGACCCAATAACCACAAAGATGAAGAAGCCAATCACTATGGGCCCAACCGGATAGTCGTTCCCCTTCTTCGCACTTGTTTCAGGAACTGCTCCCCTCTTTGTTATATTCTTCTGAAATTTTGCAATCTTCTTGTCAGCCAATCGCCTTGAAGTTGTCTGTCCACATGAAGTTGTATTTTATGATATCATCAGCTTACAAGTTTGAGTTAGAATGTTAACTAAAAGTGGGAAATTAAAAAAAGCAAAGCATCCGAGCTATATATAATGACAGAAAGCGGAAGATAATTTATTGTTCTGGGGGATAACAAAATATATATTATTATAATATATGTGCATTTAGAGAGGCTCCATTTGTGACAGCTTTGGTATATGATAAAAGAGACTATATCTGATCTGATAAGGGGCTGCATTGCTCATCAACTAGGAGTCATTACCCAGTGGTGCCTCAAACGCACACCCATAATGTACTAATATTAATAAAAAAATTAAAATCACTTTTTACTAATATTATTAGCCAATAGCTTTAGCATAATTATAGGCTGCACCACCCGTCTTTTGAAAAATGTGATAGATTGAAGTAACGTGAGATGCACAGCAAGTACACTATGTGATAAAGAAAAATCATAGAGATTTCAAGATAAATTTAACAAAACTACAATTAAGATATTGAATGATCCAAGTGCTCGTAGCTTAAAAAATATTGATATCCAAGTTAGGCAGACAAAAATGAGAAATGATAAGATGATTTAAAGCAAACCCTAAAAAAATAAAATAAATAAATAATTATATTAGAGGAATAATAGAAGCGCATATGAGACAAATGTTATGAAAAAAAATTGGATAATAATTAGACTGTTATTGTCAAAGGATTAAGTACGAAAAAATAGTAAACATAAGCAAGCTACTGAAAGTCCTTTAAGATGAATTATATCATTTAGAGGTTCACATCTATAAGCAACTCACACAGGAAAAAGAGAATTCAAAAAACAGATCACAAATAGTTGGAACTCACACAGGAAAAAGAGAATTCAAATGGCCGTGCGAGCGTTTTTCACCCGGGCTGCCGCGCGATCGCCCAGGTGGCTGTTTTCGCCCGGGTGGCCGCGTGATCGCCCAGGTGACCATTTTTCGCTCGGGTGCGCGTTTTTTCGCTCAGGTGACCGTTTTTGCTGGGAGGCCGTTTTTTGCCCAAACGCGCGTTTACGCCCGAGTGCGCATTTTCACCAACATTATATTTCAATATTTTTGTTTAAAAAAACAGCTTTCAAATAACTGTTCTACCAAACAGTTTAAATGAAAAAGATCTATTCGATCAACACTTAAGAACAAACTCTCCAAACAGTATATAACTTTCTCATCAACGCATTTCAAACAACTCTATTCTCAAAGCTCTATTCGATCAGCAGTTTTCTAATCAACATAAGCTGTGTCCCAAACAGAGCCTAAATAGGTGGGTGAGAACTAAACTTCTAGACAATTTATGTTTTAAATTATGGTACATAAGAATAAATAATAGAGTTGGTATTATTATGAATACAGAATACTACTTGGATGAATGAAGTTGTAGGGGATAAGTAGAAAAGATGATAGAATATTAGCTCTTAAATTGGTCATATAAAATGAAACTATTAATGTGCTTAGTGCTTATGAGCAGATCTGGAGGATTAACACAAAAATTCTCTATCACTGTTGGCTTACATCAAGGGTCAGCTTTAAACCCTTACCATTATCTTAGATGAGCTCAAATGATGTATCCAACAAGCAATACCTTGATGTTCGTTTACATATGACATTATTTTGGTCGATGAGATGCACAGGGGTGTAAATGCGAAACTTGAATATATACAAAACACTATAGAAAAAAAAAGTTTAGTTTGAGCAGGACAAAGACAAAGTATAGGATTTTTAGGGTTTAGTAGTAGTGCAAGGACATGATTTCATCATTAAGTTGGGTGACCAAGGTATTTCTCACAATAAGTGCTTTAAATATCTGTGATTGATAGTTCAAAAAGATGGAGGTGTATATAAAGATGTGATACATAGAGTCCAAGAAGGTTGGTTGAAGTGGAGAGTCCAAGAAGGTTGGTTGAAGTGGAGAGTCCAAGAAGGTTGGTTGAAGTGGAGAGGGGCTTCACGGATTTTATGTGATCGTAGAGTACCATTAAAACTTAAAGGCAAGTTTTACCGTGCTGCAATTAGACCAGCGATGCTCTACAGTTCTGAGTCTTGGGCAATGAATTGTGTGCATGAGCAAAAAAAAGGGAATTGCGGAGATGAGAATGTTTAGGTGGATGTGTGGACACGAGGCTAGATAAAATTAGGAACGAATGTATCAGTTATAAGACGGGAGTGACACCAATTGTAGAGAAGATGTGAAAAGCTCGTTTAAAATGGTTCGGACATGTACAAAAGAGACCATTAGAGGCACTTGTTAGGCGTTGTGAGAGTTTAGCCACTAGGCATGTTAAACGGGAAAAGGGGTAGACCAAATAAAACTTGGAATGACACTATAAGGAAAGACATGGTGTACTTATGCATTAGTGAATTATGAATAAAGATAGGGCGCAATGGTGACAAAGGATCCATAGGGCTAGCCGACCCCGCAATTGGGAACAAGGTTTTACCGTGCCCCAACAATGACAATACACCTCGCCGTTCACCATTCTCTATGATTGGACCCCTCTGCTCATCATCCCCCGTGAAAAAATATATTTTGCTCAATACAAAAAAGGGATAATGTACGATGGGGTTATAGTTAAGGGGAAGACGAGCGACGTCGGTATTGTCATTGCCAAGGCACAGAGATGTGCACATGTGTCGGACTTCTCGTAAAGTTAAATTATTTAGTACAATATGGCTCTGTTTGACCCAATGGAGCAGCGCCACAGCGCTTGTATCCACCGGCGGAACTGTTCACGGGCACACCCGGGCACGTGCCCGGGTCCAAAATTTCGGAAAAATAAAATAGAGGTATTGATTTGGGTCTAACCAAATACATTTAGGTTCAATTTAGGCTCACCTAGGGCACTATTTGGGTTGAAATTAACGAAAAAAATGAGTGAGCTGCGGCTCGTCCATCGCGCACGGACCGCACGATTCACTGTAGCTCGCCCGCGGTTTACATTCATCTGATCTATCCACTGCTCATATCCCGATTTCCCCTAAAGCCCTAACCCCAACAAAATACCTCTGCCGCCGGCCCGCCGCTTGCCCTATGTACTTCAGCACCGGCAGCACCGCCTCTCATCTTCCTCGTCATCTCTAAGACTCTAACCCGTCGCAGGTGCCGCTCATCTTCCCGGTGTTCTCTGTAACTCTGTTCTTCTTCCGTTCTTCGTCTTCGAAGATATTGGCGAGGTCGCTGGACGCCGATACCGAGGTTGTTGTCGCTTCCCCTCTTCCTCCTTCTTTTGGATTTCTGTAAACCTATTCCCGGTAGAAATCATACAAAGAGGAACATTTGCATTTTTCTTATGAATTTCACGACTTTTCCGTCCAAAAGTCTCAATAGCATACTGCAGCCTGCCTACGATTTAGAAATCACGATTTTCTGCAGTAATCAGGACCTAATCAATAATTGTCTAAAATTTAAACTCAGTAATGAAGCTAAATAGCTAATGCTGGACTGATTTTCTGTATGATTATAACTCCCGGTTTAGAATTTCTGCACTGATTTTCTTATGAATTTCTCCTCTTCACAAGTTTGGATTATAATTCTTATAAGTTCACATGCCTCTTCAGTGAAAGGTTTAGAAAATCTATTCGATTGCTTGAAGCTTCTTTGTTAGAGATAAATATTTTTTTGAATGTTGTGTTAGGAAATTTTGTTTGATCTATTATAATACTTATTTTGATTTCCTTCAAATGTAGTTGTGATCTTAAGCTCAATCTTATTTTATGGATAAATTTCTCTCAAGAACAGCTCCGAATAAAAAATCAGTTGAATTAGATGAGACTAAGCGACCTCGATTGGAGTTTAAATTAGAGGACTTACCCTCTGATCCGGGTTTGAGACAACCAATAACAAGTTATGAAGCTAATGTTCAAGATTTAATCCGAAGATATTATTTACAAAATGGTCCTTGCCAGCCACATTTAGTTAATTTTCCCCAAACATTAATGGATCAAAAGTCTCGAAGATTCAACAAGGAGTGGTTTAGTGAATTCAAGAGTTGGTTAGAGTATAGCCAATATAAGGATGCTGCATTAATATTGTTCTCTTTTATTAATATTGTGCTGAATGTTGTAGGCTGCTCTTGTAAACGTCGTGACAATATAAGAGCATTAGAAGTTGATAGAGTTGCACGAGAACTTGATTGCGGAGAGCTAGAGACTGGTCGGGGGTTAAATCAACCATTAGAAATTAAGAGGGCAGGAGACACACGATGGAGTTCTCATTATGATACTGTGTTGAATTTCATACGTATGTTTTCATCTATTGTGGATGTTCTTGAAATTATTACAGGTGATGGAGTTGATGGACATCAAAGAGGAACTGCTAGCAATTTTATCAAGAGTATATCAACTTTTGAATTCGTATTTCTACTTCACTTAATGAAAATTATCTTGGCAAAGACACATGAATTATCACACACGTTACAAAGAAAAGATCAAGATATCATTAATGCAATGAATTTTGTGAAATTATCGAAGCAGTTGTTATTTAATTTGAGAAGTGTTGATCATGAATGAGAGTTATTTATCACTGAAGTAATCTCATTTTGTGGAAAACATATGATTGAAGTTCCTACTATGGATAGTAAATTAGTTCAACCTGGAAGATCAAGGCGTAAAGCAAGAGATATCACAAATTTTCATCATTTTCGGGTTGAGCTATTTAATACAGTAATTGATTGGGTATTGAATGAGTTGAATGATCGTTTCAATGAAGTAAATACTGAGCTGCTTATTTGTGTTTCATGTCTTGACCCAAGTGACCAATTTGCTTCTTTTAATAAGCAAAAATTGATTCGCCTAGCAGAATTCTATTCTTATGATTTCAGTCCATTAGATTTGCAGTTACTTGAAGGTCAATTGGATATGTACATTCTGGATATGCGATCAATTAACGCATTTTCTCACGTAAAAGGAATTATTGGACTTGTTCAGAAAATGGTGGAGACAAAAAAACATGATCATTTTCAGCTTGTTTATCGGCTTTTGAAGTTAGGATGTCTTTTACCTGTTGCAACTGCAACTGTTGAAAGAATGTTCTCGGCAATGAAGATTATAAAAAGTCGTTTGCGGAACAGAATGAGAGACGAGTGGATGAATGATTGCCTAATTGCTTATATTGAGAAGGACATTGTGGAAACCATTACTAATGAGACAATCATCGCACGCTATCAAAATATGTGTACTCGAAAAGTAGCGTGCTAGTCGGTATGTAATTTCACTTTTATTTTGATTAACTCATTTTTTTAATTTAAACAATTACATAATTAGTTAGTTTTTGTATGGTGCCCGGGTCCAACCGAAATCCTAGTTCCGTCACTGCTTGTATCCAACCCGGTTGGGCGTTCCTACTATTTGGAGTACAAGCACTCCACTACATGCCCCCAAACATTATTAGCCTACAATTTTAAACCTTGTCTCCGGTGGCAGTTCAAAACAACATTCAGTGCTGCCGGTCAGAACATATCCTTAGTTTAATGGAAACTACAGATCTAATTTATTTCACCCACTACTTCAGAAGTTATAGGTTCCTAGCCAACAGATCTAGGTACTAACGAAACATTTCAGTGTCAATTAGAGCAAGGGACATATCAAGTTGGTTTTCGGGAAATAAAATTCTTTATAACAAATACTGAACCACACTAAATTCTCATGGTAACAAGGTTTGAGTCGAATCTTGTTGGATGCATGTTTCTAGGTTAAACCTAAACCCACAATTCCTCATATACCTAATTTTGCTCCATACCCACAAGGCTCAAAAGTAGCATCAAGGCACAACTACTGAAGGTAATGATAATTAACGCCATGTATCGAACTGGGATATAAATAAGATGGAGGAGCTGTGTAATAGCTCAATCCCGGAAGCCTAGGGTTAATGCCTTATGTCAGAATTAAGGGCAAGAGGTCCCTCAAATTGCACTGAAGGCAATGAATCACAAAGGATCAATACCCCAATTAAAGGACTAGAAATCATAAACATGTGTAATATAACGTACATAAATTTTTCCCGACTTTATTTCAAGACCGCATACATCACAACAGACTAGACAAGTTTAGTCACTCATGATCCTTGCAAATAGCAAATTACAGCTGGTAACTCCTTCAATTTGGTTCCTTCACTTCGGCTTACTTGGGAAATGACCATTTTTTCATAATAATCCACCCCAATTCCTTTAACTAGCTTAATTGATAGTAAGGAGTTGACAAATCAGGAATATCGCTCAATAATTGGCTTAAATTGAAATTGTTATCATAGTTTACGAGCAATTGACAGTGTACAAAGCCGGTTGAAGAAAATCTTGTGACAAGCAAACAAACCAAGCTTCACCAGGTCGTGTAAACTAGTTTGACAGAATAGCAGAGTTTGAAGTTTTGAACAATGATCACTACACTAACACTTCTAAACTGAATATGATTTTTTGTTCTCCTCACTCATAGACAATAATAACCTAATACTTGAGATCTACTTCGCGAACATATAAAATCATATTTACTTTAAATTATAAAAAAACAGCCCGGTGCACAAAGCATCCATGCACAGCGATGGCCCGGGGAAGGGTCCCACCACAAGGGTTGAAATGTAGGCAAACATTACCCTGCATTTTTATAAGAGTCTGCTTCCAGGACTCAAACCCATGACCTCAAGGTCACACGGCAACACCTCAACGGGTGCGCCAAAACTCGGAGAAAAACATTTTATCATATACACTTAAACATCATCCTAAGGATCATAGATACAACATAACATCCTTTCTTTCAACAAGCTCGTCGGGCGCTCTAATTGGATATTTAGAGGAAGATCAAGAAGCTGCTGATCAATGGAGATCGAATGGCTGAAAAAGACGGTTTTGTATCATAGAATTTAGAGGCGTCCAATGGTGCTTCCCTGCTACATAATGGATTGGACGAGCCCAGCTCTATAACCCTCCAAATTCTCCCTCTACACCAACAAAATTGTCTAATCAATTATATTCTAGTAATTTCTAGTTTATCGCGGTCAATATTTTGTCATAAATCCTCAAGCTGGCAGCTTGCTTCTATAGTACATATACCTAATATCAAAACCAATGTGGAGATTATCACAGTAAGGTTTACGTTTTCTATATCTAGAGAGTAATCTAATTGAATGGATTTGTGTCAGTGCACTAGAATCTATTTTCTATCATAGGGATGAAATCATGACGACCGGTTTCTTAAATTTGATCTCACATAAACACATCGAACTTAATGAAGTTAACACGTAATTAAAGGTTTCAAAATTTTCAATTAAATATCTAGAACACATTGTAGATTATTACAAATTTGTGGTTTAGGATTTTTTTATTAAAAATGCAAGAAAAAAGTAACTAATTTATCAAAAAGCCTATCTGAACGTAATTATTTGACATAGCAAATTTAAGGGATTAAGGCTACGTTTGGCGCGGCTTTTATCTCGAGTGAGTTTGGACAAAAACGCCACACTCATAGAATGTATGTTTGGCATGACAATGGTTACAACCACCATCAACAAAATAAAAGTAGTTCTGAACATAAAAGTGGATGAAGTTCCTTAGGTGTGGTCGGCGTTCACAAACAGCGGTTCATAACCACTGCGTTCATGGCCGCCACCGCAGTGCCAAACGGAGCCTAAGCTTATGGATTTAAAGAGGTGAAAATGGAAATAGTTTGGAGCTCCTTCGGTCTCTGCATGGTGGATTCAACCTGAAATTTCCAGAAACCTACCCCGATCTAAAAATAATAATAGATGCAAATTTTTAAACTGATCCCAAACAGAGAAACTTCACTAATAAGAATATTAATAAAAAGATACACATTTTCTTTTGTATATACAAAATGATAAGCATGCATGCTAGTAAGTTATATCTTCTCTCCAATAACAAAGATCTGTAGATAGAATTTAAGATGCTGAATCTAAGAATTCAACATGTTACGCGATTTAACTCTGTGAACCTTCAACCATGACTGATGATACAAAGATAGCTCGGAATATAAACATTTAACTCAGATCCGCAATTCATACCTAAACACGCATCTTATTTTGATTTTACATAAAATTGAACAAAACAAAAACAGGATCTCAAATACGCCAACACACACACATTAATCAAAGTTGTTTATCCCAGCAATTCATGAAAAAAATTCACAGGCATAAAGAATCACCAACTAGATTTTCTTTCCAATTACCATTTCGATCAGATGAAACAGAACTGTACATCACGAATCCCTAGATCTAGCCAAATATCCTATTAATCGCAAGATCCTGCTGCCTAATTCAATAAACAAGTAAATTAGCCTAAGGGACAAATATCAAACAGAGACTACCATCAATTCGGCACTCAATTAGCAAAAGAAACGTCCTACAACCAGATCTAAGCACAACGATAGGCTTCTACCTAATAAAACACTTATTCTCATACAACAAATATCTGATGAAGAAGAATAGCGAGAAAGAAACGCGTACCATCTTCTCGTTGTCGTCGCCGACGGAGACTCGGCTGAAGAAAGATGGATAAGCGAGAGAAAAGAGATCCGCGGCATGAAGAAACCCACCATCCCGCTCCTTTATAAATAGGACTAATCCGACCGCGTGTGTGTAGCCAGATCTGTTGCCGGAGCCGGCTTTGTTCTCCGCTTATTTTGCCCCGAACCCGCGCCATGTCAGCTGTGCCCCACCGCTGTGGCGAATAGGAAATGGCGAAGGACGTGGCAGCCACACCCCCTGGCTACAGGGACTTGGTCTACGAACACGTTTATGGAGCATATTATGAGCCCTCCGCCTGGTGTCTCCAGCCACAATGCTGAAAGGAAATGCCTTTAAAAATTAAAATTCAAGTTTATTTGCAATAAACAACTATTTAGTTTGCACATCAATTTTAGCTATTCGCATACCAAGTTCTATGAGTTATTACGCGTCCTTTGAAAATACGTCTTGTACATGTATTTTTTGCATTTTTAGGAAAAGTGCTCAACACGAAAATTGTAGATCTCGACGAGATCTACAATTTTCGTGTTGAACATATTTCCTAAGAATGCATGTACAAGGCTTATTTTCAAAAGGCGCGTAATAACTCATAGAAATTGGTGTGCGAATAGCCAAAACTGTTGTGCTTATAACATTGCCCTATATTTACAGGCTCATAATAGCTAGTCGTAGCCCTTAAATTATTAAATGTTTATTAAAATTTAAGAAATCAAATCCCTCTAATTGCCGCCCCCTCATTTCGAAGCAGATTCCTTCTCTCACATCTCTGCCCTAACCCGCGACCACACAAGTCCGTCCCGCCGCCTCCCCATCCCGCCGCCGCCTAGATCTGATCCTTGCCGCCGCCGGAGCTCCATACGCCACCGGAAATCTTCCATACTCCTTGTCGCCGGACCTCCAAACTCCACCTCTGATTTCGAAGTCTCGAGCAGTCGATTTCGAAGCCATTCCAATCCTCACTTCTCCTATTATTACCCAACGTGAGTCTCCTACTATCTTAGATCTTGATTTTCCTAGTATTAGCATGAAAAAAATTAGGATTTTGTATGTTTATATTTTTTTTCTTGATAATATTCTGATTTTGCTTAGAAAAATGAGAGTTTTGGTTGAACAAATTATATATTTGCATTAATAGGTTTAGTTTAATATATTGTCACGATCATTTTGAGAATATGTTGTCACGATCACAATGATGAAATTTGATTTATTATGTTGTAATATGACTATTATTATCTTCTAAATTTGATTACTATAGGAAAAAATAATTTTATAAATTTTTGTTAAGGGGCTGTAAATATCTAATGAGGTTTCAAATAGCGTTTGGGGTTGCAAATATCAAAAAGTTGTAAATAACTATTTGTGGTCTGCAAATATAAGCGCCCTTTTTTCTGGCGAAAAACATTAAACAAGAATTCCCCGATTTCCATTGATGCTTGTTTGAGGCTCATAGTTTGGTGCGTGTAACACAACTAATTTTTCGTGCATGACTCCGATCCCGCAATATATTTATGCTAGCACGATTTTTTGTACATGACTGATCTAAATACGATCATTTTTTGATAAGACCATATTACACAAATACGATCATATATTTTCGAAAACAACCTAAATCGTTGAAAACACGGCTTATACGACCGTATCTCGAACGGTGTGTTACCCGTACCAAAATATTTCCCCTGTTTGGGAGGGCGTCTGCAATTGTAGCAAATACCGCCACGGGGAGATTTGTTTTTCCACCTTTCCCCACCGTTCCCAGCCACCGCCCCTACGAATGGCGAAATACCGTCATTCCTAGCTGCCGCTCCCTACCTCCACTCCAAAGCTCCGGCGCCATTCATCTCCCTTCCTAGCAGACGCCGGAGTCCCAAACAGAGCCTAAGTTTTTAAAAAATGACCAGAGTTTAATCAATGTTCAACAAATACAACTGATCATGCATTCGCACAAGGTGTGTAAGAGATGGAAATTGATTATTACTAAATATATCTCTATAAAATTGTCACATGTATTGTAAAAATATCGAGGTTCCCTCGACAATTATTATAAGCTTAGTCAAGGGTTAGCTTTAAGTCTTTATCTCTTTACCCTTATCTTAGATGAGCTCACCGGACATATCCAACAAGCACTACCTTGGTGTTTATTATTTGAAGATGATATTGTTTTGATCGATGAGACGCGCGAGGGTGTAAACGCGAAACTTGAATCTTGGCGAGACATTTTAGAAAAGAAGGGTTTTAGGTTGAGCATGACAAAGACAGGGTATATAGAGCTAAAATTTAGTGGTGCAAGAAGGTCGGATGACTCCGTCATTAAATTGAGCGACCAAGATATTTCCCGCAGTGAGTGCTTTAAATATCTGGGATCGATAATTCAAAGAGATGAAGGTGTAGATAAAGATGTGATACATAGAATCCAAGCAGGTTGGTTGAAGTGGAGAGGCGCGTCTGGGATCTTATGTGATCGTAAAGTACCATTAAAACTTAAAGGCAAGTTTTACCGTACTGCAATTTAGGCCAGCAATGCTCTACGGTTCTGAGTGTTGGGCAGTGAATGGTGTACATGAGCAAAAAAATGGGAGTTGCAGAGATGAGAATGCTTAGGTGGATGTGTGGTCACACGAGACTGGATAAAATTAGGAATGAATGTATCAGGGATAAGACAGGAGTGACACCAATTGTAGAGAAGATGCAAGAAGCTCGTTTAAGATGGTTCGAACATGTACATAGGAGACCATTAGAGGCACCTATTAGGCGTTGTGAGAGTTTAGTCACTAGACATGTTAAACGGGGGAGGGGTATACCAAAAAAGACTTGGAATGAAACTCTAAGGAAAGATATGATGTACTTAGGTATTAATGAGACTATGATTAAAGATCGGGCGCAATGGCAACAAATGATCGATATAGCCGACCCCACTATGGTGGGATAAAGGCTTGAGTGTTGTTGTTGTATTAGGGTTTAGACTAATGTATAATGTTCTTACATTATTTATTAACAGATTATGGCTCCCTTTGGCACGACGGTGACAGTCTTGGACGCGGTGGGTATGAACTATCCTTCGTGAACGCCTGGCCTCACCTAAGGAATTTCGTCCACTTTTATGTTCAAAACTAGTTTTCTTTTCTTGGTGTCGGTCATAACCATTGTCTTGCCAAACATGCATTCTATGACGGTGGCATTTTTCTCCAAATTCACAGGAGAAAAAAAAACCACATCAAACAAAGCTTATATGTTGTGCTATTTATCAGGTCTTAAACTATGTGCACTCAAGTCGTCTCACCTTTTACTCATCCATACAAATGCAAATATCACACATCTTGAAGCACGGGTATTCTCTCTATCAATATTGTGGATATCAGTCGACATATCCAACATGTTAGTTGACAAAAATGTTTCGTGGATAAATGACATATTTTAGATATTTTTTTAACAAAATGTCTTTTTAAAATATATCGGCAGATGTATCACGATTCTCAACGATATACAATTTACTTTTTTTAATTTATTATATTTAGATCAATTGATATATGGGCCGATATATATCGACGGTATAACAAATGACTTTTTTTAAATTTATTTAACTTAACGTATATAGTTTAATAGACAACAAAACGATAATGATTCGTTGTTTGAATTATTTTGTGGCCTCCAACTTTCTTTCATACGCACCTACATTGCCGATGTCGATTCTGCTTGATCTTTGAATTTTGAATTGGAGATTCCTTATCTTCAATTATTGTTGACGACTTCTAAGCTTTCTGCTTTTTTTTTACTTTCTTTCTCGCGTTATACTATTATTACTATAGATATATAATAGTATCTCCGATATATCCTCAGCATATTAAAACCGACAAACAAAATCCAAATCAACGTGTCATCGACATCCGACTATCGAGATTTGCACCCGTGCGTATGCATGCACAAATGCACATTTTTGAATGCATATACATCTGACAAAAGCATAAATCATATTTCTGTGAAATTATATTTGAATTTATATAGAGCACTGGGCTGTGTTGCACCAAGGATTTGTTAACACAGACTCGAAAAGAAGGATCAAAATCAAGTAATTTTTTCGCTCAACGGTAGCTCAAAATTAAGACCGGGCGCAGATAACCTATGACAAGATTTCGCTCAGCCCGAGATCAACTTGAAGGCCTTCTGATACAAGAAACCTTATTCTTACAAAAACTGCTGTGCTTTTTTTAAAATCGAAGATCGAAACACAGCTAGAAACTTGATTCACAACAAACACGCATATATGGTTACTCAAAATCACGGCACCATGAAACCTTATTCGTAAAAAGAAATTTACTCGTGTACATATTGCGACACTATGTTAGCGAAGAATACAAAATAAAATAGAATACAAAAGAGAGCCATGATCAAATGGCTCAAGCCAATTGCAAACACATTCTTCCTAAGGTTAGTACTAAAAAAACATGTGTGCTCATATCTACAGACTCTCGGGAATTTTTCGAAGACGCGTCGATTTCACGCAAATAAATTGGAAAACGATCATTTGGTACTCCACATCAATCTTACAGCAGAGGCTGGGGCAGCAGCGGCTTCGTCGGAGCACTGCAATAAGGTTTAGAAGCTCACACCATGGAATTTGCAGCAAGTAGAGGGTGTGATAGTCCAATTCACTCCTGTGGATTAATAAAATGAGTCAGAAAATTATTGATGAGATCACAAAGGGTTTATGTATAGGCAATAATTATACGCAGTCCAACTTTGGCTATCTGCAGGTCATGCAATTTGAAAATGGTTATATGCAGACCAATTCATGAACGGGTTCACAGGTTTCTATGGGTTTTTAGTTTGGCCTGCATATATCATTGGACTGCATACAACCAAAACTGACCTGCATATAACATGACACTATGTATATTACTATGTGCTTTGTTACTCTGTTATGTGGTTTGTTTTTTTGGAGGTTTGTCGGAGGCAGCGGAGGAGGGAGATACAAGGGGCTAACCCTAGAATGGGGAAGAAGAGGAGAAGAACTAGAGGGAGAAGGAAGAGGAGGTTTGAGAGAGAAGGAGAAGAGTTAGAGTAGTAAATTTTGATTTAATTCTTGCACCTCATACATGACCCAAGGGTCCCTATATATAGGACCCACGATGACACAAGTGTAAATAACCCCAACATAAGAGATGCGTGAATAACTCTTAACTACGACTCATACACTCGACTTGACACCTAAAGACTCATAATAATATAATTACTAGATAACTGACGGCGTGAGACCCACAACATGCTCTTCAAGGAAAGATGGGCTACAAATTAAGTACGTGTTCTAGGGTTCAAAATTCTATCTGCAAGAAGCTGTTTTATTCATTACCATGTTCCCTGAACTGAATATTTCTGTTTGTTTCAGTACAAGTGTTTGGAGTATGGTTTCAAAAAAGACATACTCCGAACCAGAGAACCGAATGCCTGCCTAATTGTTACTGTGTAAATACTAAATTAGTAAATTATAGTTTACTTTATTTTTCACTTATAATGCAAGAGATTTAAGGTTGTGGTGATGTTCTAAAAACTTATTGTTAAGCATATATAGTGATGGAGATCGCGATGATCCGCTACTCATTCGGACGATCCGAGTCCACGGATGCGTCCGTCGATTTCATGTATTTATTTTATATTTTCGAGTTGTTTTGACACCCGATCGGTTCGGACATTCTGAGCCGTCCGATCTGGGTGCCCTATTTCAGGTATGATGTATTTAAGCATGCGGGGGGCGGCTGTGGGAATCGAAGGTTGAGTTGCAGTTTTTGCAAACCGTCGGTCTCGGTTTTCTCTGGTGCGATGCCGGAAGAACCCCCCTCCTTCCTCTCCTCATGCTATCCCACCGCCTCCCTCTAGCCGTAAGACTCCCTGTTTCTCCCATCCACAGCCAAACCCGCCTCAGCTTCCACCGACTCTCCCCTAACAGGGCCGCAACTCCCCCAAATCTCCTTCTAGCGCCTGGGAACAGTCATTTCCACCGACACCCCCATTGGATACCTTCTCCCACAGTCCATTTCACATCAGTGTTCCTAAAAGCCATCTGAACTCTATCTCTTTCCCAAAATCCAGCAGCGGTTCCTCTTTCTGAAGCCTCCCCTTGTCTCCAAGATCATGAGTAGCACATCAATCAAAGTGAAGGTATGTTATGGACCTCCATCAGTTATCTTATTATGTTATTATTATTATTATTATTATTATTATTATTATTATGAGTTGAGTCACTATATCGAGTCGTGTTGTATTGAGTCATAGTCGTCATTATTAGAGTCGTCGTAGCGTTTAAGTGTTTTTAATATTTGATGCGTCTTGATGTAATTACGGGTTTGTCACCCGAGGGCCCTATAAATAGGCCCTTAGTGTCATATAGCAAGAATCAATCAATGAATAAAACTTCTTCTTCTCTCTCTAATTCCTCTCCCTCTCTCTAAGCTACAGTCCTCAAGCACTCACTCACCATCATCCTGAAGTCCTCCCTGTCTCCTACAACCCTCAAGCACTCCCTCACCCGGCTTCATCCTGAAAGCCCTCCCCACGAGCCTTCCCCCCACCAACCACCAACTATAAACCAGTCTTTTCCTCTACTCAAACCTCCTTCCCACTTCCCGACTGAGCCCCCACCAGTCCAGAAACCACCCATTCAGCACCCCCTGAGACTGCCGCAGCCTCGGATTCCCCGCTTTCGGCCTACTCTGTTGCAGCCTGCATGCGTAAGTTGTTATTTGGAGTTTTTGCTTTTTGTTGTTGTGTACTTTGACTCTTATTTTGTTGGATGTTCTCTCTTATAGTTGTTTTTAGTATTGTGAATTCATGTGGCTTGCCGGATCTATTCGTCGTGAGCTTAGATTAATTGCGCCTCTATTAGTTGTGGAATTAAAATTTGCTCTGCCTAAATTGATTTTGTGAACACCTATGCAACTGTTTCAAATCTTTATTTTAATTAATTGTTTGTGGCTAAATTGCAATTTGACCAAATCATTTGCAAGCGCATTAGCTTACACTTGATTGGAGTGCGTGCATGTTTGTACGTCATTTTAGGGTCATCGTACATTCATTGCATTCATCGTGTGATCGCTCGCACATGCATCTAGGGTTAGTGCATCGGTAATTCGTCACCTATAGATTCATCCTGCATCAAATAGTAGGTAGGAAAATAAGATTTGTGCTAAAAACATGTAGGAAAAATAAGATTTTTGACGTTTTGAATAGATACTTTTAAACCATAATTATACCCAATTATGTGTTGGGTATAACCAAAGACCAAACCTTAATTTTTGGTTCGAGTATGGTCCTAGATATCATGAACATGGGTAGTATTCCTGATTTGAAAAGTTTAAACTGAACCTATATGGATCGCATCTTGGTTTTGATAATCGACCTGAGTTGCACCTATACTCAGGAAGGTATTATCTCAATAGGATTATCCCAATCAAAGATTTTTTTTACAAAATAAAATCTCTCCAAGAAACTCACTTCCTAGTAGACAGAGACAAGGGGCATTCTACTGCAAAATATGAAAACAAAAGATCCCCTTGAAAAAATTTACAACACAGTTCGTCTGGAAGGATTTGAGCCTTTGAAATTGGAATTGGAGGGATATTAAGATAATTTACAACTTGTAATCTGAGCAGTGGTCTGTCACCCTCCTGAATATTCAAATATTTATAATCTCAAGCAATTTAGTGGATTTGGTCGGCACCGAACCGGCCCCGTGATTTTTTCCCTTTTCAGGTTTTTCCACGTAAAAAGTTTTGCCGTCTCCGCGGCTGGTTTTCTTTTAACTATATGCACACTTGGCTCACCCTCGAGCTAAGACGGTTCGATTCTCCGGACCGGGAGAGTGCTAAGTGACCCGCAATAAGTATGATGACCTTTGGGCTTGTGGGCAGAGCCACCTGTTATGGTCCTGATCCCGTCCGTTATCCGTCGCTAGTTTATATTTTTATTCATGTCGCATCTGTTATAGTTTGTCACATCTGTTATAGTTCGTGTCGCATCAATTATAGTTCGTCCTTTTTATGTAAGTCCAAGTGTCGCTTATTTACGTTTATGTCCTTTGTAAGTCTATTTAAAGGGCATCTTGGGTCATGTAATGGGAAGCAAGAAGTTAGTCTATTCCTTTCCCCTTTAAAGAGATTGTGGTAGCTCTCTCCTCTTGAGCACACCACGCCTAGACAGCCGCGGTTCTGGCTCCAGTGTATCATTCACCACCGTCATACCCCACTCTGGTCTTCCACTAACGACGCTACCGCTGTTACGGAAGAAGTCCGTAACAATTTGGTATCAGAGCGACTCTTTCCTCCATCATCTTCAGCATGCTCTGCCAAAACATTTTACACTCACATCCACAGGATTCCTCGGAAAGCAGAGTAAGCATACCCGCTCACATTCACGCGTCCGAGTTTCGTAACACCCAAATACCTCGTCGCCTGAGAGATTTGCGCCTCCTTCTCGCGGTCACGGTCCAAGGAGTCGAACGACTCTAGCGGCTTCGTCCCCGTCCACAGCAGCGCCTCTCTGCACACTATCAAATCCAACCCACATGCCATATGTGCATCGTCGAAGCTCTCGTGCCGCTGCGCCTTATCTGCGGCCGGTCTCTGCATCAACGAGCTTGTATCAAGCCAACAACATCCCCGTCAACAGCAACACCTTCGTCCTCGACGATCCCGTCTGCGTCGTCTCCCCCGCCTGCGCCAACATTCTGTATCGAGTCGCCCAACCCCGCAGAGCAGAGCAGCCACGCCTTCACCTCCTCGAACAGCCTTACACATGGTCAAATCCTTTTTGGTTAACCAAGAAGAAGTGATTACAAGACGAATTAAAAAAAAATTTACTAGGAACCTAAGATATGGTTTCAGACTTCCTCATCTTCAAAGAAGTGGTACTTTTATATGAGGGATTTAGTAGGAAGTTAAACTTCCACTTTACAGGAGAAGGTTATACTTCCTCTTCCGTGCACTTTCATATTCTTCTTTTAACCTAAGAATGATTTTTCATGGTTTTTAATGCAAGCATGGATTTTCACATATGAAATTTCATGCAAGGCTTTCATACTATACATTGGGGGAAGTCACACATAAGGAGTGTGAGGAGAAACGTGAAGAAGCATTATATTTTGTTCTAAGATCTACCAAGTTATAGTACTTTCTTGATGCAATTTTGATTCCAGACATTCTCTTCCGCCTTTACTCAGCCTTCTCAATTTCCCCTGCCAAATAGCCTTATCATCACTCCTTTGAAAGAGCTTATCCACTCAACCTTCAATTCTACTCTCTTCTTGTATCTTTCTTGTTTATGGTATGGGCTTATTGTCTTATATTGATATTATTTATTATTATTATTATTGTCATTATTTCTTGATATGCATTGATTATGTCTTAAAGTCATGTTCTTATATGACATCGTAATTTATGTCGTGTCTTTATGTTATGCCCCCGGATGACACGCGCTTTCGAGGATTCCAGTACGCCAGACGACCAAAAGGAGCGCCGGGAAAAGACCGGGCTGAACCATCCGGTTCAGCCCGCAATTAATTAAATAAGAGAAGGAGGGCTGAACCGAACCGGTTCAGCCCTCACTTGGGGCCGGCCGGCCCTAGGGGGAGTGGGTTCACATAAATACCCATCTCCCCCCTCTTTTGGTCCTCATGCTAAATCTTATTCAGGTATTCTCTTTTCCTAGAAACCCTAGCCGTCTTCTACCTTTGTTTTTCGTTTTCTAGCTTTTTCCGTGTTGTTTCCTATCATTTGGTATCAGAGCCTCTTTCCTGCGACCATGGTGACACGCACGGAGGCGGAGATGGCACGTTTGGCCGCGATCGAAGAAAATTACGTCGTGTTGGCGGATTCGGTGGCGGCGTTCGAAGAATCCATGAAAAATTCTCAAAAAAATATGGAAGAACGTTTCGATTCGAAGATGGAGGAGTTGAAATCCCTCCTTGTGCAAAATCTGAAAGGGAAGGGGACTTCCGGCGACGGATCCGACGTCGACGCGTCAAACAACCCGCACGGAGAAGGAATCGGAAGGGAAAGCGCCGGAGGAGAGGAACCGGCGGAAGAAATGACAGCCGGAACCCTAAATCCGGGGGTGCGGTTAGGCGGCGGCCGGATGGAGGGCTGGGGGACCACGGGATGGGGCCCAGACGGACAGTCGGGGCCGCACGGGGTGCACGCGGGCTCGAGCAGGGCGGCGGAAGGCTGGCAGGGGGGCGTTGGCGCCTATTCAGCGACGGGGCAGGCCGGCGGCTTCTATTCAGCGCCTGGCGGAGTCGCAGCAGCCTTTGCGGGAGTCGGAGGGGCTCTCGCCGGGGGCTGGGGTGCCGATCCGCCTCTACCAGGATCGGCAGGGCTGCTGCGACCAAGCGGAGGAGCGGCAGCCCCTTGGGGGCCAATTCCGCATGCCCAAGGGGCGGCGGGGCTTCAGCGGCAAGGGGGAGGTGTCAGACAAGGAGGGGGAGCCCAGTGGGGGTCCGGCCAGCACGCGGGACAGCCTTGGAGGCCGCAACATCAGGGTTTCGGGCTGTTTCGTCCTACGGGAGCGAATGCTGTCCCTCTCGGGGGCACGGCGGGAGTTGTTCCTCCACTTCATGGGGGTACAGCGGGAGTTCTACATCATCAGCCCGCACCAACTCCCAACTTGGGGTACGGCAACGCATATATGGGTGGAGTGAGACCTCAGATGGCGAACCAAGGACAAGGGAGACCCCCGGTGTGGAATCCAGGGGTGCAGCAAGGAGGTCCGGAGCAACCGGGGCAGATGGCCCAGGAGGGAGGTGGATTTGGCGGAGTGCATCAGCGGCCCTATATGCAACCGAAGCTGACCCGAATGAACTTCCCTAAATTCAAGGGGGGCGACGCGCTCGAGTGGATTCAGAAGGCGGAACTGTTCTTCAAATACCAGGAGGTTCCCGAGGCTCAGTGGGTGCAGTTGGCAGCCTTCCATCTGGAGGAGGACGCGTATCAGTGGACGACATGGTTCCTCAGGGGACGCACCACGGCTCCCTGGGAGGAATTCACGGAGGCTTTCTCGGCCCGATTTGGGCCACTGGAGTATGAAGATGTAGAGGCGACTCTGCAGAAGCTGCGGCAAAGGGGTACAGTTACAGAGTATCGGACAGAGTTCGAGAGGCTGGCGAACCGGGTGACCTGGGGTGAGCAGACACTGCTGAGCTGCTTCATCTCAGGGCTGAAGGACCATTTGCGCGACGAGGTTCATGCTTACCTCCCACGCAGTCTGAGCCATGCCATTAGCATTGCTTGGATACAGGAGGAGCGTTTCAACAGACAGAAGAGTCGGACAGCTACTAAGCCTCTAGCGGCTCCAACAGAAGGACGAAGAGACCCACCTACCGCCATACGGCCCACGGTGACGAAACTGACATGGCCGGAGATGCAGGCCCGAAAGGAGAAAGGACTGTGCTTCAATTGTGATGAGAAGTACACCCGAGGGCACGCTTGCCAGAAGGTCCAGGTGTTTATGTTGCGAGAGGAGGATGGAGAGGAGGATCCACTTGTGGATGTTGAGGTGGAGGACCTGGATTTAGCAGAGTTCGGGATCTCCATGCAGGCTATGGAGGGGAGTGCGGCTCCTTTGACACTACGTTTTACAGGCCGGATGGGCAAGGAGCGAGTGACCATTTTGGTGGACAGTGGGAGTACCCATAATTTCATCAACCCCGCCGTGGATTCGAAGGTAGGACAGGCGATTGATAAGGAGGCGGCATTCCAGGTAATGGTAGCAGATGGAAGCAAGCTGAAGTGCGAGGGGGTGATGAAGGGGGTGGAAATCCGCGTGCAGAGCTACTTGTGTCACACGGACATGTATCTGCTGCCGATCAGAGGCTCGGACGTGGTGTTGGGGGTTCAGTGGTTGCGGCAGTTGCAGAGGGTGACTACTGATTGGGTACGGCTGACGATGGAGTTCACCCAGCAGGGGACAGACTACTGCCTGCAGGGCATTCGGTCTTCTCCTCTGAAGGAGATTTCGGTGCGGAGCTTACAGCTGTTGGAGGAGCAGGGCTCTCCCATGGCCATGGTGGTGGGGGTGGAGGCGTCGGGCCAAACCCCTCCAGACATTCCAGAGGAGATACAGACACTGCTGTCTCAGTTCGAGGATGTGTTCCGGGAGCCTAAGGGCCTTCCCCCGCCCAGATTTAGGGATCACGGCATACAGATGAAAGAGGGGGCTGCTCCCCCAAACGTCAGACCCTACCGATACCCGTACATCCAGAAGGCCGAGATCGAGAGGAGCGTGAAGGAGATGTTGGCGACCGGCATCATACGACCGAGCACCAGCGCCTTCTCTTCCCCTATCATCTTGGTAAAGAAGAAGGACGGTTCATGGCGTTTCTGCGTGGATTACCGCAACTTGAATGACTCCACGATCAAGGATAAGTTTCCGATTCCGATGATAGAGGAGCTTTTGGACGAGTTGCATGGAGCGAGCTTGTTTACCAAGCTGGACCTTCGGTCCGGCTATCACCAGATACGGATGAAGACGAAAGACGTCCACAAGACCGCTTTTCGCACACATGATGGGCATTATGAGTTTTTGGTGATGCCTTTTGGGCTCTCCAATGCCCCGTCGACCTTCCAGGCAGTGATGAACGAGACCTTTCGGCCTCTACTTCGGCGTTCGGTGCTCATCTTCTTCGATGATATCCTGATCTACAGTCGGACGTGGGAGGAGCACATCGAGCACGTGGCACAGGTTCTTACCATCCTGCGGCAGCATCAGCTCTACGCCAAGCTGTCGAAGTGCTCGTTTGGGCAACCAGAGGTGGAGTACTTGGGCCATCTGGTTTCGGCCCAGGGGGTCAGGGCGGACCCAAAGAAGATCGAGAGCATGGTGGAGTGGCCACGGCCCACTACGGTGCGGGCACTACGGGGCTTTCTGGGCTTGACTGGATACTACCGGAGGTTTGTGAAGGACTATGGTAAATTGGCACGCCCTCTTACCCAACTCCTCCACAAGGAGTCCTTTACCTGGCATGATGAAGCTGAGCGGGCCTTCTCCGCCCTCAAGGGGGCTATGACGACCACGTCGGTGCTCGCCCTACCGGATTTCACCAAGGAGTTCATCCTGGAGACGAACGCCTCCGGAGTTGGCATTGGGGCGGTATTGATGCAGGAGGGGAGGCCGCTGGCTTATTTCAGCAAAGCCTTGGCGCCTCGGACCCTGGGCCTCTCCACGTACGAGAAAGAGATGTTGGCAATCTTACATGCCGTGACGCTGTGGCGCCCATACCTGCTGGGCCACCATTTTAAAGTTCGCACTGATCACCAGAGCCTGAAGCATTTCTTGGATCAAAGGTTGGCGTCCCCTCTCCAACAAAAGTGGCTGACCAAGTTATTGGGGTATGATTATGAGATCGTGTACAAGCAGGGCAAGGAGAACTTGGTGGCCGACGCTCTGTCCCGCTTACCGGAGAGTACCATCTTCCATCTGTCGGGCCCACTAATTTTGTCCCTGGATGACATTCAGAGAGAGGTCGCCACGGACCCAGAGCTTCAGCCGATTGTGGAGGCCCTGTCCCAGGGCCACCCCACACCCCCGGGTTACCAGATGGTTGGGGGACACTTATACTACCACGGGCGGGTGGTCATTCCCGCCTCGTCTACCTGGAAGGAGATTATGTTACAAGAGTTCCACTCTTCCCCGACTGGCGGCCATGCGGGGGTGCTCCGTACCCTACAACGGCTACGGGCCAATGTTTTTTGGAAGGGCTTACGACGGGATGCTCAGCGTTTCGTTCAGCAGTGTGACGTGTGCCAGCGACAGAAATACGAGACGACCTCACCTGCGGGGCTGCTAACGCCTTTGGAGATTCCTCAGCACATTTGGGAGACGGTCTCGATGGACTTCATCGACGTGTTACCCCGCTCTCAGGGCAAGACCGTGATCTTAGTCGTGGTGGACAAACTGTCCAAATACGGCCACTTCCTCGCCCTAAGCCATCCGTACTCCGCGGAGACAGTGGCCGATCTTTTTGCCCGGGAGGTGGTGCGTCTACATGGTCTTCCGAGTTCGATCATCTCCGATCGCGACCCGGTTTTCATTAGCAATTTCTGGCAGGAGCTGTTTCGGCTACAGGGGACCCGGTTGCGCATGAGCACAGCGCATCACCCGCAGACAGATGGCCAGACCAAGGTCCTCAATCGGGGGGTAGAGACATACCTCCGCTGTTTCGTCATGGATGAGCCCCGTTCTTGGACACGATGGTTACATTGGGCGGAGTATTGCTACAATACTTCGTTTCACACCGCCAGCAGGATCACTCCGTTCGAGGTTGTCTACAGGCGACCACCACCCTCTCTTCGGTCCTACGAGCCGGGTAGCACTGCTCTTCCTGCCGTGGATCGCGCTCTACGGACCAGAGATCAGACCTTGGTCCTCCTGCGGGACAATCTTCGTTCAGCTCAGAACCGGATGAAGTTACAGGCTGACAAGCACCGGACGGAGCGGGCGTTTCAGGTGGGGGACGAGGTCTTTCTCCGTATCCAACCTTACAGACAGCTTTCAGTTGCTCGCCGGGCCAATCAGAAGTTAGCTCCCCGATTCTATGGGTCGTTCCGCATCACGCACCGGGTGGGCCCGGTTGCTTACACTCTCGCTCTTCCGGAAGGGTCCAGAATTCATCCCACGTTCCATGTATCGCTGCTGAAGAAGAAGCTGGGAGCGGCGGTCACTGTGACCCCCTTCCTTCCCGAGGCTACTACGACTGGCGAACTACGCCCCAGTCCCGAGGATGTACTGCTGTTACGCTGGAAGAAACATGGCACGGAATACCGTTCCGAGGTTCTGGTCAAGTGGAAAGATCTGTCCGAGGCCCACAACACCTGGGTGGATTTACTAGAGTTCAGGGAGTTCTTTCCGGACTTTCAGCTTGAGGACAAGCTGCCTCTTGAAGGGGAGGGGAGTGTTATGCCCCCGGATGACACGCGCTTTCGAGGATTCCAGTACGCCAGACGACCAAAAGGAGCGCCGGGAAAAGACCGGGCTGAACCATCCGGTTCAGCCCGCAATTAATTAAATAAGAGAAGGAGGGTTGAACCGAACCGGTTCAGCCCTCACTTGGGGCCGGCCGGCCCTAGGGGGAGTGGGTTCACATAAATACCCATCTCCCCCCTCTTTTGGTCCTCATGCTAAATCTTATTCAGGTATTCTCTTTTCCTAGAAACCCTAGCCGTCTTCTAGCTTTGTTTTTCGTTTTCTAGCTTTTTCCGTGTTGTTTCCTATCACTTTATGTGGTGTTCTCCTGTTTAGTCGCATGTTCAAGTCTGTCATTTATTTCCATTAAAAGTTTGTTGTAAGCCATATTTAAAGGACACTAGGGGTCTTATATGAGCAAGCAATGAAATAGTCTATTTCCCGACTTTGAATGAGATCTTGAAAGCCCTCTCTCGAGCACTCCGCTTAGGCACAGCCGCGGTCAAGGCTCCAAAGTATCTCCGCCACTGTCATATCCTCCTCTGGTAACCTCCGAGAGGCCCGTAACAACTTGGTATCAGAGTAATCAAATTTGTGTCACCATCATTGGGAAATGACGTGAATATCACGACAACTCCCAAACAGTTGCTTCCAAGCAATCTAGTTGTCCCGTCACCCGCTCCTTATCTCGTGCTACCTCCATCCACAATATGGGAGACTCGCCCAATTTCTTGGATGTTATGAACTGGATACATGCAGCTATATCCACCATAGATGCACACCTTCAGGAAGTAGAAGCACGCTTTTGGGACGCCGACGCACGTCATCGGGACGTCGACGCGCATCATCAGGACGACATGGCAACCTTCACCACCAAGCTTAATGGACTAACAACACCGCCCGTTGTTACCACCTCACCCGCGGATCACGCCAACAAGAGTCAAGTTCCGCTACCGCCGCTCATCCTCCACGAGCCACCACTGCATTACCCTCTTACGCCCTGAAGCTGTTATTTTGCCGCGCGATACCCAGTTGAATTCCCCACCTACGATGGGAAATTTGATCCCTTGGGATGGCTCACCAGGTGCGAGCAATTTTTTGACCACCAACAAAGTCCGACAGCTGAACGGCTTCCTCTGGACTCCTTCCACCTTCTCAACTCGGCTTTGCTTTGGGTCACTCGTCTCCTCACTGATCAACCGGGTCTGACGTGGGTCGACTTCAAGCGATTTTGCAACCTGCGTTTCGGCCCTCCCATCCGCAGCAACCCCCTCGGTTCCCTCACGACACTACGCCAGACGGGCTCCGTGGACGATTATCTGGACCAATTTCAATTTCTTGTGGTGCACGCCACGCTTTCCCCAGAGATGCAGGTCGCCATCTTCACCGTCGGACTGCGCGATCGCCTTCGACTTGACGTCGAATTTGAGGCTCCTCTAGACTTAGTGATTGCTATGAGCCTGTTATGTGACCGTCGCCTCCAACTAGCGCAGGAGATCTATTTGCCCACCGACACAGGCATTCAGCAAGGTCGTAGCCCTACCAGTCTGTAGACTATCTCGGGTTGATATGATGTAATAGAGCGCGCAAAGCTTATGTTACAATTGCGACGAGCAATACACTTGCGGCCATAGGTGCAAACGGCTTTTCTATCAGCGCGTCGAGGACTCTGATGATGAAGGTGTTGGATAAAGCGGACACTATTGAACTCCCTAGAGCTTGAGGACAAGCTCTTTTTGCAAGGCGGGAAAGATGTTATGGGCCTTATTATGATATTATTTATTATTATTATTTTTGATATGCATTTATTCTGTCTCAAAATCGCGTCATTATATGACGTCGTTATTTATGTGGTGTCATGTTTAGTCGCATGTCAACTCTGTCATTTATTTTCATTAAAAGTTTGTTGTAAGTCATATTTAAAGAACACTAGGGGTCTTGCATGAGCAAGCAATGAAATAGTCAATTTCCCATTTTGAATGAGATCTTGGAAGCTCTCTCTCTCTCTCGAGCACGCCTCGCTTAGGCAGCCGCAGTCAAGGCTCTGTAGTATCTCCGCCACCGTCATTTCCTCCTCTGGCAACCTCCGAATAGGGCCATAATAGGTTCCTTCTCCTTTAACTCTCAAGGAACTAAACGAAGAAAATAGAAAAATATGGGTGGCATAAATAGAAAAACTTCCAAGTGGCTTGAATAAAAGTAAAATCAGTAAGAGAGAACAAAAATTCATGTGTATAACCCCATTTTGCTTGTAATTTCATTAGAAAGGCAAACTCTAGTCGTGAGTTAAAGCAAATCAAATTTTGACTAAGCTATTATAAAATCTAAATATTTTTTGAAACTGACAACATCACCCGAGGCGACAAACAATTTTAATCAATTTTGACTCTTCTCAAGAAATGTGTGAAGCTTTTATATCAGTTATGTAAGATAAATTCATTATTTATAAACCGCAGTTACCCACCCATCAAATCCCACTACCAATTTGGGTGAACCAGAGCCCATAAACTTTTTGACTTAACCCATTTGACATCCCAATTGAACCCATCACTTACAAAATCATGAACAAAGGAGAACATATGTTTAATGAAAGTATACTTGTAAAAGAAACTACCAGAAATGATTTCAGAAGAACTCCGGTTAAGAGACATCATGCCGAATAGTAGCTGGTTCGATCCGAGCTGCTTCTAAAACTCAGCTCCTTCGAGCATCTGCTTTGGTTAAATTAGTGGCACATGCGGCAAGATCAAATGTCAGCCCTCATGAAACTTTAGCAGCCAAATCAGATTCGAAGAACTGAGCTACAGATGAATAAAGCTGCTCGATTTCGAATGGCTTTGACACGTAACCGTCCATGCCGCATCGTACATATTCGTCGTGGTTTGCCTGAAATACATCAGCTGTCATCGCCAGTATGGGAATATGCCAGTGTTCATCTCTAGAGTTGATGAGCTCATTGATTTTTAGCTCCATGTTTCGTATTCGCTTTGTGGCTTCGAAACTGAAAAAATCAGCATTCAATAGTTAAAAAGCTATGAAATGTTACCAAAATGAATAAATGTCAGAAGAAAATCATTAGTCGCTCCACTAAATAGATGACAAAAAATGGTGATATTTTTGTTCGTAAAATCACGAGGGTGCAAGCAAACCGAAAAAAATCCAAAAGAATTGTGTAACCATGCAGAAAAATAAAGGAAATAAAAGTTGAAATTACCCATCCATCTCAGGCATCTGCACATCCATAAAGCAAGCATCAAATTTGTGGGGAGGCTTGAGTAACTCAATGGCAATCTTGCCTCTTTCTGCACATCTAACTATAGCTCCAAACTTCTTTAGAGCACCGGCAGCAACTTTAAGATTAACTAAATTGTCATCGACGACCAAGATTTGTTTCCCGTTCAGTAGGCTCTTTAGAGTTGGTTTCACCACATCTGAATTCCTCCTGTCCCCCACTCCCAAGGCTTTCTGGAGGCAAGCGATCATCATGCTTAAGCGAAGAGGCTTTAAGATGATATCCGCATATCCCGCCAATTTTATATCATCCACGTCAGAAGGGCTCAAGGACTTCGTCAGCAAAAGCATCTTCGGGATATTTTCCCGAAGCTTCGGTCTACCATTTCGCTCAAGCTCGATAACCGTGCGAGCGAATGCCAGGCCGGATCGCTCTCCCCACGCATCTTTGTCAACGAGCACCATGTCGAAAAGCGCGGATCTAGTAAGAAAAAAAGGATAAGGAATATGATTAGTGTTTCATCGTGAATGAAATTTAAAGAATCATTTAAACTAACATAGGAATTCATATTGAGAAATTTTGCTATCCAACAGCAAGATCAGCACAATATTGCTAAAGAGCATTGTTGTGGTGTGGATTTAAGAAGCTAATTTTTTGGTAATATTACTCGCGGAGTGTTGTAAGAGTTGAAGCTATTTGGTTAAAAAATGTTGAGGCATTTTAGTAATTGAATGTGAAATAAATATAATTTGATGGAGTATCGAACAAATTAGGAGACATGCTTGCATTAAACCGGAAAACGGATACAATCCGGAGCAGACTCCGGCCAAGATCTAGGAAGCTGGTTCCCCCTAAGACCCCTCTCTCAAATGAGAGCCCAAATCCATAATCATCAAAGATCCCTCAAACACTCCCATACCTCCTCCTTATATAGGGAGGAGGGGCCTCACATGACAATAGACAATAAAAATAATACTTAATTAATATTAATTAATATGAATTAAATAATTAATACCAATTAATTACACTAATTAACTAAGGCGGTTTCCACATGCGCTCCCTTGACTTCTGCGAGCTGGTGTGCGTTGGCGAATGCATAATCGTAACATAATTACACTGACAGATTGGTTTAAGGTTTGGATAATTATATTTTAATAAAGAAGATTGTTTTTCTTCATCCTATCATTGAACTTCTCCTGGCAAAAACTAAGTCTATCGCCTTAAAACTACGTTTATCCTTCAAAGAAAATAAAAACAACCGGCAAAGAGCGGTGGGCAAACATAATATGACAAGAATTCTCACCCTGTGCTGCAAGCATCAACTATCTTGGAGAGTGCGGATTTAGGATTTGTGGAAACTTCCACATCTATTCCTAATCTCTGCAAATGATACTTTGCAACATCTGCACGAATTCCTCTGCCATCAACAACAAGTCCTCTCATTCCTCGGAAATCCAACACGGATATTTTCGATTGCTGCCTCTTCATATCAATCAAACTCGTCCACCCTTCACCAAACATAACAGTGAAAGAAAAAGTACTTCCAACACCTGGTTCACTAACAAACCCCATTTCTCCCCCCATCAGATCCACCAAGCATTTGCTGATGCTCAACCCGATGCCGGTCCCACCGTATGTCCTCGAAGTAGAACTGTCGGCCTGCATGAAAGGCATGAAAATATGATTCTGAGCATCTCGAGGAATTCCAACACCGGTGTCCTCGACTGTAACCAGTATGTTAATCGTGTCGGTGGCTTCGATTCCGGTCTTGAATATCACAAAATTCTCCCAACTTTTGCGCCTGTCTACCACACACAATCCGCTTAATGTATCATGTGGAACATCCATATCGTTCTCTACTAAATCTTTCCCTCGATTAAGGAAATGGTGGTGAATATCAACAAGCTTCTTCGTTTCCTCAAATAGGCGCACTGAAACAAAGATATGCCCTTCTTCTGTAAACTGCAGATTTAAACAGGTTTCAGAATTCAAACTGCAAAAACTTTTTTAAGAATCAGAAATGCATAAATGCCATCATTTGCAGCATACCTTCACAGAATTTCCAACAAGATTTGTAATAACTTGTCGAAACCGCCCAGGGTCTCCTATAAGAATTTGAGGCACTTTATTGGAAATGTAAACAGCCAACTATTCAGGAAAAGGATAAAGAGAGAGAAATAAAATCATAAATTAGATAATCACAAAACAGGAATGAAAAGAGAAATCAAGAAAATCAAAATGAGTGCATAAGGTTTACCTCAATGCCCTTGGCCTGTGACTTGTCAGAAAATAGAGACAAAACATTATCCAAAATGATACGAACATCGAAAGGCACAGCCTCTAGCTCGAGCCTACCGGATTCTATCTTGGCGTGATCAAGAACTTCGTTTATTAGAGAAATTAGGGCTTTGCCGCTTTCCTGAGCAGTCATGGAAAAATCTTGTTGGGTTGAATCAAGATCTGTGTCCAAAAGCATCTGCAGCATACCTGAATTGGAACAAAAAGTGGTCTTTGAATTTTTTTGAAATATATACACACTAAACTAAACACTACAAAAGTACAATCATAATGAATGGAATATTATTTTATGGTACCAAGCAAGCAACAGACCTAAGACACCATTCATTGGAGTTCTGATTTCATGTGAGACAGTAGCCAAAAACTACAAGAGATAAAACAAAAAATGTTAGGCAATAATCAGATAAATTTAATAGAAAAACAAGCATAATGTGTTGTAGCAGAAATCTGCTTTCAGTTAAGGCCAGCACGTTCCATTGTAAGAGTTTCGAAGGATTTGGATCTGAATTTAAGTGAATTGCATTGAAATAAATTTTGGCCTCCGATTGGGAGTGGGTGCGCGGTTCTGAGGATGTGTGAGTAAAATACAAACATGCGAAGATAATAAACATTATGCGAGAAATAATGATACAAGCGTCTATGGCCACATATCGTACACCCTTCGTTGACCCCTAACACCTTCCCCTCACAGATCAAGCTTATCCTCAAGCTTGTGTGGGAAATGCATCAGGTCTTCTGCCGTCCTTGCATCCTCGTCATCATCCAGGGGATCGTCGACTTCTAGCCAAAAGAGGCGTTTACACTCGTGCCCTATTGTATATTTGTATATTTGCATATAGCTCGTCGTTGAAATAGAGCCCTTGGACGCATCGTTCCACTAGTTCTGGCATAACATGCGTTTGAAGAGTGGGGTGCCATTGGAATCCTTGCCCTTGGTTGCGGTTGGGAAGCCACTTGGAAGATAAGGGTTGTTTTCCGAATGATTACCCAGCCCATGTTGTGGCGGTTGCAATACGCGATGTCCATGAGTACACACTTCTCGCAGATGCGTGTCAAACTCATGGCAGTGTTGAGATTTTGTGGTGCTCATCAAGCCTCCCATAGGCCCTATTTCAGCCCACTACAACCTACTCTAGCCCTCCCATTTGCTTGTCTGTGTTGAATTAAGTGTTTATTTCCTACTCAAGGGGTGTCATTTGTAATCATCATTTCAAACTTTTGAATCTGTGAGTTTTCATTTACTTAGCCATTTGGTTTTGAGTACTACATATATATACGACGTCCCGTGTTTCCTTGTTTATTTGTTTTATCTACTGTGACTCATTTAGTATTTTGATTTATAAAGAAAAAGATTATTGCAAGTAAAATAAATTGTCAAAAGTGTGTCTGCATATAAAAAATAATCTTAGCCTCTCTAGAACCTTACCATGCGTCACCCTCTCTTGGCTGCCGACCCTTCTCTCTCTCTCTATTCCACTCTCTCTTCTAGGGTTTTCGTTGTATATTGCCACAAGGATGACCAAGAAAAAGGGGAAAAAGAGGATCATCGACTTCGATCTGATCACCCATCGACCAGTGGCGCGATCCATTTTGAGGGCATCTAAGAGAGCTTACCCTATAAGCACCCTCTCATTATATTTCTATTATTTTGTTATCATCGTCGTGAACTACAATTATAGATTGAACAATATTCTGCACATCTCACTAATCTAATATCATTCCCTTGTACCATAATTTCAATCAACAGACGCGTGAACTCACTTATGGAACAACGAAGCAAACTGGCCCTTTGTAATGGGTATAGCCTTGTTGATGGGGATCAGACGCATGTTCGTGATCGGAGGAGATCGGGCCACCACAAGGCGGAACCCGTTTTTGCAGATTTGACGGAGATGCGTTGATCGGATCGGCGATCCGAGACCGCGAGCGCGTTCGGGGCGTTGTTTTACATTTTATATGTATTTTATTTTTTGGCTTGTATTTAGTGTTTTAGGACATCGGACGTAATGGACTATCATAGCCGTTTACAACGGGTGCCCAACCGCCCCTCTCGTTATAAATAGGGCAGGTGTTCTGATTTTCATTTCATTATGTATTTTGTGAGAGATTTCAGAATCTGCAATCAGATCGTGGTGCGAAGCCGCGAGATCCCGGGGTGCGACGTCCCGGTTTATTCTCCTGAAATTTTTGGTTCATTTCACATCTACGGCTGTTTCCCCACCAACGATCTTTTAATCCCAGGGTTATCTACTTCCCGTAAGAAGATAACCGCCACTGTACATGTTCAGTTTCTACGCCATTTTCACTGTTCATTCTCTTCTTCCTCGACGGGAAGGATCGAAGACCTCCCAGCTGTAAGTCGTAAGCCATAAGCTGTTAAAAGCCTCCTTCCCTCTTCCCCTCCTCTTCCAGTGTCGGGCAACACTCCTCACTGCCGTGGGATCCATAGTCGACGCATCCCTCTCCACAAAACCTCCCGCACGTTACCATCACGCCATTAATAATTGTAGCTTCTTCATCCTGGCTGATTGGAATCCTCAAGTTCCAGCCCTATATACCTCTTGCAGTCCACGCAAACACTTTCCCTGCACCTGAGCCCAACAACCACCAATTCTCTGCCTGAAGCCGCCAGCCCCATCACCCCCTCTGCTCCTGTTCATCTTCTTCATCCACGATAGTCACTATTCATCTTCTAAATCATCGATGACGGAAGAGAGGAACACCTCTAGTCGTTCCTTCTCCTACTCACCGCTCCTCCACACGCCATTTCCCTCTCCCCACAGAAACAGCCGGACACATCCAGGTGAACTTTCCCGTGGCCGGTCAATTCACACCACCCACATCCTCCACCCTCAAGCAGCCGTCATTCTTCCCCTCCCCTCTAAAAGCAATATCAACCTTTCCCCTCCTTCCCTGGGAAACAGTCGGCCACCCCTCCATCTACTGCAATTAAGCCACAATCAGTCAGCCCCTCCATTTTGCTGTCAGACTCCGCCACCACTGGATTCCGATATTTGTGAGTAACTATATTATCGTTTTGTATTAGATTATGGATGGACATGCTATATGTGTTTGGATTTTGTGATTGTTAATGCTATTTTTCATTTCTTTTAATTATATAAGTCTTATTTGTGCAAATTGTAGTGGATAGCACCACTTGCGAAAAGAGCGTGATTACTTGCTTACGCGCGCAAAAATTAATGTGAACATTGTGTTGCTTTGCTAGCAGGGTATAAGTCTATTGCTAAAGTTTAATTTCGGCTAATATTTTAAAACATACATGCATCACCTAGGTTCGGGTTGATCGCATTCACTCTGCACATTCACGTAGGGTTGCATTAGCGTGTCGACACCGCAGCCATTCTTCACAACCTATCCTACGTCAGTTTTGGTATTAGAGCCCGGGTTATGGCTAACTTTAAAATACGCGGGACTACATTTTGTCACTCAATGTCTTATCATAGTGGTCGCCACTAACTGATTCTCAATTTGAGGAACCACCATCCGTCTACACTCAATCTCATAGAGTGTCATCAGAGAGACCTTCACATTATTATGACGATTATCGTCGTCCTTATCCCCGCACTCGAATGGATCCTGTTGATCCTTCGACACGACCTTATGATGGTAGAGTTGAGTATCCCTCAGGTCATCGTCGTTACACATCTCCTCTATTTGAGGAACCTAGTCTGTGTATGCACGACCACCACCGCACGTTCGTAGGACTCCCGTCCACCCACGAGCACGACTTGATTACCCTCAAGAATCCTATAGAGGTCACTTTCAGCGAGGTAACATCACACGTAGTGGTCTTCCTAGTGGTCCGAAAACAGACATGACGGAAGCCGAATTTCTGCAATGGGTTCTTAAGAAGTTTGATCAATTGGATGCACAATATGATTACAGTCGCACTCGTTTTGCCGCCATTGAGGGCGGCAAGAGCACTCAACTTCCCAAAGAAAGGAAACCTCACCCACTCCACCTGATATTCTCTTTGAGGAAGAACGGGCTGCCCTCCCACCACAGGATGTGCGTGCTAGGAATCAGCCACCACGAGAGGCCGCTCCACTTAGAGAGCCCGCCCTCGACACTATACCTATTAGCTCACTATTGAATATAGACTTTCCCACACTTCACCCTATGACACACCGAGCCACATCATGATCGGGAGCCGAGAGTCTAGTAGTGATCTCGTGGTAGTCACCTCACCTCTTTTGGGGAACACGGCCCCTTATGATGGTTTGCTTCTGGAGGACCATTCCCATGTTGACGGGTTTTTTGACAACCCCCCTCCTGAGCCTCCAGTTGAGCCACCTCGTCCTTGTAAGGACGAGATTCAGGTGAGTGACATACTTATGAGTATTGAGACGTTGACATCTCTCTCATATCACCCCTGATATTGATAGTGCTCCAGAGAGAGGATCTTTAGTGTAGCATCCAATATGTAGGGTTCCCTCTAAGAACACTTAAGTATAATTCAGATGTTTTGAGAGTTTGTGATGTAGGGTAGGCTACGTGGGTGCACGACTAACATGCAACCCTAGGTGAAATGTCAGGAAAACAACTCGACAACTCTAAACTACTGTATGTAAGATGTAAGATCTGACGGCGAAATCAAATTAAGCAATAAATATTTAAATCGCAAGAGATAATTGAGGCAAAGCCAAAGTCATTCTTTAGACAGACGGGTTTAGGCTTTTCTCCGCATTGAGGGCCAAAGCAAAGCGTGCGGCGAATAAATCATGCAAATCACAAAATATCCTAGAAGAAAACAACTACTAAACAGGAGATTCAATCAAAAAAGAAATCACATCACCAAATTTTAATATTGAAAACAAAGTTCCATACAACAATAAAATACGCACTAAGTGGGGGGAATCCGTGGACGTGGTAGATCCGATTGTAGGAGGCATATGTATGTTGTTCCGTAGTGGCGGTGCAGACAGAATGGGGTGACGGTTTGTGGGAAGTGTGAATGTTCAAGGGAATGAGGCGGTGAGGCCGCGGGAAAGGGTTGCTGGGTGGATCGGGATTGGGAATAATAGGGGCGGGTGTTATGATTTTCATTTCATTGTGTATTTTGTGAGAGATTCCAGAATCTGCAATCAGATCGTGGTGCGAAGCCGCGAGATACCGGGGTGCGACGTCCCGGTTTATTCTCCTGAAAGTTTCGGTTCATTTCATTTTATCTCATTCACGGTTGTTTCCCCACCCACGATCTTTAAATCCCAAAGTTATCTCCTTCCCGTAAGAAGATAACCGCACTGTACATGTTCAGTTTCCACGTCATTTTCACTGTTCATTCCCTTCTTCCTCGACGGGAAGGATCAAAGACCTCACAGCTGCAAGCCATAAGCCGTTAAAAGCCTCCTTCCCTCTTCCCCTCCTCCTCTTCCAGTGCCGGACAACACACTTCGTTGTCGTGGGATCCACAGTCGACACATCCCTCTCCATGAAACCTCCTACACGCTACTATCACGCCATTAATTACTGTAGCTTCTTCATCCTGGCTGATCGGAATCCTCCAGTTCCAGCCGTATATACCTCTGGCAGTCCAGGCAAACACTTTCCCTGCACCTGAGCCCGACAACCACCAATTATCTGCCTGAAGCCGCCAGCCCCATCACCCCCTGTGCTCCTGTTCATCTCCTTCATCCTCGACAGTCACTATTCATCTTCTAAATCATCGACGACAGAAGAGAGGAACACCTCTAGTCGTTCCTTCTCCTACTCGCCGCTCCTCCACACGCCATTTCCCCCTCCCCGCAGTGTAACGTTGTTATTATCATCAAAAGTAAGGAGGTGAGTGAGGGGTATTTTAGGAAATAGAAATATAGCTTAAGCGGCAACCGTATATCGCTTAAAACCCCGAACCCGATGTCTCCTCCTTCATTTCACGCGAGCGCCAACCAGCAGGCGGACGGAAGCCGACAGACGCCAATCCTCTCTGAGGGCTCAAATCTCCTTCGTTCTCCGTGATTTTTCTTGCAACAACGAGGTAATCTCCCCCTCTATACTCATCTTAGTTCTTATGTGAAGATTTGGCATATTTTGAGTAGGGCCGAAAGTCTAGGGTTAGGATTTTTGGGTTTCTTTCATTTCTTTTCTTCTTAAAAGTTTCTGAAATGGATTATGATGCCAACCTTTAGAGTTTAAACATTTTCAGTGAAACCCTAGGTGTAGGAATGCAAAGTTGGACATTTCTGCGTGCTTCTAAGGGAGGGGAATGACTTCTAGGATATTTTCCTTTCAATTGGAGCAAAAAACCCTTTCCGTTAAGTTAGGGCGGCAATTATACTTGGGATTTTGATATATTTTTCTTCAATTAAGTTAAAATTAGACATAAGGGTGATGTTCCCTCACTAAGTGGGTGAAAATCCCTTGGTTTAAAATTAGGGCAGCCAACACCTAGTTCGATTAAGGTTCATTTGGCCTAATTAGGCCAAGTGAAACCTAATGTGTCGGCCTGCGGAGGATTGACAAACGATGTAGAAATTTAAATGCGCAAAGTTGACTTTTAAGAGGGATGCTTTGAATTAGAACGCCTAATAAATAAGGGTAATAATTGTATAGGTCATGGCATCCCAAGGCGATGGGAGACGCAATGACGATTCAAGGAGAGATCCAAGAAAAGGGAAAGCGCTGGTGAGTTCTTATTTTCGTAATTTCAGTTAATTAGTTTGCTTACACTACTGTTGTTACAGTTGTTCATATTAAACTCGTTATATAATTTTAGAGACGAGTTAAGTGCATAATGAATTCTCCTAAGTGATAATAAGAAAAGAAAAATGAAAGTAAACGATAATGCATCGATGTAAAATGAAATGGGTCATATTAGGGATGCACCTAATAATGGAGGTGGGGTGAATGTCCTTCCACATGAAACTAAATGAAAGTAAACATGCAAATATGAAAAGGCATGTTACAAGCATTTATATGTGTGCGAATATGCAAAGGCACAGAGATAAATAAAGTTTCAAACATTTATATGTGTGCGAATATAAAAAGACACGCAGATAAATAAAGCAATGTATCCTTAACAGTGGCCAATAAAGAAGATAAAATAATGAATTACCTAATATGTAATAGGGTAACAGAAAAGAGCAAGCACATACGAAATGAACATAAAGTATGTACATAGAATAAGATCCAAGGAAAGAAATGAATAGCAATTAATAAAGCAGAAAGGCAATCAGAAAAGTGACTCAAGAATATCTAAATAACTCACCTTAAATGATAAAGAGGAAAATAAGAAATCGCTTAGTCCTTTCTAATTGTAAAATAAAACAAAACAGGTCAAGGGAGAGGCCAACCCAGTTTCAAGTAAACCACGTTACTCCATGTTCTCCGCGGCAGGAGAAAAAGTATCGCCTTTGGGTCGAAGCCGCTACCGCAGTACTCGAGGTTGTGGATGCTCATCGGGAAAGGTGCAGAGACATTGAATGTCCGCATGAAGAATTTCAGTTTTATTTTAAGTAGGGTCAGTTTGTTAGTCGCTGTACAGAGTTGTAGTATACTGTTATGAGTCGGCCTTATGGCTTGTACGTTTTCTGCTTCAGTTTTGTGATAAGCACTTTTTTTATGTGTAGACATGTTGGGTTATCTTCATCTTGTATCAACTTTAATGTAAAATAAATAAAAATGTTTCTATTTTTCCTGCACTTTTCCTTTTTACTTTGTCATGAATTTTATTTTAGCTGAAATGTTTTTACCTAGCGCCTCTGATGATAAATGATTATAAGGTAATGTTATTGTGGCGGTAGCCAAAATTAAGGGGTCGTTACACGCAGAAATAGTAGGCCACCTCCAGGTGAACATTCCTTTGTGGGGGAGACCAACCCAGATCAGGTCGACACAAAAGTGTCCGACGCCGCACCCATCCGGACCTCTACCGGCCCTGAATTATTGCATTTTAATTTTCTTATTTTGCAATTTATTTAAGTTTGCATTTTATTTTGCACGTCTGCGTGCGTAGCCAAGTTTGGAGCTTTATTTTTTTCCCAATGATATATATATATATATATTTACACACCTAAAAATATATATATGTGGCTGTAAGTCCGTAACAAAGAACAGGAGACGGTTCAGCCCCTTCCCCAGCCGGTCCATTTTGTTCGGCCAGAAGAACTCCCGCACGGCTGCTCGCGGTAGGGCTCGATGGCGCTTCCCCGATTTCGGCGCTGCACCAGAACGACAACTCCCGCACCCACGATCCAGCGATGCCGCCTTTTCCACGACCCCAACAGTTGGCGTCGGTTGGAGGTTTCGAGTTCTTTACTACTATTTAACACCCTAAGAAGGAGGAGATGAGGGGCGGCAGACAGAGACGGAGAGAAAGATAGCACTGGGTGAGGTATTTTACATTTTCGGTTTTTTGGAGTTCTGTAAGCAGAGGGTGTTATTTCTGTAAGGCTGCTTCCGTGAGAGTTGGAGAGTCTTCCATTTCTTACGATGCTGCTTCGATTTGTTGAATAGATGAAATTTGTTTGTTGTTGCTTCCCTTTTGATTCTTGTTGATGAATGTTGAATGATTGAAATTGTTGTTTGCTGTGTGAATTCCCGTGTGAGAAATTGTCTTGGGGAAGATGAACAGTGGCAGGTGAACAGTAAATTCAAATTATTAGAGTATTTAGAGATTACGTGGAGCCTCTTTATGTGAATAGTGAGTGGATTTTACTTCTTGTGTTAGAGATTACGTGGAACCACTTTCGTGTGAGAGAGTGAATTTTAGGTTATTAGTTTGTGGTTTCTTTACACAGTGAGCTTGGAGATTCCGTGGAGCCACCTCGTGTGTGAGTGAGCGAATTTTCTCCGTGGTGCCCGTGTGCGATAGCGGCTGACCTCGGAGCGGGAAATTGAAGGTGATGAGGAAATTCCTCGCGGGATCGCCGTCGACTTTGATTGCGAAAAGACGTCTCTTTCCGTGGGTAACTTGTCTCTTTCTCTTTCGTTGTGTGTGTCTACATTTTCTCTTAGGATTTTAGATTCATTTGCTGGATTTTTGATTGGGTTTTGTCAGCGAACGTTACGTTGAGAACTCCAAAAGGAAACGTATTTGGAGTTCACGATTTCTGTTTGCTACGACAAGGGGAACAGAACGAAAGTTGCACACTTCCTTGCCCGGATTTAGAATCAAATCATTTTTTCAAGAAAATTCATTTTAAACAAAATAGTAATTTTTGTGCATTATAAAAAATTAGTTGCTTAATTTCTTAAAGTCGTGCAACGCCAGCTTAAATTTCAATTTTTAATTGCATGCATTTAGGGCTTCCTAGAAATAGCCGACAGGCGCGTAAACCCTACGCGCCGTCCTGCATCACCTTGGCCGGCCAATTCACACCACCCTCCTCCACCCTCAAGCAGCCATCATTCTTCCCCTCCCCTCCAAAAGCAACAGCAGCCTTTCCCCTCCTTCCCTAGGAAACAGCCGGACACCCCTTCATCTACTGCAATTAAGCCACAATCCTCCAGCCCCTCCATTTTGCTGTCAGACTCCGCCGCCACTGGATTCCAATATTTGTGAGTAACTCTATTATCGTTGTGTTATTTTCTTTTTGTATTAGATTCTGGATGGACATGCTATATGCGTTTGGATTTTGTGATTGCTAACGTTATTGTTTCATTTCTTTTAATTATATAAGTTTATTTGTGCAAATTGTAGTGGATATCACCACTTGCAAAAAGAGAGTGATTACTTGCTTACGCGCGCGAAAATTAATGTGAACACTGTGTTGCTTTACTAGCTGGGTATAAGTCTATTGCTAAAGTTTAATTCCGGCTAATATTTTAAAACATGCCTGCATCATCTAGGTCTGGCTTAATCGCATTCATTCCGCACATTCACTTAGGGTTGCATTAGCCTGTCGGTACCGCAGTCATTCTTCACAACCCGTCCTGTGTCACTTTTAGAATCATTTTCCTTTTTGTGGATTTTTTCATGGAGAAAAAGAAAAGCTCACCTGTGACTTCGCCACATCAGCAGCTTCTGCTCGAACTTTCAGCTCTCTCATTTCATGGTAATCGTCTTCAACCTTCTCAATGCGGTTAATAGCAGCATTAAATATGTGCCCAACAAGTAAAACAATCACAGCAACCCCTAATGCTGTTGTTATAGCCGACCAAGGAGGCGGAGGTCCGTGCTTGAATCTGAACCAAAGTAAAATAAATTCATAATTCCATTTTTTTTCAAAACAACTGAACACTGAAATGCCTACCTGCAATGCATCGAATGACTCCTCATTGGATCTCCAAAATCAACGGTGCTAATATGCACCTCACCTCGATCAAAAACATCAGGACCATACATCGTTATGGGGAACGAAAAGTTAGTAGTGTCGTAAACATTGACAATGATGATTTGCTTGCTCGCAAGTTGCTGAAGAAGTTTCTCTACCAAGGACGCAATATCAAATGAAGCACCGAGATATCTGGCATTCAATATAAGCAATGTTAGAATCAAAGAATCTAAAGAAATGTATCGATAAAGAGAACGGTAGCATAACTAACCCTACAGTAGCATCGATACGATCTTGAGGTGTAGCAATGGGAAGAAGATCGTGTTTATATACAGCAAATGTGAGCACCACCCCAAGTTTATTTGATTTAAGAAGCTTAAATGGAGAAGTTAGAACGCCCTTCCCCGATGCCCTGGCTCTCAATATATTCTCGTGATCTTCCTGAGAAGGGAAAAGAACTACGATTAAACACTAACAAATTTCTTGTTAGTGTGTGAAATATGTTTGGGTTGTTTTTGTATAAAAATCCCAAGGGTTCCAACATTTTGTTAACAAATTATAGTTCTCAAGAGTTTATAATCAAATACCAAGATATTTAGCATGCTAGAATTTCACCTTCGTATGTATTCTGAACTTTTAGGTAAACCATGTTATATATTATACACTTCTTTCAGAAATTTCAGTAGAGGTACAATTTATAGTACATCAGCTAGGCTATAATCAGGATCTCAATAAGTTTAACAAGATTTAGGATAAACCCCAAAGCCTTGTTCTTGTTATTAGGGTTTCAAACTTTGGAAAACTAATTATTAACCATAGAAATTTGCGATAAACTATCTATATTTCAAAATATAATGATATATAGAAGTCTGAGCATACCTTCCCAGACATCATATCAACTGACACAATATGAGATACAGTGTCCTGAGTGAAGATAACAGGTGCATATTCCTCTTGAGGAGGTGAGGAGTCAAGATTCTCGGGAGCATAATCATCTTTCACGGAAGATTGATCCTCGGTTTCCATCCTCTTGATCCTCCATCCGCGTTCCTTCTCAAACTGCTCCCTCTCAAAATGCGTAACCTTTAAGGCGTATGCAACACCACCTGTCAGAGGCCGTTCGAAAGCAGTTCTTGCGGTATACTCTGCAAAAGTTTTCTGCCCAAAAGATAAAGAAAAAGTCAATAATGTTTTAAATATTGCAGTTGAAGAGATCAAATTATGAGTTTTGGTATACTAGGGATATTAAAATCCAATTACCGCAATTTAAATAAATGTCTCAAGATTAGGGAGGTAAAAAGTGAGGAGAAGCCTCACAGCCAAAAAAATAATCAGAAGAAAGTCACTTCTCTATTTCATCAACAACCATTTGAATTAGATGGCATTAGACACTATGTATAATAACAGTCTTATTCAATGTGACAAACCTAAGAATAAATCATCTCTTTAAATATCAAACTAGTCTCCTAAGTGACATGATATTTTGACCATTAAAAATCAACAGAACACATTACCTAATACTGACATACAACTTGATTTATGATTACTTCAAAATTAGATACACAAACCAGAGATTTTCACCAGTAAACAAATCTACCTAGACTTACATTCTGAGTACAAACAAACCTACCTAGAATCCGAACACATGCAAGAAGTTTGGCGCCTGTAGAGATGACAACAAAATGCATTTTTTGAGACCAATAAACGAATCAACATATTGAAAAAGAATTACTAAATGCAATAGAAAAGTAATCACAAATATTAAGTGTTGGTGTGCGTTTAGCGCTGAGTAGTGTGTTATTAGCGCATTCCCTCCTTTTGTAATTAGTCTCACATCTCCAATCAGGAATTAGATTCCTCCTTGTGTGTGTATAAATAAGGGATCAATGTAAGGGGAATAACAAGATTTTAAAGTGTGAATAAAACGAACCTCCTATTCCATTTTCTACATGGTATCAGAGCGAGGTTCAGAATTACGGTCCGGAGAAATTCCGCTTCCGTACCCGCAACTTTGATTCTCGCTCACCCACGGAGCACCGCGACTAGCGGCAAGGAATTGTGCTCGTACACAGGCGCAGGAGGGTACCACGCTCGTGCGGCGCTTGCTCGTGCGGAACTACGGCGGGGAGGAGGACTGCGACGTAACTTGCGCAAGAGGAGTGCGGCGCTTGCGCAGGGAGGAGGTGCGGCAGGAGCGCACCTTGCGGCGGTTGCGCAATCACGCAAGGAGCAGCAGTTGCGCAGGGAGCGGCGCAGAGAGCGGCGGTTGCGGAGTGCAGGGAGCGGCGCTTGCGCCAGGAGGAGGACTGCGGTGGTTGCGCAGACGCAATAAGCGCGGCAGGAGCGCGAAGGAGTGGCGTTTGCTGTCTCTTCCTCACAAGAGCGCACAGGCAGTGCGGCAGGAGCGCGAGACGCGCCAGGAGAACGATAAGCATGGCGGAGCGCAATAAGCGTCGCTTGCGCAGGGAGGAGCGGCGTTTGCTGTCTTTTCCTCACAGGAGCGCACAAGCAGTACGGCAGGAGTGCGATAAGCGTCTGCGTGGCAGGAGCGCAATAAGCGCGGCAGGAGCGCGAAAAGTGCGGCAGGGGCGCATAGTGCGGCGTGAGTGTGCCGCAAGGGACTGGACGTCGTCGTGCGGCAGTACTGCGTGAAAATTTGAAAGGGACTGAGCATCTCCTAGACGGCGCAACACCGGCTCACGCGAAAATAGAAGAAGGGGTAAATTGGGCATATCAAGAGCCGAGAGGAATTGTAGGGCTTCCTTTTTGTAGGAAAAGCTGGAGCTTGTATGTATTACTTGTGTTCTCAAATACAAGGAGAGAATACATATTTATAGGAGAGAAGAGAGGAGAGAAAATCCTATACACAATGTGGGACTAAAGGAGAGAGAGAGAAATAAATACATAATAAATACAATAATGGGCCTAACTATGGGCCTTTGATATGTGCTTGTCTAACACTCCCCCGCAAGCTGGAGCGTACAAATCGTAGGCGTCAAGCTTGGATAAGCACTGATGATAGAGAGTACTGGACAGTGCCTTTGTGAGGACATCTGCAACCTGTTCAGTACCCGGAACATGCTTCAATACAATCTTCTTCATCTGGACTTTCTCTCGAATGAAGTGGCAGTCTACCTCAATATGTTTCGTTCTCTCATGAAAGACAGGATTCTTGGCTATGTGTATTGCAGCTTGACTGTCACAGAGAAGGAGAGCAGGTGAGGGAAGCTTCATACCAAGATCCGTGAGAAGGCTTTCAAGCCACGTTAGTTCTGATACTACCGATGTCATTGCCCGATATTCTGCTTCAGCTGAAGATCTTGCAACCACTGCTTGTTTCTTGCTCTGCCAGGTGATCAAGTGTCCTCCAAAGTAAGTGCAAAAATCACTTGTTGATCGCCGATCATCTATGGAACCAGCATAGTCAGCATCTGAATATGCGACTAGGTTTGGAGTTGAAGATGAGGTTTTGTACACAAGGCCTTGACCAGGAGCTGTCTTAAGGTATCGGATAATTCGTTTAACAGCCTGCAAGTGAGAACTCCGAGGAGCATGCATGTATCGGCTGACAATACCTACAGCAAATGATATATCTGGTCTTGTTACGGTGAGGTAGATTAATTTTCCGACCAGACGGCGATAATACTCCGGATTTTGCAGCAGATGATCAGTGTCAGATGCCTGAGCAGATATCCTGTGACTGACATCCATTGGAGTGTTGACTGGCTTGCATCCAGAGTAACCCGCATCGTGGAGAAGGTCGAGGCAATATTTTTGCTGAGAGAGGACGAGACCATCAGATCGTCTGGCGACTTCTAAACCCAGGAAGTAGTTGAGATTTCCTAGATCTTTTGTCTGAAAGGCCGTGCTGAGATGTTGTTTGACCTTCTGTATCCCGTTGACGTCATCTCCAGAAATGACGATGTCATCCACATAGACTAGCAGAATGACTGTTCCAGTTGGCTGATGGCGAATGAACAGAGAGGAATCTGCCGAGCTCTGTTTGAAACCAAGTACCCGAAGTTCCTTACTGAACTTGTTGAACCAGTTTCGCGGGGATTGTTTGAGACCATACAGTGATTGCAACAGTCGGCAGACCAACGACTCCCTCGTGGTCTCAAACCCGGGAGGTTGTTCCATGTACATCGTCTCCTGTAGATCGCCATTGAGGAACGCATTTTTGATGTCCAATTGATAGAGTGGCCATCGTCGATGTACAACAACCAAGATGAGCACGCGAACGGTGTTCAGTTTCGCCACTGGAGAGAAGGTTTCCTCATAGTCAATGTCATGCTGTTGAGTATATCCACGGGCGACCAAGCGAGCTTTCAGCCGATCAATAGTGCCATTGGGAGCATGTTTGATAACAAAGACCCATTTACAGCCAACTGGTTTCTGACCCGGGGGGCGGGGTACCAGAGTCCAGGTTTTGTTTGCCCAGAGAGCTGTCATTTCTTCTTCCATGGCAGCGCGCCAGCCAGGGTGTTGGAGAGCTTCCTGCACTGAGTTAGGAATAGCCACAGTAGACAAAGAAGTAGCAAGAGTTTGAAGTGGAGGAGAGAGACGATGCAGGGATACGTAGCTCGCCATTGGATGAGCGGTGGACTCTGTTACCGGATCAGCAGGACTTGGAACACCAGAGGATGAGGACAACTGCGCAGGGGCAACGGGGCGGGAGTTGCGACGGGAATAGACCTGGATAAGAGGTGGTCGGCAAGGAGGCGGAGTAGGGAGTGGTTGTGGTAGATGTATTGGAGGAGGCGTGTTAACCGGGAGGATGGGTCGCATGACAGGTTGTGCGAGAGTAGGTGATGGAGAATGTGTTGCTGGATCTGGAAAGAATGACAGGTCTTCCCGGAAGGTTACGTCAGCGGACACCGAAATTTTCCGAGTAAGAGGAGAATAACAGACGTAGCCTTTCTGTGTATGGGAGTAGCCAACAAATATTTGCTTAGTTGCTCTGGGATCTAGTTTATCGGTAGATGGTGCCATGGAGTGAACGTAACACGTGCACCCGAAGATTCGAGGTGTGAGAGGGAATGCAGGAGTAGAGGGGAAAAGAAGGCTGAACGGACTGGCATCATTGAGTACGGAGGAGGGAAGACGGTTTATAAGGAAGCAGGCGGTAGAGACCGCAAAGTGTCAATAGATCTTAGGAACGTTCATGTGAATCATGATTGAGCGGACCACATTAAGAAGATGTCGGTTCTTTCGTTCGGCCACACCGTTTTGTTGAGGGGTGTAGGCACATGAGGTCTGATGAATAATCCCGAATTCAGAGCATAAATTTGAAAACTCATTGCCAGTGTATTCTCGAGCGTTATCGGTGCGGAGTGTTTTGACGGTGGTGGAGAAGTGATTGCGGGTTTCAAGGATAAATGCCTTAAACACCCGAGATAATTCAGAGCGTTCGCGAAGTAAGTATAGCCATGTTGTGCGTGAGTAATCATCAATAAAAGTAATGAAATAACGGAATCCAGAGATAATACTAATTTTATAGGGACCCCAGATATCGGAGTTAATAAGATCAAAAGGAGCGGAGCTCCGAGTACAATTTGCAGGAAAGGATGAACGCGGCTGTTTGCCGAAAATACATGATTCACATTGAAAAGCAGGAAAAGATACGTCGGGGAGTGCCTTCTTGAGGATTGGGATGGGAGCATGGCCAAGCCGCTGATGCCAGTCAGCAGAAGAGACAGAGGCGAGGATGGTGGGTGAATCGTCGAGAAGGTAGAGCCCGTTGCGTAGCTGCCCTTTACCAATGGTAGTCCCCGTCCGTCGATCCTGTATCAGAAAAGAAGATCGTGAAAAAGTTACTGAGCAATCCAAATCAGTGGTGAGGCGGCTAACAGAGAGTAAGTTAAACGGGGAGCCCGGAACATGGAGTGCCGAGCGGAGAGAAATGGATGGGCTGAGAGATAGGTCAGCTGAGCCAGACACAGAGACAGTCGCTCCATTGGCCACAGTGATACACTTCGGATGAGGAGCATCCGAATACGTTGGTGGCTGAAGAGAGGTGATATGATGAGTGGCACCCGAATCCACTATCCAGCGAGGACTAGTGGAGAGACAAACGATACCTGGGCTGGAGACGGAGGCGACCGAGGCAGGTGGAGTCATCATCCCTTGGAGTTGCTGAAACTGTAGGCGGAGAGCCTCAAGATCGGCACGAGAGGCCGAGGAGCTATCTTCAACAACTGCAGCAGTCGGTCGTGGAGGAGGAGGAGGGTTGCCAGTTTTCCGAAAGCAGGTGGACTCATAATGTCCATCACGACCACAGAACGAGCACTTCGGCCGTCCTCGTCCACCACGGCCCCTTCCCCGGTAGGCCGACCGACCTCTTCGGCTAGAAGGAGGAGGAAAGGAAGGAGCTGGGACATTCTGGAGAAGAGCCGGTGAGGAAGGAGCAAGAGCCTCCGGAGGTTGTGATACTTTGAGTAGCATGGAGCAGACAGCCGATAAGGAGGGAGTGGGAGTCGAGGCCAATACTTGTGCCCGAATACTCAGAAGGTGTGGAGGAACACGGGCCATTAGCAGAGCAATGCAGACGGCCTCCCGTTGCGCGCGCTGAGTGGCAAGATCAGGGGTGGGCGGATGGTGTTGAAGCCATGCTTCGGAGAGAGACTTGACTCGAGCGACAACAGAGGTAATGGATGGTCCACTGGTGTCCAGAGCCTGAAGGTCAGAGATAATGTCGAAGAGACTTTGAAGGCTGTCCTTGCCGGAGTATAACGAGTGGAGCTCGTCCCATATCCCTTTGGCCGTGGGCAGGTACATGACCATTTCATATGGTTCGCCCTCCAAAGAGTTAAGGATCCAGGTCTGGACCCGTCCATCATTTTTGAGCCACTCAGGAGTAGTAGGAGTCGGGGGGTCATCGGTCAGATGAGCCAAAAGTCCCTTGGCCTGGAGGACCCGGCGGATTGAGTGACCCCAAGGAATGAAGTTTTTCTTCCCGGAGAGGGAGAGAGTGGTAATCCGCAACTCATCACGGAGCTCACTAGGAGGGTGCTGGTGGACGGTCTCAGTAGGCAAGGGCGAGGAACTCTCAGACGAGCCCATTGTAGCAGATTGACGGCGGACTGGCGGACAGGGAAGATCAGTCCGCACGAGAAGACGAAGTGGGCTGGCGGTCTGAGGAGAGCAGTCTGCACGGTCAGGAGAGGAGGCCGCCGCGGATAAGAAAGAGACCGGAGCGCGAAGAGAAACAAGGAGACCGGAGCGGTCAAGAGAGAAGGCCGTCGCGGATAGGAGAAGCAGCGCAGAGATCGCTGTGAAGAGTGCGACTTGCGGGTAGAGATAACGACAAAGCACAGACCGCAGTGGCCAGAGATAGAGGTCGCTGCGAGAAGGGTGAGTAGAGATAACGGGCAGACCGCAGCGGTCAGAGATAGAAGGCGCTGCGAGAAGGGGAACCGCGACTATGAGGTAGTTGTCGCGACCAGGAGAGAGCGCGAGAACAAAAGGTCCGTGGATAGCGAACACGGCAAGAAGCAGATTCGCGACTAGGAGAAGGTCGCTGCGACCAGGAGAGATCGCGAGGGAAGTTCAGTGGGTAGAGAACACCGTAAGGAGATCACAGTCCGCCGTGAGAAGAAAGACAGAGCGCGCGAGTGATCGCAGCGGGAAGAGACAGTGACCGCGGAGGTCGCGCGGGCAGGGAGATGAGTGGGCCCCACACTTGTCAGACTGGAGAGCCTATAAAAAGGAGGGGCGGGGCTTGGAGGGAAGGTGGAAGCCACGAGAGAGGTAAGCCACAGAGGAAAGGCGGTTAGAAAAAAAAGAGACCGCAGAGGACAGTGCGGACAGAAAGGAGACTGGCCGCGCGGTCAGAATGGAAGAGCTCGTGAGCGAGCTGGCGGTCTGGAAGGATAGACCGGGAAGCTCGCAGACGGTCAGAGAAATAGAGACCGCAGATTTCGGATCGTTGGCTTTGATACCATGTAGGAAAAGCTGGAGCTTGTATGTATTACTTGTGTTCTCAAATACAAGGAGAGAATACATATTTATAGGAGAGAAGAGGGGAGAGAAAATCATATACACAATGTAGGACTAAAGGAGAGAGAGAGAAATAAATACATAATAAATACAATAATGGGCCTAACTATGGGCCTTTGATATGGGCTTGTCTAACACTTTTGATAGGAGAAATCCAAGATTTGTGCACGTTCATGGAGAAGTAGGTTGTCAAAATGGAGGAGGCGGATCTAAAAGTGGTCTTCGAGTTCTTGCAGATGTCCAAAGGTAAGGGGGTAGCTCAGTCGTCGCCGCCTCTGGTGAAGCTGGATCTTCCCCCCGTGGAGCTAAAGCTCGACGGACCAACTACATACTTGAGTTGGCCACGTCAGGTGAAGAGGGCACTCTCCGGAAGGAACCTGGAGGGCTATCTGACTGGCGAGAAGGAGGAGCCAGAAAAGGACTCGGATGGGTACAATGAGTGGAAGACTACACATAGCCTATTGCACACTTGGCCCCTAAATTCGATGATCGCGTCTATTGCTATCTGTTGGTGTGCATTTAGTAAATTATGTGTATTGGTGTGTAGATAGTAAAGTAGGAGTGCTTTTGTATAGAAGGGGTATAAATATGTATATGTGGGTTGAGATGTGAATAAGAAAAAAACCCTATCGTTTTCTACTTGGTATCAGAGGAAGGGGGGTGGCGTCCATCGAGCGCGCCGAAGTCGCCGTCGTCGCTCTGGAGCGTATCGCCGGCGCTGGAGGTGAAGGCTATCGTCGACGCTGGAGAGAAAGATTCGAGTGTGTTTCAGTGATTCGATTCGCCTGTCGTCGCTGGAGCGATTTGATTCGCCTGTCGAGAACCGCTGTTGGAGCGTATCGCCGACGCTGGAGAGTGCTTCGGGTGCATTTCAGCGATTTGATACGTCTATTGTCACCGACGAGTCCTGCTGCAAGTCCCGATTCGATTCGCCGATTCGATTCGCCGATTCGATTCGCCGATTCCTGCTGCAGAAAGTCGCCAGCTTCCAGTCCCGATTCGGCTATTGCTTCCCCCGATTCGGCTATAGCATCTCGCAGCCATAGTCCCGATTCGGCTATAGCATCTCCCGATTCGGCTATAGCAACTCCCAATGGAGGCCATCCTCGAGAAGCTGGACCCAGCGGATGTGGTTACCTTGTTGAAGTTGTTGGGTTCATCACCCCGACCGGTGAAGTTGGACCTTCCACCAGTCGACCTAAAGCTTGATGGACCGACCACCTATCTAGGTTGGTCGCGCCGCGTGAAGAAGACTCTCACAGCGCAGAAGGTTGGAGGTTTCTTAACAGGGGAGTTGAAGAAGCCAATTGTAGGAGATGAATGGGAATCAACCCACATGACGGTGTTCATGTGGCTTCTCAGCTCGGTCGTCCCATCGATTGCTGCCACGGTTGATGGCCTGGAGACAGTCGCAGAGGTGTGGGACCGACTGAGATGTACCTATGATGGAGTGGGGAATACTCTCAGAGTCTTCCAGGTGAAGGGAGAAGTTGACGATACAGTCCAAGGCGAGAAGACCGTGCAGGAGTACGCCTCTGAGTTAGAACGACTATGGGTAGACTATGACCACGCGTCTGGAGGGGTGAGTTGCAAGGACCCTGAATGCAAGGCCTCCAAACTGATTGTAGAAGAAAGGACTATGAGATTCCTTAAAGGGTTACACGAACGGTTTGATCAGAGGAGGGCATTACTTCTGTCAAGCACGAAGATTCCCACCTTGTCAGAGGCCATCTCGGCCATGATTCAGGAAGAGACTCGATTCAAACTCCAGGCGGGACCAGGGGACTCTGCTGTGGCGAAGTCGGCATTGGCGGCAACTGGCTTGCCCTTCCACAGAACTCAAGAAGACACTCGCCAGTGCTACAACTGCGGGGAAATTGGACATATAGCGGCTGTGTGTTCTAGGACACCCAAGGAGAGGGGTCCTCGCGGTCGTGGACGTGGTCGTGGGCGTGGCCAGGGTCGCAGTGGCAGAATCAGTCATCCTGCCAATCTGGGCATTGGTGGAGGTGATGACAATCGTAGCGGTATCTACACTGAGGAGGAGCAGACTCTACTCAGTATGATGAGTATGAATGAGGGTCTCAAGGGAAGACAGATTGGAGAGGGCAGCAAGAGTGGAACAGGAGGGGCATCCGCCTTAGCCTCGTATGCTCACCCTCCCAAGACGTCGGATTGGATTGCTGACTCGGGCGCCTCTCAGCATGTGACAGGAGATACTGGTGAGTTCTCTTCCTATACTCGCCTAGTTAAGACTGATAGCATACAGACAGCAGATGGGACTTTCCAATCCGTGATCGGTAAGGGCACTGTCGATTGCACAGGTTCGGTAAAACTCTCTAACGTCTTGCATTCTCCATCCTTTCCAGTTAACCTTCTCTCTATAAGTTCCATAATTCTTCAACTCAAATGTGTTGTTTGCTTTGACATTCCCAAGGTGACCTTCCGGGAGAAAGAGACGGGTCGGATACTTGGGACTGGGACCTGGCATGATGGGCTATGGTACTTGGACCGAGGGGAACTTGATGTAGCTCTCACCTCCAAGTCGAGGGAGTCAGAAGAAGAAGGAGCGAAGATGAGTGCAGAGGACATTCTTCTCCTACATCACCAGCGGCTGGGACATTTATCTTTTGATACTCTAGCTAGAGTTTACCCTGTTTTGTATAAACATTCGAATCGAAGTAAACTTATTTGTGATGCTTGTGATTTGGGAAAACTCACTAGGAGTTCTTATGTTAGTACTGGACATCTAAGCTCTGCCAGTTTTGATATAGTGCATTCTGATGTGTGGGGACCATGTGCGGTGAATTTTTTGAATGGCTACAAATACTTTGTAACGTTTATTGACTGTGCATCGCGCGTTACCTGGCTATATTTAATGAGGAATAAGAGTGAAGTCTTCGCTTGCTTTCGAGATTTCCACAAATATGTTCAAACGCAGTACGTCAAGATGATAAAAGTGTTAAGGTCGGACAATGGGACGGAATACACTAACTGAGCACTGGGAGAATACCTATCTGCCCATGGGATCCTGCACCAGACAACGTGTCCGTACACCCCTGCACAGAATGGTGTTGCGGAAAGAAAAAATAGATATCTAATGGAGGTGGCTAGGAGCATGATGCTGCACATGAACGTTCCACAAAGTCTGTGGGGATACGTCGTACTAACCGCAACCCAACTGATAAACAGAATGCCATCACGTATTCTCGGATGGAAATCTCCATGTCAGAAGCTGCAAGGAAATAATGGCGGGATGCTTCCGTTAAAGGTTTTTGGCTGTGCGTGCTATGTAAAGGACAACAGACCGGGTGTTGGAAAACTCGATGCAAAGGCGCTTAGGTGTATCTTCGTAGGCTACTCTGGGACCCAGAAAGGGTACGTATGTTGGAGTCCGGTCGAAAAGAGAAGTTTTGTTAGCATGGATGTCCACTTTCGAGAATTGGAACAGTACTACCGTCATGAAGAAACTTCACGCACACCAGAACCGATGAACTAAGAATGGATTAGGAGAGAGAGAAAGTCTGGTGACCGAATTAGAGGTATGTGATGAGGAATCGGTGGAGGAGTCTGGGAGCGGTGGGATGCAGGAGGAGGAAGTGAGAAACGTGCGTCCTATGGCTCAAGGGGAACTGGATGGGATGCAGGAGGAGGAAGTGAGAAACGTGCGTACTACGGATCAAGGGGAACTGCTTACCTACCATAGGAGGGAGAAACAAACTGCTGAACCAGTACCGATGCCCAGAATGCCAGTGCCCAATCCCGTGTCTACGCCAGTCTCTCCTTCTAGAGCACCTCCAGCTCCACAGCCGTGTTCCGGTGAGATCGTTTCCCTTCCACCCTCTTCCCCTACCGTCACTGTCCGGCGGAGTATACGCAGCAATGCGGGCAATCCTCCGAACAGATACGGCTGGGACCTTGCGTCATTTGTCTCTTATAATAATATTTCCCCTTCTCATGGAGCATTCATCGCCTCGTTAGATAGTGTTACTGTACCTAACAATTGGCAGGTTGCCAAGACTGATCCGAAATGGAAAGCAGCGATGAAGGAGGAGATGAGAGCCCTTGAGAAGAACAAAACTTGGGAGCTCGCATATCTACCTGACAACAAGAGGGCCGTCGGATGCAGGTGGGTCTTCTCCTTAAAACAGAACCCAGATGGACTTATCGAGCGCTACAAGGCTCGACTAGTTGCAAAGGGATACTGTCAGACCTATGACATAGATTACGACGAGACATTTGCACCCGTGGCCAAGATGAGCACGGTCAGAACTTTGATAAGCTTGACAACAAATGGTGGGTGGAGAATGCATCAACTGGATGTGAAGAATGCCTTCCTTCATGGAGAGCTAACCGAGGATGTGTACATGGAAATACCACCGGGGTTCGAGACCGCTGAGACCAAAGGTAAAGTATGTAGACTGAAGAAGTCACTCTATGGCTTGAAGCAGCCACCCTGCTTGTGGTTTGATCGATTCAGGAAGGCCATGATTGGGATGGGATACCGGCAGACCAACGCTGATCACACGTTGTTCTTCAGGGAAAGTGAATGTCATCACATTACCATCCTTGCGGTGTATGTGGATGACATGATCATCACAGGGGATGATGAACAGGAAATCGTCCGGCTCAAGACAGCGTTGGGCAAGGAGTTCGAAGTAAAAGATTTGGGGATGCTATGGTACTTCCTTGGAATTGAGATCGCCTACGGAAGAAGGGGTATTGTCCTATCACAGAGGAGGTATGCCTTGGATCTCCTCACAGAGACAGGGATGTTGGGTTGCAGACCGGCCGCAACACCGATCGATCAGAAGTGTAAGCTGGGTGCTGAGGCAGGTGACACAGTTGATCGAGAGAGGTACCAGAAATTAGTTGGGAAGTTGATTTACCTGAGTCACACACGCCCAGACATCTCCTATGCAGTTAGTGTAGTGAGTCGCTATATGCACGATCCTAGAAAGGGGCATATGGAAGTTGTGTATCGGATACTACGATATTTGAAGGCTTCCCCTGGGAAGGGATTGCTCTTCCGAAGAAATGGGCACATGAAGATCGAAGGCTACTGTGATTCTGATTGGGCAAGCTGCATAGATGACAGGAGATCCACGTCAGGCTATTGCATATTTGTAGGAGGAAACCTGGTTTCCTGGAGGAGCAAAAAGCAATCAGTGGTGGCACGATCGACTGCGGAGGCAGAATACAGAGCCATGGCATCGGGAGTGGCTGAACTTCTGTGGCTGGGGAGGATGCTGACGGAGCTGAGCCTAGATCAAGGGGACAAGATGAAGCTGTTGTGTGACAGCCAGGCAGCAATCAGTATTGCAAATAATCCAGTTCAACATGAGAGAACTAAGCACAGTGAAATTGACAAGTTCTTCATTAAGGAGAAACTGGACAGTGGGCTACTGGAGCTTAGTTATGTTGCAAGCAAGGATCAGGCTTCGGATTGTTTGACAAAGGGGCTGAGCTCGAAGGACATGAGTAGGAACTTGGACAAGTTGGGTTTAATAGATATATTTCACCCACCTTGAGGAGGAGTGTTGGTGTGCATTTAGTAAATTATGTGTATTGGTGTGTAGATAATAAAGTAGGAGTGCTTTTGTATAGAAGGGGTATAAATAGGTATATGTGGGTTGAGATGTGAATAAGAAAAAAAAACCTATCGTTTTCTACTCTATCACTGTGGATGGCATAGAGACTGTAAGCAAAGTTTGGAGGAAGCTACAGAGGCTCTATACAGGAATTGACAACAACATGCGCGTGTTTCAGATCGAGCGGGAGATAGAAACTGTAACTTAGGGAGATCATTCAATTCAAGATTATGCCGCAAACTTGGAGCGGCTGTGGGCAGATTATGATTATTTCTTACCAGTTGCATGCTGCAAAGATGCACAAAAGAGGAGCGGGATGTTCAGCGAAGTACTATGCACTTTATGAGGGGATTGAACCCGGCTTTTGAGCCAAGAAATGCAATGCTGCTCGCTCAGTCAAAGATTCCTACCTTGGATGAGACGATCTCAGCTATGATGCAGGAGGAGAGCCGAATTAAGCTTCAGTCTGGTACGACTGCACCCACCGGGGTGAAATCAGCCCTAGTGGTAACCAATTCTGGACACACAGGATACAAGGATGAGACACGACAGTGTTACAATTATGGCGAGATAGGTCATTTGCGACTGGCTTGCCCCAAGCCATTGAAAGAGCGGGATGCAGGTGGACGGGGAAAAGGAGACTACCGCGGTCGCGGTCGTGGTGGGCGCAGAGGTGGTGGAAGAGGATGTTACCATGCGAATCTAATGATATCCGAAGGCGAGGTAGACAGAAGTATGGCTGATATAGGTTACTCAGAGGAACAGGAGATCGTGAACGCTTACTCTCAGTTGATGCAAAGAAAGCAAAAGGGTGTGATGAATGACGCACTCACTCCAGGTTCATCAAGGGGTAATATTGCCTCGTTCGCTCATTCAACCTTAGGTACAGATGAAACTCTTGCCCTCGCAGTTATATCCAATACTAGATCACCAGATTGGATGGTCGATTCGGGTGCTTCTCGACATGTCACTGGGGATGCTAGGGAATTCCTTTCATATACTCCCTAGTAGTCCCAGAGAGCATCCAGACTGCCGATGGCACAGCTCAACCAGTGGTTGGTAAGGGTACCGTGCGATGTACCAATACTTTGACTCTGTCCAATGTTTTGCATGCTCCATCCTTTCCTGTGAATCTCCTATCCATTAGTGCTATCATATCTCAACTAAAATGTATTTTTTTGTTTGATATTTCGAAGGTGATCTTCCAAGAGAAGGAGACCAGCAGAAGACTTGGGACTGGCACATGACATAGTGGCTTGTGGTATCTGGATAAGGAAAGTATGGACTCGGCTCTTTCAACACTGGTAGAAGATGCTGCAGGAGTCGGAAGGAGCATAGAAGAATTGCTTCTTCTTTATCATCCGCGTTTGGGACATCCCTCATTTCATGTTTTAAGTCAGTTGTATCCCACTTTATTTGAAAAAACTAATCGTAATAAACTTGTCTGTGACGCATGCGATTTTGGGAAACACACTAAGAACACTTATTCCAGTTCGGATAATAAAAGTGTTGCTCCTTTTGATTTAATACATTCTGATGTTTGGGGACCTTGTCCCACAACTACTGTGAATGAATTTCGTTATTTTGTGTCTTTCATTGATTGCTTCTCTCGTGTGACCTGACTTTACTTGATGAAAAATAAAAGTGATGTGTTTGCATGCTTTAAGGATTTCCACAAAGGGGTTCAGACTCAATATGGTGCAGTTGTAAAAGTGTTGAGGTCTGACAATGAGACAGAGTACACCAACAGAACATTTGGAGAGTACTTGTGCTCACAGGGAATATAACATCAAACGGCTTGTCTGTACACACCAGAGCAGAACGGTGTAGCAGAACAGAAGTACAGGCACCTTTTGGAAGTGACTCGGAGCATGATGATATCGATGAAGGTGTCAAAGTACTTGTGGGGGCAAGCTGTTCTTACAACAACATATTTGATCAATCGAATGCCCTCGCGAGTATTGGAATGGAAGTCACCGATTGAGATACTACGGGGGAAGAATAGAAATATTCTTCCCCTCAAGACCTTCGGTTGCGTGTGCTTCGTACAAGATCGGAGACCAAATGTGGGAAAGTTGGATCCAAAGGCTCTGAAGTGTGTCTTTGTTGGGTATTCGGCTACTCAAAAGGGGTATGTGTGTTGGAGCCCGGTAGAGAGAAAATTACTCATTAGTATGGATGTCACATTTAGGAAGTTTAAGTCATATTACTCCTCGCTGGTTGACTCACCTCTTGAGGACCAGCTTGTTACGGACGATATGAGGCGAGAAGGGGAAAATAACAGTAGTAGTGAGAGGAGGATAGTAAGTATCCCTTGCCCTCCTATACAGAAGGGTACGAAGTTAGCTGTTGCGCCAGTACATGAGGAGAATAAATCTACCACTGATGAACATCAGGTTCAGGGGGAGCTGAGAATGTATACACGAAGAATCCAGCAGAATGAAGTTATAATGCCTACAATACCACTTGTGTCAAGTCCCGTGTCTTCTGCTACTCTATCCACTTCAGCCTCCGAATCCACATGTGTTATAATTCCTCCCCTTCCTACCTTCTCTCCCATACCGGTAAGGCGGAATTCCCGCAGGAATGCAGGAGTCCCACCTGATCGGTATGGCTTTCCCCATGATATTGCACAATTTGCCTCTTACTCTAAAATATCACCTATACATGGAGCATTCATTGCATCTTTGGACAATGTCTTTATTCCTAAGTGTTGGCAGGTTGTTAAGGAAGCACAGGGGAAAGCTGCAATGCTAGAAGAACTCGAGGCATTGGAAAAGAATAACACCTGGAATCTTGTATCTCTACCACCTTGAAAAAAGGCGGTTGGGTGCAAATGGGTTTTTATGGTGAAACAGAACCCGGAAGGTCAGGTTGAGCGTTACAAAGCCTGATTAGTTGCAAAGGGGTATAGTCAGACTTATGACATCGACTACGGTGAGACCTTTGCACCCGTCGCAAAGATGAGCACAGTGCGGACACTGATATCTTTGGCGGCAAATGGGGGATGGAAACTACACCAGTTGGGCATGAAGAATGTTTTTCTTCACGGGGACTTGTTGGAAGAAGTTTACATAGAGGTACCACCAGGCTTTGACAAGAGGCAAACAACAAGGAAGGTGTGTAGACTCAAGAAGTCACTTTATGGACTGAAGCAGTCTCCTCGAGCCTGGTTTGACAGGTTCATGAGGGTCATAGTAGCTATGGGAGATCAGCAGACCAATGCGGACAATACAGTGTTCTTTCGGCAACGTGGAGCTCACATTACAATACTTGTTGTGTATGTGGACGACATGATCATCACAGGCGATGATGAAGGTGAAATTACTCAGCTGAAGAAGAAATTGGGAAAGGAATTTGAGGTGAAAGACTTGGGGCAACTAAGGTATTTTCTTGGGATTGAGGTAGCCCATGGTGCAGAAGGGATTGTTTTAGCCCAACGAAAATATGTGTTGGATCTGCTCAAAGAGACTGGTATGCTAGGGTGCAGACTTGCAGTTGCCCCCATTGATCAGAAGTCCATGTTTGGTGCTAAGGCTGGAGAGTCAATTGATAAAGAAAGGTACCAGAGGTTGGTAGGCCGCCTGATCTATTTGGGTCACACCTGCTCCGACATATCGTTTGTCGTAAGTGTGGTGGCCCGCTATATGCATGATCCTAGGGAGGGTCACATGGATGTTGTATATCAGATTCTCAGGTACTTAAAAAGTGCACCAGGGAAGGGACTGATCTTCAGAAAGAATGAGCATTCAAACATCGAAGGCTATTGTGACTCTGACTGGGCTAGTTGCGTTGATGACAGGAGGTCAACATTTGGATACTGCATGTTTGTAGGAGGCAATCTAGTCTCCTGGAGGAGCAAGAAGCAGACAGTAGTTGCAAGGTCTATAGCTGAATCAGAGTACAGAGTCATGGCCTTAGGTGTGGGAGTTGTTGTGGTTGAAATCCCTGCTAATGGAACTCAAGATAGACCAAGGAGGGCAGATGACATTATGGTGTGATAGCAAGTCAGCCATCAGCATTGCAAATAACCTTGTCCATCATGACCGAACTAAGCATATAGAGATCGACGGGTTCTTCATCAAGGAGAAACTAGATAGTGGGGTGCTCAAACTGGGATATGTTGATACGAAGGAGCAAGTGGCTGATTGTCTAACTAAAGGGCTCAGTTCATTTGATTTATCCAGGTTGAGTGACAAGATGGGCTTAGTGAATATCTTTCGCCCACCTTGAGGGGAAGTGTTGGTGTGCGGTTAGCGCATTCCCTCATTTTGTAATTAGTCTCACATCTCCAATCAGGAATTAGATTCCTCCTTGTGTGTGTATAAATAGGGGATCAATGTAAGGGGAATTGTTGAAGCCAGGAAAATCCTAGACTCCAAAATTCGGATCAATGCAGACGGAGGTTACTCGCTCAGCAGTCCAACTAGACGGCTTGGCTGGCAACGACGAAGGAACTAGAACGGCAACAATAGGACCCCAGGTGCTGCGGCAGGGAGGTCCCACCACGTCCCTAGAAGCTCAGAAGAGACTTCTCCTCCACAACCAAAGATGACCGAGCAGGGTACGAGGAAGGCACCAACTTGGCGAGTATCTAGGATGACGGTCGAGGGTGACGGTCAAGAACTCGAGGGGGGGGGGGGGGGGGGGGGGACAACTGGACAAGTCTTCGAAAATGGGGTTCCGAAAGCTCAGCCAAAGGTTGTCAATCCAAGTACCCCTGTGGTCCTATTTATAGGAAAACCAAAGGGGAGGGGGGCTATTTATAGTCTAACCCTGCCCGGCGACATTGAGGGGATCTCGCCTGGCTTCGGCGAGTATGCGTTATGGTCGCCCACCTGGCGAGTATGAGGGGCAGCTCGCACATGCTCGCCTATACTCGCCTAGGCCTTTTGCTGCATTTTGCTGCCTTTGCTTGCTTTGCTGTCTTCAGTCTTTGACTCTTGTTTTCTGTGTTGACCTTTGACCTTGACTTCTGCCTGCGTGGCCTTGAATGGGTCCCATCCTCGAAGAATATAGGTTGTACAGGAATAACAAGATTTTAAAGTGACGAACCTCTTATTCCATTTTCTACAGTAAGATAACACTAATTAAATTCATTAATCAAAATATTGAGAACATATAAGAAGCTTAATGGGCAAAAAAACACCTGATTAATGGCAGAAGGAATCTTTCCATGGTGAAAAGTAGATATCAGAATGGCTAATGCTCTGACATGGTTCAAGCTCACATTAAATTGATCCTGTAACATTCGAGCTCTCTCATCACACATGTTTGTAAGAGTCTCCTTCCTCCTTGCTACAATATTTGCATTCATGCTGAAATAAATCCACACAGAGATTGAAATTCCAAGAAAGATTCCCATAAATAGTATTCTCTTCCTCCATCTACCTCTTGTCTTCGGATTCAGCTGCACATATTGCTGCTTCTGTTCCGGCTTATTCGAGGGACTGAAGAAAGCTCTATAACTAAGAATTACCTTGGAAATCAGCACCACACCAATTAACATAGAGCAAACTATCCAAAAATTAGGCAGGTTTTGCGTATGTTCCTCGTCAAAGTTTGTTGATTCTATGAAGTTTAAAATGCTTACACACTCCTGCAAAAAACAAATTAATAGTTGCTTCATTGTTCTTTGTTCCTTAGTATATGCAGTAGCAAGTGCATTAGAATGGTGTATAAAGGGAAAAACATATAACAACTTTAAAATGTTACTTCCACATTCAAGGATATCTAAACTTGTATATTGTGAAAAAAAAGATGTACGTAGAGAATGAAGCTACAAACGATGTGGCCGATCAGTGTTGGTATGTGGAAGTAACTAGAATTTCATGTGGTTGAACGTCACCCACGAGCTTAAGCGTTTGGGTTGAATATCGTATAAACTTCGGTCTTATATGGTTCTCCCATCAAATGGAATCAAAGCAACTGGTTCGGCTAGGATCGAGTATGTATTCATGCAGTTTGTGGCTCTCAAGGATATTTGTGCCTTCAATAATCGTTGAGTAAGGTTCAAGAGCGGGTGACTCCACGATAGCTCCATGTGATTGAGTGTGCTCTTAGTGCATGATACTTGATGTTTAAAATACTCTCATTTGAGGGAGAGTGATAGCTGATGTGGAGAGCTCACGTATGAGAAAGAGATTGTTAAAGCAGGTGAAAGTATTTGTTTAGTTCCATATCGTACAAGTGAAAACAATGTTGATATAGAAATACCATGTGGTTGGACTTCATCTATGAGTTTAAGTTATTGGGCTTAATATGTGTTTGATTTTTCGTGCACTGGCCTAGCTTTAGTCCCCTTTGATTCCTTCTCCTTAACAATCTGGGCAATGGTTAATGCAGTAATCCATGTGAGTCGTGTGACTTTATCCTTGCAGATCTGGATCATTTGGGAATAGTCCGTTATGATACCATGTTAGAATATAAGATTCCAACACATAAGTAATTGGTTGTAGGTAGATGGACCCGGAATCTATATTAATTGCACAAAGATATATGAGTTTCCATACATTCGACTATATTCTCAACAAAATACATATAAATGGTAAACTTTATCCTTTTAGTCTTGAAATTTCTCTAAGTTCCTCCAAGCTATCGCCAATAGATTTGTAATATGTAAATCATTACCAAAAGAACCAATAAAGTTATCCAAGATATATTTGTAATTGGCCCCACGATAGTTGTAGATTTACTCGAGATAATTCAAATACGTAGAAACTAGGGTACGATAGAAACTTGTTATTTCAATTTGATTTATACTGACTTGTAGTGCACTTTTGTTTAAGTTCGATTATTGTTGGATACATATTGTTGTTTGGTGCTGAATTGCAGGCTTGGAACATTTTTATTTTAACCTTTCCTTGGAAGCAGTTAGGATGCTCAGGAGGAAGGAGATTGCACCATTCGGTGGACCGGGCTGATTCATGTTCTCAAATGTTCTCATTACGGGAAAACAAATATGATTTGGAGATCTAAATAGTGTTGCTATTTTTTCTAAAAAAAAAGAAATAATTTATTTGATTTGTTGTTCGCTCAGACACAAAATATTATGTACCTAACATCATAATATGTAATAATATTCAATATAAATGAACACCATAGGATTTGGCTCAAAAATATGTTTAGACCCATATCTTAATTATTTATTGCTTTTTTGTGTGGCTTTGCTTGAATCTTGATGAAATATTTTATGTGAGATTATCTGTATATGTGCAGTCAGACATAGTCTTATATTATGGCATGATTAGTAATCAATTCCATGACACGACACAAGGCTAGGTTCGGGTGTTACATGAGATCTACGAGATTTTCCCTAACATCAACAAAATCTCACTAATTTCCCTCTACCATGATGAGTAGCGCTTGGCTAGAACCCTCCACACACAAATCAGGTTCAGAATTTCGTGCACATAACTTAAACGATATAACCAGAGTCCATTCCCTCATTGGTTTGTGCAGTGCACTTTGAGATCTAATTAAACTTTAGGCAATAGTTAGAAAATCACACTTCATCATTTGGGTCACACATGAAGAAAATGAAGAAGAAGAAGAAGAAGAACACAAAATAAAAATACATAATAATTCTAACCATAGCCATGTGTTTGCTCTACTAAGCAATTGTTGCATAGTAGAGACCAAGCCTAAATAATTCTAAACAGGCCCCACAAAATAATATGATTCATTCTAAACATAGAAAACTTCTGCCTTTCAATTAGACAAAAATATACAATAATAGAGAGAGAGAGAAAATCTCAATTTGTAAAAGGGCAATGATAGAGAGGGAGGCATCAATACCAACCCCTATTCCTACCTTAACCTAACAGCATTCTAAATAAATCTGCATGTTCAAGTCACCAACTCAAAGAAATCAACCATAGATGAAGATCATAGAAGAAACATGAAGAAAATAATTTCCATCTTCAACCCAAAACAAAACTAAGACTTCCCCCAAATAAATGGGAAGCAATACCTGATCTGAATAGGAGAACCGCTTGGCAGCAGCCTGAAACTTGAGATTAAACTTCTCCCCTACAAGCTGAACTTTCTCTTTCCACAAAACCATAATAATTCTCTCCTTCCTTCTAAACATCCCATCGTTTTCAAAATGGAAGAAAATAAATAAAGATCCGAGAACACAGCTTAAAACCAGCAAGGGAAGAAACCTTCCCATCCACTTTCCACAACCACCGGACGCCGTGGATCTTCCTCCGCCATTAGAACCCACGCCGCCCTTCCCAGTCATGCTAACCAGAAATCTTATCTGAGAAATAAAGGACAAGAAGAAGACGGCCCCTGAAGAACTCACCAAAGGCTTCATAAAACCTGCGGCGGGGTGTTTTTGTGTTTATCATCAGAAGGGGAGGAAAGAATACTGTGGCGCCGAAAGTTTCCTGAACTAACCCTTCCAACTATTCCCTACTCTCCATGCTTGTTTTCTGCCTCCGGTAGAAGAACACATCAAAACCACGCCTTTTAGAGAACCCGCTCCACAGTGCCGCAGAAGCGCGCAGGTATTCTTTCAGAAAGAGGACAGGGAAGAATGGCGCACTGTTCCTTTGCCCCTCCCACCTTCCTTATCCCCTGTTTGCTCCAAAGAATGGTAGAGAAGACGATAATAAGCTTAATTGCAGAGGGATCAAGTTAGTTTTCTTCGCCAATCTGACATGAAACATTGATCACGGAACATAAAAAGGGCAAAAGTTAACACAATATACGAAGAGGAGGAAGTAGAAAAACTCTCTGGCTCTGGCTCTGGCTCTCTCTCTCTCTCTCTCTCTCTCTCTCTTCCACTCTGCCTTCCTTTTGTTCTCTCCCGCTCTATCCCCACCCGCCTACTTCCCCTCGGGATGTAGGTTGGGCATGGACCATTGTTATTCGATGTGGCTGCATCATTATCTCATCATCTTTTCGGCGAGAGGCACAGTGAAGGTAGGAAAATGGAAAAAGTTAATAAGTGAGCTTCAAAAAGGCCAATAATTCAGAAGATGGCGAAGCTCTATCATTTACTTCTACTGATCAAGGTTCTGTTTGGCTTGAAGTTGTAGAACAAAGCATAGAAAAAAATACTTAAAAAATACTTGGAAAAAAATACTTGGAAAAAAATACTTGGAAAAAAATACTTGGAAAAAAATACTTGGAAAAAAATACTTGGAAAAAATACTTGGAAAAAAATACTTGGAAAAAAATACTTGGAGAAAAATACTTGAAAAAAAATACTTGGAAAAAATACTTGGAAAAAAATACTTGGAAAAAAATACTTGGAGAAAAATACTTGGATAAAAAATACTTGGATAAAAAATACTTGAAAAAAAATACTTGAAAAAAAATACTTGGAAAAAAATACTTGGATAAAATATTTGGATAAAAATACTTGGATAAAAATACTTGGAAAAAAATACTTGGAAAAAAAATACTTGGAAACTTGGAAAAAAACTTCAAAAAAAAACTTAGAAAGAAATACATAGAATACTTAAAATACTTAGAAAAAAGTACTTAGAACAAATACTTAGAAAAAAATGTTTGCTTTTTATTAAGAATAATTAAATTATTTTATTGTTGGGAAGAAAATTTAATGAGTCAGAACTCATAAGTGGGTTCTACTTCATAAGTTCATAGTGGGAGAAGAATGAAGATCAAAGAAGTGTTAGTTTTGTAAATTTTGAATGTCATTTCACATGAAAATTTAAGTATTTGAACATCTTTTACAGAAAGTGTTGGAACTTTGTAATCAATGTTCCAGCTTTGAAGAAGTCAACAACTCAAGGATAAACATACTTTGTATTTGATGCATGTATTTAGAATGATGCTTCCAGGTATTAGATAGTGCAAGTCTAACATATGCTAAACTTAGTGCCATCAGACATGATTTTTGCCAATGTAAATCCTTCATTGTGCAAAATACCAGGAATGAAGGTCTATCAAGTGACTGAAACAAAGGATTTTAGTTGAGAAGATCAGAAACTCTCTAAGTCAAATATCGTCTTAGAAAGCATAAATATCGTCTAGTGAAGATCTCGATATCGTCTTGAAGACCTTAAGCTCCAAGACAATATCGTCTTGTAAACTTACAACTACACTCATATCGTCTTGTCTAGAAGAAGAAGGTCTATCTCTAAATATCGTCTTGGTAATATACTTTTCAAGACGATATCATCTTGACAAAGTTTATATGCTTTCATATTGACTTAGAAGTATACAACAGATATCTTGAAGCACTTGCATGAAGGAAGAAATTGCCTAAGGCATTTATCGTTGAGGTCACGTGAAATATCGTCGAGGAACCAACACGACAGTTCATAAATCTCAAGACGATTCGACTAGAAGAGTTCAAATATCGTCTTGAAGACTATAAAGAGATATCAAGTCGATTCGTGTAGAAGATTCGACTAAAGTAGCGAAATATCGTTTTGAAGACTATAAAGAGATATCAAGTCGATTCGTGTAGAAGTTTCGACTAGAAGGCTTAAGCAGTGAAATATTGTTTTATGAACCAGAAAGGGTCATCAAGACGATTCGTGCACGCGATTCGACTAAAAGAGTAAAGAAATGAAATATCGTCTTGAAGACTACAAAGAGACATCAAGATGATTCGTGTAGATGATCCGATCAGAAGATTGAACTATGAAATATCGTCTTGAAGACCACCAAAATCACCAAGACGATTCGTGCAGAAGAGTTGAACTAAAGTTATACAGTGCAAATTCGTCCAGAAGAAGTGGATTCGACTAGACATCTAGTCGAATGGCGGAAAGGTCATAATTCAAATTAAAGTGTGATTTTGACGTCACGTCATTTATTGTCGCCGCAGATTGGGTCATTCAAAGCTGAGTTTTATGGAAAGCTGATATCTGACATAAAGGACGTTTAAGGAAGAGACAGTTATCAAATGTCCATATAAAAGGAAAATACGGATTTCAGGAAATCCTAATCTTCAAATTGACAATCATTTTATATAATTAGTTTTGAAGGAAGAGCTCATCGTCGTCGTCTTGAAAAAGAGGAGTACTCATCAGGAGACTCAAGATCGGAGAAGGCATTCATTGAGGCAAATCTTTTCTTCTCTAGAAGCAAGAGTTCGACTCATCTTGTTGATTTACTAAAAGCTAAGGCTTTATTTGCCGCGACGGTGGCGGGCGGAAAGGGCGGGTGGAGAAGGCGGGTTGGGAACGGAGTGGAGGAGGAGGGGATCGAAACGGGGCTTTTTGCCCCATTTTGAAGGGCGCGACGGATCCAGCCGAAGCAAATGCCGTCGGAGGGCGTTTGTTTACCCGCCGTCCGACGACGTTTTCCCCAAACGCGCGGCCAAAACGTCGCGCCAAATGAACCCTAAATCACTTATCGACAAGAAGAGGAAGAAGAATCTTAGAAAGCGCAGATGAACTACTCTTTACTGAAGCAGATTCTTTCAAGTCTTCTGCAAGAAGATCAAGGTTGAAGCCAATATACATCAAGCATCAAGAAGACTTCAGATCTGCTAAGTATTATTATTCTGAGCCTATCGAAAGATTTTGTATCTCAAATCTTACTTAACTGTAGGATCTCTCTGGATCTGAGCCGTAGGATTCAACCTGTTGAATCTGAGTTGTAGGGTCCTGTGTGACCTGAGGTCGGAGGCTAGCCATAGCTTCTAAGTTGTAGGGTCGTCTTGTATGACTTGAGGTAGGAAGCCAGCCAGATCTTCTGAGTTGTAGGATCCTTGAGATATGAGGTAGGAGGCCAGCCAGTGCTTCTGAGGTAAGAGACGTTGTCTCTAAGTTATAGGATCCGCGGATCTGAGTTTTGGTGGAAGTGGTCGAGGCTAGCACACTGCTAGATAGGCGAAGAGGGAAAGTGGACTACCCAAATCGGGGAACAACTATAGCTTTCTGTGATATGCTGTGAACTTTTTTGTGATTGTGTGTGTGTCTTTCTACTTTCATTATTCCGCACTAAATGTTTACAAAAAGACCACATCACCTACTCCCCCCCCCCCAGGTGAAGATTGGACAATCCCTTAACTTACAGAAAGGATGGCATGTGGTTCTGTTGGGTACTCATAAAAATTAGAATTGGTATCATCGGACCTAGAGACAATGACTGGCTTGCCGAGTCAATTCTAACAAGCACAAAAACGTATGATTCTGAGTCTAATTGAGCCCTCTGAAGCCTCGTGAGGGGCACTCAAGGTCCCCCCCCCCCCCCCCCCCCCCCCCCCCCCAATTACCATGGACGACCATCACCCTTCTCCTTCTTCTTTCTTCCTCACCATAACCTATTTTCGTCACTTAATGGGGAGTAATCTGATAATTTGGAAGTTCATCTCTCTGCAACCACGCGTCAGAACTTCGATCCAAAGGAGTGTTGGATTGCTTGAAAAAAATACACAATGTAAGTTATTCAATCAAACATATTGGTGGAGTTTTTGCGGGTCTGTCATTCCACCCAAACGAACTTTCTACCATCGATTGTCAAAGCTCCAGTCCTCAGATCAAGAAATTGTCGTCATCAACAAACTCATAGCAATGAGAAGAAGTTCTCTTGAACTTTTCGTCGAGCTCTGAGAACTTCCATTTTTCATGTGAGGCGGACGTCACCAATGGCCACCCCAACAATGACGAATCTGACTAGGCAGCCCGAGTCCGCCGGGAGGAGGGCGCAAAGTTATCGGACCATCAATGATGGTAATCTGAGGGACACAAATCAGACGTTTCTATTTATCCGCCAAATAACTAAAACAAGACAATTCCTTGAGTGCCCCCTTCAAAATCTATAAAATTTGGCATACTCCTTCATTTGGTGGGTTGGATATTGAGGGGATGGCATAAGTCTTTCTGTGTTACTACTCATTTTCGACAAGCAAATCCCACAAGCGCTCGCCCTCTTGCGATCTTTCTCACTGCAAACTTCACCAAGTTACACATGGTGGGAGCGTATGACAGGAAAGAGAGCACATTCCTACCCTTCCTACCACTGTAAACAACACTGAGTTGTCACAGTGGGAGCCTAGGAAAGAGAGTGCATTCATATGTTTCATGTGATTGCAAATCATACCGAGTTGCGAACAGTGGAAGAGTAAGTGCGATCAAAGAGTTCATAATGCGCCGCTATCCCCGACACGCCCATCACGCCGCTCTCCAAGTCACGCCTCGACGCCCCTCTCTCCAGGCTGTGCCCCCACAACCCGCTCTCTCAGATGCGCCCCCACACCCAGCTCTCTCAAATGTGCCCACACCCAGCTCTCTCAAATGTGCCCCCGCGCCCGCTCTCAAGGACGTGAGCCGCTCCCCCCCCCCCCCCCCCCCCCCCCCCCCCCCCCCCCCCCCCCCCCCCCCCCCCCCCCCCCCCCCCACACACACACACTTCCAAAATTAACCCCACCCGTTCATGACCCATTCTGACACATGATGAGTGATGACGAAAGACGCTCGACTATCACATACAACCATTATAAAATTAGTGGTAGCATGTCACCCCCATTGGAAATGAATCTCTGTGCTCAGAACACTACTTATGAATTTTCTTAAAGTGGATCGGGCCTTGTGATTTTCCCCTTTTCGGGTTTTCCATATAAAAACATTCTTGGTCACTCCATTTTTTTGACTGTGTGCATTTGATTGATTCTAGAGCTAAAACACACCTAATCTACCAAATCTAAAGATAGCTTTGCCACCCGGTTTTGCTCCGTGCGGCCCGAATCCTCTCCAAACACCTGATTTTTTGCCCAATATATGCACGGACTTGGAACAAGCCTTCCAAAGCTCAATGTTGGCCTCCAAAAATAAAAACATTTCGAATGAAAATCATGGAAATATATTTATGCGCGCACCAGATGTAAATTCGCGTAAAAACTTACGGCTAATGCATGAATCTTACAATTCAACACTTAAAGGAGATGGAAGGAATTACCTCGAATGTACTATTTCGTTGGAGTTCCGTGAAAACAATTTTGGATGAAAATGGACAAGATAACTTTTAATAGACTTTCCAACACTAGTTGTCACCACCGGAACTCACCTAAGGCTTTGTTTGGCGGGGCATTTTGGGAGTGGGGTGCCGCGGATTTTCCTTCCGCCCCGTCAAACGCATTTTTGGGAGCGACAGTGGGAGTCGCTGCCGCTCCCAAATCATGAAATATCACTTCTGGAGTCGCGAAAATTTATCGCGACTCCAAAAATCGCGCCTCCCCCGCTAATTTCCGCCCGTCGTCGTAGGGAAACCCCGCGACCATCTTTCTCCCACAGCCGGCCAAGCGTCTTCTTTCTCCCACAGTCAGGCGAGCTTCTTCGTCGGGCTTCCCTCCGCCGTCTTCTCATTGCACCGAGTTGCCCTGGCCGGCATAGACGACGAAGAAGCTTCTCCTCTTCGATGAAGCTAGGGCATTCCGCGGCCATGGCCGAGATAATTAGCAGTAGCTCCATGGCCGACATGACGACGAAGATGCTTCTCCTCTTCGATGAGATACGGCATGGTCGGCACAGAAGAAATTTTCATCTTCTCTGCAACCATCAACAAGAAATTTTATACAATTTTAATAAGAAATTTTCATCACTTGTTCTAGATGTTAGGAATTATTTTTCTTCCCGGTGTATTTTCATAATTCTGGAGTATTTCAAATTTCTGGAATGATTTTAGGAATGTTTCAAATTTTGGGAATATTTCTTGTTGTTCCAGATGTTAGGAATGTTTTTTCTGTTGCTTTAGGATTGTTCTTCATTGTTGTTTAATTTTAGGAATGTTTCTAGTTTTTTGTTTGAAACAGCATTGCAAACGTTGTTCTTCCAAACAGATTCACAGATTCTGCCATCACTCTGTAAAACAGTTGATTATTCCATCACTGCTTCTCACCACTCTGCAAAATAACTGATTATTCCATCACTGCTTCTCACCATTGCTTCTCCAGTCGCTGCAGCCGCGCCAAACAGAGCCTAAATCATCATCGGAGGGGAGAGGTAGGAGGTAGTGGAGACGAGTTACCATCCCCATCATTTGGGTCATTAATGGCGAAGACTATAACACTTTGATGAAGCAAGGGTCATTAAAGTCCTACCATGCGGGCCCAATGAGACCCACATTTCCCGTGGACCCCACGAGAGCCCATGCGGGCACGCAAAAATCATCACGAGGCTGCCTATGCGAAGTAGCGAAATGGATTTGGTTTTGCTAAAATAATCGTTCAAGCGTAGAAGAGATCGAACCTATAAAATCGAAGCAAATCGACCAATAATGTCATCAAAGCTTAATTTGGACGTATCGAGCCTGATTTGAAAAATACGCGACTAGATCGTGAATAGTGGCACTCGGACCCAAAATTGTAAAACTTACCAAAATATATCTAAATAGCTTTAAAATGTTGAAAATAGCCATAATTATCCATTTTGCTCATTTAGGGTATCCACGATGACCAATAGTCGAGATTTCACTGTTCCAGTCAAATACATCAAAATGTCTGACACTATTCATTGGGTGCGACCAACCTCATTAAACATGACTCATTTAAAATGAGCGAATTGACGCATTAAGTCGACTTGACACTAACTCAGACACTATTCGTATCATCTGTGTCGCCATAATACATTATGCGACGCAATAATAAATGGGCTATGAAATGCATGATGATATAAATATCATTGCAAACGGGGCGATCACACTAGGAGAAATTGTCTGCATCGTGCACAAGACAACAAAGATATCCAAGATGTGATGATAACCCTGGGTTACGGACCTAGCAGCGATGTCCTGCTCATGAACACAGAGTCTGAATGATTCAGACAGCTGTATTCTAATTTCTCGCAACATATTTGCTTTGATGCGACAATGTTATGATCCTTTAAGAAGAAAATTGGTTCAATCTTCCCAAGGTCTATAAGGTGACAGGTGCAGAGGTAGTGGACATCGGTATGGACAACGACATGGTGCGTAGACCCGAGGGGTTACAACTTACAGCTAGTATCGAAGTTGTGTAAGAATCTGATTTTCTTGGGCACGATGGACTCCGCGAGCTTGGGGTTTTCACGAGAAGGGGAGTTATGGGTGTACGATCGATGGGGATACTATATGAGGTGGTGCGTAGTTTATGTAGGATAAATGACACATGATCAAGGCGGCACATGAGATCATCCTTATGTAACCTGAGTTAAACGAGTACATGTAGTGATCTAATTGCGCCGACCGCCCAAGGGTGAGCCATATGCATAGATGGTGTGGGAACACGAGTCGATATCTGAGTCAGTAGTTGGCTTGTGACAAGTCAGCTACCTCAAATATGATACTTGAGACAAGTTGATATCGTTTGTAGAGATTTACTTGAATCCCGAAGCAAGATGGTACTTATGGGGTTGGTTCAACCTTTAGACCTAATTAAACAGATGGTGTAATAATTAGTGAAGTTGTAATTATATGTTAGGTTGGTTCGGTCGATCTTCAGGGCAAAATTGACGGTGTAATAATTGTGTGTTGTGTGCACGCGCTATGATAACGGAGTGACGGAGCATTGTGGGCAATATTTGGATAATATTTTACCAAATTTATTTCTCATTATTATTTTCAGTATTACCTTTATTTTATTTTATTTTATTCCGTGCTTATTATGTGTATTTCTATTTCCTCACATGTTAACAGATAATTAGTATATTATTGTAACAATATTTAACGACATTGATGGGGTCCCCCTTATTAAATAGGAATTCTGGGCAGCGGATAGCCAGAATTTTGTAACCCCCACTATCTTAGTGGGGAGTTAGAGAAAAACCTTCACGCACCCAATCACCGCGCACGATCCCTGCGCACAACCACTGATCCATGCCGCCGCTCGAGACACGCCAACCGCCGCTGCTCCCGCGCCCGCTCCCCGCCATGGCCGGACGGCTGGCCGCCACCCCCACCGGGGGCGGCCTCCCTCGCGCCGAGGATGGACGGCCCCTTCGGCCGCCTCCCCCTCCGGGGGCGGCCTCCCGCGCACCAAGGACGGGCGGTCCCATCGGCCGCCCGATCCCGGCCGCCGACCCCGCAGGGGGCGGCCTCCCTCGGTCGAAGACGGGCGGCCCCCTCGGCCGCCCGATCCCGGCCGCCGCCCCCGCCGGGAGCGACTTCCCTTGCGCCGAGGACGGGCGGCCCCCTCGGCCGCCCGATCCTAGCCTCCGCCCCCGCCAGGGGCGGCCTCCCTTGCGCCGCGGACAGGAGGCCCCCTCAGCCGCCCAATCCCGGTCGCCGCCCCCTCCGGGGGCGGCCTCCCTTGTGCAGAGGACGGGCGGCCCCCTCGGCCGCCCGATCCCGACCGTCGCCCCATCCGGAGGCGGCCTCCCTTACGCCGGGGACCGGCCACCACCCCCGCCGGGGGCGGCCTCCCTCTTCCCAACCACCGGCCTCGCTGGCCGCTCCCCTCGCGGGAGGAGCCTTTTCCCTTCCGTTGAACCCATAACCACCCGAGGGCGATCCCGTCATTTGCGTAAAATTGGTAATCTGCATGCCCCAAACGAAGCCTTCCTATTCGCCCGTCCGGTGGTTATCATGACAAATTACCGGACCGTCCCTCCTGGGGCCTATAAATAGACCCCATGCTCCTCTTCTTTTCTCCATTCTATTCTTCTCACTCACGAACTGACACACTCTCTCTCACTGCCTCTTTTCCTCGTAAGTGCAAAGGACCTTTCACACTTTCTTCAAGTTTTCCTCCGCGCGGGATCGTGCAGTGGACATCACCACCAAGGAGAAGCTATGCTCCGGGTCCCGCCATGTGGACGGTAAAGATACTCAAACGCTCAGAACACTAAGCTCCAGATTCTCAGGGGACGCGAAGGACCGCAAAAGCTTCGGAACATGGCGCTCCCCACTGTGGCCGAAGAAAATACTTAGCTTCGTGAGCGGTGGTCTGTCACCCTCTGAGCATCCTTTTCTCTTTCTCTCTCCCATATTGTAACGAGGCGCGGCCTGTCGCCCTCGCCTTCTCCGCAAAGCACTGTAAGAAGGCAATTGATAGTGCATTTAGGTCGGCACCGAACCGACCGTGTGGTTTTTCACCTCTTTCCGGGGTTTTCCGCGATAAAAAAGATCTCTTGTCAGCCGTCTCATTTCTATGAATGTTTGCGCGCTCGTCCGCTCCCAGGCTAAGACGGTCAATTCTCTGACCGGTTCAAGGAGCCTCGAGTCGACCGCAACAGACATATATAAGAGTTTCATCTTTTTTTTAAAAAAATTAGGCAATTGATATACGCACACCTAAATTGGCTATTCAAAGATCACATTTTAAATTAGAAATCTTATCTCTTCATAATCTCAGCCCCCTCTCTTTTTCCCGATACCAGCGCATCTTCCACTATTCCGCTCAATTCGTCGTTGCCTTGCTTGCCCCCTTGCCTGAGCGCAAAACCTCGCCGAATCTCCATTCTGCTGCCAACACTGGAGGTATCTCGCCCGAGGGACTTCCGCGGATGCTATTGATGCCCTAGGTCGTTTTTCATCTCTATTTCTTTTTTATTTTGTTTTTAGGTTCATCTTCCCAACAAGGTATGAAAAGAGTTTTAATTTTTCTAATATTTTTGTGATTATAGAGTTTTTTCACTGTTAATAATCTTGACTTAGCTAGGTCAAGATGTATAATTAATGCTATAAGAAATGAAAGAAAAAATTAAATATTTTTCACTCTCCAAATGTCATTAACACTAAGACATCTAATAATTACTAAGACAATTTGGAACAAACTTAGTAGTTTCAATTCCATTACTCCTAAAATATATATAAATCCCTTGAAAGATGAAACAACTGTATAGAATGGATCAATTAAACTCCTAATCACATATTTTTTTTTCTTATCCTGGTGTAGTACATGAATATGCAGTTGCAATTTAGAAATCTGAATGCGAATTAATTCTTTTGTTTTGGGCTATTTATAGCAACATAGAGTTCAAATAGCTGTTTATGGGCTGCGTATATAAAAGGCTGCGAATAGCCAAATTAGGTGTGCGTATATCAATCCTCAAGAATTATCAAACAAGTGGGAAATGTCATTTTAATGAACTTTTCAAAATATCCAATGTATTTCCCCGTGTCCTTTAAAGAGTGAGGTAAATAGGTAATTCAGATAATGACAATTATTTAAATATAATATAAGTTTGACTTACAAATATTATTCGCTTTGTCATGACAAAGATATACCTATAAATCAAAGATCTTTTATTTAATTAATTAATTATTAATAATATATAAAATATATTGTTGCGGGTCGCTCAACGTTCTTTCAGACCGGGCGAATCGAACCGTCTTAGCCCGAGAGTGAACCGAGCGCGCAAGCAGTCACAGAGAGAACGAACAGGTGGCAAGAAGACGCTTTTACCGTGGAAAACACGAAAAGGGTGAAAAACCACGTGGTCGGATCAGCGCCGACCAAATTTCACTATGTGGTGGAGCGTTACAAGTAATGATGCGAGAATCGGGAGCGACAGGCCGCTCCCGTTACAATTGTAATTGAATGAAAGTCTCTGAGGGTGACAGGCCACCTCTCAGAAAAACTAAGTACTTTTCTTGGCCGGGAAGTCTTCAAAGTTCGCAGAAGATCTTCAAGCGACGATGGTTGTCTTCAAGCGACGAAGGAGTTCTTCGAAGGTTGAAGGAGGTCTTCGAGTGTTGACGGAGATCTTCGGGTTCCGAAGGAGATCTTCGGGTTCCGAAGGAGATCTTCGAGCGCTGAAGGAGATCTTCGAGTTCCGAAAGAGATCTTCAAATACTGATGAAGATCTTCAAGGGAATTCCAGAGAGCTCTCCCGTGTATAAAATTCCAAGTCCTTTGAAATGAAGCCCTGAGGTTCCTTTTATAGCTTTTGAGGGTGGTTAAGGTGGTTAAGGTGGTTAGGACGACTACCCGCACACCATAACCAATTTATGTGATATATGCACATTTATTGTGAATATGACTATGCACACACCAATTTGTATAGTTTGGTGATGATATGTATTGATATGACGGATATGGTTACGCGCACACCATAACCACATTATTTGCTAGACGCAGGTCGGATGCCCACTCATCATGAATATGGCTATGCGCACACCAATTTGTATAGTTTGGTGATGATATGTATTGATATGCGCAGTGCCGCGGCCGTGCGGTGTCGCGGGGCCGCGGGATGCCGCGCGGCCGGGTGGTGTCGCTCGGCCGAGCGGTGCCGCGCGGCCGCGCGCAGCGTCGTGCGACCGTGCGGTTCCGCGCGGTGCCGCACGGCCGCGCGGTGCCGCACGGCCGCGCGAGGTGCCGCGCGGCCTTGAGGCCGCGCGTGGTGCTGCGCGTGGCTTCGTGCGGTGGTTGCGGTTGCGGTTGTGGGCGGTTTCCTCCTCTTTCTTGCCCATACCTCCACCATCTTAGTGGGGAGTTGGGTTTTTGGCTAAATGCAACCCGGATTTCTCTACAAAATGGATGAGGACCCATCAATATATGACACGACACTCTCTCACCCCCTCTTATTTATAATGAGGGGGTGCAAATAGCCACGCGCCTCATGATCCCCACCATTTTGGTGGAGATCATGGGATCGCATGCGTATGAGATCGGCGCGTGCGATCTTGTGCACGCCGATCCCATTTTCTTCACATCTCTTTCTCCTCCCACGTGCTCTCCTCCATACGTTTGGGGGGAAACCATCACCCACTAACCATCATGGTTAGTGGAGGGAGAGTTTGTAGGGAATGATATAATAATAATAATAATATTATTATTATTATTACGTTTAATATAAATAATATATATATTTCGTTTATTATAAAATATATAAGATGATGATGGTTACGGTGTGCGGATAGCCGCATGACCACCGTAACCACCTCCCACAACAACTACCCACTAACCATCATGGTTAGTGGGACAATAATTATGGGAATAATCATAATAATATATTAATATATTAGTTATAATTAATTATTAAATATGAAGATGGTTACGGTGTGCGGATAACCGCATAACCACCGTAACCACCTCCCGAGGCCTATAAATAAGCCCCCAAGACTCCTCATTTAGGGGGGAACTTTTCTCTACTTCCTCCATCTTCCTCCTACTCCTCCTTCTTCCTTCTTTGGCGAGCCGAAGCTCTGCCGTCATTAGCCCGCGAGCCACCACTTCGCCGCCGGTGAGCCTCCGCCTCGCCGTCGTCGTCAAGCTTACGCTCGCTCACCGCAACCAAAGAGCCGCGAAGACCAACTCCCCGTGATATTCTGGGACGTCTACAGCCTCAAAGACGCAGCAAACATTAAGCCTCGCGGTGAGCAGCCTGTTGCCCACTGAGAACTCTCTCTCTCTCTCTCTCCCTCCACTAAATTGTAACGAGGAGCGGCCTGTCGCCCTCGATCCTCCAAGATATTTGTAACCGCAAGCAGCTAGTGGATTCCGACCAAGCGAGTCAAGTCAACGTGGTTTTTTACCCAATTCAGGGGTTTTTCCACGATAAAATCTGTGTTCTTTTCATATCTCATTGACTGTGTGCGCACTCGACCGCTTTGAGAGCTGAGACGGCCTAAGTTTATTTCGGCCCGACCGGAGCATCGAGTCTGACCGCAACAGTTTGGCGCCGTCCGTGGGAAGGAGTTCCCCGCATTCCAAGAAGATCTAAAAGACAGTATCACCAGCCCAACGATACTCGTGACTTGGCATCATGGCAGGAAAAGACATCAGCGTCGCCGAAAGATCAATCACTGGGGGGCAAGGTGACCTAGTATCCTCCCGCCGGAAGAGGCTACGCAACCTGGTCGAATTTTCATTCGCCAGCGCCAACGCGGTCCTCTCAATCGAAAATAGGTGGCACAACCTGGATCGAATTTTCATTCTCCAGTGTCAGCGCAGATCTTTGCTCGCAGCTCTGGATCGAATTTGCATTCTCCAGTAGTCTTTTCTCCCAGATCGAATACTGGCATTCTCTGACCTGTGGCTAGGCCCCGCATCCAGATCAAATTTACATTCTCTGGCGCTGGATCGAATTTACATTCTCTAGCATGACTGCCCGCCGACGCCCGCCATCGCCAGGGCCTGCCCCCTCACGATGGCCACCGGATTGAATACTTACATTCTCCGGCAAAGCCGCGAGCAATCCTCATGCAAACAAAGCCGCGAGCAATCCTCGTGCAAACAAAGCCGCGAGCCAGTCTCGCGCAAACCAAGTCGCGAGTAAATCTCGCACAAGCAAAAGCCGCGAGCCAGTCTCGCGCAAACCAAGTCGCGAGTAAATCTCGCGCGAGCAAAATTTGCGAGCCAGTCTCGCGCAAACCAAGTCGCGAGTAAATCTCGCGCGAGTAAAAGCCGCGAACCAGTCTCGCGCAAACCAAGTCACGAGTAAATATCGCGTGAGCAAAAGCCGCGAGCCAGTATCGCGCAAACTAAGTCGCGAGTAAATCTCGCGCGAGCAAGAGCCGCGAGCCTGCCTCGTGCAATCAAAGTCGTGAGTCAATCTCGCGCGAGAAAAAGTTGCACTTCCAGCTGAGGTCTCAGCTACTTCGTACATAGGAACAAATGCAGATTCGATCGCAAAAGCATGACCAACTACTTCAAAGGATACAAAAAGGAATGTATCACTCGAGGGCACCAGATACCCCACGCCACAACAATCTTCTCTCTTCAACAAATGACGATATGCAAAATAACCGGTTAGCCGGCTCGCGCGGATCAGTGAACCCCAGAAAAGGTGAGAACTCCCACTCCCGTTCATCTTTAACACAGGAGAAAATTCTCGTCTCTCTCGTAAAATCGCTCGAGCCACGGGAATTTTGGGGGCATATGACACGACACTCTCTCACCCCCTCTTATTTATAATGAGGGGGTGCAAATAGCCACGCACCTCATGATCCCCACCATTTTGGTGGAGATCATGGGATCGCATGCGTATGGGATCGGCGCGTGCGATCCCGCGCACGCCGATCCCATTTTCTTCATCTCCTTCTCCTCCCACGCACTCTCCTCCATCCGTTTGGGGGGAAACCATCACCCACTAACCATCATGGTTAGTGGAGGGAGAGTTTGTAGGGAATGATATTATAATAATAATATTATTATTATTACGTTTAATATAAATAATATATATTTCGTTTATTATAAAATATATAAGATGATGATGGTTACGGTGTGCGGATAGCCGCATGACCACCGTAATCACCTCCCACAACAACTACCCACTAACCATCATGGTTAGTGGGGCAATAATTATGGGAATAATCATAATAATATATTAGTTATAATTAATTATTAAATATGAAGGTGGTTACGGTGTGCGGATAACCGCATAACCACCGTAACCACCTCCCGAGGCCTATAAATAAGCCCCCAAGACTCCTCATTTAGGGGGAAACTTTTCTCTACTTCCTCCATCTTCCTCCTACTCCTCCTTCTTCCTTCTTTGGCGAGCCGAAGCTCTGCCGGCATTAGCCCGCGAGACACCACTTCGCCGCCGGTGAGCCTCCGCCTCGCCGCCGTCGTCAAGCTTACGCTCGCTCACCGCAACCAAAGAGCCACGAAGACCAACTCCCCGTGATATTCTGGGACGTCTACAGCCTCAAAGACGCAGCAAACATTAAGCCTCGCGGTGAGCAGCCTGTTGCCCACGGAGAGCTCTCTCTCTCTCTCTCTCTCCCTCCACTAAATTGTAACGAGGAGCGGCCTGTCGCCCTCGATTCTCCAAGATATTTGTAACCGCAAGCAGCTAGTGGATTCCGACCAAGCGAGTCAGGTCAACGTGGTTTTTTACCCAATTCAGGGGTTTTTCCACGATAAAATCTGTGTTCTTTTCATATCTCATTGATTGTGTGCGCACTCGACCGCTCCGAGAGCTGAGACGGCCTAAGTTTATTTCGGCCCGACCGGAGCATCGAGTCTGACCGCAACACATATAAATAACAGCTAAGCACCGCATAATTTCATGCACATTAACGCATTAAGATTACCTGTCAGTGTTAGATTAATATGATTCGGTATGTTTAATTAATCTGCGTCCCCTGAATTATCAATATCTCATCAATACGCCAACCCACGATCATGCTTAATTAGTCAAAGATTTTATTAAATAATATATTAAAAAATAAAATAAAATAAAATAAAATTACTCATCGGGGCAAGTCCTAGAATCTTAATAGCATCATTAATTATTAACAAGTAATAACGTTAATAGGTAATTATTAATAAGACAATTCGATATTACGCTGTGAAATTCTTCAAAGTCGACAAATACATTTTCTTTGTTTATTACATTAAATAAAATAAGTATAGCAAATTTAAGAAAAAATGGTGAAAGAAAAACATGAGAGTTGATATTAGCAGTCCAGTTCTCGCTATTCGCACCCCAAAAATAGTAAAAAGAAAACTAATTATATTCGTATTTCTATTCTTGCTAATCGCATCCCATCAAATAACTTCATCTCCATCTCTCTCCCGTTGCCTAAACCCTAGTCGTAGTTCTATCGGTCGCGTCGTTTTTCCCCCACTTAGATTCACCTTCAGAAAAAGGAAACTATCCAGCGAAAAACTCAAAAAAGTAGTCAGTTTTCTGGTTAGAGGAAGGTTTGCATGCCATTTAACTTGGTTTAGAGTTAATTCCTCTATGCATGTTATTTAACTTGTTTTTCTGCTAGGTTTTTAAATTGTTTTAGTCTTTAAAATATTTTTCTAGGCTTCTAGTACTTAATAAATCAGCAAAGTGTTTTGCTTATTTGGGTTAGGAGTGAGGTGCAAATATAATTTTGAACTACAAATAAAATTTATGGACTACGAATAACATTGGACTGCAAAGAGCCAATTCCGGACTGCTAATATTAATTCTCAAAAATATTAATGAGAAAGAGAAATAAATTATGGTACCATTAGAGAGAGTGATCATAAAACTTGAGACTATTAAAATTCGGCAAAATTAATAAATCTGATATTATACTCTCTCTACTTTATGAAATTAGTCTCAATTTTTTTTCTTGAATTTGGTCCCCAACGTTTAGAAACTACTTGAAATCAGTCTTTGAATAAACTCTTTTAAAATAATTTAACAAAATACCTGAAATCTATTGTATGAAACCTTTTTCGTGTTGGGCTAGCGAGTACACAAGTCCGATCAGAACACCTGCAAATTAGTTCGAGCAAATACATGCACGACCGCTTAGCGATATACCAATACACAACTAAAACATAACACAAAATAACAACAATAAAAATGACACACGGATTTAACGTGGAAACCCAATAGGGTGAAAACCACATGACGATTGAAAGCCAACCCGGAAAGCCGACATTAAAAATGTGTAAAACAAATAAGTAATTTCAAGGCTTTCCCACCTCGATCCACACAGGATCTTCACCAACTTCCCACCACACAATAATATACAATAAACAGTAGCAGAAAAATTGCAGGTTACCGACAGTGGCGGACGAGACGGATTACACAAATCCCCTCCAAGGTGTCTCTTCGAATCCTTGCCCAAGTCTGCTCCAGATCCAATCCGTGTAGGCGAAGTATTTCTCGTCAACGTCTCAGAGACGTCTGAAAGCTCTCCCCAAACTAAGACGTTTGCCACAACGACCTCTTTAGAAACTCTTTCAATGCTTGAAATTGGAGAAAAGTGGATGACTTACGCCTCCTCCTTCAAGCCTATTTATAAGGCCAAAATCAAGGGGGGTAGATGACATTGTTAGGGTTGAGGGCGCTCAAGATATTCTACAATACGGCATCAAGTTTGGAATGCGTATATATAGTATCTCCAGCTTAGGGCGGAGCCCTAGGTCGACACGCAACCCGTTAAGGCTTATCGTGTCGGTTCGGACACGCGGACATAATAGTTAATGCGTTAACAATCTCCTCCTATGTCCGCGGTAAACCCGACGACGATGAGGGTGGTTTGTGTAAGTTCAACCGGATCGTGAACAGTACACAACCGTGTCCAACACCTGCAAAAACTGATTAGACTCAAAGAAAATAGTATGCACGCATAAAGATAAACAATAAATCTCAGCTGCACTACAAAACAGTCTAAAGTACGATCATAGCACAAGTCCAACAAACGTAGTGACTAGAATCAACACAAAGAGCAAAAATCTAAAAAAGCAAGTGTATCAAAGAGAGCTAAACAGTGCTCTAAGCAGAGATAAAACAAAAGAAAGCAAATAACACTCTAGCTGCCGTCGGCCTCAGACGTCCAACAAATCATCATGCTCAGGATCCCATCCTGCCAGTGCTCCTCCATTAACAGCAACTCCTGTAATTTTCAACATGGAATGTCATTAGAAATGAATTCATGCTTTGAAAAAGTACAAGTATCTAGTTCAACAAGGGAACGTAGTACTTAATAATTAAGTTTGAAGGAGTATTTAGAGTATTATAGGTTCAACCTCAGAATTTAACATCGGTTTTCAACGAAATGATTTATAGACTTCTGGACACCGCAACGATATCTGTGTTCCAATGTGGAATGTCCGGGTTACTGTTCTTCTAAAGCTAAGTGGAGATCATCAAGTTTGGAATGAAGACCCCTTAACAGAAGAAGAGTCAAACCGAGTCAGATTGTGTTATCAAATTTGGAATAACACTCTCCTCCAAGGTAAGAGAAGACGAATCCAGGTAAAGTTATTAACATCAGATTTGGAATGAGATAACTTACCAGATTCGTGCTCAGCAATCAAAACATCAACGGAGCACAACATGCTTGCTTTGACAAAGGAAATCAGGGAAAAATCAAAACATCGATGTAGGCTAAGGTGATCTAAATCGCCTGTAGTCCCATTTCCCCTACTGTTTTGATTAACCGGTCTTTGGGCATTCCTTTCGTCAATGGATCAGCTAGATTATCTTTTGATCGTACGTCGACCAAAGAGATAATTCCTTGTTCTTTCAGATAGTTTAGCAGGGCGTGTCTCAGTCGTACATGTCTCCTCTTAGCATTATAGAGAGCATTTTTAACAACTTGGGCTGCTGCTTGGTTATCGCAATACAAGCTCAGTGAGTTGACTTGTAACCTAGACAAGGGAATATCTAGTATCAGATTCCTGATCCAGTCTGCCTCTTCACCAGCCGAAGCTAAGGCAAACAACTCGGCTTCCATAGAAGACAATGCTATACAGGTCTGTCTTTTGATTTCCAAGTGATAGCAGCTCCACCTATAGTGAATATGTATCCACTGGTAGATTTGCTGTTACTGACTTCTGAACACCACGAGGCATCAGAATATCCATCCACAGTAGGTGGGTAACCAGTGTAGCACAGGGCGTGATTCTTGGTACTTGACAGGTATCTCATCAGCCTATCGAGAGCATCCCAGTGCTCTTTGCTCGGACTACTGGTAAAGCGACTCAGCATGCTAACAGGTAGGCAATGTCTGGTCGAGTACAGCTTGTGGCGTACATGAGACTCCCAATGATTTTGGAATATTTGACTTGATCAATGCTTGTTCCAACACTTGGACTCAATTTTACATTATGATCGAAAGGTGTCTCTACAGGCCTACACTTCTCATATCCCCAGGTCGAAAGAAGTTGCTCAATGTAATGAGCCTGACTAAGAGTAACTCTACCCTTATCAACTCTAACCTTCATACCTAACAGGGTATCGACTGGACCGAGGTCCTTCATATCAAATTCTTTTGCAAGTGTGGATTTGATATCCTTTACTGCAACAAGATCTGAACCCAGGATCAACATGTCATCCACATATAGACATATGATGACTGTTTTATTTGACATAGAGCGGTGGTAAAGGCATTTGTCTGAAAGACTAGACTGAAAGCAAAAACTTTTTACCACTTGGTCAAACTTCATGTGCCACATCTTGGGCGCTTGTTTAAGCCCATAGATGGATTTGTCTAATTTGCACACTTTGTCTTTTAGATCTGGATGGACATAACCTTCAGGTTGTGCCATGTAGATCTCTTCATTGAGCTCTCCATTCAAGAAGGCTGTCTTGACATCCATCTGATGAACAATGAAGTTCTCGATAGAGGCCAAGGCAAGAAGAATTCTAATCGTGGATAGGTGACACACAGGTGAATAGACGTCAAAGTAGTCAATTCCCCCTTGTTGCTTATAGCCTTTAGCGACTAGACGCGCTTTGTATCTCGCTATAGACCCATCACTGTGCAATTTCTTCTTCAGCACCCACTTGCATCCAAGTACTTTGGCTCCTTTCAGGAGGTCCACTAGATGCCAGGTGTTATTCCGTAGCAGCGAGTCCATTTCATCATCGATGGCTTCTGCCCACATTAAAGAATCTCTAGATCGCATTGCTTCCTGGTAGGAAAATGGATCATCCTCTAAGTGGTAGGTGACAAAAATTTCACCAAAATTCTTAGGGACTCTATCTCTTGTAGATACTCTTAGAGGAATAAGATTATCCTCTACAGGTTGGGAAGCAGTGCCAGAGGGGCCAGCCTCAGGTGCTACAGGAGATTCGGAAATCATCTCAGTAGACCCGGAGACCGTTAAACCATGATCTTTGATAAATTTATTTTCAAAGAAAATAGCATCCCTAGATTCTATCACAGTATTGGTGGACAGATCTAGAAACCTATCTGCTGCACTATCTTCTGCACTACCTAGATATACACAAGTTGTTGTTCTAGGTCCCACCTTAGGTCTCTTAAGGTCTTGTATCCTAACATAGGCAATACAGCCCCAAGTCTTTAGAGTGTCAAATCTACAAGGATGACCATGCCACAGCTCATACGGAGTGGAGGTGAGCTTAGCATGAGGCAATCTATTCAGAATATGATTAGCAGTTCGGACTGCTTCTCCCCAAAAGGAATTAGGCATGCCAGCAGTAAGGAGCATAGAATTCAGCATTTCTGTCAATGTTCTATTCTTTCGCTCAGCAATACCGTTAGACTGGGGTGAGTAAGGAGCAGTGGTTTCTAGGATTATACCCGCGGAGGCACAAAAGTCTTGAAACCCTGTAGCAGTGTACTCTCCTCCTCGATCACTTCTAAAACGCTTAATCTTCAGGTTTAATTGATTTTCAACCCGGGATTTGAAGATCTTGAAGATCTCAAAAGCTTCATCTTTTGATTTCAATAAATAGACATGACAGTATTTGGAATAATCGTCGATGAACGTGATGAGATACTTCTTTCCCCCTCTAGTGGCGTGACTCTTAAAATCACAGAGGTCTGAATGTATCAAATCAAGAAGTTGTGTACTCCTAGAAACAGACTTAGAAGGTTTTCTAGTGATCTTGGTTTGTGCACACACCTCACATTTATCAAATTGAATAGAAAGATCTAAGGGGATGTTATGACTATTAGCTAGATCACGCATTTTCCTGTAGTTCACATGTCATAATCTGTTATGTAACAATTTAGGATCTATTAAGTTTGAACTCACTTGGTTTATGCTATCATTATTAAGGCTAAGTCTATACATTCCGTTGATCAAGTAAGCACAACCATAGTAATGGGAATTAACAGTTAAAGTTATTCTACCGCTAGAGGTTGTGAAAGACATTCCTGCTTTATCTAACAAACTAATAGAAATTAAGTTTTTAGTTAAACTAGGAACTACTCTAACATGTAATAAAGTTAAAGTTTTACCTGAAGAGAGAACCAGGTGTGCTGTCCCAGCATACTTGACTTCAGTCTCTCCTCCATTGCAGTTTTCTACCTTGTCTCTGACCTCAGTAACGTCAGTGAGAAGAGCTCTGTCATTCGTCACATGACAGGTTGCACCACTGTCCAGCCACCACTCTGAAGACGAAGTGCGGTGACTACTTCCAATCATGGCCACGAAGGACGAAGGACCGGAGATGTCAACCAGCATGTTTGTAGCGTTCTGTGGGGCTTCCTCCTTCTTCTTCGGTCCTTTGCATTCAGCTGCCCAGTGACCCCACTTGCCGCAGTTATGACACTTGCCTCTTTTCCTTTTGAGATATGGCTTTTTGGCCTGTACCTGTGCAGAGGCATCACTTTTGGGAGCTGCGGGCTTCCGAGGAGGCTTGCTGGGTCGTGAAACGAAGTTGGCAACCTGTGAGGATTGGCCAGCTTGTTCCAGGCTTTTGCCAGCAGCGTTTTGATCTTCGATGTGGATGAACCTTTTGAGTTCATCCAATGCGATCCTCTCCTTCAGTCTGTGCATTTCAGTCTTGAAAGTATTCCATTCAGGAGGCAGTTTGCTCAGGATCAAACTGACGAATAAGTTATCGGACATGTCAGACTGTTCGTCTTCCAGCTTGAGACGCAGATTCTCCAGATCGATCAGTTGGGAGGTGACTGACGAGTTTGCATTGAACTTGAAGTTGAAAAACTTCTCGCCAAGGAGAGTCTTCGACAGTCCCTCTTCTTTCTGAAATTGTGCGTTCAGGCGATCCCAGATTTCCTTCACAGTTTTGTATGCACTGTAGGTCATCGCGAGGTGAGGGTTTAGAGAATTCAGGAGATAGTCCCTGCAGAAATCCTCGTCCTTGCTCCACTGGTACTCGTCCACGTCTTCGCGCGTCGTAGCAAAATCACTGAGTACGATGTAGAAAATTTCGCGCTCTTTCATGCCCAATTGGATATGGATTTTCCAAACATGGAAATCCGTAGCGTCGAAAGACTGCAACTTCACGATGTCGTAGGAACTACGCTTCGACTTTTTTTTCCACAGGAAAAGTAAAATAAACCAGAGAGATTTCACCTGATCCGTGCGAAGACGATCCAGAAACTTTAGATCCAATCCAGAAAATTATTTGATTGCTAGGTCCTCCAAGCAACGCAGAGATTCCTTCCAATCCACAGCAAAGAAATAAACCACTGCAGCTTCCTCCAGGACCAGATCTGATCCTTGTTTGGAAATTAAGTCCAATGTGAAAACTAACTCCCAGATCTCCTTTATCGATCAAGGAAGACGATGAACAGGAACCCTCTGAAGAAAGAAATCGGATGTTTTGCGAACGGATCGTGATCTGTTTCCTGCGAACAGATCGAGATCTTCTTGAACCAGGCGACTGCAGCGGCGATATGGCGTCTCCAGAGGCGGCGATCTGGCGTTTCCAGAGGCGGCGATCTGGTGTTTCTGGGCGTTTGCAGAAGTCGACCCTAATCACAGAAACATGCGACTAAAGACGCATCTCTTCCACTTCCTGACCGGCGAGAAGAATGAACATGATATATATGGACTCCTCCTTCTCGATTGGTCACAGGAGAAAACAGATGGGATCTGTTACTTCCAGCGACGAGGTCAGCTTCCAAAAACAGTGCAGGCCGACGAGATCCAAAACGATCGGAACTTCGCCTTCGATCGAGCGCCGACGGATTGCAACAGGAACTTGAGCGGCGCAGCAAAATCGCGTGAGAACGAAAAAAAAAATGGGAGCGTATCCTCCACGATCGTCGATGGAATAGAAATCGCGAGCGGCGCACTCCGAGCGGGAGAGAAAGTCGCGAACGGGAAGAACGAGAATACCGTACGGGAGAGCGAAACCCTAGCCGTATCTTGAGAATGTTAGGGTTGAGGGCGCTCAAGATATTCTACAATACGGCATCAAGTTTGGAATGCGTATATATAGTATCTCCAGTTTAGGGCGGAGCCCTAGGTCGACACGCAACCCGTTAAAGCTTATCGTGTCGGTTCGGACACGCGGACATAATAGTTAATGCGTTAACAGACATGTGTATGAAGCTTCCCTCGGTCAAAAGCACATGTCATGAAGCTTCCTCTGGGCACTTTTCTAGAAGCTTCCTTCAAGAGCACATGTTGATTTCATAGTCAAAGACGGCTACCCCTTTTCACACTTGGCTTGAAACACATACTTGAAAAGCATGGTCAAAATGTAGCTAACCACTTTCACACTTAGGAGAAAATTATCTCATCAAATCTCCCCCTTTTTGACTAAGTGAAGAAACTTGTCATTCTGATAATCTTCCTTCAAATCTCCAGTTTGCCTCCCACTAGGGCCTCCATCAACATGTCTCCCCTTTGGTCATTAGATTCAGCGCCATCAAATTCGAGTTCGTAGAACTCAAATCCACAGTTTTCTCCACAAAGGACGGGAACTGTACCCAACAATTTATCATCTTTGCTCTTATGTGTAAGAGATCGCCATGTCAGCGATCCTTACACAATGCTCAAACTTCCCCCTCGATAAGTTCTTCATAAGCATATCTGCTCCATTATCATCCGTGTGCACCTTCTGCAAATCCATCTCTCTCTATTCTAGAGTGTCGCGTATCCAATGATACATCGTGTCAATGTGCTTGGATCTCGAGTGGAAGGTGGGGTTCTTCCCTAAATGAATCGCGCTCTGACTGTCAGATAAAAGTGTGTAGCGCTCCTGAGTGAAACTTAGCTCTTTGATTATACACTTCATCCAAAGAAGCTCTTTTCCTGCCTCAGTGACTGCAATAAATTCTGCCTCCGTAGTCGACAGTGCAACACACTTCTACAGTCTCGACTGTCGCGACACAGCTCCCCCTACAAATAGGATTAGGTACCCAGAGGTCGATCTTCCGGAGTCCAAATCTCCAGTCATATCAGCATCAGTGTAGCCTAGTAGTTCTAGCTCACTATCTCCAAACTTTAATGTCAAGTCTGACGTCCCATGTATGTACCTTAGAATCCATTTCACAACGCTCCAATGTTCTCTCCTGGGATTGGAGAGAAACCTACTCATAGCGCCAATGACATGCGCTATATCAGGGCATGGGCACACCATAACGTACATGAGACTACCAACTGCAGAAGCATATGGGACCGTCTGTATCTCCTCCTTCTCCTCAGGTGTGTTCGGACTCTGGTCAGCGGTAAGTCTGAAGTGAGCTACAAGCGGCGTGCTCATCTTCTTCGCCTAATCCATACTAAATTTTTGTAGCACCTTCCTGATATATCATACCTGCGATAACCAAAGTAACTTGGAGCCTCTATCTCTCTGAATATGCATCCCTAGGATGGTCTTCGCAGCTCCCAAGTTCTTCATCGCAAATACGGAGCTCATCTGTCGCTTCAGCTCGGTAATGCGCGCAGTGCTCCTCCAGACTATTAGCATGTCTTCAACATAAATGAGTAAAATAATGAAATCATCTGGAGCATACTGCTTTACAAACACGCAGTGATCAAGAGTGGTCCTCTTGAAGTCGATCCCCCCCATAAGAGCATCAAACTTCTTGTACCTCTGTCGAGGGGTCTGCTTTAAGCCATAGTTTGGTCCCCAAAATATAGTGTCGTGACTTCCGTTAAGTTTCTTCTCAACCGGAACAAAGAACCTGTAGCCAAACTCGTCGTTGCGTCCATATCCAAAAAATATGCACTGACGGGTCCTTGAATCCAACTTCGATCTTTCGTCCCGGGGACATGCACAAAGGCTTTGCAGCCGAAGACCCTCAAGTGAATGTATGAAGGGCACTTCTCGTACCAGATCCTATCAGGAACATCCTCCTGTAATGCATAACTGGGAGATAGGTTGATGGCGTGTGCAGTTGTGTATAAAACCTCACCCCAAAACATGCTAGGTAGCTTTGACTCAGATAGCATGCACCTCACCCTCTCCGTCAAGGTCATGTTCATTCTTTCAACTACGCCATTCAACTGCGGCGTCTTGGGCGAAGTCTTTTCATGTCTGATCCTTTGCAGTATTCATCAAAGGAACCAATATACTCTCCCCCGTTGTCGGACCTGATGCACTTTAGCTTCTTTCCAGATTGTCTTTCCACCTCGGTGTGGAATCTCTGAAAAGTGTCGAGGACCTCATCTTTGGTCTTGATAGCGTAGACCCAATGCTTCCTCAAAAAATCATCAATGAACGTCACAAAGTAGGGCGCTCCTCCTCTCGTCTGGACCTTCAATGGTCCACAAACATCGGTATGTACGAGCTCTAGTGGCTCAGATCTTCTGGTGGAAGTGTGGCTCTGGAATGATACTCTATTCTGCTTCCCAGCCATACAATGATCGCATCGCTACAACTGATCCTTAGATAGATTAGTAATCATCTTTTTCTTTGAGAGACATCCAAGCCCCTTCTGGCTGATGTGACATTTCTCCTGTGCCATAAGGAAGTGGATGCTTCATCCCTTATAGTGTTGGCCTGAGCAACTTCAGGTCTTCCTTCCATATAGTATAAGCCAGTATCTCTCCAACCTCTGGCTACTGCAAGCGATCCTTTAATCAGTTTCCAGGAATCTCCACCAAAGACACCGAAGTGTCTCTCATCAGCTAGTTTTCCAACTGAAACTAGGGTGAAGCGAATGTCAGGAACATGCCACACATCTCTTAGGATCATCAATCCTCCAGTGCTCGTCTTCAAGTGCATGTCTCCCCTCCCGATGACTTTCGACGTGTCGCCATTGTCCATCCTAAGCACTCCACAATCGTGAGTCTTGTAGGCGGCAAATAACGCTCTATTGGTGGAGACATGTGCAGAAGCACCTGAGTCCACAATCCAGCTTCTATCATCGCATGAGAGTGCAACAGTGACGTCATCTCCTACAATAATGACATCGTCCTCCTCTGCCGAAGTGATGGTCGTCATGTGAGTGTCCGTCTTCTCATTTGAGGACTCTCCCTTCTTCTTCTTCTAGTCATTCTTCAGAGTGTAACAAAATTTCTGAATATGACCCTTCTTGTGGCAGTAGTGACACTCCATATTCTAGTATCGAGACTTAGATTTCCCTCTACTTTGGCTCATCTCGCTCTTCCTTTCTCTACTCTTGCTCATGCCTCTCCCCTAGGTTCGGTGTAGAGGATGTCAGCTCGTGAAGAAGAATTTGATATCCCTTGAGACTTCCTTCTTACCTCTTCGTTCAAGATGTCACTTTTGGCAATCTCCATAGTAATGATACCACCAGGAGAAGAGTTGATCAAAGAAACTCTAATCATCTCCAAAGAGTCTGGAAGAGACTTCAGCAGCCACAATGCGTTGACCTCGTCCTCGAAGGTCACCTTCATAGCAGTGAGACGATCAATGATTCCCTAGAACTCGTTAACATGATCCAGGATAGGGGATGACATGCGTATGAAGCTTCCATGAAGCTTCCCTCGGTCAAAAGCACATGTCATGAAGCTTCCTCTGGGCACTTTCCAAGAAACTTCCTTCAAGAGCACATGTTGATTTCATAGTTAAAGACAGCCACCCCTTTTCACACTTGTCATGAAACACATGCTTGAAAAGCATGGTCAAAAGGTAGCTAGCCTCTTTCACACTTAGGAGAAAATTATCTCATCATTTCACTCCCGAGAGAGGTTCGAGCGTGATCTTGAGATTATCACGCGCCTTCTTATCGACGGTCGAAATGCTATCCAGTCCACTGTAAAGAAGATTGTGAAGCAAGAGGAGGACAAGATCATGAGAGGAAGGAAGGCATGCAAGACCCCTTTTTTTCTTGCAAAACTAGGTCTTATGCCCAGAACCGCCACTTTGCGGTGACACCAACACTCGGGAAGGTCGCCACTACAAAATGTCGATCCTATCGGCCATATCGATCACAAAAGAAGAAGAGTACAATTGAAGCATGTGTAAGTTCAAGTCCACAACACATAATATACAGATCATAATGAAAGATGTCCACAGAAAATAACTGAATAAAAAAGGTAGCAAAAATAACGGCTCATGCCCAGTACATCAAGTCGTCACTACAAGATCACTCGCGGAAGTAAAATCTACTAGAACACTCACGTATCCTGAGGCTAGTGCTCCTGTGCTAGACTGGCTCGCCTCCATCTACACCTGCCTCTGATGGTGCTGTGTCTCCTCGGTCACCTAAAATGATATGGTCCACCAACCGTTAGTCAAAAAGACTAAGCCTCGTTTCCCCCCATCCATCCCCTAGTGGCCCTAGACACCGAGTGGGAGGATGAAGCGGAGGACAGTAAGGGGTATAAACAAAAAGGTGATATGTCTTAGCTACAGGAGTTTTCACACTACACATGTGTTTATATATATGAAGCAGTAAATAAAGCAAGGTAAGAGCAAGTAAAATAAGCAAGTAAAGACAAGTATAGAATAGATAAGTAACCATTGATTTATAGGAATGCTCATATAAACTTATAGACCAATGGGTCGTTTAACAAGGCCTATCGTATAAAAAATCTCATAACCAATTTATATGATATGGGTATGGGTTGAAATGCAATGCTTATGCTAAGACATGCAGAGTTATGATGAGTAATGTTATGATCAGACAAGTGCTACTCACACACTTCGACTCTATGCGCACAGACCTTTAGTTCCCTCTTTTTGGAGCTAGCAAAACTCCCACGATACCCCCGTAGTGGCAAACGGAAGTGGTGTGTTGGGTCTCGCCCACTTCTAGGTTGGTATTCACACTACCTAACCTAGACCTATCGTACGCCTCAACGCGAAGAACACACCGAGGAGTGCCTGCGTACTCTTACTGACTGGACCACCAGACTTTCCTTGGCTAAGTGCAAATCCACACTTGCCGAGTCAGCGTATCGACGTCGGTGTGAATGATCGTCCAATACTGAAGACCCACCACCTTTATGCACATGCAATATGATTACTTTACATCTCTGAGTCATAGGCTCCCCGGGCTAACCTGCCCGTCACCATAACCTTCTGAGCCACCGGCTCACCGGACCAACCCGTCTGTGCCCACAACCACCGAGCCTACCGTTCGTAAGGCCAAACCAACTAACCACCCTTAGCAACGGGGGTGTGGGTGAGTGTATTATTGAGTTAATCTCGCATAACAATTTATTCTTACGGTTTTGGGTTACCCATGGACTTCTCGAGGACTACCCTGTGAGGGGCTCGCAGCGGTACTAGGAGCTATGATGGGCTGAACCTCAAAGCTCCTTTTCCAATGCACTTATTCTTATTGGCGACTACCCTTGACCCGACCACTATTAATGTTACACTTACTAACGCTAAGTGTGCACTTCACTCCAAGGGAACGACAATCTTTCATCGATCCCAAACATAATCTTGCCTCCTAATCAACCATGCATCTACTTAACTCCCCATGTGAGACCTACATGCTTACCTAAATTCAGTATTTTCACTATACGCAGACCATTTGAACTACATGAGGTGCATGAGAAGAGGCACTCCAAATAATCATCCGAATGACCCAAGATTATTATTGGGGGTGTGTTATGACATTTTAAGGCTAGTTATCTCCAGAAATTCATAAATTTCCTAAATTATTTAGCATTTATCATAATTTCCTTAAGATCAGGGAAACTATGACTTTGAACATCAAGTATAGTTTTATGATAAGCTATGACCTTGATAAAATTTGTACAACTATATATCATCAAAATAAAAGCCACATATAAAATTCATAAATTTCCTGAAAGGTTTTGACCTCTAATTAAAATATTCATTAATCTATCACAATCAGGTATTTACAAATGAAGTACCAAAAATTCTCATTCAAAAATTACAACAACATTAATAGATGTCTAGAATGATTAGAAAAGTTCACTGGTTGAGTTTCATAATTTTCTAGATTCATTTGACTATATAAATCATTTATTTAAATAAACAAATCATATGATTTTTTGTGAAGAGAACCATATAAAAACTCCTCCAAATATTATACTAAAATTTACAGATCATATTCTTGCCCTAAAAAGTTCTCTAACCAAGTTTCATGATTTTCCAGTGAGTATTAAATCCATAATTAATTTTCTTACAACTAGGGTAAATGTTGGGGGTTATGAATGAAGTACTATATATATCAATCCAAAATTCACAAAAAAATTATCAGAGAATAATATCACTAGTACCAGCTTACTGCCAAAATTTTATGAACATTCAAGGTTATGTAAATATGTAAATTCTTCTTATAAGAAAACGTCTTAATTGGTTCATAATTAATTCAGAGGGGATAAATGTTTCTAAGAATTCCAGGTAAATTATCCAGGGCTTATTTCCACCACAGGAAACTACCTACCAAGTTTCAAGTCATTCTGATGACATATGACCCTATGTCCTTCAATAGGTTCAATATACAACCCTACGGTTTGAACCGGGGTTCTAAGGCACATCCACCTCAAACCACCCAAAACCACTTGTGGGGGTATTTAATGTGACATCAAGTCAATGGTCAAAGTTTCTTAACATTTGGATGAGGGTTGATCTCTCAAATCCATCAAGTGCACTTTTGATCTAATATTCCATAGTTTGACCAAATTTGGGTTACTTAATTACCCTACCAATTCAATCCCAAATGGGATGAAATTTTTTCTAGAGTCATGTCATGACCCTAAGGACCACCCACCAAAATTTGGAAGAGTTTAGAGGTCTCTAGACCCTAAAATTGAATTACAAACATTTTATTAAATTTATACATAAACTATAGAAAAAGTTCTCCAAAAATTCATATTTTTGGATATGTTGAGGGTAGGGGTAAGTCTAGCCTATACTCCAAATTTCAAAGCATTTGGATGAGTAGTGTAGCGGGGGCACTCAAATCAATCTTGGGTCTCTAAGTGGGCCTTATGTACAGGTTGCACCATTTTGAGTGCTGCAGTCAAACCATTGGGCCAAATCGGCTCAAATTAATTTTAAAATAAACTAGACATAAAGATCTACAATTTTTGTCTCTGATCATTTTTCCTAAAATAGCCTCTAAGTGTTTCAAATTTCAGTTTTAAAAACGTGCATTTATAGGGGAAAAATATGTCGTTAATTAATCATAAAATTAATAATATGTCTAAATGGAGGGCATCAGTTCATCTTCTCCAATCTGCCAACGACCACGATTAGCCCATCCTGTACCAACTTGGGAGGTGATTTTCCGGCCACCTAGACCCTCTCTCGGTCGGCCAATGTCTCCACCACGTCCGTTGAGATGGCGGCCGGCGATGTACAGTGGTTAATTGGCCGACAGGAGGCGACCGGAATCGGGGATTTGAACAAGAAAAGAAAAGCTTGAACACAAGCTTTCGGCCATGCCGATCCAAGACAAATTGGCACCAAATCTAGCGGCCAAAATGATGAGATCTACCCACTAAGAAATAGATGAGATGAGAGGACCTGAGTGGTGGCTTGTAGCCGTGCCGATCGCCGGTCCGTCATGGTTGGTCGAGAGCTCTTGGGTGCCATGACGATAGGTGCTTAAATGGTAGAATTCTTCTGGAAAGTAGGGGAAACTCCTTCCCTTCACCCCTTGAGGCCTTTTATAGAGCAAATTCAGGGAGGGGGGGAGGTGAAGCTTGGGATTCCTCCATTAACATCATTCATGGTGAAAATTTTGGCTATCCCGAAAGGTCTCCAAATTCATCCACCTTAAGAGTTGGAAAACCTCTTAATCTTCTCCAAATTGATAGGGAGAATGAATCCCCATCAATTGAGAGGGTTTTTGGCCTCCCTTGGCCATGAATTTCACCACCAAAACGAGTCACATCCGCATCCCGTCGGTTGCGCTACCGCCGGCGCCAGCGCTAGCATCTCGACAGCGTAACACTCGTCGGTTCGGCAACCGCCTCCATTGCTAGTGATAGTGCTCTGCGCTAGCGCTAGCTCCTGTGCTAGTGTCTCGATGGTATACAACTCTTCTCAGTGGTTTGAAGCCCATCTCGACGGTTCGTCTAGTCAACTGCTAGCGCCAGCGTTAGCACCTAGCGCCGACGCTAGCTCTGAATTCTCATTACTTCTCTTTCTACAATTTGGATAATTGGGGTGTTACAAAGGGACCCCTTAGTGGGTTAGACATGTTATGGTGGGGTCATGGGTCATGGTGACGCCCTAAAGCCAACCCTAGATTGGGTAATTGGAATGTTACTATACGCAGACCAATGTGGCTTTCATCCGCTTGCCAAAGGTCTTATGATCTCTCTGCGCATCCTAGAGTTTTGTCATGACCTAGTCATGACAAAACCATCTTAGGGGTCTAGTTGTTTGGGGGATGTTACAAGGCATCCCTTCTTATTCCCTGACTTCTCGTGTGGTATCGTGTGTAATTCATGTGACAACAAATCAAAAAGCCTTGTTAAGTCGTGGGTTTGGCGTAAAGGTGCGGCAATTCATGGGATATTGATTTCAAGGAATGAATCCTTCATCCCTGCCTTGTTTTCCCTCGTAACCAGCAAATCTAATGTGCAAAGCTCGAAGCAAGAAGCATTAGCCATTGTCATCTTACTCGTCGAGTTAACTTCGCCACCGAAATATGAAACCAATCATGGTGTTTGGACGCTCTTCCCCCGCAACTGCATCCAAGATATGCTCGAGAAGATCAGAGCATCCGCCATTGACGACCAGCTCGCATTGCTCCACATGCTCCTAGTCATGTCTTAGAAATCCGTCGCAACACAACACTAGATTGTATCTGATCATAATTTGTTTCGTTGTCCCTTAATACAATAGATTTCACGTCTTCCAATAAATTATTTTAACAGAGTTTATCGAGGGAATGATTTCAAGAAGTTTCTAAACTTTTGGGGCCAAAATCAAGCAAAAAATATGGGACTTGTTGCGGGTCGCTCGACGCTCTGGTAGACCGGTCGAATTGAACCACCTTAGCACGAGAGCGAGCCGAGCGCGCAAACAGTCAATGAGAGAACCAGTGGTCGACACGAGTACGTTTTTAACGTGGAAAACACGAAAAAGGTAAAAAAACCACGCGGTCGGAGCTGTGCCAGCCAAATTCCACTATACGTTGGTTGGTTATAAGTAAAACTGAGAACTCGAGGGCGACAAGTTGCCGCTCGTTACAGTGATAATAAAGAGAATCTCCGAGGGTGACAGGACACCTCTCAGGAGACTAAGTATTTTCTCCGCAGGAATGAAAGTGAGATGCATAGTCGCTTTTTGGAGTATGGAGGATCTCTGAGTCCCTTAAAAAGAATGCCCTCGAAAGTGAAGAAGATCTTCAAAGGCTCGAAGGAGATTTTCGAATGGTTGAAGGAGATCTTCGAATACTTGAAGGAGATCTTCGAAGACTTGAAAAAGATCTTCAAGCGCCGAAGGAGATCTTCGAACAGTTGAAAGAGATCTTCAAGCGCCGAAGGAGAACTCTGAGGAATCTTCAATAATGAAGCTCTCTCGAGTGTAGAAGCCAATGTAACTTGAAATGAAGGCTCTGAGCTTCTTTTATAGCCTTGGGCAGGGGCAGCCCGGTAATTTTACCGTCGTAACCACCGTAACCACCTGACGGGCGAATCACATTTGCCGATTTGGAGCACACAGATCGCCATTTTTTGGATATTCGCATCTTTCCTCCCGGGCAGTTCGGTCAATTTCGAGCAGTTCGGGCACCTTCGTTGATTGCGTTGAGCGCAGTGAATAAGACCTGCAATATATGAAATTAAGAAAGGTTAACTGTTGCGCACATCGGGAACGTGGAGGCGTTCTAAGCGCGCGTCGGGAACGCGGATGCTTTCTGAGCGCTCTGAGCGAGCGGTGAACGTGAAAGCGCTCTGAGAGCGCGGTGAACGCGGAAGCGCTCTGAGCGCGCGGTGAACGCAAGAGAGCTCTGAGGGCGCGGTGAAAGCTCTGAGCTCGCATTAGATATATATTTCATTGTTGTTATATACTTCATTGAGAAAAACAACACCAAAGCACAGAAGAAAGAAAATAACACGGTACCGAGGGGGAAACAGGGAGAGGAAACGCCGGCCATATCTTGTTGATCGGTAATGCATACTACCGTCGGTGATCGCCTGAGAACTACTGAACACGAATGCCGCGAACTTCTCGCGATGGCCTTCACTATAACTTATAAGTCGCCGCATTAGAATAGGAGTCCGTTTGGCGCAGCTTTTTTGCTCCAATGAGTTTGGACAAAAACGCCATCGTCATAGAATGTATGTTTGGCATGACAACGGCTATGCCTGCGGTTCATAATCACCGCATTCGTGATCGCTAACGCCGCGCCAAACGGAGCCTAGGCGATTCTGAATGCAAGGCGCAACCTCTTCTCCAGGCGGCCTCATCTCGATCTCCAGGCGGCCTCATCTCGATCTCCTCAACCCTAGTGTGAGAATTTTGGCTTGGGACGTCACAAATTTTTATACTTATTCTATTAGATTCAGCCTAAGAGTTTCTCTGATTTATTCAGAGAAAACTCTCCTCCCTAAAACAGAGAGCCATATTCACAAAAAGGGGAAAATATCAAGGTTTTGAAAACCGGACCGGTGATAGAACCGGCGGAAGGAAATGTTCAAAATTGAACAGGTCCAACCGGTTTAATCGGAGTCGAACCTTTATATACTATATATGCATATGTATATTTATATTTTATATGCATATGTATATTCATTATATATGTTTATTCTTTATAAATATGTATATGCATATAATATATTTCATTTAAACACATTATATACTTCTATTGTGACCCAAAATTGATTTGGGTTCGAATCCCGCCAGTTTCTCATTTTCGGATATTTAAATTTTGGGCTCTATGACCCGCCCGGTCATGCGAAAACCGGTCTGCCTGTTTTCAGTTGGGCGGTTCAACCTGCCGGTTAGCCGGGTTTTAGGCGGCTCAGAGCCAAACCAGTTTTAGAGACCCGATCGGATCGCCCGGCGGGCCGGGCTGCGGTCCGACCGACCGGTCCGGTTCATTTTTATAACGTTGGGAAATACATTAAGCGTCCGAATCTCATGCATAAATCGTCGTCATTGAAAGACTTTAATTAAGGGTAGCTAATCACCTAGAGGGGGGGGGGGGGGGGGGGGGTGAATAGGTTATTTAAAAACTATTGCAGTTCTTGATTATAACCAAAATAAAACTGATCAGAGCTTTCAAGAATAAGAACACACACAGAAAAGACACACAGATTTTTATAGTGGTTCCCCTTATCTTGGGTAATCCACTTTCCCCCTTCTCCCTTCTAGCAGTGTGCCAGATAGGGTGTATATCTCCTCCAGATCTCAGACCACAAACAGGTCTTACAGCTCAGATCACAACAGATCTTACAGACTCAGATCTCACAGATCTTACTCTCTCAGATCTCAGCAGATCTTACAAACTCAGATCTCACAGATCCTACCTCAGCCTTTATAATTAGGCTTACAACTCAGATTCACCCTTGAATCCTACAACTCAGATCACACTTGATCTTACAACTCAGATCCTTGACAGATCCTACACTCAGATCTGACAACTCAGATCCTACAGGGATTGATAAAGAAAATAACAATACTTAGACTCAGATTCTTCAGATTGTTGAGTCTTCTTGATCTGCCTGAATGATCAGACAGAAATCTTCAATAGAACAGCAGCAGCAAATGATCTTCTTGATTCGACAGGTTGTGATGACTGTTCTTCTTCTTAGGAAGACAGATTCTTCCTTCTTAATCCTCTTCTTTCAGAAAGATGTATCAGCACCAGATTGCTGAAAGAAATCTTCAAGTTAGATCGGTTCTGAAAGAGAAGACGACTTCTTCAGATTCTTTCTCAAACTTTCCCTCAAAGTGATGGAGATGATAATGGCTTTCGAAAGATAGGAGTGATCAACTAATTAACCCATAGGTCATGCCTTCTATTTATAGCCCGCCATCTGCAACATCTGATACGCTCCTCCACGTCAGCACGACACAAAGTCTTCAACGGTCTTCAATGTCTTCAAAAGAAACAACGGCTCAGCTGGCTGTAGAAGAAATTTCTCAGCTCAGAGTATCTGTAGAAGAGGCGTTGAGCACTGAGCATCTCTGTCGACGCTTTTTTCCATTAGCCGTCGAGCGATATGTGGATACTCGACACATACTTCTTAGACTGAAGCTCTCGACTCCTCCTTCTTAGGCGTTGAGCAATCATCAGTTAGTCGATGCTTTTTATCTGAAGAAGTCGAGCAACGTACAGGGGCTCGACGCTTCTTAACTATGCCTTCATATCTCGACACTTCTGGTTGGCGTAGAGCTAACTGAACTTTGGTCGACATTTTTCTTTCCACGGCGTCGAGTGATATAACTTGGCTCGACGCTTCCAAACTTGGTCTCATAACCTCAGCGGCAACCTTGTCTATTTGAGCAGTCAACATAAGTCAACGCTTCTGGGTCACAGGCGTCGAGAGATGTATGCTGTCTCGACGCTTGTGAACTTGGATGAATTCCTTGAGCACATTGCCTGACCTGATCTCCTGCACATTGATTCTAGAGAGTATATCAAATACATTCTGAGATATATCTTTGACTTATGAATGGACTTCTCCAAATCTAAGACGTTGTGGACAATGATCCCAACAATCTCCCCCTATTTGAAGAAGTCATAATCTCAGTCAATGATATAACCCTCTTTTCAAAGATAATCAATGATTTTTAATTTTTGTACAAGTAATCAAAATAAAGAGCATACTACCTTATAAAATTAGATTACCAAAACATTATATCCACAGAAATTATTTCAGACATGATTTCTCATATAAGCACAAAAACACAAGCAGTTCAGAATAAGACATGTCATGAAGAGAAAAAGAATCACATCACAGGCATATATATATGATCATGAAAAATAGTTAGCACTGGGAACTCATCAAGATTGTTCAAAGATATATCAATTACATTTTTTTGAAAATACTTAGTAAAGATTAAAATCCTAAAGCTGTTCAGGATCCTTGAATTCTATTCCTCTTTTGGCTATTTTGGAGATGGCTTCAGCAACTTCTTTTCTTCTCTTGAAATAGCCAAATGGCTTTGGAAAATATCCGATTGGCTCCTTATCACCTGCCTGTACCTTCCCAGCCAATTTTTTAGCCTTGAATTTTATCTTCAGTTCCTCTTGATCCCTATGCTTCAACCATTCTGCTTCAGAATACCATTTTCCTCTTTCATCTGGATTACCTTTTACAGCTTCCCATGCTGTCAGAATCATTTCTCTTGAAGATGGAGACCAATGTTCAAAGTCAACCCATGATTGAACCTCTTCTCTAAACTTTCTTTTACTAGATTCTACTTGCTCACTAGTAAAGTTCTCTCTTTTGCTTTTATCCTCAGGACTATACATTTTAGCAATTTGTTTTTGAACTTGTGAAAGAGAAGCTGGCCTGGTCTCAGAAACTTGATCATTCTCATAATCAATGAGAGGATATCCTAAAATTTCTCTTATAGAGTTTGAGGTCCACACAACATGCTCAGAGCTAGCTTGAATCATTGACCTCTCCCCCTTTAGGACTTCTTCAACTATATGATCTCTTATAACATTCTTCTGAAACCTAACTTGACCCTCCAAATGATGATTCCACTTTTAATGGTTTTCTTTACTCTAAGGAGATGGTCATCTATGGTATCTGCATTCAACTTTGCTTGACCTTTCAGAATTGTAGAGCTCTCATCTATTTTAGCCAAAATATCAGTATTCTGCTGTTGCAGTCTAGCTTCAATCTTATTTGTACCTGTAAGAACCTGTGCAACCTGTTCCTTATATAAAACTTGCATGTTATTACTTAGAATTCCTTGATTTGTTTGAACATCATCTACTGTCTTTGTAATTCCTGCCTGTGACTCTTTAAGAACCTTTGATGTCTCTTTGATTGCATTAAGTTGTACAGCTGTACAATCTACTGAAGCACCAGCTCTTTTGAAAAACTTTACCATTTCAGTTCTCAAAGCAGTCATCTGATGATTGACTTCAAATCTAACCAATTTCATCTGGAAATCTACCTCATTTTTCATTTTTGTATTATTATCTTCAATATATTGTTCTAATAATCTTCTTTGATTATTAAGCAACACTTCCAGTTGAGGTAGTATACCACTTAGATCCACATTGATTTCCTTTTCCACTCCATTACCTCTACTGCTCTCTTCTCTGATGAAAGAATCATTTCTCTGGATCATATGAGAGCTAGATGATTCTATCTTGATTTCCTTCTCAACATGTTTCTTTATTGCTTCAGGCTCTCCTTCCACATCCATAGCATCAACTACAGAATTCACTTTAGCAGGGATCTCATCCTGAGACTCCCCCTCAAATGGTGCATTGTCTTGAGCTGGAATTTCATTTTGAGGCTCCACCTCAATCTCTGCATTGATCAGATCAATTTTGTCTTGAGCATGCATCTCATCTTGAGCCTCCCCCTCAACTGCTGCTTTGCTCATTTCAGAATTATTCTGAGCAGGAATCTCATCCTGAGCCTCCCCCTCAATTTGAGAAATCCCTTCAACTCTAGCAGGGGATCCATGATGACTTCCTCTCTCTTCTTCTCCTTTCTCATTTTCATCTTTTTCTTTATAGATCTTGACAACCTCTTCTAGTAGAGGATCAGTACCTTTTGGTGTGTCAGGAGTACTATCCCTAGGTTTGTTTCCTTCTTCTTCTTCAGATGATGTGAGGTTAGGATCATGAATTGGAGAGGATCTAGATCTTCCTTTGGAAGAGGATGTGCTTGATGAGCTTGAAGAAACCTTCTTCTTCTTTTGCTTCTTAGCTTGCTTCTGCTTGGGAGAAAGATCTGCTGGTGGAGGGTTTGATAACACTCTTTCCCATCTCTCTATCATTCTAATATCCATTTTCTTCATGTGGTTTATCTTGGATCCAAGTTTGTTATTCAAAGAGTCTGGAATGACTTTTACTAAATATAGAGATAATATTCTACCCATGTTGGGTACTTGGATACATTCAATTATTCTGTCAAACATCACCCTCCCCCAATCTGTTCTTAAAGAATGAATGATCCTGGTTAGAAGAATGAACATTTTCCTGGAAAATTTTATCATGAGATCTGGTCTTGCACAACAGGCCCTTTCCTATCACATCTGTTAGCAATTTTCCTTTTGAATTCATTCCTTTCCTAAGAATACTTCCAGTGATTTCACGTGATGTGTCAATTACGCACTAGATTTGTGCTAATTTAATCTGTTCAGAGCTCACTTCTTCTTCTTCATTGCTTTTTAATCTTGGCAGTTCTAGTGCCTTAGCTAGTCTTGAAGGAGTGATCTTAATCTTCTTACCATTTACAGAGGTCTTAAGCTTCGAATTGACTGAGTCTATTACTATATTGGAGTAAAGTTCTAAGACCTCTCGTTTCCAGATAAGAGTCGATTCAGATAGCACGAACTCTAGTCCTGCTTTGTAGATTAGCTCGATGGTTGATTTGATCTCTACTGGAGCAGATTGGAATCCATTGCGTACAAGCTCGCTTCCTTCATAAAGGTAATCACTGCTTTTGGGAGGCATTGGTTAATGATCAAAGAGTGATAGAATTGATGGAGAAATTTTCTAGGGCAGACAATTTCGAACTGAGAGATCTAGGGCACATGTACTATCGAAGTGTCTTCCCTATTTATAGAATTTCTAATTCAAGAAGATGAATAGCATCGCGCCTAACTTGTTTGACAAGATTGATCAAATGGTTCAAATTTACCCTGTCGAGACGGCCTAGCTATGTTCGCTCAAGCGTTGAGATAGCTCGACGCCAATTTTTATTCGGTCGACGCCAGGTATCTTCTCGACGCCAGGTATCTTCTCTCGACGCCAGGTATCTTCTCTCGACGCTAGGTATCTTCTCTCGACGCCAGGTATCCTTTCTCTCGACGCCAGGTATCCTTTCTTGACGCCAGGTAACTTCTCTCGACGCCTGATAACTTCTTCACTCACCTTTTAGGACTCAATCATTATCTTCATTTATTTATTTCAAAACACCTTTAATCCATTTTTAGCATTCCTAATTCAATTTTAAAGTTATTGAACTTTATTTCATCCAAGGGTTTAGTAAATATATCAGCAACTTGTTTTTCAGTGGGCACATATTCAATTGTGATATCTCCATTTTCTACATGTTCTCTAATGAAATGATATCTAATTTCTATATGCTTAGTTCTGCTATGTGATACATGATTATTAGCTATAACAATAACACTAGTTGAATCACAATATAGAGGAGATTTTCTTAGCTGAACTTTGTAGACTTGGAGTTGGTGTTGAATCCATAGTAGCTGAGCACAGCAGTTTCCAGCTGAGATGTACTCAGATTCTGCTGTAGAAATAGCCACACTGGTCTGCTTCCTGCTACTCCAAGATATTAGTCTTTTGCCAAGAAATTGACATGTTCCTGATGTACTTTTTCTGTCCTCCTTGCATCCTGCAAAATCAGCATCTGAAAAGCCAATTAGTTCAAAATCATTGCTTCTAGGATACCAAAGGCCAAGATTAAGAGTGCCCTTCAGATATCTCAGGATTCTTTTAACAGCAGTATAGTGAGATTCTTTAGGGTTCACTTGATATCTAGCACACACACATGTTGAGAACATAATGTCTGGCCTGCTAGCAGTTAGGTAGAGCAATGAGCCAATGATGCCTCTGTACAAGGTTTCATCAATAGGTTTCCCTTTGTCATCCTTGTCCAGTGACATATTTGCTGCCATTGGTGTCTTCATGACAGTGGAATTTTCCATTCCAAACTTCTTAATAATCTCTTTTGTGTACTTGGTCTGAGAAATGAAAATTCCTTCCTCAGACTGTTTCACTTGGAGTCCTAAGAAGTATTTAAGCTCACCCATGCTGCTCATTTCAAATTGCTCTTGCATAAGGTTTGCAAACCTTTTGTAAAGGTTACTATCAGTTGAGCCAAAGATTATATCATCTACATATATTTGTACTAGAATAATGTGACATTTAACTATCCTATAAAACAATGTCTTGTCTATCTTTCCTCTTGAGAATTTGTTCTCAATAAGAAATCTAGATAATGTCTCATATCAGGCTCTAGGTGCCTGTTTCAGACCATACAATGCTTTTAATAAAAGATAAACATGGTTTGGATGAGTAGAGTCAATAAAACCTGGGGGTTGTTCAACATATACTTCCTCCAATATTGTTCCATTAAGGAATGCTGACTTTACATCCATTTGATAAACTATGAATCCAGTGTGTGCTGCAAATGCCAGGAATAATCTGATTGCCTCCAATCTTGCCACAGGAGCAAACACTTGATCAAAATCTATGCCTTCCTCCTGTCTATATCCTTGGGCAACCAACCTTGCCTTGTTTTTGATAATCACACCATTTTCATCCAGCTTATTCCTAAATACTCATTTGGTCCCTATGACTTTGTGTTTCTTTGGTCTTGGAACCAATATCCAGACTTTGCACCTTTCAAATTGATTTAGCTCTTCTTGCATAGCTAATATCCATGAAGTGTCCTTATTGGCTTCATCAAACTTCTTACGCTCTATTTTGGATAGAAAGCTGTGATGCAAGGCCTCATGTATTGAGTTTTCTCTTCTAGTTTGCACACCATCATTTGGATTTCCTATGATCTGTTCTTTGGGATGATCCTTCAGATGTTTGATTGCATTCCTCCACCTTTCATTTTCCCTTTGAGATTCTGGTGCATCTGTTTGAGTAGATTCTTCTAGAGGTTCTGGATGTAGTGGTTCTTCAACAGCAGTAGGTTCTTCATAATTGTCTTTTGCTTGAGGTTCATCCTCTCTAGTTACAATTACAGTCTCATTAGTTTCTTCATTCTCCTCATTGTGTTGTTCATTGATATTCATCTTCTTCAATTTCTGTGTAGAACCTGCACAACTTGATAAACTTCCCAGATCCTTATAAATAAGGCTGGTTTCATCAAATACAACATGTATAGATTCTTCTATCCTATTTGACTTTTTGTTGAAAATTCTATAGGCTCTACTTTGAGAGCTATACCCAACAAAAATTGCCTCATGTGCTTTTTCAGCAAATTTAGTGAGATGGTGCTTTCCATTATTTAATACAAAGCATTTACTACCAAATATTTTGAAATAGACTAAAGTGGGTTTTCTACCTTTCAACAACTCATATGGGGTCTTATCCAGTCTTTTGTTGATAAGAGCCCTATTCTGCACATGGCATGCTGTGTTTACAGCTTCAGCCCAGAAAAACTCAGGAAGAGAAGAATCACTTAGCATACTCCTGCTAGCTTCAATAAGGGTTCTATTTCTTCTCTCAGCAACCTCATTTTGTTGGGGAGTTCTAGGAGATGAGAACTCTTGAGAAATGCCTTGATTTTCACAAAATTTGGTCATTGCACCTGACTGAAATTCAGTCCCATGACCACTTCTAATTATGGCTACAGGATTTCCTATTTTATTGGTGATTTGCCTAACAAAACTAGTAAATATTTCTAAAGTGTCTGACTTATGTTTAAGGAAGAATACCCATGTGAATCTGGAATAATCATCAACAATTACAAGGGTGTATGAATTTCCTCCTAAGCTATGGATTGACATTGGTCCAAATATATCCATGTGAAGTAGGTATAGACATCTAATGGAATCCTTCTCACCTATTGATTTGAAGGAAGACTTGGTCTGCTTACCCATTTGACAAGCATGGCATGGACCCTCCTGCACACATTTCCACTTAGGCCCAGCTCTCACTAGGTCTTTTGAGATATGCTTATTTATAGTCTTATAGTTTATGTGGGCTAATCTTTTATGCCATTGAACACTACTAGAAACTTTATTTTCTGCTACTAAGCATATGAAATTAGCTTGATCAGAACATATAAAGTTTAGACAGTAAATATTGCAACTCCTAGTGCCTGAGAGAATTATCTCATTCTCTTTCTTAATCAGGCACTCATCCTTGTGGAATGAAATGTCATACCCAATATCACACAATTGACTTATGCTGATGAGATTGTGTTGCAATCCATCAACATGAGCAACTTTGGTGATGGTGACAATTCCATTTGTGATTTTACCATAACCTTTAGTTTTACCTTTTTCAGACCCTCCAAAGATAACCTTTGGTCCATTCTTCACATGAGTGTAATCATTCAACAGACTTTTTGTTCCTGTTATGTGCATAGAGCACCCACTGTCCAAGTACCAGATAGGAAGTTGATTGGTCTTTGGACAACCCTGCAAAAAGAAATTACCTTTTCTTAGGAGCCCACACCAAGTTGGGTCCTAGAACCTTGTTAGTATGAGCTGGAACATTTAGTTGTTGAATAATCCTTGGTGCTGTGAGAGTTGCCATGGGTCTGAGTACTGGTCTCCCAGAGTTGAATCTTGGAACAGTTGGATTGAACCAACAGTCAAGAGCAAAATGTCCAACCCTTCCACAGCACCAGCATTCATATCTGTTATATCTCTTTGGAGGTCTTCTCACTTCTTTATATTGACTCATATTTTGCTTAATTGCCTTATTCAAAGGAGCTATGTAAGTTGTTTTATTAACTTTTACTGGTTCTGTTTTCTTGACAGCAGTAGTTTTCATTTCAGGTCTTAGTTCCTTTCTTTTGGATTTTGTGTTTGCTTTAAATACAAAGGAGTCATGATGAGTTAATACTTTTTCTCTGCATAGTGATTTGGCATTATTGTTACTTGGTTGAATTGAATCATCTTTGCTATTAGAACACTCACCCTTATAAAACTTATGCACACCTTTTTGATCATGCTTATTTGTGATAGGCATGGCTTTGTTAAATTTTATAGGTTGCATAGGTGCCTTGTCATTACTTTTATGGTTATTATCTGCATTCCTATCATATCCTATGCCAGATCTATATTGTGCAGAAAATGTGTCTATTATTGGAAGAATAGTTTGTGGTTTTGAGAACTTTGCTACAAGCTTCCTTTCTGCTAGGAGTTTTGCTTCAAGTTCTTTTATTAACTTCTCCTTAGTGCATAAAGTCTGTATGTGAATAATAGACATGACTTTTAGTTTGCTAAGTTCTTTACTAGTCTGATTTAGCCTCTCAGCTGCCTCAGAGTTTTGGAAATTAGTTTGCTTTAATTCAGACATTTCTTTTTGTAACTTTTTATTATGTCTTTTGCTCTTTTTAAGTGTTTTGAGAAGTAATTGATATTTTTCAATAATTTCATCCTCATGAAAGTTAGATTGTGAGTCATTTTCATTAGAAGAGAATGAATCTATTTCAGGTTCAGAATCAGAATCAGATAAAGGAGTTTTATCAAGTACCTTTATATCAGTAGTTGTCTCATGATCTTCTTGATCACTCAGTACCACGAGTCCTGCATTTTCTTCTTCATCCTCTTCACTGTCAGACCTTGATAATGGGGCTCTTATCATAGATCTATGATTTAGAATGTCTTCACTTTCATTGGCAGCCATCAGAGCTATGAGTGTCTCCTCACTATCTGAGTTTGATGATTGAGATTCACTGTCACTAAGAGTGACTTTGCCTTTCTTGGCTATTAGACTCTTCTCATGTCTCTTGTCAGATTTGTGCCTCCTTTCATCAGATTTCTTGTTGTTCTTTCTCTTTGAAGGACAATCAGCAATCATGTGTCCTGATTTCCTGCAACCAAAACACACAATTTCTTCTGAATTAGATTTATTGTGTTTAGAGTTATACCTGTCCTTCTTGGAGTCTTGTTTGAATCCCTCTAAAGAATTTGAGTGCTTCTTAGATCTGGATGACTGAGAAGGTCTAGTTTTCCAGTGTTGTTTTCTTCTCAACATTCTTTTTAGCTGTTTAGTGAAGAGTGACAGTTCACCATCTGATATTTCAGAATCAGTATTACTAGTCTTTGATTCTTCTGATTCAGATGGTATCCTGGGGGATAATGACATTCTTTCTTTGCTTTTCTTGGAACTTTCTGCTTTCAGAGCAATAGGATTTTCCCTGCTGTGTCCTTCCTCAGCTTTTCTGGTATTCAGATGAAGTTCATGGGACAAAAGTTTCCCATATAAATTCTGTGGCTGAATATTTCCCAGATTTCCCATTTCCCTGATTGCACAGATCTTGATATCCCATTCTTTATTCAGTGATCTTAAGAATTTATCATTCAGCTCATAATCTGTGAAAGTTCTTTCATAAGTTTTTAGACCATTTACAATTTTGAAGAATTTTTCATAGCAAACTGCTATTGAATCTTTCTTGTCTTGTCTGAAAGTTTCATATTGCTGATTTAGGAGAGACTTCCTGTCATCTCTGACTTCTTCAGTCCCTTCCATATAGACAATGAGAGATTCCCACATTTCTTTGGCAGTTTTGCAATGAACTAAGTTTTGGAAGGTTGAATCCTCAATAGCACTAACAATGATGTTCTGAGCTCTCTTATCCATGGAGGCCAGAATCACTTCATCTTTGGTCATCTCAGAATAAGTTTTAGGAGTCTTGATACTTCCATCTGTAAATGAAACCTTCATAGGAACAAAAGGTCCCTCTAGAACAGTTATGTATATCCTAGGATCAGAGGCTTCCATGAAAAGTCTGACCCTTTCTTTCCAAATCCCAAAGTTTTCTTTTCTGCAAATTGGTAGCTTCATAGATGTGAATTCTTTGTTTCCTTCTGTATTAGCCATCACGACTTAAGAAATCTATCCTTAGAGAATCTTGTTCAGGCTGTTAAATATTTTCTTGAACAACCTCCCTCTGATACCACTTGAAAGACTTTAATTAAGGGTAGCTAATCACCTAGAGGGGGGGGGTGAATAGATTATTTAAAAACTATTGCAGTTCTTGATTATAACCAAAATAAAACTGATCAGAGCTTTCAAGAATAAGAACACAAACAGAAAAGACACACAGATTTTTATAGTGGTTCCCCTTATCTTGGGTAATCCACTTTCCCCCTTCTCCCTTCTATCAGTGTGCCAGATAGGATTTATATCTCCTCCAGATCTCAGACCACAAATAGGTCTTACAGCTCAGATCACAACAGATCTTACAGACTCAGATCTCACAGATCTTACTCTCTCAGATCTCAGCAGATCTTACAAACTCAGATCTCACAGATCCTACCTCAGCCTTTATAATTAGGCTTACATCTCAGATTCACCCTTGAATCCTACAACTCAGATCACACTTGATCTTACAACTCAGATCCTTGACAGATCCTACACTCAGATCTGACAACTCAGATCCTACAGGGATTGATAAAGAAAATAACAATACTTAGACTCAGATTCTTCAGATTGTTGAGTCTTCTTGATCTGCCTGAATGATCAGACAGAAATCTTCAATAGAACAGCAGCAACAAATGATCTTCTTGATTCGACAGGTTGTGATGACTGTTCTTCTTCTTAGGAAGACAGATTCTTCCTTCTTAATCCTCTTCTTTCAGAAAGATGTATCAGCACCAGATTGCTGAAAGAAATCTTCAAGTTAGATCGGTTCTGAAAGAGAAGACGACTTCTTCAGATTCTTTCTCAAACTTTCCCTCAAAGTGATGGAGACGATAATGGCTTTCGAAAGATAGGAGTGATCAACTAATTAACCCATATGTCATGCCTTCTATTTATAGCCAGCCATCTGCAACATCTGATACGCTCCTCCACGTCAGCACGACGCAAAGTCTTCAACGGTCTTCAATGTCTTCAAAAGAAAACAAAGGCTCAGCTGGCTGTAGAAGAAATTTCTCAGCTCAGAGTATCTGTAGAAGAGGCGTTGAGCACTGAGCATCTCTGTCGACGTTTTTTTCCATTAGGCGTCGAGCGATATGTGGATACTCGACACATACTTCTTAGACTGAAGCTCTCGACTCCTCCTTCTTAGGCGTTGAGCAATCATCAATTAGTCGATGCTTTTTATCTGAAGAAGTCGAGCAACGTACAGCGGCTCGACGTTTCTTAACTATGCCTTCATATCTCGACACTTCTGGTTGGCGTAGAGCTAACTGAACTTTGGTCGACATTTTTCTTTCCACGGCGTCGAGTGATATAACTTGGCTCGACGCTTCCAAACTTGGTCTCATAACCTCAGCGACAACCTTGTCTATTTGAGCAGTCGACATAAGTCAACGCTTCTGGGTCACAGGCGTCGAGAGATGTATGATGTCTCGACGCTTGTGAACTTGGATGAATTCCTTGAGCACATTGCCTGACCTGATCTCCTGCACATTGATTCTAGAGAGTATATCAAATACATTCTGAGATATATCTTTGACTTATGAATGGACTTCTCCAAATCTAAGACATTGTGGACAATGATCCCAACAGTCATTAAACCAATCTTAGACATATTTTAACACGCTAAAGGAAGTGACACCAACTATTTAGGAGAGGAACGACGACAACACCTACCTCTGACGATCATGGTGGGAAGATTTCCGATTATCTCTGACGAAGTTGAACATGATTCCAGATATCATGGAGAGCCAAACAAAAATAAATAAAAATTTAATATTTCTATATTTTATAAGTGTGTCCAGATTAACTTAAATTTCTAGTACGAATATCGTGTTCGATACAAATATCTTATTTGGGTATAAATATCAATAGGTTACAAATAACCATTTATGAGGTATCAATAACAACACCCTTTTTTTAATCATTTTATTTAATTTTCTCGTTGTGCTTTGTTAAAGTCTTAAAGAGAATGGGTGGGTGATTCCTCCTAAACTTTTAATTAGGACATTGTTTATCCATTAAAAGTTGGGCGTTCTTAAAAGCAAACTCAAAATGAAAAAAAAAACCCGGTTCAGGAATTCTAGGTCATTCCCGGTTCAGGAAAAAAAATCGGGAGGAGAATTAAATTCTTTGGCGTTCCGAGGTTTCGCGGCGTCCGTCGTGGGCCTTTTGGTAAATTCGCATCAGAGATTCGTGATCCTAAGCGCCGTGTTCGTGTGTGATTTCGCGGCGTCCGTCTTCTTGCTTATTCCTGTACAAAGAGGATATCACTGCTATGTTCTTATCACTTTCCACTCATTCAACATTGTCAGCATTATTTTTGATGGAGCTAATTTTTCTTTTCTTCAACCTTCTAACATGTCAGTCATTTTGTCTTCCTCCAAATTGTTGGGCTAGAGAGCACACAAGCCCGGCCAGAGCACTTGCAAATTAGTTCGAGCAAGTACTTGCACGACCACTTAGTGGTATGTCGATACACAACCAAAACACAGCACAAAATAACAACAATAAAAGTGACACACAGATTTAACGTAGAAACCCAATAGGGTGAAAACCACGGGACGATCGAAGTCCAACCCGGAAAGCAGAAAAATTGCAAGTTACCGACAGTGGCGGATGAGACGGATTACACAAATCCTCTCCAAGATGTCTCTTCAAATCCTTGCCCAAGTCTGCTCCAGATCCAAGCAATATAGGCGAAGTATTCCTCGTCAACATCACGGAGACGTCTGAAAGCTCTCCTCAAACTAAGACGGTTGCCACAAAGGCCTCTCTAGAAACTCTTTCAATGCTTGAGATGGGAGAGAAGTGAATGTCTTACCTCTCCTCCTTCATGCATATTTATAAGGCCAATACTAGGGGTAGATGTGGTAGATGGCATGTGCATGAAGCTTCCCTCGATCAAAAGCACATGTCATGAAGTTTCCTCTGTGCACTTTCCTAGAAGCTTTCTTCAAGAGCAGATATTGATTTCACAGTCAAAGACGGTTACCCTTTTTCACACTTGACATGAAAAACATGCTTGAAAAGCATGATCAAAAAGATTGCTAGCCGCTTTCACACTTATGAGAAAATTATCTCATCACAGATAATCCTCTCCTTAATCATATCCCGCTTAAGGTTTACAAATAACATGAATATGAACATACTTGTGGTCAGGATATCAGTGTTATTTCTATAAGGCCCCGTTCGTTATGTCGGAATTGGAGAGTTGGAATTGGAATTCAATTGAGAATTCCAATTCAAGCGTTCGTTTGGCTCAAATTTACAGCGGAATCAGAATTCAATTTAATTCCCACGGGAATTCAATACTTAAGGAATGCGCCGTGCCCAAATCAGACATATCGAGGTCTTCTTTCGCGATTCTGACCGCTCCCAGCGTCCGTCTCAGCGTTTTTTCTCCTTGCGCGATTACTTCGTCGATCGATCTCCGGCGCTCTCCATGTTGAAACCAGCAACTGGTCTCCGAAGTTTGGACCCACTGGGGGTTGTAGCCGACGCTTACTTCTCCCTCCCTAGACTCTCTGACCTGTGGATGAGAAACTTGGAATAGACCCAAGGCTGTAGCGAGGAGGTCCCGCCACACACCCGAAAGATCTTAGAGAGCTTCCCCTCCCAAACCAAAGCTCAGCCGGGCACCTTGGGGGACACGGACTGCCAACCAAAACTAGCCTGGAGGAGAGGACTCTCAAGGAATCAGATCTTCTCCAAGGTGCCCTTAAGGGTCTATTTATAGATTTTTCTAGGCTGGTCTGCAAATAACATGAATCTGCCTTTTAGTTTTACTAACCGCACCCCAAATTGGTCTGCTAATAGCCTAACTCCGCTGTTCCGAAGGGCTATTTGCAGCCCACAGGGGGTATCATGGTCATTTCCTCCTCAAATCATCTTGGGCGAGTGGTCCGTGAGGGCACCACTCGCTGGGCACCCGCTTAGCTGGGCGAATGCGCACACTTCCGGGCGAGTGGTCCGCGAGGGCACCACTCGCCTAGCTCCTTCTCTCCTGCAGCTTACCCCCACTAACCCGGGGGTGTTCTCACCTGCCTGAGCCGGGGCGAATGATCTGACTGGCCTAGGTCTCGCCTGTTGGTCCGTGGGACCCATTCGGCGAATACGTGTTGTGCACAATCCCCGCTCTTTGCGAGCGGTTCATACGCTCGGAAAGAACAGTCCAACCCGGTATTCGGTGAGTGCTGGCTGACTAGACCCACAAGATTCTGTGGGTCCCACCGTTGCCCTATATATATCTCTTCATGTCAGATTTTCCTGGAACGCTTTCATCCCTCGATTCGGAGCTTCTTCTCTCCCTTAGCCTTTCACCGATATCAATGTCTTCCCACAAGCCTTCCGCGAGACCCCTCTCGCGGGAGATGATCGAGCGCCTGGCTGCGGCCCAAGCTGTAACTGCCCCCAAGGCAGCCAGATTTGCTCCCTGGCTGATGTCTAAGCGGGATCCGAGTGCCCCCTATGTCTTGCGTCGAGCCAAGGCGATTCGGCTGAATCGTCAGAGAGGCGAGACTGCCTCGGAGTCTCCGGCGAATACTCCACCGGCGAACACTCCGCCGGCGGATACTCTTCCAGACCCTGGGATGCAGGTATGAGGATTCCTCCTGTCTCTGTTTAGTTCCTATCCCTTACCCTGCATTTGTTCTGACCATTCGCAGGGGACTTTGGTACCTGATGTACAACCCCGATGTTCGCCTGGAAGGATCCTTGGTCCGCATACCCCAGGGGGCGAGTCAAGGATGGGCGAGCCAGGCGGGGCGAGCCCAAGAAGAGCGAGAGGCCCCAGAGGCAGGCGAGCCAGCCGGTCGGAGGAGCTCGCTAGGCAGGTCCGGGGCCTTGGGGTACAAATAGCCATTTCTGGGGTACAGTTAGCCGTTTTGGCGAGCTCGGCCCGCTAAGGAGCGGTTTGGCAGGCGAGTCAGCCGGTAGGAGGAGTTCGCTAGACGGCTTAGGCGAGCCAGCCAGATCTTTTGGCGAGCCCCGTGTTCGCTGGACAGGTCAGGGGTCTCTGGTTCGCCGGCACCTAGGGTGGTCTTTTACCAAAAAACCCCTGGTGGTCTGCGGGTAGCCCCTCTGAACAGCGGAGTTTGGCTGTTAGCAGACCAATCCGGTGTGCGGATAGTAAGGATGGACAGCGGGATTTGGCTATTGACAGACCACAAAACTAAAATCTATAAATAGACCTCAAGGGGCACCTTGGATGAAGACCGGTTTCAGAATCTTTGAGCCTTCTTCTCTCCATAGGTCGCTTTGGTTTGGGCTCTCTAGCTCTCCAAGGTGCCCGAGTCTTAGCTTTGGCTTGGGAGGGGAAGCGCTCAACGATCTTCCGGGTTAGTGGAGGGACCTCCTCGCTAAGACTAGGGTCTTTGTTCTTTGTCCGAGTTATCTGCCTATCTCTTCCGAGGGACCGGTAAGGGCTAGCTGCCCCTCAATTCGTTGAGGGCCCCGAGCTCCACCAGAGACCGAGAAATCGGTTTCAACATTTTGGTGCGGTGAGCGTGGAGCGTGGCTGGTCCAAGAAAGTTCCAGAGAAGGGTTATGGCGGGAGATGAGGATCAAGGCGAGGGGTTCAGCGAGCCACCGCAGGTGGTAACACTGAGGATGTTTGCGGACTTCAGAAAGGAGGTGCTCGACACCTTGGGGTTCGCGGTCACAGCTCTGCGAAGTGAGTTCGCGACCCCGGAAACTCAGGCGACCACACCCCCAACAGCAGTCGGCGAGAGGGCACCAGGAGGAAGGGCTGGAAAAGAAGTTGCCGTCGGCTTAGGCCAGGGACAGGAAGGTCGGGTGCTGTTCGCCAGCCCGGCGAGCTCCGTGCCGGCGGGCTCAGCGCTAGCGAGCTCCATCCCAGCGAGCACGTCACTGGCGAGTGCACGCCAAGAGGAAGCGGCGACTGTTGGAGTGGTTCAGGCGAGCACCGCCCTCGCGAGCACAGTCCCGGCGAGCTCAAGTTTGGCGAGCGAGCTTGGGGGACGAGTGGAGGCGGGAAGAGTGACAGGTGGGGGGAGCCCCTTTTGCGAACTGGTGCTTTCCGCACCCGTCCCTGGGGGATTTGGAGAATGGGACCGGGTGTACTACAACGGTAGAGATGACCCTGTCCAGCACCTGCAGAGTTTCGAAGACTCGGTCTCCATCAGGCCGATGTCAGACGCCTTTAAGTGTCGGCTCTTTGCCGTCACCCTTAAGGAGAAGGCCAGGGACTGGTTCCATCATCTCCCAGCAGGGTCCATCTACTCGTTCGAAGATTTGCGCCGAAGTTTCTTGCTGAGGTTCTCGACCTCAAAAAAGAGGAAGAAGGACGCTGATTCCCTCTTCGCAGTGAAGCAGGGACCCAGGGAGTCGCTGGCTCAGTATGCCGATCAATTCTAGGAGGAAGTGCAGCTCACTCAGGAGATGCCTGGGTTTGCACTCCAACTCGCCTTCACGGTCGGGTTGAGAGAGAGTTTCTTTAAGATGGCGTTGAAGAGAAAAGCCCCCGTCTCCTTTGAAGAGCTGATGGAGAAGGTGTCGGAGGAAGTCGCAAGTGAGGAAGCCAATCCGGAGCTCACCAGGAGGCTAGCAAAGCTCAGTGAGCCGGAGGTGAGGCAGCAGGAGGTCAGGAGAAGGGAAGAACCCCGGCCCCGGAGGGAGAATGGAGGCCGCAAGGGGGAGGAGTGCAAGGGCAGGGAAGGGGTTACAGCCCAGGAAGGGGTAACCATGTCGGAGGTCAATGGAGGCCCCCCAGTTGGGGTGGAGGCAAGGTCCGATGCAGATGCCTCCCCCTCCCCAGCAGGCCATGGCGATTGGACGAGGAAGAGGAAGAGGAAGGGGAAGGGGAGGAGAAGCGGAAACGGCGGCCGCTAGGAGAAGAAGGAATAGGGTGGCAGAGGCCGAGGCAAGGGAAGTGGCGGTGCCATATTGCATCTTCCATGATGTGGAAGGCCACTCAACGGACACCTGTCCGGAGTTCCTAGAAGTGAAGAGGGGCAGAGCACCCGCGCCACCACAACAACAGCCATTAAGGATCGTGGAGGTTGAACCTCGAGAGGAGGAGGAGGAAAGGTGTGAGGATAGAGCCGATATGGGGAGTAGAGGAGGGATCGGGGTGATCCATGGGGGGGGGGGGGGGGGGGGGGGCGTAGGGATAGAGGTGACCCGCAAGGCTAGCCTCCATACCATCTACCGCCGAAGCGTGGCTTCGACATCCACCGCCCCACCCCCGGCCGAAAAAATCGTTTTCACTCAGAAAGACATGCCAGGCTACGAGGACCCGTTCTGCGACATGTTGGTCATCCAGACAAAGATCGAGAACTTCACCGTCTCCCGGATCCTAGTGGACAACGGAAGTTCGGTCAACGTCATCTTCAAGAAGGCGTTTGACAAGATGGAGGTAGAGCCTAGGAGGGTGTTGGCCTCAGATGGCCCTTTGTTCGGATTCTCAGGGGAGAGGAAGGAAGTAGAAGGGGGAGTAGGGCTTCATGTGACCCTGGGTGGGCAGTCCCGAAACTGTCATTTTGTCATTGTGGACGCCCCAAGCAGTTACAGCGCTATCTTCGGACGACCACTCATCAGCGCGTTCCGCTGTGTCCCTTCCACCTTTCATCAGTGCCTCAAGTTCAACGACGGAGGGGTTCAGGTGCGGATCAGAGGGGACCCCAAGGTGGCAAGACAGTGCTACGTAACGGCTGTCAACACCATCTCCTGGATGGGAGAAGCTGAGAAGTGGGATAGGATGATGGAGGAGGCGGCCGAAACCGGAGGTAAGGAGGTAGCCGTGGAGAAGTTGGAAGGAGATGAAGTCCATGCCCAGGAAGGGGTAGCTGAGGGACCCCGGGCGGGAGGAGAAGAAGAAGAAGAAAAGGCCCAGGAGGGAAGGGCGGAAGAGCTGATGGTGGTAGAGAAGGAAGTCTCGGAGGAAGCCCAGACTCCCACTTGTCACGAAGAGGAAAGGGCTTGGGGAGAGCAGTCCCGGTTGGAGGCTATGGACGAGGTCGTAGAGCTCGAGGTCACCACCCGGCTGGTGGTGGTGGAAAAAGTCCGAATCAGCGGAGAGCTCAACCCGAAGGAGCAAGCGGAGATTCTGGCTTGCGTACAGAAGAACGTGGACGTCTTCGCATGGAGCGCTGCGGAAATGCCCGGGATCGACGCGGATGTGGCTTGCCATCGCCTCAACCTCGACCCCGGCGCCCGCCCCATCCGTCAGAAGAGGAGGGCCGTCGCAGACAAGCTAGAAGGGCCCATCCGCGAGGAGGTGGGCAAACTCCTGCAGGCCGGGTTTGTATCGGAGATCCAGTATCCAGGCTGGGTCTCCAACGTTGTTATGGTAAAAAAGGGAGGAGGTAAGTGGCGTATGTGTATCGACTTTTCGCTTCTTAATAAATCATGCCCGAAAGATTGCTACCCCCTGCCCAGAATCGACGCGCTGGTTGACTCAGCCGTTGGTTTTTCTGTAATGTCTTTCTTAGATGCTTTTTCAGGTTACCATCAAATCCGCATGCATCCCCCGGACATCAAGGATGTTTCCTTCATCACGGGGGATGGATGTTATTGCTATAAGATGATGCCCTTCGGGCTCAAGAACGCAGGGGCTACGTACCAAAGGATGATGGATAGAGTCTTCCGCGAGCAGAAAGGAAGAAATTTAGAAGTCTATGTTGACGACCTCATGGTGAAGAGCCGAGACCTTGGGACTCACCTCCAAGACCTCGAAGAGACATTCGGGACCCTGCGGCGGTACAAGATGAAACTCAATCCCTTGAAGTGTGTCTTCGGGGCGAGCCGAGGGAAGTTCCTGGGCCATTTGCTCACCCCCGCAGGAGTGGAACCCAACCCGGACAAAGTTAAAGCGGTGATGGAGTTGGGGTCGCCAAGAAATCCGAAGGAGGTTCAGAGCCTTACAGGGAAGTTGGCCGGGCTCAGCAGGTTCCTCTCCAAGGCGGGAGAAAAGTGTGCACCTTTTTTCAAAGTACTGCGGGGAAACAAGAAGTTTGAATGGACCCCGGAGTGCGAGAAGGCCTTCCAGGTTCTGAAAGAACAGCTCACCCAAACCCCTCTGCTCCAGGGACCGAGGCCAGGAGAAGACCTATCCCTGTACCTGGGGGTAGGGTCCGAAGCAGTAAGCTCCGTGCTAATCAGGGAGGAAGGGAAGAAACAGTTCCCTATCTACTACGTCAGCCGAGTGCTGAAGAAGGCAGAGCTCCGGTACCCGATTTTGGAAAAGTTGGCCTTCGCATTGGTGGTGTCAGCCCGGAGGCTCCGACCTTACTTTCAAGCCCATTCAATTAAAGTAGTGACGGACCATCCGCTCCGCAAAATCATGGAAGGGGTGGAGCACTCAGGGAGGTTGGCAAAGTGGTCCGTGGAGTTAAGCGAATTCAATATCACGTTCGTACCCAGGACGTCCATCAGGGCTCAAGCGGTGGCAGACTTCATGGCCGACTATGCGGCCGAAGTGGGGGAGCACGAGCCACCTCCCCCAGAAGCATGGAAGATGTTGGTGGACGGAGCGTCGGGAAAATACTCCTATGGAGGGGGAATAGTCCTGGTGAGTCCCCAGGGGACTCGGATTGAGCAAGCCTTAAACATCCATTTCCCAATCACCAACAACCAGGCTGAGTACGAAGCAATGATAGCGGGCCTTCGGCTGGCCCGAGAACTGGGTGTGCAGGACGTGGAGGTCTCCACGGACTCCATGGTGGTAGCATGCCAGATCAAGGGAGAATTTGAAGCAAAGGACCCGACCCTCCTACTATACCTGGAAAAGGTTAAGGGGGTCATCTGGCAGTTCCGCACCTTCTCCATCAAGCACGTGCCGAGGGAGGAGAGCGCCCAGGCGGACCTCCTAGCCAAGTTCGGTCCCCGAGCAGGAGGGACGACTTCGGAACTCTTCCGGCCCTCCATCGAGGAAGGAGAATTGATGGAGGTGGATCAACCAGCCTCGTGGATGGATCCGTTCATCACCTTCCTATCCTCCGGGCAGTTCCCTGGAGAGGATGTGGACAAGAGACGCTTCAGGTATAAGTCCGCCTATTACTCTTTGCATGCAGGGGGGCTATATAGAAAGACCCTCTCGGGACTCCTGGCCCGTTGTGTCTCCGAGGAGGAGGTCCCGAGAGTGCTGGAAGAAATCCACTCCGGGGAGTGCGGCAGTCACTCCGGAAGCCGGACCCTGGAAGGGAGGGTGTTGAGACAAGGCTACTTCTGGCCCACTCTCAGCAAGGATGCGGCAGAGTTCGCAAGAAAGTGTCCGAAGTGCCAGCTCTATGCTCTGCTCCAACTCCTCCCAGCTTAAAGGCTCCGGACCATCACGGCCCCCTGGCCCTTCGCCATATGGGGGCTGGACCTGGTCGGCCCCTTTCCCCAAGCCAGCGGCCAGAGGAAGTTCCTGCTGGTCATGATCGACTACTTCTCCAAGTGGGTAGAGGTGAAAGCACTTGCTAAGGTAACCTCTCAGGTTGTAAGGAATTTTGTGTGGGGAGAAATAATTTGCAGGCATGGACTCCCTCTAGCTATAGTGACGGACAATGGGCCGCAGTTTGCGAGTGAGGAGTTTGTCGGCTTCTGCACTCAGCTCGGCATTGACCTCAGGTTCGCTTCGGTCCACCACCCGAGGAGCAATGGGCAGGTGGAGGCGACAAACAAGATAATCGTCAACCTGCTAAAAAAGAAAGTGGAAAACCTTCGGGGAAGTTGGGTGGAACAGCTACCCTCCGTCCTCTGGGCCATGAGGACTACTCCGAATACCGCCACCGGGGAGACTCCATTCAAGCTCTCTCACGGGTCCGAGGCCGTTCTCCCCATAGAGTTTGAGGTGAAGACCCCCCGGGTGATCGCCGCGAGCGAGGGGGATGAAGAGTGGCTGGAAGGTAACAATGCAGAGCAGAGGCTGTCCTTGGACCTGGTGGAAGAACTCCGAGACTTGGCTACCATCAGGCAGGAAGAGGTCAAGCAGCGGATGGCTCGATATTTTGACAGACATATCTGGATAAAACACTTTCAGAAAGGAGATCTAGTCCTGAAGAAGGTCGACGTGGCCGGCAGAGGGGCCACGGTGGGAAAGCTTAACCCCAACTGGGAAGGTCCATATATTGTAAGCAGGGTGCTCAAGTCGGGAGGGTATCATCTCCAGGATGTGGAAGGGGTACCCCTCGACCGAGCCCGAAGTGGGGATGATTTGAAAAGGTTTTACCCTTAAGTGCTTTACTATGTTGTTTAATGAATGTCTTACTCCTTTTTTATAATGCTCATAACTACTGCCGTGTCGACATGACTAAGTCTGGATATGATGGTGCTGGAATGCCCCAGATCGATTCCACTCCCGGGCTCTCACCTAGACGGGGGGTTCAGGTTGATCTCTGGAGAGGCTGGCAAGGTTGGAAACATTGGTGCTGGAATGCCCCAGATCGATTCCGCTCCCGGGCTCTCACCTAGACGGGGGGTTCAGGTAGATCTCTGGAGAGGCTGGCAAGGTTGGAGACATTGGTGCTGGAATGCCCCAGATCGATTCCGCTCCCGGGCTCCCACCTAGACGGGGGGTTCAGGTTGATCTCTGGAGAGGCTGGCAAGGTTGGAAACATTGGTGCTGGAATGCCCCAGATCGATTCCGCTCCCGGGCTCTCACCTAGACGGGGGGTTCAGGTTGATCTCTGGAGAGGCTGGCAAGGTTGGAAACATTGGTGCTGGAATGCCCAAGATCGATTCCGCTCCCGGGCTCTCACCTAGACGGGGGATTCAGGTAGATCTCTGGAGAGGCTGGCAAGGTTGGAGACATTGGTGCTGGAATGCCCCAGATCGATTCTGCTCCCGGGCTCCCACCTAGACGGGGGGTTCAGGTTGATCTCTGGAGAGGCTGGCAAGGTTGGAAACATTGGTGCTGGAATGCCCCAGATCGATTCCGCTCCCGGGCTCTCACCTAGACGGGGGGTTCAGGTTGATCTCTGGAGAGGCTGGCAAGGTTGGAAACATTGGTGCTGGAATGCCCCGGATCGATTCCGCTCCCGGGCTCTCACCTAGACGGGGGGTTCGGGTAGATCTCTGGAGAGGCTGGCAAGGTTGGAGACATTGGTGCTAGAATGCCCCAGACCGATTCCGCTCCCGGGCTCCCACCTAGACGGGGGGTTCAGGTTGATCTCTGGAGAGGCTGGCAAGGTTGGAAACATGGATGCTGGAATGCCCCAGATCGATTCCGCTCCCGGGCTCTCACCTAGACGGGGGGTTCAGGTAGATCTCTGGAGAGGCTGGCAAGGTTGGAAACATGGATGCTGGAATGCCCCAGATCGATTCCGCTCCCGGGCTCTCACCTAGACGGGGGGTTCAGGTAGATCTCTGGAGAGGCTGGCAAGGTTGGAAACATTGGTGCTGGAATGCCCCAGATCGATTCCGCTCCCGGGCTCTCACCTAGACGGGGGGTTCAGGTAGATCTCTGGAGAGGCTGACAAGGTTGGAAACATTGGTGCTGGAATGCCCCAGATCGATTCCGCTCCCGGGCTCTCACCTAGACGGGGGGTTCTGGTTGATCTCTGGAGAGGCTGGCAAGGTTGGAAACATTGGTGCTGGAATGCCCTAGATCGATTCCGCTCCCGGGCTCTCACCTAGACGGGGGGTTCTGGTTGATCTCTGGAGAGGCTGGCAAGGTTGGAAACATGGATGCTGGAATGCCTCGGATCGATTCCGCTCCCGGGCTCTCACCTAGACGGGGGGTTCAGGTGGATCTCTGGAGAGGCTGGCAATAGGGGTCAAAGTCCTAAGGTAACAGGCTGAAGAGTTGAGCCAGAAGGGCTTGGTTCGCACAATTGGAAAGGTTGAGGCTGATGAGGCCTAAGGTAACAGGTTAAGGTGTTAGAGCCAGAAGGGCTTGGTTCGCAAAATTGGAAAGGTTGAGGCTGATGAGGCCTAAGGTAACAGGTTAAAGAGTTAGAGCCAGAATGGCTCGGTTCGCAAAATTGAAAGGGTCGAGGCTGATAAGGCCTAAGGTAGCGAGTTGAGATACTAGAGTCAGGGAGGTCTAGTTCGCGGGATGCCTATGTCTGAGTTCGCCAAGGTTGGGTTCGCCAGGCAGTATCCGCGGGCGGCAACGGCCCGGGTTAGCGAAATCCATAAGAGGAGAACCTTGGCGAGAGGAGCCCAGACACACGTATCCGCGAGCCCCCCGGAAGCACTACCGCATAACAACTGGTCATGAGAATTCAAAAGAAAGAGCAAGGGCGAGAGAAAAAAGAAAAGCGAGCATGCACATAAATACTAACGAAAAATTATAACTATCATTCCCCAAGATTTTTCTATGTTCGGCGGCGATCTCGCCAGCCCAAAAAGAATAATATACATTCAAAGTAATGGGAAGAGAGGCTAAGGGGGTTCATTCTGGGGGGCCCTCGCCATTCTTGCGAGCCCCCAACCATGGCGCCAAGTCGAAGAGGTCCGGGCAGACGTCTTCGGCTGTAAACTCCATCGCGTCGTCCGCTAGCAGGCTCGCGTTCTTGAGGGTCGTGAAGACGAGGTTGGCGACCTCCTGTGCATCTCGCCGCCTCTGCGCCTCACTTTCGGCGACCCCCTGTTGAGACCTGGCTCGCCCAGGAGAAGGAGGCAGCACGCTGCGAACCAGCTCGTCCACCCGAGCCTTCAACATATTATTCTCCAACTCCAGCTCGCCGTTGCGAGCGAGAAGCTTGGTTGCTACATCGGCATCCTGAGTTAGCATCAAAACGAGTTAAAATAAAGGTCGGAGGTCGCGAACAACGAAGAAAAGAAGCCCAAGGGCCGCTTACCATCTTGCCCTGCATCCCGGCGAGGAGGCTTTCCGACGCTTCCTCTCTCTCCTTGAGGCCCTTGATCTCCTCGCGAGCCCTCTTAAGCTCTTCCCTGTACGCGCGGATGTCCCTATCCGCCTGCAGATAACGGCGCCCCGCCATATGTGCGAGCTCCGTCGAGCGGAATTGGGCTCGCATTTCTTCATAGACCAGTTGTCTTGGCCCCATCTCTTTGTAGGCGGCGGCGTCCTCGCGGCCATATAAGCCGAAGGTGGGAGAGAACGCCTCCTCCCCGGCCTTACCCAGCTCCACCCAGGAGGGGTGAAGGGTGGAGCAAGAAATCCGGTTGGCGTCGGGATCCCAAGCGAGCAGGCGCTCGCCAAGGATATCGGAAACCTTCTCACCCAGACCAAAGTTCTTGTGGCCCTTGGGTTGGGGGGTTGTGGAAGAGCTCCCGGCGCCCTGGCTCGCCAACGGGTCCGACTGTTTCGCAGGAGAAGGGGGCGAGCTGTCGGTCTCGCTTAGATCGACGACCGCTCTCTTGTCTTTGACGGCGAGGGTTTTCCCCCTCGACTTCTTGGAGGAGGGTTGCAAACCAGGCTGGCTCGCAGACGGAGGCCGCTTCTTGCCGGAACCGGTAATAGGAAGATCGCGGCAAGCCTCTGCCGCCGCGGTCGCGAGAGTGTCCGCCGTGAGAGCGGTGCCTTGTGCGTGCGGAGGATTAACGGGGATCTCACGCTCGCCTGAAGAAGTAAAAGTGTTACACGACGAAGAAAAAGGGAAGGGGAGTGGGGCGAAAGCGAGCCGTACCTTCCCCTTGGGGAACTACGAGTAGCGAGTCGACGTTGCGCCTCAGATGGGCGGCTTCGAAGTTCTTTCCAGAGAGGTATTGGAGGAGTCTGGCGTCGGCACCACCCAGCGAGCTCGGAGGGCAGTAAGTGGCGTCATCCCGCTGAAGAGGGGTGAAGTGGAGATTACCGAAGGGTCCCTTCACAAGGATGAACTTCTGAGTCCAGTAGTGACTCTTGTTCACCGTCTCGCAGACGGTGACGTGCTGGCTCGCGAAGTAGGTGGTCCCGTCCCGGAAGGCGCGAAAGGAGAACACTTTGCGGAAGACGAGGAGGCTGAACTCGATCCTCTCCTCCCGCATGTAACTGGCGAACGCGACAATGTCCGCGATCGCATTCGGGGTCAGCTGGCTCGGCAGCACCCCATAATACCGCAGCACCTGCAAAGAATGGTGAAAAAGTCGCGATGGCGAACTGGGAACGGCGAGAAGACTAAGCGAAATACCTGACGAATTTCAGGCCATAAAGGGAGTCGCAACCCATTCTCGAAGTGAGCAATGGGGATCGCGAGCTCGTCAGCCTCGGTCTCGTTCAATGTAGATCTCTCGCTTGGACAGCGAGCCGAGTAACCCTCCAGGAGATAATGATCCACGGCATGTTTGTACTCCTCTGCCGTGATGTTCGCGCAGTAGAATTCATGGGCTTGAAACGCTGAGGCGCATCTCGACCGCCCCTCGCTCTCGCCATCCGCCCCCACTAACTGGTTTGTTCGCATCGAGTCAGGAAGAAGCAGCCTGCAAGCAGCGAACGCGAGCACGAATTTGCGAGAATAGAGATGAGCGTAAACGCGAGAGGACTTGAGAAATAAATGCGACGGATGGAAAAGTGGATCCGAACTATTTATAGGAAAATCGGATGGGCACGGGAATCGAAGCGTCGGGAGTGCGGATAGCAAAAATAAAGTAGATTTCTACTCGGTAGGGCTGCGGTCTTGCGAGCCCGGGCTCGCCGCTGCGCGGTAATTAAGCCCCGCCCAAGACCGGCCTGCGAGAAAAGGGGGTTTGGGCACAACGTCGCACAGAAACTCGCGAGCGCTCCACAGGGGCGATCGTGTCAAACACAGCAAACGAACTAAATGAACCACAGGCACGTCACAGAAATGAATGAGAAAAATAAAAAACGATAAGAGGCGAGTCACGATGGACTCGCGAATATTACAACAAATATTGTTCAACAGAAGCATCATGAAAGAAATAAAAGCAAGGGGATAGGAGAATTAAAAAACCGCGGCAGTCTCAGGGGTAAGGAAGCCATTTCCAGCGACCCCGACCCCGTTTCCCCGCACGCGGCGGCACTCTCGGATAGTGATATTCGCGAAGTGCTTTAAACTCGCGCAGGATTAAGTGTGCTTGATCCTCGCCCCGCGAGATGTGCACGCCGGGCGAGGTGACGTCTGCGCGAGTCACTGGCTCCGCCTCGGCGATCAAGCGCGCATTCGCGTCTTCCAGCGCGGCGAATCTCTCGTCGAAGATGGCCCGGTCCGCGTCATATCGCTCCTCCAGCTCGCGTAGCATCATACCATGCTTCTGGAGCACCTCTGACACCCGTCTCTTCATTCGCTCGGGGTCGCCCGGGTGGCCCAAGAAGTCTTCCATCTGGCCCGGCGAGGGCGGCGGTGACATCTCCACCCTCCCATGTTTTGACTCAGGCGTGGCTTCCGAAATGTCTGCGAAGGACGAACTAGTAGGATCAGAGGGCGAGCGAAAAGGCGAGCCCGGACGAAGGTACTAACCTTGGGAGGAGGACTCGCGACGTTGCTTGCGAGAAGACTCCGGCCGACCCTGGAAGTTTCCGCGGAACCCCGGGACATGGGGTTTCCCCAGACCAGGGGGGTACACCACCCTCTCCGCGACCTGAGCGCCATCGAGAAGCGAGCCGCCTGGACTTCGCCTACCCACCAAACCGAAGCCGGGGGTCTCCAAGTTGACCTTAGGCGAAATCGGCGAACGCGCCGGTGTGGAGCCTTTCTTCTTGGGGCTCGGCGGTGGGGTATCTGCATAGGCCACAAACGCATGGATATCGCATGGACTCAAGCGGAGATAAAGGAGGATACGTATGACTTACGGGGATGCGAGAGAGGCGCCTGTTGGGTTGAGGTCCCGGTCCCAACATCTAGCGACCCAAACTTCGCTGGGGATGGAGCACGAGAGGAGGTCAGCGTGAGGCCCGCCAGGCGTTCCTCAGGTGGAGGATTCTGCGAGAAGAAAAGGAGTAAGTATAGAGTCGATGTAGAGAATTTAGACGAAGAATACCTGTTGCGCGAGCTCGGTATTTGGCGGAGGGGGCGAATCAGGAGGTAAGGTCGTGTCCTCCCCCGGCGACCTCCTAACCGTCTTGGCCTTTTTGGTCCGGGGGGAAAGGGAGGTGGCAAGGTTGAACATCCAGGCGTTGCTTCCGGCGTCCTGAGCCTTCGCCATCTCCCTGGAAGCCTTCAGCCGATCCAACGCGCTCGGCTTGGAAGACATTAGGGAGAAGTTGTTTCCTGCGAGGAAGAAGGGGAAGAAAAAGCTCGATCACTAGCCGCGGCGGACGGTATTTATAGTTTTGGACGTGGGACCCACCGAAAGATTCCCGCCACGTCAGCCGAATCGGCGAACACCAGGGGTTGGATGTTTCTTCGCGAGCTCAAGACAACCTCGCGAAGAGCGGGGATTGTGTACAACCCCGATATTCGCTTGGAAGGATCCTTGGTCCGCATACCCCAGGGGGCGAGTCAAGGATGGGCGAGCCAGGCGGGGCGAGCCCAAGAAGAGCGAGAGGCCCCAGAGGCAGGCGAGCCAGCCGGTCGGAGGAGCTCGCTAGGCAGGTCCGGGACCTTGGGGTACAAATAGCCATTTCTGGGGTACAGTTAGCCGTTTTGGCGAGCTCGGCCCGCTAAGGAGCAGTTCGGCAGGCGAGTCAGCCGGTAGGAGGAGTTCGCTAGACGGCTTAGGCGAGCCAGCCAGATCTTTTGGCGAGCCCCGTGTTCGCTGGACAGGTCAGGGGTCTCTGGTTCGCCGGCACCTAGGGTGGTCTTTTACCAAAAAACCCCTAGTGGTCTGCGGGTAGCCCCTCCGAACAGCGGAGTTTGGCTGTTAGCAGACCAATTCGGTGTGCGGATAGTAAGAATGGACAGCGGGATTTGGCTATTGACAGACCACAAAACTAAATCTATAAATAGACCTCAAGGGGCACCTTGGATGAAGACCGGTTTCAGAATCTTTGAGCCTTCTTCTCTCCATAGGTCGCTTTGGTTTGGGCTCTCTAGCTCTCCAAGGTGTCCGAGTCTTAGCTTTAGCTTGGGAGGGGAAGCGCTCAACGATCTTTCGGGTTAGTGGAGGGACCTCCTCGCTAAGACTAGGGTCTTTGTTCTTTGTCCGAGTTATCTGCCTATCTCTTCCGATGGACAGGTAAGGGCTAGCTGCCCCTCAATTTGTTGAGGGCCCCGAGCTCCACCAGAGACCGAGAAATCGGTTTCAACACCTGAGACCGGCCACGGGGCCGTCTCGAGCAGTGCCGCGGTGCCACCTCTCGCGAACGAGGGGCCTCCAGATCTGGACCTTGCTCCTCCACCCCTCCGTGCGAGACCACATTGCAGTCCGGTAAGTTGTAAACCCTTTTAGATTCATCCTTCATGCTGCTCGTTACTGACCACTATTTTTCGCAGCCCTCGACCCCGACCTTCCGCTGCGGAACTCTATTCCTTCGAGTTCCCCTGTTCGACCGAACCCCTCCGTGCTTGCGGATGAGCCGAGGGTATCTCCCAAGAAGGGACCCGGTCAGCAGGGCCGCGCGGATGATCCTGCGGATGCCCCAGCTCCTACCTCACAGGCCTACCGTCCTGGAAAGGGAAAGGTCCTACCTCCCGCCGGGTTGTTTGGAACGCACCCCCATTCGTCTCGTCCCCCCGGTCACGGGGACCCCTCACTAGGTTAGCGACCTCTACTTCATTTAGCTCATTCGCTTAGTTTAACGCGACTGATGATCAGTCTATGATCTTGCAGGCTATCGGGAAGCCTCTCCCTTCGGATCCTACCACGAGGGGAAAGACGGAATGCTCTCGCCTCTCCCCTCTCCTGGGGATCTTGCTGACTTCCTTGGCGACTCCTCAGATCCTGCGACCCTGAAGGAGCGAGTTGCGGAGGTCTTGGGGAAGCTCATCCACATTCAACGGAACATCGCCGGCCAGGTGGATGACGTGCGGATGGAGGTCACGCGCGAGCTGAGGGACCTTCAGAAGGACTATACGCGCCTTCTCGTGGTGGTGGAGCGCCTGGGAGGTGAAGGGGGGGATCTTTCTTCTGGGAGGCACGTTGCGCGTGCCCGGGATCAGCTTCAGCTGGTGTCTCACGAGATCACCTCCATGCTCGCGTATTATCGCCCGTGAATGCCTCCGGAGGCTGGGCCGCGAGGGCATGGTCGGTGGTACTGGGAGGGGCGCTAGTCTGATCCTCATTCGCCTCCTTTGTATTTTTTCCTTTTTATTCTATTTATGATGCTGAGGATACCGGACTTTATTTATGCTTGTAATAATTTCACTCTGTGCTTTGCGAATGCTTTATTTCTATTTTCGTTTTTATTTCTCGTAACTTGCTTGTTCATGCCGAATGATATGATATTGCTGAATGCTTTCGCAACTCTTTCGTGTGGCCGTCGAGCGGATAACCACTAGGCATTCGCCATTAATGGGCGAGAGAGATGGGCCCGGGTTTCGAGGCGTCGGGAAGGCGCGTTTGCTATCCGCACACCTGTTGCCTCGAAAGCCCAAGTGTTTTTAGTCCTTCTATAAATAGGCCATTCAACCACCATATTAATTGCCTTGCCATCCGCCCCCTCTCTCTCCTTGCGCTAGCACCCGCGCTTCTCTCTTCTTCGCTGCTTCGTCTTCTTTCGCATTCGCAAAATGGGTGGCGAGACCGAAGGAAGGGCCAAGTGCGCTAGTGCATTCGTGAACCACGTCTTCGACTCCTGCGACCTCTCCGACGAGGCTTACCTGAACGCCGTTGCGGACTACGTCCCGTCAGGGTTCGAAGCGCGAAAGCTAGGACCGGATGATCGTCTCAATTCCATCTCGCCGTGTGCTCTCGCGATCCCGTTGGAGCACTTTGAGGTGGGATTTCGCCTCCATATCTGGCCCGAACTCCGCCAGACCTTCCGGTACTACGGAGTTGTGCCCGGCCAGCTCAACCCCAACTCTATCGCCATGCTGGTCGGGTACGCGTGCTATCTGCGAGAAGAGGGGATAGAGTTCTCGCTACCCGTCTTCCGCAAGCTCTACACCTTCCGCTGCTCACACGACGTCTCCTTTTTCTCGGGTCTGAACCCTCTCAAACACTACGGTCTTCCGAACAAGAACCACGACTGGGTTCGCCGCTTTATCTTTGTCAGCGGGAGGCTTGGAAACACCCTTCTCGCACCTGTGCAGGAGGAGTCAACCTTTCGCCCCCCGACCCTAGGAGGGCACGAGGCCAAACTGCACCAGTACATCCTGGAGCACGGGATGGACCTCACTTACCTCCGCCGAAATGTCAACTCGCTCCCGCCCATTCCGCAGGGGGAGGGTAAGTTTTCTATACATTCTTCATTCGCTTAGCTTTCGCGGATTTGCTTCCATTGGCTGATTCTTTCGTATTCTTATATAGGCGTACGGGATTTCCCTCTTCACCCGCCGCGTCCCTCTGGGGCTTCCGTGTCCTTTGCACAGGCTGTCGCGGATGCCTGTCGGGAGGAACCCTCCTCCTCCAAGCCTAGCGGAAAGAAGCGAAAACCCGGGGCGCTTACTTCCTCTTCCTCCAAGAAATCGAAAAATCCCTCCTCCGCCAAGGGGAAGGGGGTCCTGGACGAGACCACAGGGGCGAGTGCTCAGACCCAAACCCTGGGGACGGGTGTGCCAGACGAGACTACCCTTCGTGCGGGATCGTCGTTGCCGCCGCCTCCATTGCCCAGGGACCACCGGAACTTCCCCAGCGGCGAGAAGTACGTGGACCCCTCAGGGGCTCCCCTGGTAAAGTGGGACAGGAATGCCAATAGGGTCTCGCTTTCCACCCTCCATCCGTCGTGGATAGAGAGCGACCTCGCCAGTGGTGAGGCTTATGCCATCGCGTATGCCCTCTACGGTCGGGAAGATGCCGAAGTCTACGATGCCGAGACGACTCAGGTTCTCGCCCATGAGACTGCCAGGGCCATGCTGCGGGCGCTTGAACTCGCGCATATGTCTTCGCGCCGAAGCGTCAAACTGGCGCGGAGCTTGAGGAGTCCAGGGCCACTGTTTCCGCCGAGGTGCGTGAACTCAAGGTGAAACTGGAAGCTGCGGAGGCCCTTCTCGCCGATCGCCCTGTCAGAGAGGTATACTCTTTCCCTCCCCGCGAGTGACCTATTGCCGATTGACGCACTTTCTTCTTACCACCTTTATTTTTTCAGGATACCACAGTCGCCGAGATGCTTCGTGCGCGGGTGGCCGGCCTTGAGGAGGAAGTCCGGCTGGTTAGGGCCGAGGCCCAGCGGTCGCGAGAAGCCGAGGTCTCGGCACTCGCCTTGGGGAGTGGGGGGCACTTTTACCCCCACCACGAACTGGAGCAGTTGATGCAGGAGAACGCCCAGAGCGCCGTGAAGCACGCGCTGCAGGTGCTGCGGCGGGCTGGGTGTAAGACCCCCCCCCCCCCCCTCTTTTTTTTTCCGGGTTCAGGGAGGGGGGGATCTTACTGCCCAAAGAAGACCACCCAGCGCTTTCCGGGTGGCGACGTCCCACCTGCTTAGGCACTGAGCGGTCTCTTTGTCAGGCACAAGAATCATAACCTCTCATCAGAACACATAGCGGAAGCAATCAAAAGATGGGCAAACCAAACATACAGCTTATATTTACAACTTAACGGGGCCGAAGCCTATCGTTTACAAAATATTGTCCGTAGACTACATATGCTAAGACAAAAGGGAGTCCTGGGCTCGTCCCTATATACTCGTACTCACATCTCTGAAGATAGAAGGGGAGGCTGGGGTAATCGAACGGATCATCTCCAAGGCTTCCCGGTCAACCTGTGATGTGGGGGCTTCACGCTGTCCCGTCTCCTGTGATTGGTTATAAGAAATAACCGTTAGTCACAGAGCTAAGCAGAAAACACATCCCCCTCCCCGGATCCGTATCCAGGGGGCGGCTAAAGACAGAATTGAAATAGCCGAAGCAAGGAAAGGGTTAGCAGCAGGTAATCATATACATACACATCTATATATATAAAGCGGGGCTCCTGCCCGAATAACCACAATCGCGCGGCATAATAAATCTACAATACTATCGCGCGTATACACACACCCCAGGTTCTCAAGACCTGTACCCACACAAAGACCCTGTGTCGACACAGTTTTTAGACCGCTTTAGTTCAAGCAGGGGAGCTAATCCCGCGGGCCTCACCGATGTGGCCGTCGGTGACAGTGGCCAGTCCTGCCACTTCTGAATGTAGTCGTACCGTATCATTCAGGCCCTCCCGTACAACTTGGTGTACTGAATGGATGTGAGCGACATCCGGCGAACCGATTTTTAGGCCGACCAGCGGAGGCGATACTGCAGGCTCAGAGGGTAATAACCCACTGTGCCCATCTCCCTGTCGCCATGAGTCGTCAACTCACCCGCACCGGTACGAACGGTCTGCGAGCGTGACCGACCCGCCACTTCCAAACAATCTTCACCCGCTTATTTTTAAACGAACCTTTAGGCCACGTGGCAATTCATACTCGACCGGTCGCATGACCTTGGACCGGGAGGCTTAGTGGTATGAGTGCTCCTTGCTTGGGGCTAACTTGGGAGGAGAAACTCGACTCCGAGTTTTCCCCAACTAAGGCCCCGCCGAAGGGAGGATAAGCACCGCATTTGTTGCCACGGCAGCTCTTCACTAGTAAATAAATTAGGCCGAAGCATGGGCCATAATATTTAAACAGAAATGTAGGCCGAAAGCAAAGGCCATGTAATAAACAGAAAGGTAGGCCGAAAGCAAAGGCCATGTAATAAACAGAAAGGTAGGCCGAAAGCAAAGGCCATGTAATAAGGAGAAAGGTAGGCCGAAAGCAAAGGCCATGTAATAAGCAGAAAGGTAGGCCGAAAGCAAAGGCCATGTAATAAACAGAAAGGTAGGCCGAAAGCAAAGGCCATGTAATAAGGACCAGTACGAGACTGGATTTAAACGAAAGTGCTGAATGTAAATGCGGGGGACCAGTACGAGACTGGATTTAAACGAAAGTACAGAAAATAAGTACGGGGGACCAGTGCGAGACTGGATTTAATTGAGAGTACAGAAAATAAGTACGGGGGGACCAGTGCGAGACTGGATTTAATTGAGAGTACAGAAAATAAGTACGGGGGACCAGTGCGAGACTGGATTTAATTGAGAGTACAGAAAATAAGTACGGGGGACCAGTGCGAGACTGGATTTAAACGAAAGTAATTGCATAAGAAGAAATGGTTAGTAGTCCAATCACTCCATAAGAGGAGGCTTCGATCGACGACTCCGTTCTTTTATTATTGTCGCGGCGGGGTTACGTTTTGGTGCTGCGTCGCGATGTCGTTCCGATTTTTGCGTTGCTTCTCCGAGCTTAGTCGATCTTTTTAGTTTAATACGCATAATTTTGGATAAATATTTAAGATATGCGTCGAGGAGACGCCGATTCGTTTTAATGAATTTCGCTCTTTTCCGGGCGTCTATTTTTGTTTGAAAAGGCTTTTGAGGGGTTAAATCACAAGTCCACACCCCCTATCTTTGGTAGTATTTGTAAAATACCTATATTTAGTGCCCCTAATTTTTGGGGATTTTTAGAAACACATTTGGGCATTTTAATACCTAAAATAGACTTTATATTGGGTTTTAAAAATAGTAAAACCCCTCCTAAAAATCCCAAAAAATTACAGGGGGTGCCCCCAAGGGTGAGGCACATTTTTCATATAGAAAAGTTTTCCTGAAAGGGCCCCATTTTTCCTCAGAAAAATGGAGAAGCCTATAGGGTGTTTGGGGTGCAAATAGAGGCAGGGAGGGACCTGGGGGCGCCGCACCGGGCGCCGTCCTTTGTCCCCACAGCGGATCCACAGCGGATCCGCTGTGGGGGCACTCAAACCCACGCGGGGGCGGGAGTTAAGGCTACAGGAGCCGTTGATCTCCCGGGGGAGATCGAACGGCTCCCGTCAGCCCTGACGGGAGACGGCCGCTGCCGCCGCCGGCAGCGGCCGGTTGTGGCCGGCGCCGCCCCCGGTCGGTGCGCCGGGGGCGGGCGACCACTCCGGTGGTGGTCCGGCGGCCTGGCACCGCCGGCCACCGCCGGGGGAGGGATTAAAAGGGGCGGGCGGCGGCGACGTGGCCTGCATGGGCCATGCAGGCCGCGGTGCCGCCGCTCCTGCCGAGTGCTGCCCTCCCGGCCGCCACTGGACGGGGCGCCGGGAAGGGGGCAACCCTCTGGCGGTGGCCCGGCGGCCTGGAGCCGCCGGCCGCCGCCGGGGGGTTTGGCTATTCCTATACAGGAAAGCAGGGGAGGCGGGGAAGGCCACGGGTGCCGCCGGCGGCCCGGCCGCCTCCCCAGCGCCGGCGCCGAGGTCCCCGACGGGGACCTGTTGACCTCCTCCCCCCCCCCCCCCCCCCCCCAGCGCCACCACCGGCGCTGGGGGAGAGTAGGTCTTCTGCCGGCCTCCTCCCCGAGCCTTGCCAAGGCTCGGGCGGCGGCCGGCGGCGCTCCGGCGGCAGGGGAGATGGGGGTTCTACCCTAGAGGTGGGAAGGAGGAGGAGGAAGTCTCTACCTGGGGTGGAGGGGGTGCTCGGGAGGAGGAAGGGTGGTGGTGGCCGGCCATGGAGGAGGAAGAGGAGGGTGGTGGCGGCTTGGCTCCGGCTAGCTCCGGCGAGGGGGGTGGCCGGCTGGGTTGGGGTGCTGGCAGAGGGGAGCTGAGGGAGAGAGAGAGAGAGAGAGAGAGGGGTGGTGTGTGTGGGGGGGAAATAGAGAGGGCTGCCCCTCCTTTTATAGGGAGGGGGAAGCTCTCCTCCCCCCCCCCCCCCCCCCCCCTTCCTCTTCCTCCACGTGGGGATAAGGGAGGGGGAGATATTTCTCCCCCTCCCCTCCCTCCTCTCTCTCCTGCCCAAATAGGGGGGCTGCCCATGAATAGGCAGCCCTTCCTTTTTGGGGGAGGGGCTTCTCTTCCCCCCCCCCCCCCCCCTTTTTTTTTCTTTTCGTCTCTTTCCTAAGTAATTTCAGACTAGGGGGGGGGGGTTTGACCAAGTCAACTTAGGGCGGGGTCCTCCTCGGCTCCCGGGACATGATAAGAGTCGCCGGGGCCGATGCCGGGTTCGTGTGCTTTATATTTCGTGCGTTGCACTGAGGCGATTTGCATAGGACTAAAATGGCATACCCTCCATACGACCTCGTATCGAGACGCAACGAGTTCCGTTGTGCTCGTATTGTCCATACGAGTCTATCGGAACTGACGGAAGTTAATTCGGGGTTCGTACGGCCACTATTCATAATAATGAGGTAGTGGTGCGCTACGATACCCGAAATGGTCGTTTTCTCCAAACGACCTCGGATCGAAGTGCAACGAATTCCGTTGCGCTCGTATTGTCCATACGAGTCCAACGGAACAGACGGAAGACAATTCGGGGTTCGTACGGCCACTATTCATAATAATGAGGTAGTGGTGCGCTACGATACCCGAAATGGTCGTTTTCTCCAAACGACCTCGGATCGAAGTGCAACGAATTCCGTTGTGCTCGTATTGTCCATACGAGTCCAACGGAACTGACGGAAGTTAATTCGGGGTTCGTACGGCCACTATTCATAATAATGGGGTAGTGGTGCGCTACGATACCCGAAATGGTCGTTTTCTCCAAACGACCTCGGATCGAAGTGCAACGAATTCCGTTGCGCTCGTATTGTCCATACGAGTCCAACGGAACTGACGGAAGTTAATTCGGGGTTCGTACGGCCACTATTCATAATAATGGGGTAGTGGTGCGCTACGATACCCGAAATGGTCATTTTCTCCAAACGACCTCGGATCGAAGTGCAACGAATTCCGTTGCGCTCGTATTGTCCATACGAGTCCAACGGAACTGACGGAAGTTAATTCGGGGTTCGTACGGCCACTATTCATAATAATGGGGTAGTGGTGCGCTACGATACCCGAAATGGTCGTTTTCTACTGCTCGGGCCTACTTTTATTGGGCTCACTAGGGTCTAGTGGCCCAATAAAAGTCGGGATGTTACACTGGGTATCTGAAGGAGGAGGCCGAGTGCCTCTCGGCCCGGCAAGTCGTCCCCGAGCTTTAAATTCCGATCCCCTTCCCAGAGGGTGAGGACGGCGAGCCGCGAGATGACGCCCTCCTCCAGGATTCAGGCGAGAGCGAAGGATCTTCTGGCGAGAAGACTGCCGACCCATGAGATGGGCCCTGTGTTTTTTACTCTTTTTTATTTATCATTTTGAATGTAATCATGAACCGGACGAGTCCCCTTAAGAGATATACATGGATTACAATTTTTGTGCTATCTTATTTTTTCTCATTCGCCGCTATATCTCGCTAGGCTCATTAGGACGCTAGGCCGTAGTGTAACTATCTTGTCCATTCGTCGAATGCTCGATGATGACATAGGATGCATCGCTCTTTTCGACTTCTCGCTACCGAGTGAACCTTCGGACCATTCGTGCATCACGGGGTTTCGCTCAGGTAGTCATGAAAGTGGGGTGAGATCACCTTTCCGGCGCGTGGTCTATGCGAGTGCTCTTGAGGTCACCCCTTGAGAATTTAGAACCTGCCACCGGGTGAGCCTTCGGACCTGCCAGCTAGATGAGATCCTGGACAGCGGGTCTGCTCGGGGCCATCTTTCATTCCACATAGAACCTGCCACCGAGTGAGCCTTCGGACCTGCCAGCTAGATGAGAGCCTGGACAGCGGGTCTGCTCGGGGCCATCTTTACTTCCACATAGAACCTGCCACCGAGTGAGCCTTCGGACCTGCCAGCTAGATGAGAGCCTGGACAGCGGGTCTGCTCGGGGCCATCTTTCCTTCCACATAGAACCTGCCACCGAGTGAGCCTTCGGACCTGCCAGCTAGATGAGAGCCTGGACAGCGGGTCTGCTCGGGGCCATCTTTCCTTCCACATAGAACCTGCCACCGAGTGAGCCTTCGGACCTGCCAGCTAGATGAGAGCCTGGACAGCGGGTCTGCTCGGGGCCATCTTTCCTTCCACATAGAACCTGCCACCGAGTGAGCCTTCGGACCTGCCAACTAGATGAGAGCCTGGACAGCGGGTCTGCTCGGGGCCATCTTTGGAGCTTTCGGGGTTTTTCCTACAAGCTGCAGCGTCAATCTCAAACACATGTTAAACAAAATATTCTTATTTCAAGACACTTTTATTACATAGTTTTAGGGATAGAAACGTTTAAGATCGTCACCACTCCATGTGTGGCTGAGGGGTTGGCCCTCCACATTCTGAAGGCGGTACCCCCCAGATTTTAGCGCCTCTTCTACGACGTAGGGACCTTCCCAGTTGGGATTGAGCTTTCCCACGGTGGCAGACCTTCCATCCGCGTCAACCTTTTTGAGTACTAGGTCCCCTTTCTCGAATTGCTTGACCCTGATGTGCTTGTCGAAATACTTGGCCATCCGCCGCTTGATCTCTTCTTGGTGAATGGCTGCTAGATCCCGGGCTTCTTCGATGAGGTCGAGGGAGAGCCGCAACTCCTCTTCGTTCCCACCTCTCCAATCTTCCTCTCCATTCGTGGCGGCCTTTACCCGTGCCGTCATGACTTCGAACTCTATGGGAATGACGGCCTCGCAGCCGTGAGAGAGCTTGAAAGGGGTCTCTCCAGTGGCGGTGTTGGGGGTGGTTCTTAAAGCCCACAGGACCGAGGGGAGCTGCTCCACCCAATTGCCCTTAAGATTTTCCACCTTCTTCTTGAGCAAGTTCACGATAATCTTGTTTGCCGCCTCCACCTGCCCGTTGCTCCTGGGATGGTGGACTGATGCAAACCTGAGGTCTATCCCCAGCTGGCTACAAAAACTGATGAACTCCTCGCTTGCGAACTGAGGACCGTTGTCCGTGACTATGGCCTGCGGAAGACCATGCCGACAGATGATCTCCCCCCCATATGAAGTTGCGGACCACCTGGGAGGTGACCTTAGCCAGCGCCTTGACCTCCAACCATTTTGAGAAGTAGTCGATCATGACTAAGAGAAATCTCTTCTGCCCACTAGCCTGGGGGAAGGGTCCTACCAGATCCATCCCCCATATGGCAAATGGCCAGGGTGCCGTGATACTTCTTAGCCTCTGAGCTGGCATGAGCTGAAGCGGGGCGAACATCTGACATTTCTGGCATTTCTTAGTGAAGGCCGCCGCATCTCTACTCAAGGTCGGCCAAAAGTACCCCTGCCTCATTATTCTCGCCTCCAATATCCTGCTCCCCGAGTGGCTGCCACACTCGCCGGAGTGAACTTCTTCCAAGATACTCGGGACTTCATCTTCCGAGATGCATCGGGCTAAGAGGCCCGAGAGGGTCTTCCGATACAGATCCCCCTCATGGAGCACGTAGTAGGCGGACTTGTACCGGAAGCGCCTTTGGTCTGGAACATCCTCCGGGAATTTTCCTGTTGCCAGGAAGGCAACGAAGGGATCCTTCCAAGAGGGCCGCTGCTCTATTTCCATGAGTTCCCCTTCCTCGATCGAAGGACGGAACAGATCTGTTATGGTTCCTCCGGCTCGGGGACCGGCCTTGGCCAAGCGATCCGCCTGGGTGCTCTCCTCCCGAGGGATATGCCTGATGGAGAAAGTCTTGAACGCTCCAATGAGGCTTCTCACTTTGGCTAAGTATCTTATGAGTGTAGGTTCCCTCGTCTCGAACTCCCCCTTGATCTGAGAGGCTATTATCATTGAGTCGGTAAGAACCTCCACATCATGAACTCCCAGTTCCCGGGCCAGACGCAAGCCAGCGATCACCGCCTCATACTCCGCCTGGTTGTTGGTGATTGGGAAATGGATCACTAGCGTCTGTTCAATCTTTATCCCATGGGGGCTTTCCAACACCACCCCTCCTCCGAGAGAATTTTTGCCTGAAGCCCCGTCCACCAGCAGCTTCCACGGAACATGTCGAGGGGCTCCGTTCTCTTCCATCTCGGCCACATAATCTGCCATGAAATCCGCCACTACCTGTGCCTTCATGGATAGCCGGGGGACGAAGGTGATGTTAAATTCACTTAACTCTATCGACCACTTTGCGAGCCTCCCCGAGTGCTCTACTCCCTCGAAAATCTGGCGGAGGGGGTGGTCGGTCACCACTTGAATCGAATGAGCCTGGAAGTACGGCCTGAGCTTCCTCGCCGCGACGACCAGAGTGAAGGCCAGCTTCTCTAGAATTGGGTACCTGAGTTCCGCCTCCCTCAGGACCCTACTCACGTAGTAGATGGGCAGCTGCTTCTTGCCTTCTTCCCGGACCAGAACGGAGCTTACGGCCTCAGCCCCGACCCTGAGGTATAAGGCTAGGTCCTCCCCCTCCTTGGGGCCCTGGAGCAGCGGAACCTGGGTGAGCTGGCCTTTCAAGGCCTGGAAGGCCTCCTCGCATTCTTTTGTCCATTCGAATTTCCGGTTACCTCGTAACGTTTTGAAGAAGGGGGAGCATTTCTCCCCGGCCCGGGAGAGAAACCTGCTCAACCCTGCGAGCTTTCCCGTCAGGCGCTGGACCTCCTTGGCGTTCCGAGGCGATCCCAACTCCATGATAGCTCTGACCTTGTCTGGGTTAGGCTCTACCTCGGAATGGGTGAGGAGGTGTCCCAGGAACTTCCCCTTGCTGGCCCTGAACACACACTTCAGGGGGTTCAGGCGCATCTTGTACTTGCGAAGGGTGGCGAAGGTTTCCTCGAGGTCTTGTAGGTGAATGCTCACGCTCTTGCTCTTTACCATGAGGTCATCTACGTAAACCTCCAAGTTCCTTCCCCTTTGCTCCTTGAAAACTCGGTCCATCATCTTCTGGTAGGTTGCCCCTGCATTTTTCAGCCCAAAGGGCATCATCTTATAACAGTAGCACCCCTCCCGGGTGATGAACGAGACATCTTTGATATCCGGGGGGTGCATCCTGATCTGGTGATAACCTGAAAAAGCATCAAAAAAACTCATCACAGAAAAACCGACGGCTGAGTCAACCAGCGCGTCGATCCGAGGCAGGGGATAACAATCCTTAGGGCAGGCTTTGTTTAACAGAGAAAAATCAACACACATACGCCAGTGGCCATCGGCCTTTCCTACCATGACGACATTGGAGACCCAGCCTGGGTACTGGATCTCCGATACAAAACCTGCTTCGAGGAGCTTGGCCACCTCCTCGCGGATTGGTTCTTCAAGTTTGTCGGCGATGGTCCTCCTCTTCTGCCGGATGGGGCGGGCTCCTGACTCAAGGTTGAGACGATGGCAAGCCACGTCCGCATCGATGCCTGGCATGTCTGCTGCGCTCCATGCGAAGATGTCCACGTTCTTCTGGATGCACTCCAGCATCCTCCTTTGGTCCTCCGGGCCAAGGCCCCCGCTGATCCGCATCTTCTCCACCCTTCCTGCCTGAGTGATGACCTCCATCTCAACTATCTCTTCCGCCGCCTTCAACCGAGCCGGCTCTTCCTCCACTGCACCTTCCTCCTCCATCGGTTCGACCTACTCCTCCTGAGCTACCTCCCTCTCCTTTCTTCGGGCACTACCCTCTTCCTCTTCACCCCTCTTCCCCACTCCTTCTTCTGGCCCCTCCGGCCTCCTCATCTCTTCATCCATCTTCTCAGCCTCCGCCATCCAAGAGATGGTATTAACGGCAGTCACATAGCACTGCCTAGCCACCTTTGCATCTCCCCGGATTCGGATCTGGACTCCTCCACTATGGAACTTCAAGCACTGGTGGTATGATGAGGGCACACATCGAAAGGCACTGATGAGGGGGCGCCCAAATATGGCATTGTAGCTGCTCGGAGCGTCAACGATGACGAACCGGCAGTTCCTCGGGACCCCTCCTAGCGTCACCTGGAGGCCGACACCTCCCTTAACCTCCTTCCTTTCACCTGAGAAACCGAACAACGGCCCATCAGAGGCCTGCACCCTCTTCTTCTCCACCTCCATCGCATCGAAAGCTTTCTTGAAGATAACATTCACCGAGCTCCCATTGTCCACCAGGATCCTAGAGACCGTGAAGTTTTCTATCGCCGTCTGGATCACCAGGGCGTCGCAGAACGGGTCCTCATAATCGGGCATATCTTCCGAGGAGAAGATGATCTTCTCCGTGGGGGGTGGGGTCTGAGAAGTTGACGCGACGTCTCTCCGGAACATTGCTTGGAAGCTCCTCTTGCGAGAGGCCTCTATCCCAACCCCACCATGAATCACCCCGATTCCCCCTGGCTCCTGTATCCACCCTGTCCTCGCATCGGTCCTCTTCTGCCTCTGGGAGCACTTCCTCGATCCTGTCCTGCTGCCGCCGTGGCTGACCTCTCCCTTTCATCTCCAAGAATTCTGGGCAGGTGGCGGTCGCGTGACCTTCTTCCTGGTGAAAGTCACAATAGGGCAACGCCACCATGTCCCCTCTTCCTGCTCTTCCTCTCCCTCCTCTTGCTCCTCTACCTCCTCTTCCTCGGCCTACTGCCATAGCTTGCTCCCTTGGGGGGGGGGGTGAGGGGGTCTGGGACCTTGTCTCCACCCCAGATTCAATCCTCCTACCTCTCTTCCTTGGTACCCCCCTTCCTGACCTCTCGCCGGTCCTTCCTGGTGCCTCCAGCCCAACCTGTTGTTGGGCTCTTGATTCCTCCAATTCCGAGGCGGTCTTTCGAACCCCTGACCCCTGGGTTCCTCTCGCCTTCTCCCTTCTTGCTGCCTCACCTCAGGCTCGCTCATCTTTGCCAACCTTTTGTAGAATTCTGGGTTAGCCGCCTCCCCTTCAATCTCCTCTACTGCTCGCTCCATCAACTCCTCAAAGGACAAAGGATGCCTTCTCTTCAGGTCCATCTTGAAAAACCCATCTCGCAACCCTATGATGAACGCCATCTTGAGGGCGAATCCTGGCACCTCCTGCACAAGGTGTATCTCCTCCTGGAACCTATCCACGTAATGTGCCAGGGATTCCCCCTCCCTCTACCTGATCTTGAAGAGAGCCTCCGCATCCTTCTTCCTCTTCTTTGATGTCGAGAAGCGCAGTCGGAAGCTTCAGCGCAGATCATCGAACGCGTAGATGGAACCTGCGAGAAGCTGGTGGAACCAGTCCCTTGCTTTCTCCTTCAGGGTGGTAGCGAAGAGTCGACATTGAAAAGCATCCGACATGGGAAGGATTGATGTCATGTCCTCAAACCACTGCAGGTGCACGAATGGATCCTCCTTGCCGGTGTAGTAGGACATCTCCGGCCCACTAAACCCCTCTGACACTGGGGCCGAGAGGATCATCTCGCAAAAGGGGCTCCCTTCCCCTGCTCGGCGAATGGTCCTCTCGCGCGGAGCCAGCTCGCACACCTCAGCACTCGCCAGGCAGCTGAACAGCTGCCGCCCGGGGAGATCTCGCGCACTTCCTTCTGCTGGCACCTCCTTCCCCGGCCGCTGCCCCGGTGCGTTCTCGCCGATCTGCAGGGGCGGAACCACGGGGACTGCCGGGGTCTCACACTCGCTCCGCCCAGCGAGAACTGTCTGCAGGACTTCCCGCTTGAACTTCTCAAACATCTCCAGCCACTCCCCTGTTGCTGGCGGCTGCGAGTGACCTGAGTCAGAACCATTTCCCCCATCTCCTGTCATCGAACCTAGCTTGAGATTTTCCTTCATCAGCTACGGTCCACGCTCACCGCACCAAAAATGTTGAAACCAGCAACTGGTCTCCCGAGTTCGGACCCACTGGGGGGTGTAGCCGACGCTTACTTCTCCCTCCCTAGACTCTCTGACCGGTGGATGAGAAACTTGGAATAGACCCAAGGCTGTAGCGAGGAGGTCCCGCCACACACCCGGAAGATCTTAGAGAGCTTCCCCTCCCAAACCAAAGCTCAGTCGGGCACCTTGGGGGACACGGACTGCCAACCAAAACTAGCCTGGAGGAGAGGACTCTCAAGGAATCAGATCTTCTCCAAGGTGCCCTTAAGGGTCTATTTATAGATTTTTCTAGGCTGGTCTGCAAATAACATGAATCCGCCTTTTAGTTTTACTAACCGCACCCCAAATTGGTCTGCTAATAGCCTAACTCCGCTGTTCCGAAGGGCTATTTGCAGCCCACAGGGGGTATCATGGTCATTTCCTCCTCAAATCATCTTGGGCGAGTGGTCCGTGAGGGCACCACCCGCTGGGCACCCGCTTAGCTGGGCGAATGCCCACACTTCCGGGCGAGTGGTCCGCAAGGGCACCACTCGCCTAGCTCCTTCTCTCCTGCAGCTTACCCCCACTAACCCGGGGGTGTTCTCACCTGCCTGAGCTGGGGCGAATGATCTGACTGGCCTAGGTCTCGCCTGTTGGTCTATGGGACCCACTCGGCGAATACGGGTTGTACACTCCAGCTCTACTCAGGCGGCGACAGATCATTCCCCTCCTTCCTCCACCCTCTCCGGCTCCCAGCGTTTTTTCTCCTTGTGATTTTTTCGATTGCTCTACCTCCGCCGTTCGATGTACCTACGCCGTTCACTCTACCTCAGGTAATGGAGTTCTATTCTGCCTCTTAGTAGAAGACAACACATAGGCATCGAATCTCACATCTTCTGTGCATCTAGGGCAACCATTTTTGGCGACCTAGTTGGACAATCGTGCATTTTTTCGGTTTTCTTTAGGGATACTTGGCTGGATCTTCACCTTCAGGTGATCTATCCCTTTTATTCCTTACTCTGAACTATATAGAGCATTTATTTCCGGTTTGTTCAAAAATTGTTATTCACTTGATAACATCTTAATCACGGTTTTTGGCAAGTGGATTATAGATTGTTTTTGGTAACATCTTAATCACGGTTTGACTAACTATAATCCATAGATGACATCAATTGATAAGTATTTTTCTCTTTTTATTGCATCCACAACTATAATCCTGTGGCTTCCATTATTACCTATTTTTGGGCAGGAAATAGTTTGTGGTAGGAAACTATAATCATGTGGTAGGTAACATGTTCACCATTGTAATGTGGTAGGTTGTATTTTTGTTGATGGAATATGGTGTTCCAGATTAGACCAAAAATTGTTACTTTTAGTTGTGGATTACTTATTTCCAAGATTATAGCTTTCTTTGAAAGGTGGTGGGACAATTGTGTTTGTGTGTTATACGTGATTAATTATTATTGCATATATGTTAATGTATGTGTTTATTTCTTCGTGTTTGGATGGATATTATTGTATATTTGTTTATATGTAGATGGATGAACTAAAGAAGCGTCGTAGACGTAGGAGAGGAGCAGTGGCAGCGGCACTTGCTGAGGCCGCTGTAGTTTTGATGAAACACAAGATTGCAAGAGAGCTTATTATAGAGCACGATGCTAAGACTATTTTAAGGAGGACGTTGTTTGCTCGATTATATAGTGGAACAGATATCAACTGTTTTAATCAACTACGTATGAATAAAAGCTCTTTTGAAACATTATGTAACATTCTAATCGGTCATAGACTATTAAGAGACATCCAGAATGTTGCAGTTAGAGAGTTAGTTAGTATATTTTTATATGTCTTAGCTCACAATAAGAAATTCTGGGTTTCTTAAGTCATATTGTCCTTTTTGGTGTGTGTTTGATGTATTCTTGTTTCTAATATGATATCGTGCAACACAAATATGGTGTAATTTTATTGATTACTGTAATTTGTTTAATTTATTTTATTCTATGCATGACTAAAATGCAGACAGTGGATGGATAAAAGCAAAGGAAAATGTGTCAAAGCTAGTGAACGGTCTTATGTTCCCTGGACATCACAGATGGACTGTGCTTTATCCACAGCTCTCCTCGAACAACAGAGTTTGGGGAACAAGGCAGCTAGTGGATGGAAAAGTGTTGCCTACACAGCGGCAATTCAAGCATTAAAGGAGGATTGCAACGTCGAAATAAGTAAGGAGAAGATAATGGCTCGAATAAAAACATGGAATAAATACTACCAAGAGATATCAACAATGATAGATACTAGTGGATTTGGCTGGGATTGGGAGCGCAATGTGGTGAAGGTAGACAGTGAAGATGTCTGGGCCAACTATGTTCAGGTAATATTTTAATTTGACAATTACTTACATGTTTAGAAATTTTGAAAATTTACGAGTCTAATTTAAACTAAACTTGTAAGCACACCCGACAGTAAAACATTATCGTGGCAAAGTGATCGTGAATTGGGGCGACTTAGCTATGATATGTGGGGTTGATAGAGCTACTGGAGCTCATGCTGCTACTGCATCGGAGTCAATGAACGAGATCCACATTGATGATTCGGTGGAAGACAATGTGGTTGAGGAGGTCGAGCCACATCCCCAGAAGAAGAAGAAAACATCTGCGGTATATGTTATTGCGGATGCTATTTCTGCAATAGCGAGGAACATGGAGCATGAAAACAGTTTGCCTTCTCAGCCACCGCCTCCGATCTCAAAGGCAGACAGGATATATGCGGCCATTGCAGCTATTACAGATCTGACTAAGGCTGAGGCCATACAGGCTATCGATATGCTGAGTGTTGACGACACGAAGAGCGACGTGTTCATCGCTTTACCGGTGCCAATTAGGAGGACCTAGCTCCGCGTACATTTACTCGATTGATTATATATGAACTTATGTTTTGTATGCTGCGGACTTTTTTTATGCGGTGGACTTATGTTTTGTATGATGTTAATGCGGACTTCTATTTTAATTCTGATATTTTAATCCTGTTTAAAATTTAATTTTAAATTTATAAATTTTAAATTTCAATTCCGTCCATTGAATTCTGACATACAGTCGAACAGCAGAATTATCTATTCCAATTCTGTTGACAAAATTTCTGCAGTTAGCAGAACAGCAGAATTGGAATTGAAGTCAATTCCAATTCCTGCGGGAATCAGAATTGACTTCAATTTCAATTCCTGCATCTCATTTCCTGCGAAACGAACGGAGCCTAAATGATTTGTTAATAAAAAATATTTGCTAACATTCATTCTCAAAATTGCTGAGTTGCTAATAGCAAAACATGTTTTGCTTATAACAACGCTCTAAAAATTTTGATTTTGAAATGAGTATTTAATCTGCATACAATAAAATTTGGGCAATGTTATAAGCAGTCTTATAACCGCTAAACACAGTTCATTGATATGCACAGTCCAATAAATTTAAGTGTTTTTAGGATTGCAAATAACCGTTTTAAATATTTTTAGGACTGTAAATAGTTGTATTAGGACTGCTAATAAGATCGCCCTGAAATTTGAAGAAACCAAAAGTGAATTTTTTTTTTTAATATTTTTCTAAACCTCGTCACGTGACTTGTTCCTCACAAAATTAATTGGGTCAGTGCGGAATCTGCTAGGAGGGAGCTGATACGGTCCATCAGAGCCGTTGCCTTTAAAGAGGGGCACACGTGGGGCCATTTAAAGCGGCGGCTAAGTACACTAACGAATCCACGAATTTGACGGCTGGGATTAAAGTGCATGCCGCCGTCCTCTACAAACTTTCATTCAATAGTAAACGGGATGCTCAAAGATTTTCAAATTAATTTCAGTTAGTTTTGAGCAGACTTTTGAGTTCGAGAGGATTCCAGTACTCGCCAATCGCCGGATCAAATATTCGTTAGTGTCACGGGAAATAAATGAGAACTAAAATTTACATTAGTCGGGAAGCGCCTTTCATCATTTGTGTGACAGAGCGCAAATTTTAGACAAAATTAGAAGGTGATTGTTATCCGCACTACAGTTTTGGCTATCCGCACTTTTTTTTGCATGAGTTATTACGCGCCTTTTTGAAATACGTCTTGTACATGAATTTTTAAGAAAAATGTTCAACGCGAAAATTGTAGATGCATGTACAACCAAAAATTCGCTATAGTTATGCGAATATTTCAATCAGGGCGGCAATACGTTTTGTGCGTGCATTTTTAGGAAAAGTGTTCAACACGAAAGTTGTAGATCTTGATGAGATCTACAACTTTCGTGTTGATCATTTTTCCTAAAAATGCTTGTACAAGATGTATTTCTAAAAGGCGCGTAATAATTCAAACAAAAAAAGTGCGAATAGCCAAAACTGTAGTGCGGATAACAATCACCAATTAGAATTTCAATCCCTAAGTTTTTATGTTTGTAAGAAATCAGTTCCTAAATCTTTTTCTGAATTCCAATTCCGTTGACTGAATTTAATTTTACAGCCGAACAACATAATTGAAATTTTGTATAAAGCCAATTCATGTAGATGTTATTTTTCGTCGAAAAGCCAATTTCTTTCAAACGAACGGCCCTTAAAAAATTGGTCTCTAAATTCTTATTCCTTTAAGAAATCAATCCTTAAACTTTTTTACTTCAAGAAACCGGCCTACAAACTTGAACACTTTTTACTAGTTTGTTCCTTGAATGAATTTCAGCCATTTTTTAAAGCATGGGTCAAATGTATTTGACTATCTTATGCTCTGTTTGGTACAGTGGGGACGGGCATGAACGCGGTGGTAAAATCGTCATTCATGAACGAAACATCTAAGGAACTTCATTCACTTGAACATAAAAGCGGATGAAGTTCCTTAGGTGTCTGTTTACGAATGACGATTTTACCATTAGGCTTCGTTTGGCGCAGTCGTGAACACATGAGTTAAACCGTCATTCGTTATCTACCACCTAAAAAATTTCATCCGTTTGAACATAAAAGTGGATGAAGTTCCTTAGATGGGCATTAAGACAGTTAAACTCTCATGTTCATAGCCGCCACCATCATGCCAAACCCGTTTGGGCAAACTTACTTTCACCGGTCAAGCGGTCACGACCCCATGAACTGGACCTTAATTAAGGTCCGGTTCATGCGGTCGTGACCGCTTGACCGGTGAAAATAAGTCCCCCCCAAACGGAGCCTTAATCAGCTTAATTTTTACTTTTCCGTGAGGAATGTTAGACAACGTTAATTTGAGAACTGAAATTATAAAATTAATAACACTTAAGAACTAAAATCCTAAAGTAAAAAAACTAAGAGACTGAAATATTGAAGTAAAAAATTAAAAGACTGAAATCTTAAAGTAGATAAACCTTGAGTACCAAAATGAGAATTTTGCCTAGATTTTATTTCAGCCGAATGATAAAAAATAAATCTAAATATTTAAATAATAATATAAATTTTAAAGTGAACAAAAAGTATATAATTCTCCGAAAGATCAAAGTAAATAAAGGCGGTTGTTATTCGCAGACCAGGTTTCTCTATCCGCAAAGTATTACTATTCACATTTCTAAAGATTCCCGGATTTACTATTCACAACCAAAGTTTTTATTCGCAGATCAATACAAAAAACAGTGCAAATTTTACTTTTCCGTTGGGAGTTACCATACGCTTGAAGAACATGTGTTCCACGAGATCACGTCTCTTTCAGACATTTCGCCGAACACTCTGCCCGCGCTATCCAACAATCATTGTAATCATGTTTGAAAATACACAATGTAACAAAAACAAATAGCAAATAAAAAACAAAGTAAATGCAATAGGCTCTAGTTATTTTTTAAACCTAACTTTTTGTTTCCCTGAATCATATTGGTTGCAGGAGCCGCAACTCTCTCATCCCTGCCCTGACGTTTTTCTTCCCCTTAGTTTTTTTTTTCTCTTTTTCTTGCGCACCACAAGACAGGTTCCTGGCTTATCCAGTTGGGTGGAACCCGTGCTGCCGTTGGTGGAGGTCCATATCGCAGGGAGGCCGCCGGGCCGACCACAAGCGTTGGAGTCGTAGGAGATCAGACCGTGAAAGTGAAGGTCTTCAGTTTGCCCGAGATCTAGGCCGAAGTTCAAGGAGGTCGTCGGACTGGTTGGGGACGCCTTCTTCGCCGGAGAGGGTGGGAGTCTCCTTCTCCGATTACCTGGTAAACGGTGCATTCTTAGCCGGCGGCGAGCAGGAGGTTTTCGAGAGAGCGAGGGTTTTCGGTGAGATGCCGAGCGGGAGAGTTAGATAGGCGGTTAGAAGGGGAGAATGAAAATTAGAGGTTTGAACATTTGGTTTGTAAATAGAAGTTTTAAAAAACGAAAAGGATTCATATACACCAAAAAATGTGAAACTTTTGGTCTGAGGATAGCCAAACGTGGTCTGCGGATAATTACAATGGCCTAAATAAATCACTAATGTAGGTAAAGTTACAATATAATATTTTATACTTAAGATATGAGGAAAGAAGACCAAAACTCTCAATAATTCCATCTCGGACAAGTTAAACTCCTCTAAAAACGAAGTCCGACGGCCAAAGTGGTCACAAACTCGCGGAAGGAGCCGGATGACAACATATTGGGTCCACGAAAGCGAGGGCAATCTCTATATCCACATCTATATTGAGTAATGGTGAGATGCAAGTGTGCGTTGGGAGACGAAAGAGTACGTCGAGTTCAAGTTGCGACGGTCGACGAAAGTTTATGGCGCGCGAGGCGGCCGACAAAGGTGTGTGCGCACCATGGTCCACGAAGGTGGGCGTGCAATGATTGATGAAGTCTCAGGTATATGAAAATTTTCCAATTTTTTAATCTGGGCAAGTGCAGGGTATACAATTCACTAATAGCAAGACAATAGAAAATAAATAAGAGTGTAAAAGAAGAGTGATAATTTCAGTGTCATCCATATAAAACTCGGATCCAGATTCTCTCCATTTGGGTGAAATGATTTGGGTGAAATGGATAGTATCAATTTCATGGTGTGGATGCATTCTCACTTGATCTAATGGTGGGAAATTTTTTGATTAAAAAAAAATATAAAAGGATGGAATTAATGAACCCATCGGATCAGCAAGAAGACTGTGAAATGGATACTAACAATTTCACTTCAAATGGAGAGGATCCCCGTGGATAAAACTCATGCATACACATAAAAACAAGTTTAAGCGCCCACAATGCTAGGCTCGGGGAAGTTAAGGTTCAGCTCGCAATAATCAAAAGATGGAGGATTTATTTGCAAAAATACATGACTATTCTTCCTCAGCCCGACCACTCAGAGAGATCATAGAAACTGAAAACCCCAATCTTAGCATGATAGAATATTGTAGCCGCGAGGAATAACAAGTGCAACTCTCTCTCTCTCTCTCTCTCTCTCTCTCTCTCTCTCTCTCTCTCTCTCTCTCTCTCTAAAACAACAATGACTATGATGACAACAATGACATTTGGCAACAAGAGTCGCACCTTCGCAGACGAGAATGTAGGTCGTCGCATTCGCAACAGATCAGCGAGCAAGAGAGGCATAGTGGCAAGAGAGTCTTTGTCAGTAATTTGGATATTCACCCAAATACAATAACTCATGAATTGTAATCTCTCTTAATATTGTATCCCTCAACTATGCAAACTTAAGAATAGAACATGGATCTATGTTTGATATAGTAGATTGTTTGTGGGGTGGGCCCATGATTGCATCCCTATATTTAATATAGTGTATACGATGGGAATTACGACACACACACACCGACTTATGCGATAATCGAAACCGTTCATCTTATGTGGATAGATGATCCGAGCATTAGTTGTTCTTTTCATTTTTCATTTCGAGTTGTATTTTTATTTATTTTTGAGTCGCAGCGACCGGTCAATCATAGTCGTTTCGTTGCCCCCAGTATACTTCTTTGTTCTTTTGTCGCAATCAACCTATCCACCACCACCACTATGCAAACTTTAGACTTTGAAGATGACTTCCTGCTCTCTAACTTTCAACACCTCCCTGACGTTCCTGCATATACGACCACCGCATCTTCCTACAACTCTTTATCTACCAACGCTAGTCCATACGGTCACACCCCCACAACCTGAAAGCTCGCAATCAACAAGGTAGGTATTTTAGGTACACATTTCAAATATTGCAAATAAATATTGCAGGAGAGAATCAAAACAAACTTTTTTTTTTTATTTCAGTTAAAACATTCTTTTTACATGACTTACAAAATTCCACTTCATATTTACATTACTCCTAACAAAGTTATAATATTTAGATATTTATTTTCTATTTTCTCCTTCCTTCATCTATCCTTACAAGAAAATTTGTAGACTGCGAGTCTACCGGACAACATTTGATAATATAATTTAATTACTAAATATGAAAAGAATAGTGATAGAGCAGTTGCAAATAAAATAACATTAATATTGCTTGAGTAATTGTCAGAGTAAACTCTCAAACATCACACAACCCGAATATTCAGATTAGTTTAAATTTCATAGTTAACATGTTTCTTGTCTAACTAGCTCATTGGTCAGGTAAATTTAGGGTCAGTGATCACACTATGTACTACACCATCTTCCTTTCGGGTCCTAGAGCAATGGAAATAGTTAAATTCCGCAGCATAAGTGTAAGGTTTTATTAACTTTTGGTGTCACAATCTTATTGATGCATACATTGCTCAAGTTTATTATCTTATGTTCAAAGGGGTCTAATCTTATATATTTTTTAACATTATTATGTCATCATTTATAATATGTTGGTTGACCTAACTAAGATGACTCGGTACATGACCTATAAAAGTGACACCTCACAACCACACATTGCCCCAACCAAAAATGAATGTAGAGGAGCATAAAATGCCCGAAAGAAGCTTTTAAAAGATTTAGAACTTTAATCATAGACCTTCCATTCCTATTACAATGCGCGAGCACACACACATCGATTTCAGTTATATCGAGCAAGCCACCTATCTCGACTTCCTCACCGGAATTTGAGCTAGTCAGTATCTCGACTCTTTTAAAAGATTTAGAACTTTAACTTATGAAACTCGACTTGGGCAGTACTTCGACATTATTTAATGCTAAAATCCTCATTTAGAACCTTCTTCGAAGCTCTCCTGAAGATATCGCAGTGTTTCAACGCTTTCTCTCATCACTTTTTCTTGATTTCACAGGAAGTGAAAACAGACTTGAAGTTCTTTTGAACTTTCCATCTAATCTGTATTTATAGTAGTTTTCCAATGTGTTACGCGCACACGACGTCGTATCATTATTATTATTTTTATTTTTATTTTTCTAAATCCTATTAGGGTTGATGTGAGGCCCCCCTCCCTATATAAGGAGGTGGTTTTGGGGAGTTAGGATATCTTTGGATCCATTGTCTTTTGGGCTCTCATTAGAGAGAAACTCCTTGGAGGAACCAACATCCGAGAGTTGGCCGGAGCTTGCTCCGGATTGTATCCGCTGTCTCCATCTTGTTCGTATTATTTGGTCCGACCTGCCTCACCCCCCGCTGCACTATTGCCGCCGGTGCTTCGTCCCCCGTCGTCCAGGCTCGCGTGAACCCGCATAGTCCGCATCCAGCGCCACCGCTCGACAAAACGCTCACCTCGCTCGACAGAACCGATCGATCGATCGCTCGACAGAACGTTCATCCCGCTACACGCGCCGATCGTTCATCCACACCGATCGATCAGCCGCACCGGATCGATCCGACGCACCGCTCGACCAGCTTCTGCGACCGATTGTCCGCTGCTAACCTCCAGTTCCTTCCGCAGCGCCTGCTCTTCCGCCTGCTCTTCCGTCGCCGCCCGCTCTTCCGTCGCGGCCTACTCTTCCGCAGCGCCTGTTATTGATTCCAATTCCTTCTGCCGCCGCCTGCTCTTTCGCAGCGATCGTCCGTTGCTAGCGCCCCTTCCCAGGCTCCAACACTCTCCTGCCAACCTCCAGCTCGGCGCAGTCGTCCTCATATGCCAAAGAGCCAGATGGAATCCCGCGTGGAAGCCCTCGAACACTCTCTCGCCACCATCAACGCGCGTCTCGAGGCACAGACCGAGCAGTTTGCCTCGATTCTGACCATGCTCCAGAACTTACAGCTCAGCCAGCACTTCTGGCCTCCTGCCGCCTCTGTTGTGGGATCCCCCAGCACTACGATCCCCGATACACCCGCAGTGGTGGAATTACCAACTCCACCGTACTGTGGACCTGACATCCCCACATTCCACGGGACTGACCCCCTTGGGTGGATTGCCCGCGCCGAACAGTTCTTCGACATCCATCAGACCTCTCCGACGCAACGGGTCTCCACCACACTTATCGGCTTGGAAGGGTCTGCCCTCCATTGGGTCTGTTGGCTCCGCAATACCTCTCCCGCCCTCACCTGGACAGATCTCACTGAGGCCCTGATTCAGCGGTATGACGACCGCTACTCCGGCCCCATGATTGAGCGACTTTGCGGGGTCCGTCACACCGGCTCCATTGACTCGTACATTGATGCCTTCATGGAATTGGTCACTCATGTTCCCAGACTCCCCTCAGACCATTACTTGGGGTTCTTCATGAACGGCTTGCAACCCCACTCCCGTTCCCGTCTCCGCACCCTCAAGCCATTAACGGTCCACCAAGCCATCAACCTCTCCCCCCTTGTGGAGGCGGAATTCCTCGCGACGTCCGGCGACATTCCGTACCCATCACCTTCCTCTAGGCATCCCTCCCAACCTTACTTCTCGACCCATCCCAAACCTCCACCTCTGCCACCTCCCCTACCCCGGCCACCAGTTATGGGCCCAACCAACACTCGGCATGTCCCTACACACCGCCTAACCAATCAGGAGTACAACGACTTACGGAGCAAGGGTCTGTGCTTCTGCTGCAAGCAACCCTACTCTCCTGGTCATGCGTGCTCGGTGAAGGAGTGTCGGGTCCTCATTGGCGACGACGTGGTCGCGCTCACCGCCGCCGACTTCGACGCCCTGCTGCTCTCAGACGGACTACCAGGAGACCCCCCCCCCCCCCGACACATCGACGACATCCCAACCGCGTGCATATCATTAGTGATCGGCGGGCGGCGGGCCGACTTTGGGGTCAAGGTCGTTTTTCTGACGGGGTGTATTGTTACGCGCGCGCGGCGTATTATTATTATTATAATTATTATTATTATTTTCTTTTAAATGCTATTAGGGTTTATGTGAGCCCCCCCCCCCCCCCCCCCCCCTCCCCTCCCTATATAAAGAGGTGGTTTTGGGGGAGTTAGGATATCTTTGGATCCATTGTCTTTTTGGCTCTCATTAGAGAGAAACTCCTTGGAGGAACAAGCCTCCGAGAATTGGTCGGAGCTTGCTCCAGATTGTATCTGTTGTCTCCATCTTGTTCGTATTACAATGCAACTTGAATTTTTGAAAAAAAAAACTCCAAGAGCTATATAGTGAAAATGCCACATGGATGCATGTGACGTGGCGTGCACAACATGATGTGTCACGCAGTGGGCCCCACACATGCAACACGAATAAAAAAAAAATACCTATATGTGGTATCGATGTCCTGAATCCAAATCAGGTCTCGGATTTTCAAAATCCTCAAGGCTTCGTTCGGCCGACCGGAAATGGATTTCATTTTTGGAATTGGCGGAAATCAAAACCGGTGTTCGGCGGACAGGAATTCGCGTAGACTTGGAATTAGGGTCAATTCCACGAACTTGAAAAAAGGCGTGGTTCAATTCTTTGGGGTAAACACAGATTTTCGCTGGTTTTGGCGGAGTGGAGCCCTAATCTTCCCCGAGCGACATTGTTCTTCGTCGTCAGGTAGCATTATCTTCTTCGTTTTTCTAAATCACCGCGCCTTCTCTTCTTCCTCGCACTACCCATATTTCTCTTCTACGTATTTCTGATCCCGCTAGCATTATCTTCTTCTTCTTCGTTTTTCTAAATCACCAACCTCTTTGTATCCTCTTCGTTTTTTAGCTTCTACATAGTTTTTTTATGCCCTTTCCTGCTCTGTGTACCTGCTGCAAAAAAGAAGAAGAACAGAGTATTTTCAAAAAATTTGAAACTCCCCAGGTGGGAGAATTGTTAGATCCGGAAAATTATTTTTATTTAGATTCTAAATATATGTATTCAGAAGTGAGGAAATTTTTTGAAACTCCCCAGTTTGTTCTGATTATTAAGATTCTAAATGCTTGTAAGTTAGTGATGAATACCTGTATGAATACCTGTATGTAGAAGTGATTCCATGCATTCCGAACAGTAGAATTGTCTAATTCCAATTTCATATATTTTGAGCAGAAGTGATTCCATGATTCTAAATGCTTGTAAGTTAGTGATGAATACCTGTATGTAGAAATTTCATATATTTTGTAGGAATTAGTTTTTTTACTATGTTAATTTCAATTCCATGTTTGAATTCCATTCTGCAGTCGAACAACAGAATTGTTCAATTCCAATTTCTGATGTTGAATTCTGGACAACAACCGAACAACAGAATTGGAATTCAGCCAATTTTGATTCCTACTGGTTTTGGAATTGCCTAAATTCCAATTCCTCAATTTCAATTCCAGGTTGCTGAACGGAGCCCAACGGGTTTTCCAGAAATTCTACTTTTTTTACATAAGCTCCATTTTCTTCAAATAAGATGTCGTTTCTTATGTAATTTCACGCCCTGAGTCCAATTATGAACTTAAATTCTACTTCGCTGCCGGTCCTCAATTCTCGTGTCAAAATTCAATTTTGCGACTTCTGACGCCCTTGAACTTTTTCAGCTTAAATTTTAACTATAACGCAATATTTTACTTTTTGCACCTAACGTTCAAAAAATTCTCAGATCCTTTTCATGCTTAATGGCAGTATTATTCCCCAAAATCCTCCAATTCCTTGAATAACTTGATCAAACTTCCAAAATTTCTCTTCGCCGAACAACAAACTGAATAACTTGATCACACCTTCTCAACGATCAAACCCACCAAAATCACTATTTTCGTAGGCTGTCTGGCGAAAAAAAGTTGGTGCGTGTAATGCACCTTAGATCACCGTGCGCGACCACTGATCCCGCCGTATATTTCCCCCAGCACGAATTTCCGCGCATGATTGATCTAAAATATGATCATTTTTCAATACGGTCGTATATTTTCGCAAACAATCTATAAATCACGGATCATACGGCTCTATTTGCTCCCGCACAGCGTTACCCGTACCAAAATATCTCTCACACCTTCTCAGCCAACAACATCCAGATCAAACCCACCAAAATCACTATTTTCGTAGGCTGTCAGACACCCACAAACCAATCAATGCTTTGCAACGCTTTGTCAAACCCTAAGCCCACAAACGATGATCTTAGACATTGATGCCCCGGTCGTCAATATTAGCAGCATCCTCTCCCACCGGTACCATCTGCTTGTCTTCAATGGCGGTGCATTGAGAAATACCTTTAACAGTTTTTAGACGAATAAACCCAACAAATGATGTGGCCTTCTCGGTTGGGTCGAATCCCGATACACGATAACTGACAACGCTCGACAATAGGGATGACTCGCTTCAAAGCCCTTATATTGCCACGACCCATCTCCCATCCAAGATTATGTTTGCGGTGCTGCCTGCCTCCATAACTAGTGACGGAGATCACCACGCGAGGAGATCGACGGCCCCGATGGCCCACTAGCATCTATTTCCGCAGGAGGCGATGATTTGTTATTTGTTTGAACGATCTGTGCCCACAGATGCGTTCAGACGGTTGTTTCGATATGTTTTCATGTATTTTGTTTTTATTTATATACTTTATATTAGTATTTATCACAACCGATATGAACGCGCGTTACGAGTCATCCTGTCATAGGCTTATAGACCCATAACAATCGTCGTTATCTGTTAATTTAATAAATGTATTATTAATTATCATGTTAGTGTCGTTCTTTAGAGTTATTACGATTTTCACAACTTCTAGTTCATTCGGGTCTTTTGGTAATTTGTCGAAGTCATGTAATCTCTATTTAAAGGACCCCTTGGTGTTGAAACCAATACTTGGTCTCTTATGGAGTTCGGGGTCCCCAAAAAAGGGGGTGAACTCACACTGACTTCTCTCAAGAGAGAGCGCTAGGCTGAAGGCTTAAGGAACTAGGAACAGGACCGAGGGCTCGGCGAGGAGGTCCCACCACACACCCGGAAGATCTTAGAGCGCTTCTCATCTCAAGTCAATGCTGAGCTTGGGGCACCTTTGGAGGCACTCTTCCCCCACCAAAGAAACCTAGGGGGAGAGTAGCCCAAAGAGAGTGATGCCCCAAAAGGTGCCCCCCTTAGTCCTATTTATAGATTCATGAGCCTGGTCTGCCAATAGCCAGATTATGGCCTAAGAGATTACAAAAATACCCCCAGGTTTGGATTGCCAACGGCCAAATCCCGTCGTTCCGAGATGTTAAACGCAGACCCCCTCTGGGGCGGGGCGAGCAGGGGGCAGGCCGCCTCCCTCTCCCGCCCCCTACTAGGGCTAGGCGAGCAGGGGGCAGGCCGCCTCCCTCGCTCACCCCCTTGCTGGGGCCGGGCAAGCAGGGGGCAGGCCGCCTCCCTCGCTCGTCCCCTTGCTGGGGCCGGGCGAGCAGGGGGCAGACCGCCTCGCTCGCCCCCTTGCTGGGGCCGGGCGAGCAGGGGGCAGGCCGCCTCCCTCGCTCACCCGCTTGCTGGGGTCGGGCGAGCAGGGGGCAGGCCGCCTCCCTCGCTCGCCCGCTTGCTGGGGCCGGGCGAGCAGGGGGCAGGCCGCCTCCCTCGCTCGCCCTCTTGCTGGGGCCGGGCGAGCAGGGAGCAGGCCGCATCCCTCGCTCGCCCCCTGGGGCTGGGCGAGTTGGGGCAGGCCTCCCCTCCACTCGCCCCCTTGGGGTTGGGCGAGTGGGGGCAGACCGCCCCTCCACTCGCCCCCTTGGGGTTGGGCGAGTGGGGGCAGGCCGCCCCTCCACTCGCCCCCTCTCTTGGGGAGAGCGGGAGGTCGGCTGCCTCCCCGCTCGCTCGCACTCTTGGACCGGGCGAGTGGGAGGTCGGCTGCCTCCCTACTCGTCCTTCTGCTGGGAATAACCTAGCCTGGATCCTCGGACTTGAGCCCGTCCAAAGGTTCACCCGCCCCTCTTTCCTGGGGCAGTGCCTCTTAAAAAATATTGGGTCTAATGACATTTTGGGCCCCGAGGACCCACTCGGCGAATACAGAGTTGTACACAATCCACACTCTTTTCGAGCGGGCCACACGCTCGGAAAGAAAAGTCCAACCATGTATATTCGGCGAGTGCCGCTGAGTGGAGTGGAGAGGACTCCACACCGTCCCGGGAAAAATTTACTTAGCCTCCCAGAGAGGCCAACCTGCCCTGCCGGCTAGTGAGAGCCCGACCAACGGAACCGTCTCGGGTGAAAAAATTACTTAGCTTCCCCGAGAGGCCAACCTGCCCTGCCGGCTAGTGAGAGCCCCGGCTAGAGGAACCATATCGGGTGAAAAAATTACTTAGCTTCACCAAGAGGTCAACCTGCCCTGCCGGCTAGTGAGAGCCCGGCTAGCGGAACCACCTCGGGGGAAAAATTTACTTAGCCTCCCAGAGAGGTCCACCTGCCGGCTAGTGAGAGCCCGGTCAGCGGAACCACCTCGGGGAAAAATTTACTTAGCCTCCCAGAGAGGTCCACCTGCCCTGCCGGCTAGTGAGAGCCCGATCAGCGGGCCAGCATCGGGGCTAAGTAATTTTGAAAACTTCCGGCCACCGAGCGATCCTCGGCCCTGCCAGCTTGGTGGGAGCCTGGTCAGCGGGCCAGCATCGGGGCTAAGTGATAACTTCTAAAAAGAAGTTATTTAGCCTTTGTTTTTGACCATTTGCTTAACGTTTTTTGGGGGAAATTAGTTTTATTGAAGTTATAATATGAAGTAAATGCATATTTATTTTATTTATGACTAAATCGGTCTTTTTCCTAGGTATTGTTGCAAGAAAAGTCAAAAGAAACAAGTTGGAAGAAGGATTTTTGTTCAAAATGTTGTTCTGGGAAAAGAGTTGAAAGATCCTGAAACAGGTTGCAATCTTTTCTGGGCGAATTTCAGAATTTCAAAATCAAATTAACCGCCGTTTGCAAAACTGAAAGGAGGTGTCTCTTGGGCAGAAGTACATTTTTAGGGAGTTAATTTTCGAAATTAATGGCAGTTATGGAGAGAGAGTGGAGAGGATTAATATAGAGATTTCAATTTCTCTTTATCTTCTTCTCCATTCTATTCCATACACCATTTTTCCATTGGAGACTTTACTTGGAGGAGGCGACAAGAGGGCTGCTGCATTTTCACCGGGCTGATCGAAGGAGGAACTTCAGCGGAAAAATCCTCCGTGATTTAGTTGATAATCCCCTCATGTTTTGTAAGATTTTCCCAACTATGTTGTGTGTTCTCTCTGCCGCCATGAACTAATTAACTTTATTCTTGTATTGTGAGATTACTTTGCCTTTTGTGATGATGAATGCTTGAAAACTAATGTATGAATGTTTGTTGGATCTCTTTATCAAATCTATAATCTTTAATTGAAATTTTTGGAGTTTCGTCTTTTTACTACGCTTCATAATTCAAGAGAGGAGTTGCGTAAATGAGTTGTAGATTCGATATAATATTTGAAGGGAGAAAGAGATTTTCCCTTGGTATTAACAACTTTGGTTTTCGAGCTTTACGCGGTACTTGTCTCTCCCAAGGGGGAAATAGAGGTTAGGGATTTCCGATATCGAGAGATACGAATCTTCTACTGTAAAATCGTTGCAAGACGTTCCACTGCACATTTCATTAAATCAACTTTAAAAATTCATCACACTAGGTTTAGGAAATCACATTACAAGATTATCTTTCCCAACTGATAACCAAGTAATTTTCCTACGATCCATAGTTATCTTAATTAGTTGTCTCTATTATTCCTGATTTTAATATTTCACAACCCATCGTTATAATTGACTTGAATTTAAAGAAAGAGCACAACCAGTATTTGCAAGCACTAAATTCACCACCTCTCCGTGGAAACGATCTTCACTCACTCATTATTACTTGATTCGGCACGTGCACTTGCGTGTAATACGTATACCTATTTTAGGCGTATCAAATTTTTGGCGCCGTTGCCGGGGAGGTGCGACGTATTTAGCGTTTACTTCTTGCAATATTAGTGAAGCTTTAGTAATTAAAGCTCAAGTTTTATTTTCTTTTGTTTATTATTGCTACTCTCATTTCTGCTGTGCTGCTTGATTGTTCTGTTTATTTACTGTCATTATTGTTATTTTGTTGTCTTACTTAGTGTATGTCCAGACATCGAACACCAGAATTTTTGTCGTTGAACCTCGAGATCGAACGAACGTGTAGACATAATAGAAGAGTGATTCGATTAAAACGTAATAATTCGACAACCATGAATCTAAATAATCAAAACGCTCCCAATGAAAATAATCAGGATGGTTTAGGACAAGAGGGTCAGGTAGAACATAATAGGCAACCTGCTGAGATTAGGAGAACCTGTAGAGAATATAACATGACTTTTAGGGGAGGTCTACACTGTAGTATCATTAAGCCTGCAATTGAAGCGAATAATTTCAAAATTGACTCCATGGCAATGAACTTAGTGCAACAAAAACAATTTAGTGGACTAAATCATGAGGATCCAAACTCTCATTTACGGACATTTAGGGATGTGTGTGACACCTTTAAGATAAATGGCGCGTCGGACGAAGCGATTAGACTCCGCTTATTTCCATTCTCTCTGTCGGGCAGAGCGAAGGAATGGCTTGACTCCCAAAAGGGTCTCACCACTTGGCAGCAAGTGGTTGACTTATTCTTAGCTAAGTACTTCCCACCTGCTAAAACGGCCAAACTGATGCGAGATATTAGTACGTTCACACAAGGGAATCTGGAAACATTGTACGACGCATGAGAGAGGTTCAAGGAACTTCTACGAAAATGTCTGCACCATGGTTTAGCGATGCACCAACAAGTATGGACTTTTTATAATGGCCTCCAGACCTCTACGATGATCCAAGTAGATGGAGCTGCAGGAGGATTCCCCATGAACAAGTATCCTGAGGATGCATATGCTATCCTTGAAGATCTATCGTCAAACAATTATCAATCGTTTGACCGACAAGCTCCTTCTTCTTCGGTAGGTGGTCTTCACCAAGTAGATCAGTTAACTTCGTTCGCTGCGCAAATCACTGCCCAATTTAACTATATGAACAAAAGGTTAGATGCGCTGACATTAAATAATAATCAAATGAACTCACAGGTGAATAGCATAATGACAACCCCTCCAATGAATCCATCATTCACTATAGAACAACTTGCAAATCACCCTGCGCCTAACTATAATGAAGAAATTAATTATATAGGAGGGCAACCTAGATATAATAACATTAATAATTTAATTCCAAATTATTATAACCTGGAGTTGCGTAACCACCCTAACTTTTCATGAAAGAACAACGCTGGTGTGGTACACCCGCCCGGTTTCAACTCAAACTCACGTCCAACTCAAAATGTTAATTACAATCAACAAGAACCTTCTAGAAAGTTAACCGATGAGATTCTTATCGAATCTATGCAGAAGAACGATACACGCATTACTAGTTTAGAGGGTTCACTTCGTGTAATTGAGTCTCAATTGGGGTAAATTGTTAACGCATTGAACCTTAGACCTCAAGGGACACTCCCAACGGATACCACACCAAATCCGAAAGGAGATAATCAACAGTGTAAGGCAGTCACTCTACGAAGTGGTAAGGAGTTGGGTACTGAGCCGATAAAAGAACAAGTTAAGGTTAATAATGAAAGGGAGTTAAAGGAGTTGACCTCTTGTATCCCAAATGATGGGGCAATACAAGAGGATAATGGCAAGGAAAGAGAAGTAGAAGTGTCAGGAGAGAGGAAGAAAGAACCAAGTGTTGAAGTTAAGAAGACACAATAATTTATCCACCACCACCGTTTCCACAACGGTTAAAAAAAAGTAAACTCGATCAACAATTTCAAAAGTTTGTTGAGATATTTAAGAAGCTGCAAATCAACATCCCATTCGTCGAGGCCTTAGAGCAAATGCCTAGCTACGTAAAATTTATGAAAGATATCCTCTCCAAAAAGAGAAAATTTGGAACGAATGAGACGGTAGCACTCACTCAGGAGTGCAGCGCTATTCTTCAAAAAAGGATCCCACCAAAGTTAAAAGATCTCGGAAGCTTTACCATACCGTGTTCCATAGAATATAAATTTGAAGGCAAGACACTATGTGATTTAGGGGCGAGCATCAATCTAATGTCGTTGTCAATATTTAGGAAGTTAGGTTTGGGTGAGATTTCCAAAACCTCCATAACCTTGCAATTGGCCGATCGGACCCCTAGCATACCCAAAAGGGATAGTTGAAGACGTGTTAGTAAAGGTGGATAAGTTCATCTTTCCTGCAGACTTTGTCGTTCTAGGCATGGAAGAGGATATAGAAGTTCCAATTATTGTAGGGAGATCATTCCAAGCGACGGGTAGGACCTTGATTGACGTGCAGAAAGGAGAATTAACGATGCGAGTAAATGATGAACAAATTACATTTAACGTACTCACGGCGTTAAAATTTACTCATCGAGAGGAAGACAATATGGAGGTGGTAAATCAAGTCTCTATATGCGATTATATGCCAAGTTCATTCTGTGACGAACAAGATGATTTGTTGAATTGTTTATTGACGGAGGATGAACAATCCGAGGAGGAAGAAGTGATTCAAGAATGCTTACAAGCATTCGAGAAGCAAATTGCATGGTTTCCTAAGCCGGAACCATTAGAGATGCCCGGTAATCCCTGTCGGTTAAACCTTCCATCGTCGAGCCACCATCGCTTGAGTTAAAACCTCTACCCGATCATCTTATTTATGCATATTTAGGGGATGACGACACATTGCCGGTTATCATCAATTCTAATTTATTACCTGATCAACGAGAAAGATTAATAGAATTACTTAAGCAATTTAAAACGGCCATAGGATGGACCATCGCTGATATTCGGGGAATAAGCCCCTCATTATGTATGCACAAGATTCTTTTAGAAGAATCATTTAAGGGGTCGATAGAGCCTCAACGTCGCATAAGTCCGCCAATGAAGAAAGTGGTTAAGAAGGAGATTATTAAGTGGCTAGATGCAGGTATTGTATATCCTATCTCAGATAGTCCATGGGTATCACCTGTGCACTGTGTACCCAAGAAGGGAGGGATGACGGTTATAAAGAATGAGAAGGATGAGTTGGTCTCTACTAGGATGATTACGGGGTGGAGAATTTGCATAGACTATAGGAAGTTAAGCAAAGCCACCAGAAAAGATCATTTCTCTCTTCCCTTCCTCGACCAAGTCTTAGATAAATTGGCGGGGAATGATTTTTTCTGTTTTCTGGATGGGTATTCCGGTTACAACCAAATTACGGTTGACCCCGCTGATCAAGAAAAGACCACATTCACGTGTCCATATGGGACTTTCGCGTTTATGAGAATGCCCTTAGGTCTTTGTAACGCACCTTCCACATCCAGCGTTGCATGATTGTCATTTTCTCTGACATTATGGACCAAGGTATTGAGATCTTTATGGATGATTTTTCCATCTTTGGTAAATCATTTGACGAATGTTTAGGGTGTTTGGAGAAGGTACTTACACGTTGTGTAGAGACGAACCTAGTATTGAATTGGGAGAAGTGTCACTTCATGGTTCGAGAAGACATAGTATTGGGTCATCATGTTTCTAGGAATGGGCTAGGGGTGGACAAAGCAAAGTTAGATGTGATAGAAAAATTACCTCCACCCACAAATGTGAAAACGCTGCGAAGTTTCCTAGGACACGCCGGTTTCTATAGAAGATTCATCAAAGAATTCGCGAGAATAGCTTAACTATTGAGTGGACTTCTAGAGAAAGACGTAAAATTTTATTTTAGTGATGATTGCTTGAAGGCGTTCGACGAACTTAAAAATCGTTTAACCACCGCACATATGTAGTGACACCTGATTGGAAAGAGCCTTTTGTCCTGATGTGTGACGCGAGCGATTACGCGGTAGGAGTTGTTTTGGGACAAGTGCGGGGTAAGATATTTCACACTATTGCTTATGGTAGTAAGACCCTAATCGATGCCCAAATCAACTACACTACCACCGAGAAGGAACTATTGGCGGTGGTTTTCGCATTCGAAAAGTTTCGCTCGTATCTCCTATGCACAAAGGTTATAGTGTACACAGATCACGCTGCGATCCGTTATCTCATGGATAAGAGAGACACTAAGCCACGGTTGATTCGTTGGGTACTTCTTTTGCAAGAATTTGATGTAGAGATTAAGGATAGGAAAGGAACGGACAACCCGGTGGCGGATCACTTATCTAGGATTGAAGGTACACAGTTGTGGCTAAATTCTGAAGTGGAAAAGAGATTCCCGGATGAGTGGTTGTTAGCTATTTCGGAGAGTACCACGCCGTGGTATGCTGATTTTGTAAACTATTTAGTGAGCAACATTATGCCCTCCGAACTTACATATCAACAAAGAAAAAAATTCTTACACCAAGTACGGTCATATCTGTGGGACGACCCATTTTTATTTAAGATTGGGGCCGATGGAGTGTTGAGACGCTGTGTACCCGAAGGGGGGGTGAGAGAAATATTAGAAAAGTGTCATAGCTCCCCTTATGGAGGTCATTTTATGGGTACTCGGACAGCCATGAAGGTGTTAGATGCAGGATTCTTTTGGCCAAATTTATTCTGAGACGCAAACTTCTTTGTTAAACAATGCGATAGGTGTCAACGAGTGGGGAATTTACAAAAGAATGATGCAATGCCCATGAATATAATGTTAGAGGTAGAATTATTTGATGTGTGGGGCATAGATTTCATGAGTCCCTTCATAAACTCAAATAGAAATATTTATATTCTGTTAGCAGTCAATTATGTATCTAAATGGGTAGAAGCGATCGCAACATCCAAAAATGATGTTAAAGTAGTCTTAAATTTCCTAAAGAACTATATATTCAATAGATTTGGAGTACCGAGATCAATTATTAGCGGTGAAAGAAGTCACTTCTGCAATTCCCAGTTTGCCTCATTGCTAAGAAAATATGGGGTGGCGCATAAGGTTGCATTAGCTTACCATCCTCAAACAAATGGCCTAGCAGAAGTATCAAATAGGGAAATTAAGAAAATTTTAGAAAAAATGGTGAGTGTCAACCGTAGAGATTGGTCTCAAAAGCTGAATGATGCATTGTGAGCATACCGCACCGCATTCAAAACGCCAATCGGCCTAACCCCATATAGGCTAGTCTATGGGAAATCATGCCATCTACCCTTAGAACTAGAGCACCACGCCTTCTGGGCAATAAAAAAGATTAATTATGATTTTAGGGACGCGGGCGAGAAGAGGCTCCTACAATTGAATGAACCGGAGGAAATCAGGATGCAAGCTTATGAAAATTTGAAGATATATATGGAAAGAACAAAGAAGTGGCATGACCGACGTCTGAAAGAAAAACATTTCAAGCCGGGACAATTGGTTTTGTTGTTTAATTCACGCTTAAAATTATTCCCCAGAAAGCTCAAATCGCGTTGGTCGGGGCCGTTCACGGTCAAAGAGGCGCATCCTTATGGAGCAGTAACAATTCGGAATGAAAATGATGGGACCGAGTTTAAGGTCAGCGGTGAAAGACTGAAGTTGTACTTGAGTGGGAACGATGACCGGGTGGTGTCAATGGTGACACTTATTTAGTAGAATTCCGTCTTGCCGGGACGGAAAATTAGGCGCTTGGTGGGAGGCAACCCATCGGTAATATGTTTATTTATATAATTAATAAAATAAATTATGAAATTTGTTTGGTTTAAGTTCATTCCAAAGTGTCAATCTACAGGGAATGGCGGACGGAGAATTGAACTTTAGTTGCTGCAACCTAAAAATTCAGGTTGCATCCCTTTTTTTCTGCCATTTTATGAAGGGGGAAGCTAGTGGAGAATCGGGTCTTGTTCTGTTGAACCGACACTTTATTTTGGTTATTTCCGCTCGTGTTGCAACCTCAGAATAAAGAGGTTGCAACTCTTTATTCTCTGCCGATTTCTGAAGGCCGAATCTGCAGTTAGCCCGCTTCCGGTTCAGTTGAACCGGCGCACTCCGGGTGGATAACTCCTTAACTGTGCATTTAATCTTTTCGACAATGATAAACCCTACCTCCGTGAAAACATTCCCCGTTATTTCCCCCCTCTTCTCCATCGCGATCTAGGGCACGGCGACTGCGCAGCGGGCGAACACGGACGATAAGTCAGGCAGCGGCGGGAGATCCCCTCTCGTAGGCGCACATAACCATCGTCGGCCACCTACGCCAGCGGAAGGGCGACCCTACTAATCACGGTAAGCGTCTCGCTCAGTTTTCTCCTCCATGGCTTCGAAACGAAAAGGAACGGGGCAGGAGGTTGCGAGCAAGAAATCTGTGAAATTTATGTTGGAAGAGGCGTGACATCGTTTTGAATCTCTCAAATCTACACCTCTCATCTACGAGCGAGGGTTCAAGATGGAGATTCGGGCGTAGAGTCGCACATACGCTGAACACATTCGTGCACTCCATTGGGAAACTTTCTGCCACCCTCGTACGGAGGCCATACTTCCTTGGGTATATGAGTTTTATGCAAATGCGAGATTCCGTGTAGGGGACGTAGTGAACGTGCGAGGTAAACGGGTCGATTTCTCTGCTGCCACTATCAACTCATTATTCGAATTGGATAACAATGTGGAGGGCAGTCTAATGGGAGTCCAAACCACAGTTTCTCCAACCGACATTGCCAAGGAAATATGTTGTGTCCCGCAGCCAGAATGGGCACGTAAATCTTGCAAAGCAGTCAAGTCTACAAGCTTGTCGAGGGAAGCAAAGGTGTGGCTTCTGTTCATCAACGCCAGCATCCTCCCAACGCGCCATATGAACAACATCTCCCTCGATCGTCTCACGTTAATATACTGTATTTTCAAAGGTATAAAGCTCAACATTGGGATGATTATTGCTGAACAGCTGGAACTAAGAGTAAAGGAAGAAAAGGTGCAGCCATTATGGTTTCCTACGCTGATCACCGAGTTGTGCCGTTTAGCCAAAGTTGGGACTGAAACGGGCGACCTTGTAACTCAGGTTGGGCACCATATAACCGAAACGGTAGTGGAAGTAAATGTCAAGGTGGCTGCGGGATCAGGAGGACGGAAGCAAAAATTAAGTGAGATGGAGGGGGAAGGTTTGACCGAGCAATTTCAGGGAGACACATCGGGCGACCCCATCAAAATCGTTTTCGGTCGGTCTAAGCATAAGGGTGAACGTGGCTTGGTTACGAAAAATGCAGAGTATATGAAGACATATCTTCGGTGTCAACACGTATACTTTGAGTCAAGATTTGACGACATACGTCAAAATCTGGAAAAAATAATGCGTGCCTTGAAGATCCCACTTGAGACCCCTTTCCATTGACTGCAGTCCCAATTCGATGTAGAAGGTTTCCTTCTTCACAGCAATCGGACTCGTGCTGACCCCACCGTGGTCGATCCATATCAGTCTGAATTTAGTGAGGAGGAGGAGACCGAAGATGACGACGACGAGGCAGAGGCGGATGATGATTAATAGCACTTTATTTTAATCACTTACTCTGTTATTTTTACATTCAGTGGTGAACCTCTTATTTTGATATCTGTGTGGATGTGAAGACTTTTATGACATTGTTGCTGCTAATATCTTATTACTACAATATTTTTAATGATGAATGCTTCTTCTATTATTCATATTTTCTGATTGGTGTTATTGGTTGATAGCCCAATGCTTGATGATATTAATGTGCTCTAATGTCCAATATTTTGTTGCTCTAATATCTTTAAAACATGTTGATTAAACGTTTGGTTTGATGCTGGACATTGCGCAACTATTGCTAGATATTTTCTGTTGTAGTTCTCTTTTCAATGCTTGATATTTTCATGACGGATGTTGTTTCATTGATGCTATTGGTGCTTATGATTTGGTGTAACTATACCTTGCACTTAAAATATTTTTTCTAGTACACAATATGAGTTTGCAGGTTGCCATATTGGGGAGATTTTATGCTGCTGCATTTCAGAAAGGAGTTTCACGGATACATCAACGAGCGGTTTTTGACATATCTTCGAACACTCCGATTTCAGAGGAGTATTTAAGTTTCAACTTTTCTGCATTCCGTCGATTTCTTGTATTTGTTTTAAGTTCTCAAATTCTATTTTCATGAGTAGCAAAGTCGCTTTGCTAGGGACTAGCAAAGGGCAAAAGTGTGGAGGTGGGGGTAGTGTAACCCCTACCAATTGGGTGAGGATGGAGTTTTCAGATATTAACTAACGATCCTAGTTCTTTTTAGAATCTATTCTAGAGTACATGATACATATAATTCATGTGGATAGTCAATCCTAAGGGTTCATACCATTTCGATTTGAAGTAACAAGATGGGTTAAACCTCTTTTAAATATTTTTTCTTTTCACGTTACTCTTTAAAATAGTTTTCTTCCTAAAACTAGACCCGGATGGACTTCTAAAAATAATAATGAAAGGGTGAGCGATAGCCGAGTTGAAGATGTAACCAAAGCATTGATGATAGATAGTTATGATGACTAGTACTTCTCTTTGATCATTTCACGCCATACTTCTTCAATTCTATCATCATTTATACCCTTTTGACTTTGAGCTTTAAATTTCTATGCGTAAATTTCCTAGGCTTCTATTTGGTAATTCTTAGTATGCTCTTCAATTATGATTGATTGTTAAAAAAAAGGAGAAAAGAGTCGTAGTGATATGTGGTCTAAGTGTGTGTACACCTACTTAGAATGATCCCAACTATGGACTCTAGCAAAAAGAAAAAAAAATGTATGTGTCATAGTGATATGCGGCCTAGGTATGTGCATTCATACCTGGAATGATCCCAACTATGATTATCAAATAAAAAAAAAGAGTCGTAGTGATATGTGGCCTAAGTGTGTGTACACCTACTTAGAATGATCCCAACTACGGACCCAAATTTACCTCATAGTTTGGAGAGTCACTAAGAATTTTTCATCTAGAGAGACACATTCCACCATCCATACAAACTCTAACCAAACCAAAGTCATTCTCATCACCAAACTTCATGACGTCTTTTCATACCTAACTACTAAATCTTGTGGAGGTTAAGTCGAAGACTCGGCTTATGCTAAACCTTTCTTAATCATTATAGGAAGTTCGATTGAAAGTTGAAGAGAAGTAAATGATTTTAAAGGGTTGCACACACAACACTAGAAATTTTAATTGAGATTTTTCTTCCATCAGGTTAATGAATTCTTGAATGTTTTGAACTTTTAATGATTGACATATCCTAAAATAGTTTAATCGGTACTCTTGATTAGGTTCCTTTTAGTCTTTTTTGAGAAAAAGGATCTTGGACAATTTTAACTTGTGATGTATATCACCTCACTCATTTTGATGATTGGAATCGTCTTTGCTAGGGACTAGCAAAGGTTCAAATGTGGAGGTGTGATAACTTCTCAAAAAAAGAAGTTATTTAGTCTTTGTTTTAGACAATTTGCTTAACATTTTTGGGAAAACTAGTTTAATTGAAGTTATAATATGAGTAAATGCATATTTATTTTATTTATGAGTAAATCGGTCTTTTTCCTAGATATTGTTGCAAGAAAAGTCAAAAGGAACGTTTTGGAAGAAGGATTTTGTTCAAAAATGCTGTCTTGGGAAAAGAGTTGCAGAATCCTGAAACAGGTTGCAACCTTTTCTGGACGAATTTCAGAATTTTAAAATCAAATAAACTGTCATTTGCAAATCTGGAAAGTGGCGTCCTTTGGGCAGAAGTTGGGCGTATTTAGAGAGAGAAGATCTGAAAATAATGGCAGTTATGGAGAGGAGTTAAAAGGATATTAATATAGAGATTTCAATTTCTCTTTATCTTCTTCTCCATTCTATTACATACACCATTTTTCCATTGGAGACTTTACTTGGAGGAGGCGGCAAGAGGGCTGCTGCATTTTCACCGGGCTGATCGAAGGAGGAACTTCAGCGGAAAAATCCTCCGTGATTTAGTTGATAATCCCCTCATGTTTTGTAAGATTTTCCCAACTATGTTGTGTGTTCTCTCCGCAGCCATGAACTAATTAACTTTAATCTTGTATTGCGAGATTACTTTGCCTTTTGTGATGATGAATGCTTGAAAACAAATGTATGAATGTTTGTTGGATCTCTTTATCAAATCTATAATCTTTAATTGAAATTTTTGGCCAAAATTTCGTCTTTTTACTACGCTCCATAATTCGAGAGAGGAGTTGCGTGAGTTATAGATTCAATATAGTATTTGAAGGGAGAAAGAGGTTTCCCCTTGGTATTATCAACTTTGGTTTTCGAGCTTTACGTGGTACTTGTCTCTCCCAAGGGGGAAATAGAGGCTAGGGATTTCCGATATCGAGAGATATGGATCTTCTACTGTAAAATCGTTGCAAGATGTTCCACTGCACATTTCACAAAATCACCTTTAAAAATTCATCACACTAGGTTTAGGAAATCACATTACAAGATTATCTTTCCCAACTGATAACCAAGTAATTTTCCTACGATCCATAGTTATCTTAATTAGTTCTCTATTATTCCTGATTTTAATATTTCACAACCCATCGTTATAATTGACTTGGATTTAAAGAAAGAGCACAACCAGTATTTGCAAACACTAAATTCACCACCTCTCCGTGGAAACGATCTTCACTCACTCATTATTACTTGATTCGGCACGTGCACAGGTGATACCCTAAACATTCGTCAAATGATTTACCAAAGATGAAAAAATCATCCATAAAGATCTCAATACCCTGGTCCATAATGTCAGAGAAAATGGCAATCATGCAACGCTGGAATGTGGTAGGTGCGTTACAAAGACCAAATGGCATTCTCCTAAACGCGAAAGTCCCATATGGACACGTGAATGTGATCTTTTCTTGATCAGCGGGGTCGACCGTAATTTAGTTGTAACCTGAATACCCATCAAGAAAACAGAAAAAATCATTCCCCGCCAATTTATCTAAGACTTGGTCGAGGAAGGGAATAGTGAAATGATCTTTTCTGGTGGCTTTGTTTAACTTCCTATTGTTGGAACCAATTTCTCGGTCTCTGTGGAGTTCGGGGCCCTCAGCAAGCTGAGGGGCGACCAACCCTTACTCCCCCCAAGGGAGAGCTCTAGGTTGAAGGTTGAGGAACTATGGATTGGACCAAGGGCTTAGTGGGGAGGTCCCGCCACATACCAGGAAACCCCTTAGGAACTTCCCCTCCCAAGCCACTACTAAGCTTGGGCACCACTGGAGGCTCTCCTCACCCCGTAGAGAGACTTGGGGAGGGAGAGAGAGGGAGAGAGCTAGCCTAGAATGATCATCTCCAAATGGTACCCCCTTGGTCCTATTTATAGGATTTAGGATTTGGGCTGCAAATAACCAAACTCTGGCCTATCAGATTACCAAAATACCCTCGGATTTGGCTGCAGATAGCCAAATCCCGCTGCTCTGAGGCGCTAAACGCAGACCGACCCCTCCCCCGGAACTGGGCGAGAGGGGGTACCTCGCGGGGCTCGGCGAGCCCATTAACCGGGTGGGGCGAGACCCGGGGGTCGGCCCCCTGCTGGGGCTGGGCGAGACCCAGCTAGGGGCGGCCCCCCTGGTGGTCTCGCCCCTCTGCTGGGGCTGGGCGAGACCCAGCTAGGGGCGGCCCCCCTGCTGGTCTCGCCCCTCTGCTGGGGCTGGGCGAGACCCAGCTAGGGGCGGCTCCCCTGCTGGTCTCGCCCCTCTGCTGGGGCTGGGCGAGACCCAGGCTGGGGCGGCCCCCTGCTGGTCTCGCCCCTCTGCTGGGGCTGGGCGAGACCCAGGCAGGGGCGGCCCCCCTGCTGGTCTCGCCCCTGGGGCTGGGCGAGACCCAGGCAGGGGCGGCCCCCTTGCTGGTCTCGCCCCTGGGGCTGGCGAGACCCAGGCAGGGGCGGCCCCCCTGCTGGTCTCGCCCCTGGGGCTGGGCGAGACCCAGGCAGGGGCGGCCCCCCTGCTGGTCTCGCTCCCCCTGTTGGGGCTGGGTGAGACCCAGGCAGGGGAGGCCCCCTGCTAGTCTCACCCCCCTGCTGGGGCTGGGCGAGACCCAGCCAGAGGCGGCCCCCTTGCTGGTCTCACCCCCCCTGCTTGGGGCGGGGGCGAGTGGAGCTCGTCCCCTACTTAAGGGTCTCGCCCCCTCCTGCTGGGGGCGCGGGGGGTGAGTGGAGCTCGAGTGGGAGGCCTCTACCTCCACCGCTCGCCCTCTTCTCTCCCTACCCTGGATCCTGCTGAGGAACGATGTTCCGAAATGCCTCTTGGCTCGAGTACCTACTCGGCGAATATAGGGTTGTACACATATAGTCTATGCAAATTCTCCACCCCGTAATCGTCCTAGTAGAGATCAACTCATCTTTCTCATTCTTTATAACCGTCATCCCTCCCTTCTTAGGTACACAGTGCACAGGTGATACCCATGGACTATCTGAGATGGGGTATACAATACCTGCATCTAGCCACTTAATAATCTCCTTCTTAACCACTTCCTTCATTGACGGACTTAAGCGACGTTGAGGCTCTATCGACCTCTTAAATGATTCTTCTAAAAGAATCTTGTGCATACATAATGAGGGGCATATTCCCCTAATATTAGCGATGGTCCATCCTATGGCCGTTTTAAATTGCTTAAGTAATTCTATTAATCTTTGATCAGGTAATAAATTCGAATTGATGATAACCGGCAATGTGTCGTCATCCCCTAAATATGCATAAGATGATCGGGTAGAGGTTTTAACTCAAGCGATGGTGGCTCGACGATGGAAGGTTTAACCGACAGGGATTTACCGGGCATCTCTAATGGTTCCGGCTTACGAAACCACGCAATTTGCTTCTCGAATGCTTGTAAGCATTCTTGAATCACTTCTTCCTCCTCGGATTGTTCATCCTCCGTCAATAAACAATTCAACAAATCATTTTGTTCGTCAAAGAATGAACTTGGCATATAATCACATATAGAGACTTTATTTACCATCTCCATATTGTCTTCCTCTCGGTGGGTAAATTTTAACGCCTTGAGCACGTTAAATGTAATTTGTTCATCATTTACTTGATACGCCTAAAACAGGTATACGTATTACACGCAAGTGCACGTGCCGAATCAAGTAATAATGAGTGAGTGAAGATCGTTTCCACGGAGAGGTGGTGAATTTAGTGCTTGCAAATACTGGTTGTGCTCTTTCTTTAAATCCAAGTCAATTATAACGATGGGTTGTGAAATATTAAAATCAGGAATAATAGAGACAACTAATTAAGATAACTATGGATCGTAGGAATATTACTTGATTATCAATTGGGAAAGATAATCTTATAATGTGATTTCCTAAACCTAGTGTGATGAATTTTTAAAGGTGATTTTATGAAATGTGCAGTGGAACATCTTGCAACGATTTTACAGTAGAAGATCCATATCTCTCGATATCGGAAATCCCTAGCCTCTATTTCCCCCTTGGGAGAGAGAAGTACCGCATAAAGCTCGAAAACCAAAGTTGCTAATACCAAGGGGAAATCTCTTTCTCCCTTCAAATACTATATCGAATCTATAACTCACTTACGCAACTCCTCTCTCGAATTATGGAGCGTAGTAAAAAGACGGAACTTTGGCCAAAAATTTCAATTAAAGATTATAGATTTGATAAAGAGATCCAACAAACATTCATACATTAGTTTTCAAGCATTCATCATCACAAAAGGCAAAGTAATTTCATAATACAAGATTAAAGTTAATTAGTTCATGGCGGCGGAGAGAACACACAACATAGTTGGGAAAATCTTACAAAATATGAGGGGATTATCAACTAAATCACGGAGGATTTTTCCGCTGAAGTTCCTCCTTCGACCAGCCCGGTGAAAATGCAGCAGTCCTCTTGTCGCCTCCTCCAAGTAAAGCCTTCAATGGAAAAATGGTGTATGGAATAGAATGGAGAAGAAGATGAAGAGGAATAGAAAAATCTATATTAATCATCTCCACTCTCTCTCCATAACTGCCATTAATTTCGAAAATTAACTCCCTAAAAACGTACAACTTCTGCCCAAGAGACACCTCCTTTCAGTTTTGCAAACGGCGGTTAATTTGATTTTGGAATTCTAAAATTCGCGCAGAAAAGGTTGCAACCTGTTTCAGGATCCTGCAACTCTTTTCCCAGAATAAATTTTGAACAAAAATCCTTTTTTCAACTCGTTCCTTTTGACTTTTCTTACAACAATACCTAGGAAAAAGACCGATTTAGTCATAAATAAAATAAATATACATTTAATTCATATTATAACTTCAATAAAACTAATTTCCCCCAAAAAACATTAAACAAATGGTCAAAAACAAAGGCTAAATAACTTCTTTTCAGAAGTTATCACACCTCCACACTTGAACCTTTGTTAGTCCCTAGCAAAGACAATTCCAATCATCAAATTGAGTGAGGTGACATACATCAAAAGTTAAAATTGTCCAAGATCCTTTTTCTCAAGAAAGACTAAAAGGAACCTAGCCAAGAGTACCGATAAGACTAATTTAGGATATGTCAATCATTAAAAGTTCAAAACATTCAAGAATTCATTAACTTGATGGAAGAAAAATCTCAATTAAAATTTCTAGTGTGATTTGTGCAATCCTTTAAAAGCATTTGCTTCCCTTCAACTTTCCATTGAACTTCCTATAATGTTTAAGAAAGGATTATCATAGGCCGAGTCTTCGACTTAACCTCCGCAAGATTTAATAGTTAGGTATGAAAAGACGTCAAGAAGTTTGGTGATGAGAATGACGTTGGTTTGGTTAGAGTATGTATGGATGGTGGAATGTGTCTCCCTAGATGAAAAATTCTTAGCATCTCTCCAAACTATGAGGTAAATTTGGGTCCGTAGTTGAGATCATTCTAAGTAGGTGGACACACACTTAGGCCACATATCACTACGACTCTTTTCTCTTTATTTTTTATTTGATAATCATAGTTGGGATCATTCCAGGTATGAATGCACATAAATAGGCCGCATATCACCATGACACATACATTTTTTTGCTAGAGTACATAGTTGGGATCATTCTAAGTAGGTGTACACACACTTAGGCCACATATCACTACGACTCTCACATTTTTTTAACAACCAATCATAATTGAAGAGCATACTAAGAATTACCAAATAGAAGTCTAGGAAATTTACCCATAGAAATTCAAAGCTCAAAGTCAAAAGGGTATAAATGGTGATAGAATTGAAGAAGTATGACGTGAAATGATTAAAGAGAAGTACTAATCATAATAACTATCTATCTCAACGCTTTGATTTACATCTCCAACTCGGTTATCGCTCACTCTTTCATTATTATTATTAGAAGTCCATACAGGTCTATTTTTAGGAAGATAACTCTTTTAAATAATGATGTGAAAAAATGAAAAAAATTAAAAGAGATTTAACCCATCCTGCTAACTTCAAATCAAAATGGTGTGAACCCTTGGGAATGACTATCCTCATAAGTTGTACATATCATGTAATCTAGAATAGGTTATTCACACGAACTAGGATCGATAAATAAAATCAAATAAAAAAATCATCCTCATCCAATTGGTAGGGGTTAAACTACCCCCACCTCCACACTTTTGCCCTTTGCTAGTCCCTAGCAAAGCGACCTTACTACTCATGACAATATATTTTTAACTAAACAAGTGATCAAAGATAGACAAGCTAAGGAATGAAGAAAATTTGAAATTTAAATACTCCCCTGAAATCGAGGGTTTGAATAGATGTCAAAAACTGCTCTTTGATGTATCCGTGAAACTCCTTTTATAAATGCAGCACCATAAATCTCCGCCAGAAAGGCAATCTGCAAACTCATATTGTGTACTAGAAAAAATGTTTTAAGTGCAAGGTATAGTTACACCAAATCATTAGCACCAATATCATCGATGAAACAACATCCGTCATTAAAATATCAAGCATTGAAAAGAGAACTACAACAGAAAATATCTAGTAATAGTTGCGCAATGTCCAACATCAAACCAAATGTTCAATCAACATGTTTTAAAGATATTAGAGCAACAAAATATTGGACATTATAGCACATCAATATCATCAAGCATTGGGCTATCAACCAATAACACCAATCCGAAAATATGAAGAATAGAAGAAGCATTCAACATTAAAAATATTGAAGTAATAAGATAGTAGCAGCAGTAATGTCGTAAAAGTGTTCACATCCACCCATATATCAAAATAAGATGTTCACCTGTGAATGCAAAATAACAGAGCAAGTGATAAAAATAAAGGGCTACTAATCATCACCAGCCTATACCTCGTCGTTGTCATCTTCGGTCTCATCCTCCTCACTAAATTCAGTCTGATATGGATCGACCACAGTGGGGTCAGCACGAATCCGATTGCAGTGAAGAAGGAAGCCTTCTGCATCGAATTGGGACTGCAATCGATGGTAAGGGGCCTCAAATGGGATCTTCAAAGCACGCATTATTTTTTTCTGATTCTGACGTATGTCGTCAAATCTGGACTCAAAGTATACGTGTTGACACCGAAGATATGTCTTCATATACTCCGCATTTTCTGTAACCAAGCCACATTCACCCTTATGCTTAGACCAACCGAAAACGATTTGATTGGGTCGCAATATGTGTCTCCCTGAAATTGCTCGGCCAAACCTTCCCCCTCCATCTCACTTAATTTTTGCTTCTGTCCTCCTGATCCTGCAGCCACCTTGACATTTACTTCCACTACCATTTCGGTTATATGGTGCCCAACCTGAGTTACAAGGTCGCCCGTTTCAGTCCCAACTTTGGCTAAACGGCACAACTCGGTGATCAGCGTAGGAAACCATAATGGTCGCACCTTGTCTTCCTTTACTCTTAATTCCAGCTGTTCAGCAATAATCATCCAAATGTTGAGTTTTATACCTTTGAAAATACAGTAGATTGACTTGAGACGATCGAGGGAGATGTTGTTCATATGGCGCGTTGGGAGGATGCTGGCGTTGAAGAACAGAGGCCACATCTTTGCTTCACTCGACAAGCTTGTAGACTTGACTGCTTTGCAAGATTTACGTGCCCATTCTGGCTGCGGGACACAATAGATTTCCTTGGTAATGTCGGTTGGAGAAACTGTGGCTTGGACTCCCATCAGACTGCCCTCCACATTGTTATCCAATTCGAATACTGAGTTGATAGTGGCAGCAGAGAAATCGACCTGTTTACCTCGCACGTTCACGACGTCCCCTACACGGAATCTCGCATTTGCATAAAACTCATATACCCAAGGAAGTATGGCCTCCGTACGCGGGTGGTAGAAAGTTTCCCAATGGAGTGCACGAATGTGCTCAGCGTATGTGTGACTCCACGCCCGAATCTCCATCTTGAACCCTCGCTCGTAGATGAGAGGTGTAGATTTGAGAGATTCAAAACGATGCCACGCCTCTTCCGACAGAAATTTCACATATTTCTTTACTCGCAACCTCCTTCCCCGTTCCTTTTCGTTTCGAAGCCATGGAGGAGAAAACTGAGCGAGATGCTTACCGTTATCAGTAGGGTCGCCCTTCCGCTGGCGTAGGTGGCCGGTGATGTTTAAGTGCGCCTACGAAAGGGGATCTCCCGCCGCTACCCGCCCGCTGCGCAGTCGTCGTGCCCTAGTTCGCGATGGAGAAGAGGGGGGAAATATCGGGGAATGTTTTCACGGAGGTAGGGTTTATCATTGTCGAAAAGATTAAATGCACAGTTAAGGAGTTATCCACCCGGAGTGCGCCGGTTCAACTGAACCGGAAGCGGGCTAACTGCAGATTCGGCCTTCAGAAATCGGCAGAGAATAAAGAGTTGCAACCTCTTTATTCTGAGGTTGCAACACGAGCGGAAATAACCAAAATAAAGTGCCGATTCAACTGAACCATTGAACCAGACCATATTCTCCACTAGCTTCCCCCTTCATAAATTGGCAGAAAAAAGGGATGCAACCTGAATTTTTAGGTTGCAGCAGCTAAAGTTCAATTCTCCGTCCGTCATTCCCTGTAGATTGACAATTTGGAATGAACTTAAACCAAACAAATTTCATAATTTATTTTATTAATTATATAAATAAACATATTACCGATGGGTTGCCTCCCACCAAGCGCCTAAATTTCCGTCCCGGCAGGACGGAATTTTACTAAATAAGTGTCACCCTTGACACCACCCGGTCATCGTTCCCACTCAAGTACAGCTTCATTCTTTCACTGTTGACCTTAAACTCGGTTCCATCATTTTCATTCCGAATTGTCACTGCTCCATAAGGATGCGACTCTTTGACCGTGAACGGCCCCGACCAACGCGATTTGAGCTTTCCGGGGAATAATCTTAAGCGTGAATTAAACAACAAAACCAATTGTCCCGGCTTGAAATGTTTTTCTTTCAGACGTTGGTCATGCCACTTCTTTGTTCTTTCCTTATATATCTTCGAATTTTCATAAGCTTGCATCCTGATTTCCTCCAGTTCATTCAATTGTAGGAGCCTCTTCTTGCCCGCGTCCCTAAAATCATAATTAATCATTTTTATTGCCCAGAAGGCGCGGTGTTCTAATTCTAAGGGTAGATGGCATGATTTCCCATAGACTAGCCTATATGGGGTTAGGCCGATTGGCGTTTTGAATGAAGTGCGGTATGCCCACAATGCATCATTCAGCTTTTGAGACCAATCTCTACGGTTGACACTCACCGTTTTTTCTAAAATTTTCTTAATTTCCCTATTTGATACTTCTGCTAGGCCATTTGTTAGAGGATGGTAAGCTAATGCAACCTTATGCGGCACCCAATATTTTCTTAGCAATGAGGCAAACTGGGAATTGCAGAAGTGACTTCCTGCATCGCTAATAATTGCTCCCGGTGCTCCAAATCTATTGAATATATAGTTTTTAAGAAAATTTAAGACTACCTAGACATCATTTTTGGATGTTGCGATCGGTTCTACCCATTTAGATACGTAATCGACTGCTAACATAATGTAAATATTTCCATTTGAGTTTATGAAGGGACCCATGAAATATATGCCCCACACATCAAATAATTCTACCTCTAACATTATATTCATGGGCATTGCATCATTCTTTTGTAAATTCTCCACTCGTTGACACCTATCGCATTGTTTAACAAAGAAGTTTGCGTCTCGGAATAAATTTGGCCAAAAGAATCCTGCATCTAACACATTCATGGCTGTCCGAGTACCCATAAAATGACCTCCATAAGGGGAGCTATGACACTTTTCTAATATTTCTCTCATCTCCCCTTCGGGTACACAGCGTCTCAACACTCCATCGGCCCCAATCTTAAACAAAAATGGGTCATCCCACAGATATGACCGTACTTGGTGTAAGAATTTTTTTCTTTGTTGATATGTAAGTTCGGAGGGCATAATGTTGCTCACTAAATAGTTTACAAAATCAGCATACCACGGCGTGGTACTCTCTGAAATAGCTAACAACCACTCATCGGGGAATCTCTCTTCCACTTCAAAATTTAGCGACAACTGTATACCTTCAATCCTAGATAAGTGATCCGCCACCGGGTTGTTCGTTCCTTTCCTATCCTTAATCTCTACATCAAATTCGTGCAAAAGAAGTACCCAACGAATCAACCGTGCCTTAGCGTCTCTCTTATCCATGAGATAACGGATCGCAGCATGATCGGTGTACAATATAACCTTTGTGCATAGGAGATACGAGCGAAACTTTTCGAATGCGAAAACCAACGCCAATAGTTGCTTCTCGGTGTTAGTGTAGTTGATTTGGGCATCGATTAGGGTCTTACTAGCATAAGCAATAGTGTGAAATATCTTACCCCGCACTTGTCCCAAAACAACCCCTACCGCGCAATCGCTCGCGTCACACATCGGGACAAAAGGCTCTTCCCAATCAGGTGTCACTATAATAGGTGCGGTGGTTAAACGATTTTTAAGTTCGTCGAACGCCTTCAAGCAATCATCACTAAAATAAAATTTTACGTCTTAACTTCCTATAGTCTATGCAAATTCTCCACCCCGTAATCATCCTAGTAGAGACCAACTCATCCTTCTCATTCTTTATAACCGCCATCCCTCCCTTCTTGGGTACACAGTGCACAGGTGATACCCATGGACTATCTGAGATGGGGTATACAATACCTGCATCTAGCCACTTAATAAGCTTCTTCTTAACCACTTCCTTCATTGGCGGACTTAAGCGACGTTGAGGCTCTATCGACCCCTTAAATGATTCTTCTAAAAGAATCTTGTGCATACATAATGAGGGGCTTATTCCCCGAATATCAGCGATGGTCCATCCTATGACCGTTTTAAATTGCTTACGTAATTCTATTAATCTTTCTCGTTGATCAAGTAATAAATTAGAATTGATGATAACCGGCAATGTGTCATCATCCCCTAAATATGCATAAGTAAGATGATCGGGTAGAGGTTTTAACTCAAGCGATGGTGGCTCGGCGATGGAAGGTTTAACCGACAGGGATTACCGGGCATCTCTAATGGTTCCGGCTTACGAAACCACGCAATTTGCTTCTCGAATGCTTGTAAGCATTCTTGAATCACTTCTTCCTCCTCGGATTGTTCATCCTCCGTCAATAAACAATTCAACAAATCATCTTGTTCGTCAGAGAACGAACTTGGCATATAATCGCATATAGAGACTTGATTTACCACCTCCATATTGTCTTCCTCTCGGTGGGTAAATTTTAATGCCTTGAGTACGGTAAATGTAATTTGTTCATCATTTACTCGCATCGTTAATTCTCCCTTCTGCACGTCAATCAAGGTCCTGCCCGTCGCTAGGAATGGTCTCCCTACAATAATTGGAACTTCTATATCCTCTTCCATGTGCATGTCTAGAACGACAAAGTCTGCAGGAAAGATGAACTTATCCACCTTTACTAACACGTCTTCAACTATCCATTTTGGGTATGCTAGGGTCCGATCGGCCAATTGCAAGGTTATGGAGGTTTTGGAAATCTCACCCAAACCTAACTTCCTAAATATTGACAACGGCATTAGATTGATGCTCGCCCCTAAATCACATAATGTCTTGCCTTCAAATTTATATCCTATAGAACACGGTATGGTAAAGCTTCTGGGATCTTTTAACTTTGGTGCGAGCCTTTTTTGAAGAATAGCGATGCACGCCTGAGTGAGTGCTACCGTCTCATTCGTTCCAAATTTTCTCTTTTTGGAGAGGATATCTTTCATAAATTTTACGTAGCTAGGCATTTGCTCTAAGGCCTCGGCGAATGGGATGTTGATTTGCAGCTTCTTAAATATCTCAACAAACTTTTGAAATTGTTGATCGAGTTTACTTTTTTTTAACCGTTGTGGAAACGGTGGTGGTGGATAAATTATTGTGACTTCTTTTTTCTTCTTAACTTCAACACTTGGTTCTTTCTTCCTCTCTCATAACACTTCTACTTCTCTTTCCTTGCCATTATCCTCTTGTATTGCCCCATCATTAGGGATACAAGGGGTCAACTCCTCTAACTCTCTTTCATTATTAACCTTAACTTGTTCTTTTATCGGCTCACTACCCAACTATTTACCACTTCGTAGAGTGACTGTCTTACACTGTTGATTATCTCCTTTCGGATTTGGTGTGGTATCCGTTGGGAGTGTCCCTTGAGGTCTAAGGCTCAATGCGTTAGCGATTTGCCCCAATTGAGACTCAATTACACGAAGTGAACTCTCTAAACTAGTAATGCGTGTATCGTTCTTTTGCATAGATTCGATAAGAATCTCATCGGTTAACTTTCTAGAAGGTCCTTGTTGGTTGTAATTAACATTTTGAGTTGGACGTGGGTTTGAGTTGAAACCGGGCGGGTGTACCACACCAGCGTTGTTCTTCCATGAAAAGTTAGGGTGGTTACGCAACTCCGGGTTATAATAATTTGAAATTAAATTATTAATGTTATTATATCTAGGTTGCCCTCCTATATAATTAATTTCTTCATTATAGTTAGGAGTAGGGTGATTTGCAAGTTGTTCTATAGTGAATGATGGATTCATTGGAGGGGTTGTCATTATGTTATTCACCTGTGAGTTCATTTGATTATTATTTAATGTCAGCGCATCTAACATTTTGCTCATAGAGTTAAATTGGGCAGTGATTTGGGCAGCGAACGAGGTTAACTGATCTACTTGGTGAAGACCACCTACCGAAGAAGAAGGAGCTTGTCGGTCAAACGATTGATAATTGTTTGACGATAGATCTTCAAGGATAGCATATGCATCCTCGGGATACTTGTTCATGAGGGATCCTCCTGCAGCTCCATCTACTTGGATCATCGTAGAGGTCTGGAGGCCATTATAAAAAGTCCATACTTGTTGGTGTATCGCTAAACCATGGTGCGGACATTTTCGTAGAAGTTCCTTGAACCTCTCCCATGCGTCGTACAATGTTTCCCCATTCCCTTGCGTGAACGTACTAATATCTTGCATCAGTTTGGCCGTTTTAGCAGGTGGGAAGTACTTAGCTAAGAATAAGTCAACCACTTGCTGCCAAGTGGTGAGACCATTTTGGGAGTCAAGCCATTCCTTCGTTCTGCCCGACAGAGAGAATGGAAATAAGCGGAGTCTAATCGCTTCGTCCGACGCGCCATTTATCTTAAAGGTGTCACACACATCCCTAAATGTCCGTAAATGAGAGTTTGGGTCCTCATGATTTAGTCCACTAAATTGTTTTTGTTGCACTAAGTTCATTGTCATGGAGTCAATTTTGAAATTATTCGCTTCAATTGCAGGCTTAATGATACTATAGTGTAGACCTCCCCTAAAAGGCATGTTATATTCTCTACAGGTTCTCCTAATCTCAGCAGGTTGCCCATTATGTTCTACCTGACCCTCTTGTCATAAATCATCCTGATCATTTTCATTGGGAGCGTTTTGATTATTTAGATTCATGGTTGTCGAATTATTACGTTCTAATCGAATCACTCTTCTATTATGTCTACACGTTCGTTCGATCTCGAGGTTCAACGGCAAAGGTTCTAGTGTTCGATGTCTGGACATACACTAAGTAAGACAACAAAATAAAAATAATGACAGTAAATAAACAGAACGATCAAGCAGCACAACAGAAATGAGAGTAGCAATAATAAACAAAAGAAAATAAAATTTGAGCTTTAATTACTAAAGCTTCACTAATATTGCAAGAAGTAAACGTTAAATACGTCGCACCTCCCCGGCAACGGCGCCAAAAACTTGATATGCCTAAAACAGGTATGCAAAATAATGAGTGAGTGAAGATCGTTTACACGGAGAGGTGGTGAATTTAGTGCTTGCAAATACTGGTTGTGCTCTTTCTTTAAATCCAAGTCAATTATAATGATGGGTTGTGAAATATTAAAATCAGGAATAATAGAGAACTAATTAAGATAACTATGGATCGTAGGAAAATTACTTGGTTATCACTAAGTACTATTGAAAACTTCCAGCCACCGAGCGATCACCGGCCCTGTCAGCTTGGTGGGAGCCTGGTCAGCGGGTCAGCATCGGGGCTAAGTACTTTTGAAAATTTCCGGCCACCGAGCAATCCTCGGCCCTGCCAGCTTGGTGGGAGCCTGATCAGCGGACCAGCATCGGGGCTAAGTACTTGAAAACTTCCGGCCACCGAGCAATCCTCGGCCCTACCAGCTTGGTGGGAGCCTGGTCAGCGGGCCAGCATCGGGGCTAAGTGGTGGAGACCAGCCCAGATCAGGTCGACGCAAAAGTGCCCGACGTCGTACCCGTCCGGACCACTACCGACCATGAATTATTGCATTTTAATTTTTGTTATTTTGCAATTTATCTTACTTTGCATTTTATTTTGCACGCCTGCGTGCGTAGTCTTGTTTAAAGCCTTTATTGTATGTTCGTTACTTATGTGTATATATACAAATATATAACTTTATATATTTACATATATATACATATTTATATGTAATTACCTGATTCAAGACCTAATACGCCGGCACAGTTTCACCAGCCGGTCAGCCCCTCGTTCGACCAGCAGAAATCCCGCACGCGATCCTCACTGGTTGTTGTTATTGCTGCATCAGACCCCATGTCCCCCTTATTTCCAAAAACTCAGGGCAGGCGGACGTCGCATGACCTTCCTCCTGGTGGAAGTCACAGTATGGTAACGCCACCCTATCCCCCCATCTTCCTCTTCTTTCTGCTTTCCTGGCTCTCCTCCTTCTTCCCCAGCCAATCGTCATGGTTTGCTGAGGCGGTTGAGGGGGTGTCCTTGGTCCTTGCCTCCACCTTGGGGGGTCGGGTCTCTCCCCTTGGAAGTTCCCCTCTCCTTGGTCAAACTTTCTTTCGGGATCTCTCATGCCCACACCCTGCAGCCTTGCCTCCGGCTCACTCAGCTTGACCAACCTTTTTGTGAACTCCGGGTTGGCCTCCTCTCCCTCAATTTCTTCCGCCGCCCTTTCCATCAATTCTTCGAAGGATAGGGGGTCTTCCGCTTTAAGCTCATCTTGAAGAACCCCTCCCGCAGCCCCACTATGAAGGCGAGCTGTAGGGTGAACCCGAGTACCTCCTGGGTGAGTAGGACCTCTTCCTGGAACCTGTCAACGTAGCGAGTCAGCGACTCCCTTGGCTCTTGCTTAATCTTGAAGAGTGTCTCGGCATCCTTCTTCCTCTTCTTCGACGTCTAGAAGCGCAGCAGAAAACCTCGACGCAGATCCTCGAAGACCCAGTTAGACCCCACGGGGAGCCGGTGGAACCAGTCCCTCGCCTTCTCCTTCAGAGTGGTGGCAAAGATCCGACACTGGAAGGCATCTGACATAGGTCTGATAGAGACCATGTCCTTGAACCACTGCAGGTGCAGGACTGGGTCATCCTTGCCGGAGTAGTAAGACATCTCCGGCCCCTTGAACCCCTCTGGAACCGGGGCCGAGAGGATCAACTCACAAAAGAGACTTTCCCCCTGGCTCGGCGAGTGGCTCGCTCTGGTGGAGTAAGCTCGCAGGCCTCTGCGCTCGCCCGCCCACATCTGCTCTGCCCCCTTTGGGGCGGGGCGAGTGGGGGTCGGATGCCTCCCCGCTCGCCCCCCTTTGGGGCTGGGCGAGTGGGGGCAGGTCGCCTCCCCACTCCCCCCCCCCCTTTGGAGGCCTGGCGAGTGGGGGTCGGATGCCTCCCCACTCGCCCCCACCAGCACCTCCTTCCCGGATTGCTGGCCGGGAGTGTTCTCGCCCATCTGCTGGGGAGGGACCTCCAAACCGCCTCCTCCCTCGCATTCGCCTCTCGTGGCGAAAGCCCACTGTAAGGTCTGCACGACCTCCCGCTTGAATTCTTCGAACATTTCCATCGTCACCTCTTTCGCGGGTGGCTGCGAGTGGCCCTGGTCGGATCCATCTCCTCCACCTCCATCCATGGAGCTCAGCTTGAGATTTTCTGTGCTGGTCACTCTCCACGCTCACCGCACCATAAATGTTGAAACCAATACTTTGTCACTTGTGGAGTTCGGGGTCCCCAAAAAAGGGGGTGACCTCACGCTTACTTCTCTCAAGAGAGAGCGCTAGGCTGAAGACTTAAAAAATAAGGAACAGGACCGAGGGCTCAGCGAGGAGGTCCCGCCACACACCCGGAAGATCTTAGAGCGCTTCCCCTCTCAAGCCAATGCTGAGCTTGGAGCACCTTTGGAGGCACTCTTCCCCCACCAAAGAAACTTAGGGGGAGAGTAACCCAAAAAGAGTGATGACCCAAAAGGTGCCTCTTAGTCCTATTTATAGATTCCTGAGCCTGGTCTACCAATAACCAGATTCTGGCCTAAGAGATTATGAAAATACCCCCAGGTTTGGCCTGCCAACAGCCAAATCCCGTCGTTCTGAGATGCTAAACGCAGACCCCCTCTGGGGAGGGGCGAGCAAGGGGCAGGCCGCCTCCCTCGCTCGCCCCCTTGCTGGGGCTGGGCGAGCAGGTGGCAGGCCGCCTCCCTCACTCGCCCCCTTGTTGGGGCCGGGCGAGCAGGGGGCAGACCGCCTCCCTCGCTCGCCCCCTTGCTGGGGCCGGGCGAGCAGGGGGCAGGCCACCTCCCTCGTTCGCCCCCTTGTTGGGGCCGGGCGAGCAGGGGGCAGGCCGCCTCCCTCGCTCGCCCCCTTGCCGGAGCCGAGCGAGCAGGGGGCAGGCCTGAAAGACTTTAATTAAGGGTAGCTAATCAACTAGAGGGGGGTGAATAGGTTATTTGAAAAACTATTTGCAGTTCTTAATTATAACCTAAAAGAATGATCAGAGCTTTCAAGAAAAAGAGCACACACAGAAAAGACACACAGAATTTTATAGTGGTTCCCCTTATCTTGGGTAATCCACTTTCCCCCTTCTCCCCTCTAGCAGTGTGCTAGATAGGGTTTATATCTCCTCCAGATCTCAGACCACAAACAGGTCTTACAGCTCAGATCACAATAGATCTTACAGACTCAGATCTTACTCTCTCAGATCTCAGCAGATCTTACAAACTCAGATCTCACAGATCCTACCAACACAGATCTCCACAGATCCTACCTCAGCCTTTATAATTAGGCTTACAACTCAGATTCACCCCTGAATCCTACAACTCAGATCACATCTGATCTTACAACTCAGATCCTTGACAGATCCTACACTCAGATCTGACAACTCAGACCCTACAGGGATTGATAAAGATAATAACAATACTTAGACTCAGATTCTTCAAAGTGTTGAGTCTTCTTGATCTGCCTGAATGATCAGACAGAAATCTTCAATAGATCAGCAGCAGCAATTTGATCTTCTTGATTCGTCAGACTGTGATGACTGTTCTTCTTCCTAGGAAGACAGATTCTTCCTTCCTAATCTTCTCCTTTCAGAAAGATGTATTAGCACCAGATTGCTGAAAGAAACCTTCAAGTTAGAACAGTTCTGAAAGAGAAAACGACTTCTTCAGATTCTTTCTCAGACTTTCCTCAAAACGATGGAGACGATAATTGCCTTCGAAAAATAGGAGTAATCAACTTATAAACTCATAGGTCATGCCTTCTATTTATAGTCCGCCATCTGCAACATCTGTTACGCTCCTCCACGTCAGCACGACGCTAAGTCTTCAACGGTCTTTAATAGCTTCAGAAAAATCAAAGGCTCGGATAGCTGTAGAAGAAACTTCTCAGCTCAGAGCATCTATAGAAAAGGCGTTGAGCACTGTGCATCTTTGTCGACGCTTTTACAATTAGGTGTCGAGCGATATATAGATAGTCGACACGTACTTCTTAGACTAAAGCTCTCGACTCCTCCTTCTTAGGCGTTGAGCAATCATCAGTCATTCGACGCTTTCTAACTGTAGGAGTTGAGCAATGTATAGGGGCACGACGCTTCTTAACTGTGCCTTCATATCTAGACTCCTCTTGTTGGCGTAGAGCTAACTGAAGTTTGGTCGACACATCTCTTTCAACGGCGTCGAGCGATATACCTTGGCTCGACGCTTCCAAACTTGGTCTCATAACTTCAGCGGCGACCTTGTCTTTTTGAGCAGTAGACATGAGTCGACGCTTCTGGGTCACAGGCGTCGAGCAAAGTATGGTATCTCGACGCTTGTGAACTTGGATGAATTCCTTGAGCATTTTGCCTGACCTGATCTTCTGCACAAAGATTCTAAAAAGTATATCAAATACATTCTGAGATATATCTTTGACTTAGGAATGGACTTCTCCAAATCTAAGACATTGTGGACAATGGTCTCAACAATCTCCCCCTATTTGAAGAAGTCATAACCTCAGTCAATGATATATCCCTCTTTACAAAGATAATCAACATTTTCTATACAGGTAATCAAAATATAAAGAGTATAATATCTTATATAAAATTAGATTACCAAAACATTCTATCAACAGAAATTGTTTCAGACATGATTTCTCATATAAGCACAAAATCACAAGCAATTCAGAATAAAACATGTTAAGGTAAGAAAAAGGATCATATCACAGGCATATATATATCTGATAATGAAAAATAGTTAGCTCTGGGAGCTCATCAAGATTGTTCAAAGTTATATCAATTACATTTCTCTGAAAATTCTTAATAGAGATTAAAATCCTAATGTTGTTCAGGTTCCTTGATTTCTATTCCTCTTTTGGCTCTTTTGGATAGGGCTTCAGCAACTTCTTTTCTTCTCTTGAAATAGCCAAACGGCTTTGGAAAGTATCTGATTGGCTCCTTATCACCTGCCTGAACCTTCCCAGCCAATTTGTCAGCCTTGAATTTTATCTTCAGCTCCTCCTGATCCCTGTGCTTCAACCATTCAGCTTCAGAATATCATTTTCCTCTTTCATCTAGATTACCTTTCACAGCTTCCCATGCTGTCAGAATCATTTCTCTTGAAGAGGGAGACCAATGTTCAAAATCAACCCTTGATTGAACCTCTTCTCTGAACTTTCTTTTACTAGATTCTACTTGCTCACTGGTAAAGTTCTCTCTTTTGCTTTTATCCTCAGGACTATACATTTTAGCAATTTGCTTTTGGACTTGTGTAAGAGATGCTGACCTGGTCTCAGAAACTTGATCATTTTCATAATTTATGGGAGGATATCCAAAAGTTTCTCTTATAGAATTAGAGGTCCACACAGCATGCTCATAGCTGGCTTGAATCATTGACCTCTCCCCCTTTAGGACTTCTACAACTATATGATCTCTTATAGCATTCTTCTGAAACCTGACTTGACCCTCCAAATGATGAATTCCACTTTCAATGGTTTTCTTTACCTTAAGGAGATGGTCATCTATGGTATCTGTATTCAACTTTACTTGATCTTTTAGAATTGAAGAGCTCTCATCAATTTTAGCTATAATAGCAATATCCTGCTGTTGCAGTCTAGTTTCTATCTTAGCTGTACATGTAAGGACTTGTGCAACCTGTTCTTTATACAAAACTTGCATGTTGTTACTTAGAATTCCTTGATTTGTTTGAACATCATCTACTGTCTTTGTGATACCTGCTTGTGACTCTTTAAGAACCTTTGATGTCTCTTTGATTGCATCAAGTTGTTCAGTTGTGTAATCCACTGAAGCACCAGCTCTTTTGAAAAACTTTACCATTTCCTTTCTCAAAGCAGTCATCTGATGATTAACTTCAAATCTAACCAATTTCATCTGGAAATCTACTTCATTTTTCATTTTTGTGTTATTATCTTCAATATACTGTTCTAATAATCTTCTTTGATTATTAAGCAACACCTCCAGCTGAGGTAGTATAGGACTTAGATCCACATTGATTTCCTTTTCCATTCCATCACCTTTACTGTTTTCTTCTCTGATGAAAGAGTCATTTCTCTGGCTCATATGTGAGCTAGAGGATTCTATCTTGATCACCTTCTCATCAGGTTTCTTTGTTGTTTCAGGCTCTCCTTCCACATCCATAACATCAACTGCAGGATTCACTTTAGCAGGGATCTCAGCCTGAGACTCCCCCTCAAATGGTGCATTGTCTTGAGCTGGGATTTCATCTTGAGGCTCCCCCTCAATGTCTGCATTGATCAGGTCATTATTGTCTGGAGCAGGGATCTCATCCTGAGCCTCCCCCTCAACTGCTGCTTTGCTCATTTCAAAATTATCCTGAGCAGGGATCTCATCTTGAGCCTCCCTCTCATTTTGAAAAATCCCTTCAACTCTAGCAGGGGATCCATGGCGACTTCCTCTCCCTTCTTCTTTCTCATTCTCATCCTTTTCTTTATTGAACTTGTCAACCCCTTCCAGTAATGGATCAGTACCTGTTGGTGTGTCAGGAGAACTATCCCTAGGTTTGTTCCCTTCTTCTTCTTCAGATGATGTGAGGTTAGGATCATGAATTGGAGAGGATCTAGATTTTCCTTTGGAAGAGGATGAGCTTGATGAGCTTGAAGAAGCCTTCTTCTTCTTTTGCTTCTTAGCTTTCTTCTGCTTGGGAGAGAGTCTGCTGGTGGAAGATTTGATAAAACTCTTTTCCATCTCTCTATCATTCTGATGTCCATTTTCTTCATGTGATTTATCTTGGATCCAAGTTTGTTATTTAAAGAGTCTGGAATGACTTTTACTAAATATAGAGATAATATCCTACCCATGTTGGGTACTTGGATACATTCAATTATTCTGTCAAACACCACCCTCCCCCAATCTGTTCTCAAAGAATGAATAATCCTGGTCAGGAGAATAAACATTTTCCTGGAAATTTTATCATGAGATCCAGTCTTGCACAACAGACCCTTTCCGATCACATCTGTTAGCAGTTTTCCTTTTGAATTCATTCCTTTCCTAAGAATACTTCCAGAGATTTCACGTGATGTTTCAATTTCATACCAGATTTGTGCTAATCTAATCTGTTCAGAGCTCACTTCTTCTTCTTCATTACTTTTTAATCTTGGCAGTTCTAGTGCCTTAGCGAGTCTTGATGGAGTGATCTTAATCTTCTTACCATTTACAGTGGTTTTAAGCTTCGAATTGACGGATTCTATTACTATATTGGAGTAAAGTTCTAAGACCTCTCGTTTCCAGATAAGAGTCGATTCAGATAGCACGAATTCTAGTCCTGCTTTGTAGATTAGCTCAATGGTTGATTTGATTTCCACTGGAGCTGATTGGAATCCATTGCGAACAAGCTCGCCTCCTTCATAAAGGTAATCACTGCTCTTGGGAGGCATTGTGGTTGATGATCGAAGAGAGAAAGAATTGATGGAGAAATTTTCTAGGGCAGATAATATCGAACTGAGAGATCTAGGGCATATGTACTAACGAAGTGTCTTCCCTATTTATAGAATTTCTAATTCAAGAAGATGAATAGCCGCGCGCTGAATTTGTTTGACAAGATTGATCAAATGGTTCAAATTTATCCTGTCGAGACGGCCTAGCTATGTTCGCACAAGCGTTGAGATAGCTCGACGCCATTTATCTTCGGTCGACGCCAGGTATCTTCTCGACGCCAGGTATCTTCTCTCGACGCCATGTCCTTTCTTGACGCCAGGTATCTTCTCTCGACGCCTGATAACCTCTCCACTCACCTTTTAGGACTCGATCATTATTTTCATTTATTTATTTCAAGACAACTTTAATCCATTTTTAGCATTCCTAATTCAATTTTGAAGTTATTGAATTTTGTTTCATCCAAGAGTTTAGTAAATATATCAGCAACTTGTTTGTCAATGGGGACATATTCAATTGTGATATCTCCATTTTCTACATGTTCTCTAATGAAGTGATATCTAATTTCTATGTGCTTAGTTCTGCTATGTGATACAGGATTATTAGTTATAGCAATAGCACTAGTTGAATCACAATATAGAGGAGATTTACTTAGCTGAACTTTATAGTCTTGGAGTTGGTGTTGAATCCATAGTAGCTGAGCACAGCAGTTTCCAGCTGAGATATACTCAGATTCTGTTGTAGAGATAGCCACATTGGTCTGCTTCCTGCTACTCCAAGATATTAGTCTTTTGCCAAGGAATTGACATGTGTCTGATGTACTTTTTCTGTCCTCCTTGCATCCTGCAAAATCAGCATCTGAAAAACCAATTAGTTCAAAGTCATTGCTTCTAGGATACCAAAGGCCAAGATTAAGAGTACCCTTCAGATATCTCAGGATTCTTTTGACAGCAGTGTAGTGAGATTCTTTAGGGTTCACTTGATATCTAGCACACACACATGTTGAGAACAAAATGTCTGGCCTGCTAGCAGTTAGGTAGAGCAATGAGCCAATGATGCCTCTGTACAAGGTTTCATCAATAAGTTTCCCTTTGTCATCCTTGTCCAGTGACACATTTGCTGCCATTAGTGTCTTCATGACAGTGAAATTTTCCATTCCAAATTTCTTGATAATCTCTTTTGTGTACTTGGTCTGAGAAATGAAAATTCCTTCCTCAGACTGTTTCACTTGGAGTCCTAAGAAGTATTTAAGCTCACCCATGCTGCTCATTTCAAATTTTTCTTGCATAAGGTTTGCAAACCTTTTGCAAAGGTTATTATCAGTTGAGCCAAAGATTATATCAGCTACATATATTTGTATTAGAATAATGTGACCATTAACTATCCTAAGAAACAATGTCTTGTCTATCTTTCCTCTTGAGAATTTGTTCTCAATGAGAAATCTAGATAATGTCTCATACCAGGCTCTAGGTACATGTTTCAGGCCATGCAAGGCTTTTAATAAAAGGTAGACATGATTTGGATGAGTAGAGTCAATAAAACCTGGGGGTTGTTCAACATATACTTCCTCCAATATTGTTCCATTAAGGAATGCTGACTTTACATCCATTTGATAAACTATGAATCCAGTGTGTGCTGCAAATGCCAGGAATAGTCTGATTGCATCCAATCTTGCCACAGGAGCAAATACTTGATCATAATCTATGCCTTTCTCCTGTCTATATCCTTGGGCAACCAACCTTGCTTTGTTTTTGATAATCACACCATTTTCATCCAGCTTATTTCTAAATACTCATGAGTAGAGTCTTTGCTCCTCCGTACGTAATGACACCACGTAAAGCGTAGCGGGGGCGTAACATTCCCCTCCCCATCAAGAACCAACTTGTCCCCAAGGTGGTAGTCGGGGTAGAGCTCCTTGAAGTCGAAGAAGTCCACCCATGAATTGTGTGCCGGCGACAGGTTCTTCCATTTGACCAAGAGCTCGGGCCGGTATTCCGCGCCCCGTTTCTTCCACTTGAGCATCAAAACATCTTCAGGAAGCGGCCGCAGCTCTCCTGCCGAAGTGACCTCAGGTAACAAAGTGCTCGGTCAGACATGCGGCCCGACCTTCCGCTTGAGCAACGAGACATGGAATGTAGGATGGATGTGCGAACCCTCCAGTAATGCCAGGGTATAAGCTACCGGTCCCACCCTGTTGACAACCTGAAAGGGACCGTAGTAGCGTGGGGACAGCTTCTGGTTGCCACGACGAGCAACGGACAATTGTCGGTACGGCTGGAGCTTGAGGAACACCTCGTCACCAACAGCGAACTCCCGCTCAGTGCGGTGCCTGTCCGCCTGGGTCTTCATGCGATCCTGCGCTAGACGGAGATTCTCCCGAAGTGTGACCAACATGCGATCCCGGTCCAGCAGAGCGCAATCCACGGCTGGAAGAGCGGTGCTCCCGGGCTCATAGCTGCCCAAGGTAGGAGGAGGCCGTCCGTAAACCACCTCAAATGGTGTCATCCTGCTGGCGGAGTGGTATGCCGTGTTGTAACAGTACTCGGCCCAATGCAACTAGTCCGGCCAGCTCCGCGGTTCATCCATCACAAAGTAACGCAGATAAGTCTCGACCCCACGATTAAGCACCTCCGTCTGACCATCCGACTGCGGGTGATTGGTCGTGCTGAAGTGTAAGCGAGTGCCCTGCAGCCAGAACAGCTCCTTCCAGAACCCACTGACGAAGGTAGGGTCCCGATCAGAGATAATGGCGCGGGGGAGGCCATGCAGGCGAACGATCTCTCAAGCAAAGAGTGCGGCCACAGACTCCCCGGTGTACGGATGGCTGAGCGCCAGGAAATGGCCATACTTGGACAGCTTGTCCACCACCACCAGAATGACAGACTTCCCTTTAGACTTTGGCAGTCCATCAATGAAGTCCATGGACACCGTGTCCCAAATCTGCTGCGGAATCTCCAACGGAACAAGCAGCCCTGCCGGAGAAGAGGTCTCATATTTCTGCCGTTGGCAGATCTCACAGTGGCGAACGAACTGCTGAATGTCCCGTCGCATGCCTGTCCAAAAAACGTTTGCCCGTGTCCTCTGAAGGGTCCGGAGCACCCCCGCATGCCCTCCTGTACGCGAAGAATGGAACTCATGCATCAATACGGTCTTCCAGGCTGACTCGGCGGGCACGACCACCCGGCCCCGATAGTAAAGTCGTCCATTACACAAGTGGCAGCCAGCTGCGACGGTCTCTCCCCGCTGTAACGCCTCCACCAACGGACGCAGCGTGTCTGATCGCCGGACCTCTTCCTAAATATCCTCCACTGAATCGACCAACGGCCCCGAAATATGAGCGATAGCAGCCTCTGGAAGACGAGAGAGGGCATCGGCGACCACATTCTCTTTGCCACGGCGATACACAATCTCGTAGTCGTAACCGAGAAGCTTAGTCACCCACTTCTGCTGTAGCGGCGAGGAGACCCGTTGGTCCAGGAAATGCTTCAAGCTCTGGTGATCCGTCCGGATCTTAAATTGTCGGCCCAATAGATATGGCCGCCAAACAGCCACCGCGTGAATAATTGCCAACATCTCCTTCTCGTAGGCCGAGAGGCCCAAAGTACGAGGGGCCAAGGCCTTGCTGTAAAAGACTATCGGCCGCCCTGCCTGCATGAAAACCGCGCCGATGCCGACACCCGAGGCATCCGTCTCCAGAACGAACTCCTGTGTGAAATCCGGTAAAGCCAAGACCGGCGTGGTGGTCATGGCCCGTTTGAGGGCCTGGAATGCCTCCTCCGCCTCCTCACTCCAAGAAAATGAGTCCTTCTGCAGTAGCTGTGTCAGTGGCCGAGCTATCTTGCCATAGTCCTGGACAAAATGCCGGTAATACCCTGTGAGCCCCAAAAAACCCCGCAAGGCGCGGACTGTAACCGGTCGCGGCCAAGACTGCATACTCTGAATCTTCCGTGGGTCGGCCTTGACGCCCTGACCGGAAACCAAGTGGCCCAAATACTCCACCTCCTCCTGACCGAAGGAACACTTGGAACGGTTGGCATAAAGGTTGTGCTGACGTAGTCTGGCAAGGACCTGCTCCACGTGACCCACGTGGTCCTCCCAGTTCGCGCTGTAGATGAGTATATCATCGAAGAAGATCAACACAAATACCCGCAGGAAATCTCTGAACATCTCGTTCATGTTGGCCTGGAATGTAGAGGGCCCTCCGGTCAGTCCATTGGCCATAACCAAGAACTCGTAGTGGCCGTCATGAGTCCGGAAAGCCGTCTTGTGGATGTCCTCCTGTGCCATCAAGATCTGGTAATAGCCGGAGCGAAGATCCAGCTTGGTGAAACGCTGGGCCCCATGCAACTCATCCAGCAACTCTTCGATATGGGGAATCGGGAAGTTATCCTTGACCGTAACGCCGTTCAAGGCACGGTAGTCCACACAGAATCGCAAGGACCCGTCCTTCTTCTTGACCAGAATAATGGGAGCCGAGAAGGAGCTCGTACTTGGCCGAATGTTGCCGGCCTCCAGCATCTCACGGACACTGCGCTCGATCTCCACCTTCTGAACGTGTGGGTAGCGGTACGGACGAACGTTCGTAGGCTCAGCACCCGCCTTGAGCGGGATACGGTGATCACGGAACCTCGGCGGAGGCAGAGTGCGTGGTTCCTGAAAAACATCAGCATAATCTGTCAGAAGTAACTGTAACTGAACCGGTACCTCCGAAGGCGTCGGCTCGCCGGTCGGGACCTCCCGAAGGACGGCCATCATCTGGCCATCCCCGCTCAACCGCTGCATGCTGCGAAGAGAAACCTCCTTAATAGGAGATGACATGAGACCCTGCAAGCAAAACTGCCTGTCGCCATGCACAAACTCCATTGTCTATTGCTCCCAGTCGAAAGTCACCCGCTGCAACTGGCGCAACCACTGAACTCCCAGCGCCATGTCTGAGCCCCGAATAGGCAGCAGGTAGACGTCAGTCCGTCCCACATAGCCGTGTAGCCGCAGCTCCACGCCCTTCAGCACCCCTTCGCATCGAAGCTTGCTGTCATCCGCCACCATAACATGAAAGGCATCCCCCTTGTCAACCACGTGCCCAACTCGCCGTGCCACGTCGGGATGTATGAAGTTGTGGGTGCTCCCACTGTCCACCAGAATAGTAACCTTCTCTTGGGCGATTCGGCCCGCCAGCCGCATAGTAAGCGGGGGAGCGCAACCCTCAAGAGCATGAAGAAAAACCCCGAACTCCGTCTCGTCCAAGTCCACTCCTCATCTGGAGCCGGCTCGTCGTCCACGTCCTGATGCAACATGAAGACCTGTATCTTCTGGCATTTATGGCCAGGTACAAACTTCTCATCGCAATTAAAGCACAACCCCTTCTCCTTCCGAGCGGCCAACTCACTCCACGATAACCGAGTCACCGTCGGTTTGCTACCCGTGGGCTGCTCCCTTCGTGCTGCTGTGGTAGGAGCCAAAGGCGGTCTACTCGTGATGCGTGCTCGCTGCCTGTTGAACCGCTCCTCCTGGATGCGCGCCAAAGTAATGGCGTGGTTCAATGACTGAGGCATGAGTGCCTGCACCTCGTCACGAATGTGCTCCTTGAGGCCAGATATGAAACAGCTGTAGAGTGTCCTCTCCGGCCACTGAACCCGATTCGCCAGCTTTTCGAACTCGGTGCGATACTCCAGCACCGACCCTTTCTGACGAAGCTTCTGAAGGAGGGCCTCAAAGTTCTCGTACTCAAGTGGCCCAAATCTGGCCGTAAATCCATCCACAAACTCCCCAAGGCACGTACTCTCGTCCCCGTAGGAACCAATGCGTCCACTGGAAAGCGTCCTCTTTCAAGTGGAAGGATGCTAACTGCACCCACTGACCTTCAGGCACCTCTTGGTACTGGAAAAAAAGTTCAGCCTTTTGAATCCATTCCAATGTATCGCCGCCCTCGAACTCCGGAAAGTACATGCGAGTTAATCCGGGAGTCAAACGTTGTCCCCCATGACCTCCTTCCCGTCTTGCAGGCTCACCTTGCTCGAATCCGCCGTAGCCTTGATGCAGACCGTTTCCCCAAGGAGGAGGTTGTTGCTGTCCGCCCCACGCTTGGCCAAATCCGGCCATGCCCGGCGGCCCAAACCCACGGGGAGGAGGAAGAAGCCCCCCCCCCCTTTGGTATCCCGCGGGATCTGGAGGTCGCCGGAGCCCAGCCGGCTCTTCCCAGCCTCGACGAAGCCCAGCCGGCTCCGCCCAGCCCTGTCGGCCCTGTCCCCGGGCCGCTCCGTGGTCGGCGAACCCTGCCGCTACAGCTCCAGGCGGAATTGACCCCGCCGGACCCCCATAAACTGCTGCCGAGCCCCCCGCTGCTACCCCATAGGCCGACGCACCTCCCTGCCAGCCCGTGCCAGGCGGAATCCCGCCGCCCCTTGCGCGATCGTCTTCCGTCAGTCGCACGCCGCCGATACCTTCCGCGACCCGTGCGCCCGCAGCGCCCAAATCGGCGCCCGATCCGGCCGAATCCTCACTCGCCGACGCCTTCCCTTTCAGCAAGGCCTTCAATTCCTCCATCCGAGCCTCCATCCGCCCTTCCATGGCTGTCATCGAGTCAGTTAGGCCAACAACGTTCTCCTCTAGGGTTTCGATCCGTGAGGACTCCTCTTGAGAGCGAGTGTTCACCATGTCGGAGAGATGAACGCCTCTGATACCAAATGTTAGGGCAAAGCTACTAGAGAGACTAAAAGAAGAAGATCTAGAGAGAAAGAGAGGGAAGATTAGGGTTTGAGAGAGGGAGAAGACTAACCAAATACTTCTTGCATACCCCAAAAGGGGGGCTGCCCGGGTATATAAATACCCGGGCAAGGAGGGGGCCGACCGGCCCCTCCAAGGAGGGGGCCGACCGGCCCCTCCAAGGAGGGCTGAACCCGCCTGGTTCAGCCCTCGGCCGGCCGGTTCACTGAGTGGGGGCTGAACCGGAAGGTTCAGCCCCGTTGTTTAGCGCGCCTTTGCTCCTCCGTACGTAATGACGCCCCGTAAAGCGTAGCGGGGGCATAACACAACCCCATTTTGTTGGGAAGTTCTAGGAGATGAGAACTCTTGAGAAATGCCTAGATTTTCACAAAATTTGGTCATTGCACCTGACTGAAATTCAGTCTCATGATCACTTCTAATTTTGGCTACAGGATTTCCTATTTCATTAATGATTTGCCTAACAAAGCTGGTAAATATTTCTAAAGTGTCTGACTTATGTTTAAGGAAGAATACCCATGTGAATCTGGAATAGTCATCAACAATTACAAGGGTGTACGACTTTCCTCCTAAGCTATGGATTGACATTGGTCCAAATAGATCCATGTGAAGTAGGTATAGACATCTAATGGAATCCTTCTCACCTATTGGTTTGAAGAATGACTTGGTCTGCTTACCCATTTGACAAGCATGGCAGGGACCCTCCTGCACACACTTCCACTTAGGCCCAGCTCTCACTAGGTCTTTTGAAATTAGCTTATTTATAGTCTTATAGTTTATGTGGGCTAACCTTTTATGTCATTGAACACTACTAGAGACTTTATTCTCTGCTACTAAGCATATGGAATTATCTTGATCAGAACATATAAAGCTTAGGCAGTAAATGTTGTCACTCCTAGTGCCTGGGAGAATTATCTTATTCTCTTTCTTAATAAGGCACTCATCCTTGTGGAATGAAATGTCATACCCAATATCACACAATTGACTTATGCTGATGAGATTGTGTTGCAATCCATCAACATGAGCAACTTTGGTGATTGTGACAATTCCATTTGTGATTTTACCATAACTTTTAGTTTTACCTTTTTCAGACCCTCCAAAGATAACCTTTGGTCCATTCTTCACAGGAGTGTAATCATTCAGCAGACTTTTTGTTTCTGTCATGTGCATAGAGCACCCACTGTCCAAGTACCAGGTAGGAAGTTGATTGGTCTTTGGGCAACCCTGCAAGAAAAAATTACCTTTTCTTAGGAGCCCACACCAAGTTGGGTCCTAGAACCTTGTTAGTATGAGCTGGAATATTTAGTTGTTGAATAATCCTTGGTGCTGTGAGAGTTGCCATAGGTCTGAGTACTGGTCTCCCAGAGTTGAATCTTGGAACAGTTGGATTGAACCAACAGTCAAGAGCAAAATGTCCAACCCTTCCACAGCACCAGCATTCATATCTGTTGACTCACATTTTGCTTAATTGCCTTATTCAAAGGAGCTTTGTAAGTTGTTTTAGTGAATTTTACTGGTTCAGTTTTCTTGACAGCAGTGGTTTTCACTACAGGTCTTAGTTCCTCTCTTTTGAATTTGGTGTCTGCTTTAAATACAAAGGAGTCATGATGAGTTACTACTTTTTCTTTGCATAGAGGTTTGGCATCATTGTTACTTGGTTGAATTGAGTCATCTTTGCTATTGGAACATTCACCCTTACAGAACTTCTGCACAACTTTTTGATCATGCTCATTTGTGATAAGCATGACTTTGTTGAATTTTATAGGTTGCATAAGTGCCTTGTCATTATTTTTAGATTTACTTTCTACCTTTCCATTGTATACTATGCCAGATCTGTATTGTGCAGAAAATGTGTCTATTATGGGAAGGATAGTTTGTGGTTTTGAGAACTTTGTCACAAGCTTCCTTTCTGCTAGGAGTTTTGCTTCAAGTTCTTTTATTAACTTCTCCTTAGTGCATAAAGTCTGTATATGAATAATAGACATGACTTTTAGTTTGCTAAGTTCTTTGCTTGCCTGATTCAGCCTCTTAGCTGCCTCAGAGTTTTGAGAATTAGTTTGCTTTAATTCAGATATTTCTTTTTGTAGTTTTTTTTTGCTAGCTGTAGAAGAAACTTCTCAGCTCAGAGCATCTATAGAAAAGGCGTTGAGCACTGTGCATCTTTGTCGACGCTTTTACAATTAGGTGTCGAGCGATATATAGATACTCGACACATACTTCTTAGACTAAAGCTCTCGACTCCTCCTTCTTAGGCGTTGAGCAATCATCAGTCATTCGACGCTTTCTAACTGTAGGAGTCGAGCAATGTATAGGGGCACGACGCTTCTTAACTGTGCCTTCATATCTAGACTCCTCTTGTTGGCGTAGAGCTAACTGAAGTTTGATCGACACATCTCTTTCAACGGCGTCGAGCGATATACCTTGGCTCGACGCTTCCAAACTTGGTCTCATAACTTCAGCGGCGACCTTGTCTTTTTGAGCAGTAGACATGAGTCGACGCTTCTGGGTCACAGGCGTCGAGCAAAGTATGGTATCTCGACGCTTGTGAACTTGGATGAATTCCTTGAGCATTTTGCCTGACCTGATCTTCTGCACAAAGATTCTAAAAAGTATATCAAATACATTCTGAGATATATCTTTGACTTAGGAATGGACTTCTCCAAATCTAAGACATTGTGGACAATGGTCCCAACAAGGCCGCCTCCCTCGCTCGCCCCCTTACTGGGGCCGGGCGAGCAGGGGGCAGGACGCCTCCCTCGTTCGCCCCCTTGCTGGGGTCGGGCGAGCAGGGAGCAGGCCGCCTCCCTCGCTCGCCCCCCTGGGGCTGGGCAAGTGGGGGCAAGCCGCCCCTCCACTCGCCCCCTTGGGGCTGGGCGAGTGGGGGCAGGCCCCCCTCCACTCGCCCCCTTGGGGCTGGGCGAGTGGGGGCAGACCGCCCCTCCACTCGCCCCCTTGGGGCTGGGTGAGTGGGGGCAAGCCGCCCCTCCACTCGCCCCCTTGGGGTTGGGCGAGTAGGGGCAGGCCGCCCCTCCACTCGCCCCCTCTCTTGGGGCTCAGCGAACGGGAGGCCGACTGCCTCCCCGCTCGCCCCCAATCTTGGAGCCGGGAGAGTGGGAGGTCGGCTGCCTCCCTACTCATCCTTCTGCTGGGAATAACCTGGCATGGCTCCTCGGACTTGATCCCGTCCGAATGTTCACCCGCCCCTCTTTCCTGAGGCAGTGCCTCTTAAAAAATATTGGGTCTAATGACATCTTGGGCCCCGGGGACCCACTCGGCGAATACAGGGTTGTACACTTGGGTTATGAATTATTATGAATAAAATTATGAAAGTTCTCTTCCTCTCTCTAGCACTCTTTCTCTCTCTTTAGTTCTTTCCTCTTCATCCTCATTATAGGGTTAGGGTTGAGCAAGCCTCCCCTTATTCCTCCACTTCGCATTCTCTATGGGTTGAGCTTGACTCACTTGTATCTCCGCTTCCAACACCACCTCCGACAATATCCCGACGACGTTACTTGTTGACACGTAGCACATCCATACCGGTTGCCCAAGCTCTCTTTTCCCTATTTATACACGTGTATGTTAGAGGCGAAAGGTATCGAGGTTTTAGTTCAGATTTTTGTGAAACCGCTGATCCTCTCACAATGTGATTTTGTAAGCCCCTATGTGACAACTCTTAGATTTACACCCTTCTCCTTAACCGACCCCCTCCTCACCCGCAGCCAGCCCCCATAGCGGATGTATCCCCGCCATCCTCCTTCCCTGACCCCCTCCTCACCCGTAGCTTTCCCCTACAGCCGCCGCCTCCCTCCTCTTTCTTCCTTAACCCCTCCTCACCTGCAGCCAACCCCACAACCGCCATCTCCCTTCATCTCCTTCCCTGCCCCCCCCCCCCCCCCCCTTCTCTGCAACCCCACAACCGCCATCTCCCTTCATCTCCTTCCCCGACCCCCCTTCTCATCCGCAGCCAACTCCCAGCCACTACCCTCCCATTACCAGCCGCTCGGCATCCCACCACAGTAACATCCCTCGTAGTTATGGACTGCCCAGATAAGGCAACACTTCAACCCTCCCGAACTCCCCCGCCAGCATCTTTCCCGTGCCGTAACACCTCCAGAGCATCACCACCGCAAAATCACACCTCTATACACACTTAAGTCATTATTTGAGTACGAGTTCTAGGTTGCAAGCCATATTACCTTAGAAAATTGGAATAGTTAGAAAATGATACAAACTTGGTGCAGCTCAGTTATAAAGCTATAAAATGTTTATTTTATGCGCTCGCATCTGAAAACATTACATGCATATACATACATTGAAAACCAGTAATCAATTTATGATAATCCATTAGTTCACATGTTTGTAAACTTTGTTTTGAGTAAGAAAAAAAACTTTGGCTTATCAAATTATTCATCCGCCGTGAAAAAAATCAATGAAAGGAGAAAAGAAATCCACTATGTTTTACCTCCGGCAATAGCTGGAGTAAGTCCCGATATAATAGTAAAAGCTGCATATGTAGGCGGATCGACTCACCAAGCTCCTGTTGAAATAGGAATTACATAAGAAAAAGCACTTGGGAATTGCCATTTGTCCATATCAATTCACATTCCTTTGACAAATCAAAATCTACTTTGTTATTTTGTGTGATCGTTTTGTTCTACGTAATGAACAACTTATTATGAACCCTTGGATTCATGAATTTTCTATAACTTAATAACAATGGAAGCTTTTTTATTTTTTTGTTACTAATTTATGGATATGATTTCACTCAATAAGTGGTTGTGAATTAATAGATTGTTCGACCTACAACGGGACGCAGGACAAATCTATAGGTGGATGCGACGATGCAAAGTGCCCTAACCCAAGATGACATGCAAACCATCACAACCAAATATAATCGGCCAACAACGACCCTAAAGATGCGAGAAGATGCAAGTGCACACAACCATACGACATAAACCTTAAATCTAATGCGAATGAGATTGATTTAATCATACAATAAGTTCCGACGTGCAATTAATTAAGCAATATTGATTTTAAACTATTCGCGCATTTCATCACAATCAATATCAAATTTCAAATTAGGTTAACAAGTAACAATTGCAACTGATTGAAAGTACTAGAACTTGGTGCAGGGCAATGAGACACTTACAAAAAATGACTAGTCAAATTAATCAAGCACGATAATACTAGCAATAGAAGTGTATCCGTGCGAATGTAAAAGACATGAAAATAAATGTGGATCTCACCCTAAAGAGTTGTTGGTGTAATGGCACAAATCCGGAGGCCGTCGGCGTGGCAAATGCAATCTGGCAAGTAGTTGTGACTGTCCGGTGGTTAATGCGGAGAGGAGGCTGTTTAGTGGAGGAAATATGGTATGATCTGCTGGAACGGGGGCAATCTGCGAGGGAGTAGGCTGTTTATGAGCTGGAAGGGAATGGGAGGGTTGTTTCGTGGGGTATAGTGGCAGACCTGGGCTGGGGGAGTGTTTGCGGGCTGTGGGGTGATGCAGGGGAGGCTGGTAGGAAATTATTGTGGGCTTAGAGAAGGGGGATGAAGGCTGGATGAGAAGGGGAAGCCAGGATGGGGTCGGTTTGGTGTGAGAGGGGGCTGAACAGCAGATTTTGACAGCGAGGAGGGGCTGGACAGCAGGGTATGACAGCGGGGAGGGGCTGGACAGCGGGGTTTGACAGGAACAGGAGATTGGGGGCTGGTAGGGCTTCTAGAGGGGCCGTCGGAGTGAACTTGAGAGGTGGGAGGCGGCTGGAAGAGGCTCCAGGCGGCGGTTTTGAGGTTGTAGCGGGGAAATCGGCTGAGGGAGAGTGGTGGATGACTGGAGAAGGAAGGGGTTCACCGGAGTCTGGGGGGTGGAGAGCGGCGACAAGGAGGCAGAGGCTCCACGGCGTCGCAACGTGGAGGGCTGGAATCGGCACCAGCGAGACCGAGCAGTTTTCTCCAGGGAAAACAGTAACTCTCGATGTCCATTTCATGCGGCTGCTCGTAGCATATAAAGGGGGGAGTTAGGTTAAGTATATCCAAAGATCACGATCGCCCGATGGATATTTTAACATAACACCCAAAATATAAGTCCACAAAAATAAAATAAAATACATACAAAATGTGAAAAATCGCGACGAACGCAATGGCGTCATCCGATCATCCATCTGATGATCCAAAAGTCACCGATCTCCATCAATCTCTCTGGCTCGGAAACATTCATCTTCGGTGAATTAAGACTATATGCTCCCAACGCAAGCCAGGTAAGACTCTCTGTCACTCCAGGTAGGAAGTGTCTCTGCATAAGGTCATCATACCATTGAACTAGTCGTGGCTCCCATGTAGTAAGCAACCCACCGCAAAGGTGAAGGGTAGGGATACAATGGTAATGGGTAGAGCTGTAGTGGAGGTCAGGGGCATATGAAAGGCTATAAGGATGGTGTGCACTGAAGTTAAAAGGAAAGGTTGAAGGTCCAAAACTAGGTGGCTCCGCATCTAGAGTCGAATCCACAGCATTGAGAACCGGAGAAACAACCATATTCCTAGTAATATTAAGCTCGAAAAAATTTGACTCAGACTCTCTCAAGACAATGTATGGACTTATTCTCCTAACACTTAGATTCATAGTTGTCCGAATGGAAACCTCTCAAATAATATGCAAATCATCACACAATCACCCTCTTTGAATATTTGTTTTCTCACGTGATTACCGGCTCAAGTTTTAAAATGTTCATTATTTCATATAACATTATGTCGGAACATGACATGCAACCATGCAACAAATGAAAATGCAAAATGGCGATCTCAGCAGACTTACTAAATGCAGATTCTACGTGGCGGTGGAAGTTCCTAAAAATGGGTGGTTTATCTGGAAGTTCCTTGGGTGTACGGAGAACACCCAACTGACTGAGACATTGGCAGTGAGTTGTGGAATCAGGAAATGTCAAATATCTCGTAAGGGATGCAAATCATCAGGAGGGTCACCGGGTGGTCGATAGAAAAATTCGACGTGAATGACGCCATCACCCAAAGGAACATCGTCGATGGTGACAAAAGAGTGTGGCGCACGGGTTTGATAGGTACCTCTCAAATGATAATCCCATCATGAGGCTCACCAGGAGGTGAGTTTGTAAATTCATCGTGAGCGCGATGATCTAAAAGGACATGTGAGACAAGGACACAAGGATGTAACATCGGGGTCGGTTGAATGTCTCCTAAAAGGAAGAACTCGGCAAGTGGCCCTCCAATAGGCTCAACGGGGGGCTCAACAAAGAATTTAGACGTAGCAAGATGATCTTTAAGATGAGTGTCATTGATAATAGTAGTGTCCTCGAGAAGAGGGACAACGACTATAAATTCAATAATAGGCCCTCGAGTCTCGACCTTCACTCGGAATATGACTCGCCATGACGATATGGGGAAACTTAAGTGAACATGCTCACAGGGGCGAGTAAATGATCGGGGCAATAACGGAGTCACTGCAAAGGATAGGGTAAAGACACATCGCCATAGGATCACTTGGTCGCTTAGACTCACTCTCAATCAGGATCACATGAAATGAATCAGAATCAAAGGATCGACCACTCACCAGACTCAGTACCTCACTGGGGTGAGAGAAATTAGTCTCGGGTATCACTTTTATCGTGTCCGTCAGGGCAAGAGCAATCAAAGTGGTGGTCTCAGAATGGGAGGGACTCATACTAGTGAATCCAAGCTGCGCATCCACTCGACTACCTCTAGTGTATCTAAAGCACTGCTCATAATGAAGGGTGAGCTGGAATGTTTGCTCGAGGGACTTCGAGTAGTGATAAGTCAGCTCAACACGTATCTCAGATCGAAGTCCAAAACAAAATTGGGAGGCGGTCATAGTTGGCTCCTCTCGGATGTCGGTCCTCACTACCAACTCTTCAAAATGATCTTTATACTCAGCGATGGACATGGATCCTTGCTGAAAGGAGAATAATTGCTCAAGTAGGCAACTCTGATAGGATGCGGGCAAATACCTTCGACACAACCTACACTTCATCTCCACCCAACTAGTGATGCGGTGGAGATGATCTCGCTCACGGGTCCTCTTAATGCTAAACCAATATGACCTCGCATGATCTAGCAGTCTAAGTTTCGCAAATTTTACGCGTCGCTCACCGAATAATTCACAATGATCAAGGTAATATTACATATCCACAAGTCAATAACTAAAGGAATCGGGACTCGATGAGCCGTCAAAAGATGGGGCAACAACACAAAGCTGACACTCAAGATCTCTCTCAAAATGACTATTCTGGTAATAATCATCCCTAAGGTAATCGAGTCGTGTTAAAGGATCAACACGATCCGCCCGCGTGCAGGTACATGGACGATGAAAATCCTCGTAGTGATCGTCCCTAGAATAGCAGGATCGTGTCGAGGGGTCGACACGATCTCTAGAAGTGGTGTGCTGCGATCGAGAATAATCATTGTAGTAATATGAGAATCTCTCTGAAAGGGCTCTAAGAGAGCGGGTGTAAATGGATTCGGGATCCCCAAATAGAGGAGAGGAATAATGGCGATCCATAGCCATGAAGGAACCTATAGACTCAATGACTGAGTATCAAAAGAGTGCTCGCAACCAGCTCTAACACCATTTGACGCAGGACGAATCTATAGGCGGATGTGATGATGCAAAGCCCAAACCCAAGATGACAAGCAAACAATCACGACCAAATATAATCGGCCAACAACGGCCCTAAAGATGCGAGAAAATGCAAGTGCACACAACCTATCGCCGCCCTTTGTCGCTCTGGTATCGGGATCTTCTACAGCTCACGGTTCTAACGAGGTCATCCTTTGGCAGCTCTATGCCGAGTAAGTCTGCTAGGTCTTCTCAAAGACCTAAAAACAAGGCTTCTGAACCAATCTAAAGACTGGTTCAACACAAAAGAACATACCAAACTAAAAGAAGACCACTTTTATTCAGGATCAGAGTCACCACTTGCACGCAGCACTGTCTGCACGTATCACCAACTGCACTGAGCACCACCTCAAGCCTGAGGCGTTAGTCGATTTACCGCAAGTTGACTCCACCCCTGATCTAACTCACATCTGTGATGTCGACGCACCAGAATCGCAGAATTGACTCGTCGAACTCGAGTAACCAAAGGGCGATCCACTATACCCGCTCGAGCATCCACAAAGTCACCAGCAAAAATTATAAGTGCATCACCTCGCATTGTGGTCCACATTAATCGGTAAAACTATCGAATTGTACAACTCACATGAGCACGACGCACTCACATGTCATCACCAGGACTCCTCTCAACGCAAAGTTACAGTCACATGAGCCCAATCTGCCCAATGATATCATATTCCTGCATAGCTTGGGTACCAGATGTAGCCGCTCAAGCATACACGCTACTTTGTCATGCGTACAGATGTCTAATGTTCATGTCCCCGTGACCTTACAACTTGTGTTATCACCCAAAAAGACTAATATAATCATCACATCCAGTGAACTGAATATCGCCGCATCTAAGCAGATATGTTGTGAAGCACTAAGATCCAATATTTAATTATCAAAGTCACAATGACTCACAGTGATGGTGAGGGCATCATCAGTCTCAACTCACAGGTCTAGTATCACCTTGCCCGCATTCTGGGCGTCCCCAAAACTCTAGGCATATTGCAGGCAGTTCCTCCTAATGTGGTTGTTTTTCCTACAGTGGTAACAAATTGCCCCTTCTTCGATGCTAATCGAGGTCCAACACCTCTCAATCCCATATTGAATGATCTCCCCCGTCTTCTTACTATAAGCAGTTGCTGACCCTAAAAGAGTGGTCCGCCAACATCTGAATGGGCAACAACAAAGATGTGACCACCTCCAGCCCTACTGCATCCTTCCCATACAGGGGCGTAGTCATCATATGCTTGTAGGACATCAGGAGCGAGGTAAGAACAAGAGGACATTGTATTCTTCCTCCACCTTCATACTAACCACGTGCAATTGGATGAGAGGTCATTCAACACGTTGAAGTTCTCCTACAAGTTACCACCCTCTGCATCTTCAGGCTATGCAGTCGTTATTTCAACAACAATCTCGTGGTCAACGTCTTGCTCAAATACAGCCTTTCAAGCTTCTCCCAAAGCTTAATTGCATCCTCTTTTACCCTAATGTTGAAGAGCACCTTGTTGTCATCGCAATATCCTAATAGTGTTGGTGGTTGCGGTGCAAGAAGATGCTTTCTGGGAGAATCTCCATGATCTGCATTAGAAGTTTCTAGGTTTTGCTCCTTGAGGACAAAGATGGTTTCGAGAGGCAGGGATTGGTGCGATAATGGGCACCCATAGTCTAGTTTAGTGACTTAATTATTGATTATATTTTTTGGTAATGTTATGTTTTCTTAGGGACAATTTAATCTGGAACTCCTCCATGGTGAAGACCCTCTTCTTCATCGCCCAGGATATTACTGTAAAACGAAATCAGCGCCTATGAAATGTAGCCTCTTAAATAATAATTAAACTAATGTAGCTGGCCAAACCTGTAACCGGCCAACTAAGTGCCTTAATAATTGATTCCAGAAGTTTCTTGTATGAGTATAAATATGTACCTGTACGCATCATATATTGAGCAGTAAAATTTTGATCAAGTAAAACTTCAAATCCTATTTCCCCCAAATATCATCTTCTTCTATTCTATCAGTGGTATCAGATCTACAGGTTGGAGATCTCATCGATTAGTCTCAAAACCTCAATGGCTTCATCATCTACACACTCAACCCCAAGCTACATCCATTCCTCTATCCCGATCTTCACATGAGAGCTGTATGAGCAATGGAGCGACAAGATGGAATCGCTGCTTCGTTCCCAGGATCTGTGGGAGATTGTACGCAACGGGCCTACACCATCAAGCAAGGCAACCGACAAGCGACAACACACCACCAAAGATCAGCAAGGAGGAGATGATGCGAGATTCCTTGGCACTGCACCTTATCAAACAAGCAATTTCAGAAACTATATATCCCAGAATCATGGGATCCAAGACAGCTCAAGAGGCTTGGGAGAGGCTTGAGAATGAATACAAAGGCTCGAAAAGGGTAATAAAGATAAAACTTTAAGAAGACAGTTCGATGCCATATTCATGCAAGAAGGAGAATCAACTCAAAACTTCTTTGCAAGAGTTACTAATATTGTTAATGTTACCGTTTAGAAATTAGATCGGGGAAGAGAAGAAGAATCCGGCAAGGGGGAGGGCCGGCGGTGGAAGGCGAGACGAAAGGAGGAAGGAGAAAGATGAACTTAGGGAGCAACCCTATAAAAGCTTTCATACATTCCAAGCATACCCTACAACTCCAACTCCTCCCTCTTATATAGATGAGGGAGGGCACACAAAATAAGACACTAATTAAGACAATACATTTAATACATTTAATACATTTAATTATTACTTAATATTAATTAAATATCATTTAATTAATTATTAAATAACACATAATTTAAAAAGGAAAATCATGGCGGCTTCCATGCGTGTGCCCCAAGTAAGTGCGGCGGCTTCCCTATGCGTGCGTCGATGATCTCCATCCGGGGGATCCACCTGCGGGAAAGTGTATGCGTAACAGTTAACCAAATCAGAAATTTGGGGGGATTGCTGGATGAACAGCAGGTCGTAGAAAAAATTCTACGATCTCTACCTAAGACACATAATCACATTGCCTCATCCATGTTAGAAGCACATGATTTGGAAAAACTCACAGTTGTAGAACTGATGGGTTCACTCCAATCACATGAAGATCTCTTCCTTAACAACTCCCCCTCTCTTGATAAGGCATTTCAATCTAAAATCAATTTTAAGAAGCCTTATATGGAGAAAAAGAAAAACAAGGGAGGAGAAAACCGAAAATCACCACTTCAATCCCAAGAAAAACCTGAAAGGGAAAGGGAACTTCAATGAAATTCAAGCCACGTCCTGCATCATATGCAAGAAGTAGAAACACGACACGAGGACTGCTTCTTCAAGTGTAAGAAGTGTAAAATCCAGAACTACTCCGAGAAAAATTGATGGCACAACAAGAAGGAAGAGGCAAAATTTAGTGAAACAGACCAAGACACATCATCAGATAGTTCTCTATTTACCTGTCAAACTAGTAAAGGCATGAGGTCGGGCCCAGTTTGGTTCATTGACAGCGGCTGCTCCAGCCATATGGTCAATGACTAAGCATTTTTTATCTCGCTTGATGAGATTTTCAAATCAGGAGTAATCCTAGGTGATGGGAAAACAGAGAAGATAGAGGGGAGAGGAACAATTGCAATAGAAACCAACTCTGGTGAGCACAAATTAGTTACCAATGTCCAATTTGTGCCGACCCTAACACAAAATCTTCTTAGTATTGGTCAATTGCTCAAGAGAGGTTATAAAGTCATCTTTGAAAGAACAGAATGTCACATTTTTTACACACGCTCACGCAACCTCATAGCCTCAGCTAAAATGAATTCCAGCAACATCTTTGCCTTAAATCTGAAACCAGTAGGCTCGAGTGGCCTCTCCTACAAGTAGGGTTGCACTCTAGAAAAACTGTGGCATCATAGGCTCGGCCATGCAAATTTCCCTGCTTTAAAAACAATGCAACAAAAAAGTCTAGTAGATGGGATACCATCACTGAAATTTGAAAAAGAAGTATGTGACACCTGCGCCAGAAGCAAGTCTCACAGACAGCCATTTCCTCAAGCTGCACATAGAAGGACCACTGCTCCATTAAACTTACTCCACATAGACTTGTGGGGGCCTGCAAGCACAAAGTCTATTGGAGACAAAAGATACTATATGCTAATTGTGGATATATTACTTAGAATTCAAGTCAGAGGCACTAAATTACTTCAAAATCTTTAAAAATCAAATCAAGAATCAACTGGAAAGAAGGATCAAAGCTATGCGTAGTTACAGAGGAGAGTTTTTGTCTACTGATTTCAACTCTTTTTGTGAAGCAAATGGAATACGCGGGGAACTCACTACTGCAGGAACACCACAGCAGAATGGCGTGGTGGAGATGACAAGAGCTCTACTACTTCACAAGAATTGCCCCAAATTCTTGTGGGCAGAAGCTACAACAACTGCCGTTTATATTCCGAACAGGGTGCCCACCAAGGCTCTAACCAGCTCAACACCATACAAGGCTCTATTTGGAGAAAAGCCCAACATTTCTCATCTTAAAGTGTTTGGGTCTATTGCATATGCACGCAAGAATACAGAGAAGAAGGACAAGCTAGCACAATCAAGCCAGAAATGCATTTTGCTCGGATATAGTGAACAAAGCAAAGGATATCGGCTCCTGGAACCAACTACCAACCAACTCATCATTTCCAGAGATGTAACATTCGATGAAGATGCCGAATTCACATGGACATCAGACTCTGAACACTTCAATCACTCTATGGGACTGCCGGTTAATTCAGAATCTCTCCCGAACTCCATCCTGGTCAAGCCCAGAGATCCTGAGTCTATCCAATCAGACTCTGATTCAGATACATCATCGCCTAGGAAGACAAGATCACTAGAAGAAATATATGAGAAAGGAGACTTTCTTGCTCTCTTAGCTTCCACACTCATTTCCTTTGAAGCTATCATCAAAAATAAAGATTGGAAAAAGGCTATGAAAGAAGAAATACAGGCAATTGAGAAAAACTCCACCTGGTCTCTGGTACCCAAACAAGAGAATCGTGAAATCATCGGGCTAAAATGGGTGTACAAGCTGAAACAAACTAAAGATGGAGCCTCTATCAAGCACAAGGCCCGGATGGTGGCAAAAGGATACTCATAGAGACCCGGAGAATACTATGAAGAAACATTCGCACCAGTAGCAAGAATGACAACCATGAGACTCCTCCTTGTCATTGCCGCTCAACACCAATATCCCGTCTATCAACTTGATGTAAAATCAGCGTTCCTCGACGAAGATTTAGCAGAGGAGGTATATGTTTGTCAGCCCCTTGGCTTCGAAAAAAGGGGAGAAGAAACAAAAGTATATAGACTTAATAAAGCAACATAGATCGGACGACAACATAGATCGATATTTCCTCAATGAAGGTTTCTCCAGGAGCCTGAATGACCCTCACTCTACATCAAAAGAGAGGAGTGCACAAGTGTATGTCTATATGTAGACTATCTAATCGTTACAGGGACATGCCCACTTCTAATCAACACCTTCAGAGAGAAAATGAAGAATCACTATGAGATGACTGATCTTGGCCATCTCAGGTTTTTCTTAGGATTACAAATCAAGCAACTTCTTCACGGCATTTTCTTAACCTGGGAGCTATATACCAGAAACCTGCTATCAAGATATAAGATGGAGAACTGCAATCCCGAGCTTACCCCCATGAGCACCGCTGAGAAACTTTGCCTCCAGTCGGAAGAGTAAGAAGAAGAAGTAGATAAGGAAGAATATCGGAGCCTCGTCGGCTCATTTATTTATCAATTATCCCTCTGTGAAGATTTACCTTACAGTTCAGGTTTGCATCATTTAGCCAATAATTGTCGGCATTAGGTTTCTGATTCAATGGGTTGCAGCATCTAAATGCGAAGAGGTGAAATAAGATCTCGTATTAAAAACCAGTAATCTAGGAATCCCATAAAGCAGGAAGAATATAGATTGAAACGGTGTTGGAGAAGAATGAGACCACAAAACCTGAACACAATAATGGCATGAAGAAACAAATTGAGCGAAATGTACGAACCTTCTCCAGAGGGAACACTCGACGAGGAACCAGCTTGGACGCCGGCGCTGAACGACAGAAGGCCGAAGTCGCCGCACTTACCGCTGCCCATCTTGCCGTCGGTCGACGAACCTGTGGTTTGGGAGGATTTCTCTTCGTTCTGGCGAAATGTTCAATTCCGCTCAGTTCGGAAATATGAGTCCCAGCCTGGATTTTGTGCCGGAACTCCAAGGGTGGAGTTCCCGCCCGTTGGATTTCATTGAACTCCACGCTGGAGTTCCCACATGAAATCTAGAGGATCCGGATTCATATTTAGGTGGGAGCAACGCACCTAGAGTAAGGTGACGGCTGACAACTGGATCGGACGGCTGACAACTGGATCGAACGGCTAAGGTGGGATTAACACACCTTACTCTAGGTGCGCTATCCTGACCTTAAAAAAATTCATGAGAAAGAGCATGGATTGAAAAATTCTCCCATGGCTTTGGGCAGATGCGTCAACCAGGCTGAAAAATAGAGTTAGGGCTTGTTTGGCTCGGATGTAGTTCTGGGGAAATAGTGGTGGGAAGTACTGATAGAGTAATCGATTTTTTGCACAGTAGTGAGAACTTATGAAACTGTTTAAAAAATTGTGTTTGCAGTGCTGCTTGAATTAGAAGAACAAACAATCATTTTACCTGCTTAATTTTAAAAACATAATAAAATACAGAGCGATAAAGTTAATAATGAATTATTGCATGCACCACATCAATATGACGTTAAATACAGAGATTAAACACAATGGTCAAAGGTGATATAATTGTATAACACGTGTTTTTAAGGCTTCGTTTGGCGCGACTTATTTGCTTTGGTGAGTTTAGACAAAAACGCAACTATAATAGGATGTGAAAATAAACTAGTTTTGTACATAAAATACATGAAATTTTTTAGGTGAGATCAGGCGTTCACGAATGATGGTTCATGCCCACCGCATTCACGACCGCCACCACCGCACTAAACTAAGCCTAAATCTCCCATGATTTTATGAGTATTTGTCTTTCAATTCACTTTGCAAATTTTGGTTATTCTCTAATATAAACAAATGTTTGGCTAAGATTTATTTAGATAGTTTTACCCATGTCATATGTGAGATGTATTTGATTTATGTATTTTAAATAAATTTTAAATTTTGTGGGTTTATGGCTTGATTTTTTTTTCAAACTATACAATATTTAGCATGTAAGAAACCGCACCGTAAATTTTTGGTGCAATGTCGTTTACTATAGCAAATGCAGCACTCAGTGTGCACCCCTAGCAGCATAATTTCTGATATTGTCTGATCATATAACACAACTTCCACTCATGGGTGGATCCACATAGGGCCCGGTGTGACCGGCCGCTCATACCGAATTTAAAAAAAAAACACTAAGGGCATGTTCGTTTGGACGGAATTGGAGACTTGGAATTAAATTCGATGTCGAATTTCAATTACGCCGTTCGCTTGTTAGATAGCTTTAATAATTGGAATTCGAGTTAAATATCATGGAATTGATTTTAACCTAGGCACAAAATCTAGCTGAACATATCGGAATAGGGCGAGTCTAACACGCTCGATTTATCGCGTTTTTCGCAAGGGAGAGCAATTTTTCGCCCGGGCGTGACTTTTTCGCCCGAGCGCGAGTTTTTCGCCCGGACGCGCGTTTTTCGCACGGGAGCGCGTTTTTCGCCCGGACGCGCGTTTTTCGACCGGGCGAGCAATTTTCGCCAGGGCGCGCGTTTTTCTCCCGGGCGCACGTTTTTCGTCGGGCCGCGCGTTTTTTGCCCGGGCGCATGTTTTTCTCCCGGATGCGCATTTTTCGCCCGAACACGCAATTTTCGCCCGGGCGCGCAGTTTTCGCCCGGGCGCGCGTTTTTCGCCCGTGGACGCGTTTTCGCCAGGGCGCGCATTTTTCGCCCGAGCACGTGTTTTTTGTCCGGGCACGCGTTTTTTCGCCCGGGCGCGCAATTTTCTCTCGGGCGCAAGTTTTTCGCGCGACCGCGCATTTTTCGTCAGGGACCGCATTTTTCGACCGAGCGCGCGTTTCTCGCTCGGTGGCGCGTTTTTCACCTTGGCGCACGTTTTGTCGCCCGGTCGCCCAATTTTTCGCCCGGGCACGAGTTTTCGCCTGGGCGGGCTTTTTGTGCCCGAGCACGTTTTTTTTGTCCGGGCACGTGTTTTTCGCCCGGGCGTGTGTTTTTTGTCAGGACACACATTTCACCCGGACAAACGCGCGCCCGGGCGCGCAATCGTCGCCCGGGCGCGCAATCGTCGCCCGGGCGCGCGTTTTTCGCCCATTGATACGTTTTTCGCCCGGGCGCGGGTTTTTCGCATGAGCGCACGTTTTTCGCCCGGGCGCGCATTTTTTTGCCCGGACGCGCATTTTTCGCCCGGACGCGCAGTTTTCGCCTGGGCGCGCAGTTTTCACCCGGGCGCGCAGTTTTCACCCGGGCGCCCGTTTTTCGCCCGGGCGCACGTTTTTCGCTCCGACACACGTTTTTTCGCCCGGACGCGCAGTTTTCTCCCGGACGCGCGTTTTTCGGCAGGGCGCGAGTTTTTCGCCAGGGCGCACGTTTTTCGCCCGGGCGCGTAATTTTTCGCCCGAACGCGCTTTTTTTCGCCCGAACGCGCGTTTTTTCGCCCGGACGCGCGTTTTTCGTCCGGGCACGCAGTTTTCGCCCGGGCGCGCGTTTTTCGCCCTGCCGCGCAGTTTTCGCCCGGGCGCGCATTTTTCACCCAGGTGCGCAATTATCGCCCGGACACGCGTTTTTCGACCGGGCGCGCGTTTTTACCCCGTGGACGCATTTTTTGCCCGGGAGCACGCTTTTCGTCGAGGCGCGCGTTTTTTGCCCGGGCGCACGTTTTTTGCCCAGATGAGTATTTTTCGCCCCGACACGCAATTTTCGCCCAGGCGGGCAGTTTTCACCCAGGCGCGCGTTTTTTCGCCCGTGGATGTGCCAAAATCAAACTTTCAATTAATTTTGTAGAATATTTGGCGTTAAATTGAACAAAAAAATAATTTTTACCGCCTAAAGTACAAAAAAGTAATTTAAATATAAACTCCTCCCGTCCTCATTTAAATTAATTTATATCTGCGTCCCGGATTTCGGGATGATCTCTATAGAGATCAAATGGTGCTCCATGGAGATAGAAACGGGTTAACTTTTCTTTTACGGTTTTTTATTTTAGATCTCTATATATATGGGGCTCCGCCCTTATCAATTAATTAATGCAGCTTAAAACAAATACATTATCAATTAATCAATGTTAAACGCTATTATACATCACTTTTCAATTTAAATTATAAAATTTTCACTTTAATGCAAATATTATCATGAATGTTAAATCAAGTTTAATAAAGTTGATGTGTTAAATTGTAGCACCTCGAATATACCGATGACATGCCTAAAGACAATCTTTCTCGAAAAAAACGCTGGTATGTCTAAAGATAGCCTACCATCGTACGTTTAAGAGTTTTACTAAAAGCTTTTTCGATTTTATGAATTTTCATCATTATTTTTAATTTGGATACAATGTAATTACATAAATGTGCATTTTATTCTATTTTTTTTTTAATATATTGTAATGTATGTTAAGTCATTAGAGTAAAAGAATTGGGCTATTTGTGGCAATCTTGAATGTTGCACCAAAGCTAACTTTTTACTTATAATATAGTAAAGATATATTTTCGGTGGTGGCTGCGGTTGATCGTCTGAAGACGACGAAAATTTGTGCATCAACATTGTGCGTCGGTAGCTCTATGGATTGCAGTAAATCATTATATTTCTCATGCAACTAGTGAGGGTGTCTTATTCCACCCGTGAAGTACTTTATCAGATCTTTATTTATTCTGATCATATTGTATATATCCATGTATTGAATATTATTTATATACATAACTGCAGGGATGCGAGTTATATCTCTGGGAATATTGCCAATTTCGCTATTATGTATGTAATGTGTTCTTATTTATCTGTATTTGCAGATGTGTCTGCAAGAGCGTTCTGGGTTCTCTAACATACTCCTTAAGCAAACTCCCGAAATATGCAACTTTGAGATCTTCAACTAATTTTTCTCTATATCCCAAGTCCCCCAGGCAATGTACATTGAGAACTCCCTCATTTTTTAGAAAAAAAAAATTAGGTGAGTTTCTCTCACCTACGATCGGGGTTGTGCGAAAACAGATCCGTCGTAGGATGCCAGATCATACGGCTGTAATTAATCTCCCACCTAAAATTAAGTGGGAGAACGCACCTAAATTTTTTTTTTTTACGTAACATTATTTTATAATTTCAAGTTACAGACGTGGCCCTCAATTCCATCTATATAAAGAACATTCTCTCTTGCAACATATTACCATCAAAAATAAAAATAAAATATTTGTAGTCTAACCGAGGATTTAGGAAAATAATCATATTTTTATAGTTTTGTTCTCGCCTATTGTCTCTAACATCGGTAGAAAATTTCGTGTTCGAACAATTTACAACATGGAAGATTAATAATTATGGTCTAAGAAGATCAATATTTTTTAAATAAAATATAATTTTGGACTTCAAGATAAACTAGCTATTATCTTACTTTGGCAAACAACACAAGTTACTTAGGCTCTATTTGAGAAATTAATATTGAGATTAGAACGTCAGAAAAAGCGGTGGCAAGAAAAACAGCAGCAGAAAACACTACAAGAAAATTCACATTTAACAAGGAAAATTAGAAAGGCCACATAATTTCTTGCTAATTAGCATCAAATTTAGCTAGGTAAATGATTTTTTACATTACCTACGAAAATAGCAATGAATTTTTTTGTTGCAAAGATAGCAACAAATTTTTTTTTACTAAATATTTTTTGCTAAAATAGAAACGAAATATTTTGTTGTAAATTTTTTGTTGCAAAATAACAACGAATTTTTTGTTGCTAAATATTTATATAGAGCTAGAAAAAATCATTTCCTTTGAAAAAATTTCATCTCTCTTACTAAAAAAATAATTTTATTTTTATTTTTATCCCCCTCTTATAAAACATAATTGTTGTTTATATATATTTATAAATTAGCATTAATATTTTATATTCAACTAAATAATTAATAATGTATTGAATTCTTTATATAATTTTAAAATATATATATATATATATACTTATATATATACTATATAGGAATATATATATATTATACGAAAATATATATATTATATAAGAATATATATTATTCGAAAATATATATATTGTAAGGATATATATATATACATTATAAGAATATATTTATATATATATAATATATAAGATTTAGTGTATATATATAGATATATAATACATGGGTCTTTGAACAGATTGATCTGTTTGGAGAGTTGGTTCGAATCTTGGGAGTGCTAAACATTAAGTAAATGTTTTGTTATATATTTATATTATTTTTTTAATTTAATAAAATAATTAAATAAAATAATAAATATTAGCAACAAAAATAGAATCCCTTGCTAATTTAAGAAGGAATAATTTTCTTCCTAAAAATTCTTACAAAATAGGAAGGATTAATTTCCTTGCTAAAATTAGCTATGAGCATATTAGCTACAAATTTTTTTTGTTTCTAAATTCCTTGCTAATTAAAATTAGCAAGAAATTTAACTAATTTGCAAGGAATTTAGCCCCTTGCTAATTAAGGTTTTTCTTGTAATGAAAAGAAAGATGTTTGACTAAAGGGAAGATAAACATAAAAATATGTAAAACTTATTTTAGCTTTTTTGAAAGTGGGAGGAGGTTCACTGCTTTCTAAAAATTCTGAAATTATATATTTGGCACACTTTTCTCATCACTAATGTTGAAGCCAAGAAATTCTCGGCTTCAAAATTCGGATCAATGCAGCCCGAGGTTACTGATCCTGCGGTCCAACTCCACGGCTCGGATAGCTAGAATAGGAGAGAGAAAATGACTAAGCACACCCCAGGTGCTCCAGCAGGGAGGTCCCACCACATACCCGGAAGTTTGGGAGAAACTTCTCCTCCGCAACCAAAAGCTAGGCGAGGTACTAGACGAGCATGGATTTGGCGAGTATCCAGCTTGGGGGGACCTCGACCACTTCCAAAAGTGTCATTTCTAGTACCCCTGGGGTCTATTTATAGAGAAATCCTAGGGGGGACAGGCGAGTATACTGCCTGCTCGCGAGTTACAAGGGCAACTCGCCCGTACTCGCGAGATACTCACCCAAACTCGCCTCTGCTCGCCCAGCTCGCGCCTTGCTCGCCCAGCTCGCGCATTGCTCGCCCAGCTCGCGCCTTGCTCGCCCAGCTCGCGCCTTGCTCGTCCAGCTAGCGCCTTGCTCGCCCAGCTCGCGCCTTGCTCGCCCAGCTCGCGCCTTGCTCGCCTAGCTAGGTCTGCGAATAGGCGCCTCCTTAGACCTTTCTAATCTCGACGAATTACGGGTAGTACAACTAAGAAACCAAAAGTCTCCAAAATAAGTTGTGGCGGTAAGATTAGAACTATTTTCGCACCACCGTTGTACCAAACATAGCCATAATTTATATCAAAATTTTAGAACATGGGAAATGGAGTTGTTGATCTTTAGTGTGAGACAGTACAATAATATTAAGCTATAAACACATATTATCTACAAAATAGTGCTGTAAACATCACTCAAAATTTAAAAAATAAGATTAGGGACAGAATACTACTAATCGCTTCACCGAAAGTTGTCGCTATTGATTAAGGCTTTGACTTTGTTTGGGATGGTGGTGGCGATGAGAGTGGTGGGAAAAGCTATATTCCCGTCACGGCTGTTTTTGTGGTGTTTTATTTGCGTTTGGTAGGAAAAATACTTATGCCAAAAAGTTATTTTGAACGTACCCTTTGTTTGAAATGGTTGTGAAAAAAATATCGTTAAAAATATAGTGATAGGAAAAAGAATGAAAATATTGATCTACAAGAGAAGAAGTGTGAAAGCAAAGAAACTTCATTTCAGCTTTTCTATATGCTTGATGATTGGATACTTTCTGAAAACATAATTATTTTCCCACTAATGTCTCCAAAAACAATCGAGTAAAATGAGAATAAAACTTTTTTCCACCCCACCACCTTCTCAAACAACCCTAATTTTTATATGCGTCCAATGTATATGGAGGACCATGCGGCAAATTCAAATTTCTGCTATCTTTTTTTTTCCACAAAATAAGTCACGGAACATTTATCCATGTATTTTTACGAACATTTTAAACACTCATATGTATATATTTTGAGGTGAAAATACAATTGTAAAAAAATAAAATTTTGAACTATTTTTATACAATTGCAAATGAAGCTACGGTTGTAATTTAGCACTAAAAAAGGTTCAGTAAAATCCTGTATATACGCTGCACGTGCAGAAAAATCTCTCTCAAACAAGGGAAATTTAGTGTCGGGGTTTCCGACCGTTCACGGCCACATATATGCCGCTAAAGTGCATTTTGGGTGAATGAGCTTGATTTTGCTGACTCTAATTCCGATGATTATCAACGGTGATCATGCACACAAAACCCTAAAGTCAGAAAAATCAAAACAAAACAGAACAATAATCATCAAACCAGAGCAGCAGACACACTCCCATTTCATGCTCACACCTCAAATCATCCAAGAAAAAAAAATCACCAGATACTCCATAATCACAGAAGAAGAAGACAGTAGAAGAAGATTAGGTCTCTCTACAGGTGAAGGGAAGTGTCAACTTCTCCTTCTCCCCCACCATTAGAGCTCTGCACAGAAGAAGCTGTCGAAAAAAACAGAGAGTGCTCAGTCATGGCCTGCAACTGATCACCGCAGCCATGAAAGTTCTGCATATAAGAAGCAGAGTATTGGAACCAGTTGGCCTGCTGCTGATTACAGGGCTGAGTGGCGGCAACGGCTATAATCTGCTCCTTCTCCTCCCTCATCTCCTTCGCTCTTTCAAGCCGACTGAATCTCTCTTGCAGGAGAACGGCAATGGAGGGGCACCGAAAGGCGGCGGGTTCGCCGGCGATTTGCACTCTCATGGAATGAAATCTGATGGCTGGGATAGGATCAAGGGGGCTTATATTTATAGCGGAGGGAACCGTTGTATTATTAGTTGCGTTCTTATTGCGGCGTTCTATGCCGCATTAATTGATGATGGAGGGTGATAAAGGTGTGGGGAAATGCCAGAGAGATGCAAACTATAGTTGTTGACTGTATACTGTTAAAAAAAGCAGTGTGTGGGATATTTATGAGTGTAATGGTTGGGAGTAATTTGTTGTGTATGAAAATCAATTTTAAATGACTTTTTTCTTTGAGGTATGATGTATTCAGTAGAATGGAATGAATGCGAGGATATGCAGAGTTTTGAGATGTCGAAAATGATATATTAGGTGTCATAAATGACATCTCAGATGTCAAAAATCATAAAAAAATCAGGGGTTCGGATATGTCCGGAGCTCGGACATAGAAATTCCGCGTGACGAGGGTATTTGGACTTGCACAAACTACTTTTAAAAAGCACTTTCTCACATCGGTTTTGTTAGATTTTTTGAAGTGAGCTAACGCCCGGCGCTAGCGCTACCGCCAGCGTTAGCTCCTTCTCGTCACCCCCGTGGTTTTTGTCTATAAATAGAGGGGTACCCCCCTAAGAGTATGGATTCTGAAAGTGGCGAACATCCTCAACTTTGAGCGAGTTAGAGATACCAGAGCGCTACTTGGCGAGCATCGAACTTGGAGTAAGTTCGGCAGAAGAGTTACCTACTCGCGAGATACCGCCCGGCGCTAGTGCTAGCGCTCGCGGTAGCGAGAAGTGGAGGAAGCGAAGCGCGGCGAGCGTGCGAGTAGCTTGGAGTGCGAGCAGCGAGCTTGCGATTTGGAGAGCTAACGCTGGGCGTTAGCGTTAACGCCGGCGGTAGCGAGGAGCGAGTATCACCTGCGTGGTGTGCTCCGGAGAAGAAGCGGACCTTGTCCGTGACCAAGTTCTTTCCTACTATTGGCTGTTGTGATTCAAGTTCGATGCAACTTGTATTCAGCCTTGTTCATTTGTAACTAGCTGCCATAGTTATTAGATTGTGATAGTATTGTTCCTTTCTTGGTGTCCTTATTCTCCTGTTGGTTGACGTGTTCTTCCGACTTCAAAATATTTCACTTGGTATCAGAGGGATAGTGAGAACAAGGACTGAGCAATCAAGATGGACGACGGAGGAGGGTATGCTAGGGGACTTGGCATCGAGTTGCTCACCCAGACCAACTACAAGAAGTGGAAGTCTTGCTTGGAGAGTTACCTGCTTGGAGAGGACCTATGGGAGGTCGTTGGAGGAGAAGAGCAGACAAAAGTCTTTCCAATCGAAGACAATGGTCAAGTTGTGAGAGCTTGGAGGAAGACCAACACCAAGGCGGAGTTCACCTTGAAGAGAGACATTTTACCTGACTTGTTCGATCACATCATAGGTTGCAAGTCAGCGTCTGAGATCTGGATAGCACTTGATGAGTTATTCAACAAGAAGAATGTAGCGCGGCTACAATTCCTGGAGAATGAGTTGGCTGGGTCGACTCAAGGCGAGATGACGATATCCACCTTCTTCCTGAATGTGAAGAACCTGTGTGGGGAGATCTCGGCCTTGGACCCTGAAGAGCCAATCTCAGAGACGAAGTTGAAGCGGCACATACTCCGAGGCTTGAGGAAGGAGTATGTCCCCTTCGTTACTTACGTGCAAGGGTGGGCTACTCAGCCCTCCTTATTGGAGCTAGAGAACCTGATGTCGTCACAGGAGAGCTTGGCGAAGCAGATGGCGGGAGTATCCATCTCATGGGGAGATGGCGAGGCATTGTTCTCAGGAAATAGGAGATCCTGGGACAAGAAAAAGAAGAACTCTGGAGATGGACCTTCAACGTCATCTCAGGGAGATGGGAGGAAGTTCCTCCCTGCGCGCGATGAGATGGGGAGATCCCTTTGTTTTGCCTGTAGGAAGTACGGGCACATGGCAAAGGACTGCCGGTCCAATCTGAAGGCCGATTATGTTGCTAACAAGGAGGGAGATCACCAGAGAGGTAGAGGAAGAGGTGGAGGTCACCAGGGCGGTGAGAGAGGGGACAATTGTTTCCTAGCAGAGATGATAGCAACGTCAGTCGATGTCTTAACCTCCATCAACCTCGAGAACGACTGGATAGTGGATTCCGGTTGCGGACATCATCTCACCGGAGATATGTCCAATTTCGTCTCCTTGGAAGCATATGAAGGAACGGATGCTATCATCACTGCGGATGATACGGTACATCCCGTGGAGCGAGAAGGGAAGGTGTCCCTTGGGAGTAAAGAGAAGCCAGTGACACTGAAGAGTGTGTATCACGTGCCTGGCATGAAGAAGAACCTCTTCTCGGTGGCTAACGCAGTGGATGCTTGATACCACGTGCTGTTTGGACCGAAGGAGGTGAAGTTCCTGAAGAACCTATCGTCTGTCGATGCTGACGTCACAGTCACCGGGAGAAGGGTGAAGGATTTATATGTTCTGTCTGCAAATGCCTACGTGGACAAGCTGAAGACAAACGACAGCGCTGTGATTTGGCATGAGAGGCTGGGTCATGTGGGGATGGACAAGCTGAAGATGATGGCAGCAAAGGGCCTAGTTAGTGGCCTGCCTCATCTCTCTTCCTACGGCGACGGCCATGTGTGCGACGGATGCCAATATGGAAAGTCACATCGACTTCCATTTGTCAAGTCGGAGACTAGGTGTAAGGCACCTCTTGAGTGCGTACATACTGATGTTATGGGGTCGTGCGCCACCTTTACTTATGGAGGCAATAAGTATGCGCTAGTTCTGGTGGATGACTATACCCGCTATACGTGGGTATACTTTCTGAGAGAGAAGTCAGAAGTATTCAACAAGTTCTTAGAGTGGAAGGAGCTTGTGGAGGGGAGGTTGAACCGCAGAGTGAAGAAGCTGAGAAGCGACAATGGAGGGGAGTTTACCTCCAATGAGTTTGCTTCTTTCTGCAGGAGGTTCGGCATTCGGCGGGAGCTCTCCTGCGCTCCAGATGAGGCTTTTCACGGCTCCTGCATATACCGACTAACTCGGCCGACAGCAAAGGCGATGTCTGGCCTCGTGATAGTCAGGTAGATAAGACTCCCCATCAGTGCCCGAAAGATCTTCGGATCAGGAAGAATCCTCCCTTCTTCCTTCCGAAGCTTCAGCCCAGCCTCCAGAGGAACGGAACTGTTCTTCCCCTCCTTCATGCCGAATCTTTCAACGATCCTCCTGGCATACGCCCTGTGGGAAACATACAGCCCGCATCTCATCTTCTCGACTTGGAGGCCAAGGAAATGGTGCAGTTCACCAAGATCCTTCATCTCGAATCGTATGGAGAGCTGTTGTCTCAGCGTCGCGACCTCCTCAAGGTTATTCCCTATCACGATCATGTCGTCGACGTACAACAGCACCAACACGTGACCTTCACTTCACGATCACGATCATGTCGTCGACCTTCACTTCATCAGAGAGAAGGTGCTGGGTGGCTTGATCGCTGTGGAGCATGTGCGGAGTGAAGACAACCTTGCAGATATATTCACGAAGCCCCTATCTGCGGGGCCGTTCCGGAGGCTTTGCTCGTTGCTTGGAGTTGTTCCCGGAGCTCACTTCAAGGGGGAGTGTTAGATTTTTTGAAGTGAGCTAACGCCTGGCGCTAGCGCTACCGCCGGCGTTAGCTCCTTCTCGTCACCCCCTGGTTTTTGTATATAAATAGAGGGGTACCCCCCCTAAGAGTATGGATTCTGAAAGTGGCGAGTATCCTCAACTTTGAGCGAGTTAGAGATACCAGAGCGCTACTTGGCGAGCATCGAACTTGGAGTAAGTTCGGCAGAAGAGTTACCTACTCGCGAGATACCGCCCGGCGCTAGTGTTAGCGCTCGCGGTAGCGAGAAGTGGAGGAAGCGAAGCGCGGCGAGCGTGCGAGTATCTTGGAGTGCGAGCAGCGAGTTTGCGAGTTGGAGAGCTAACGCTGGGCGTTAGCGCTAACGCCGGCGGTAGCGAGGAGCGAGTATCACCTGCGTGGTGTGCTCCGGAGAAGAAGCGGACATTGTCCGTGACCAAGTTCTTTCCTACTATTGACTGTTGTGATTCAAGTTGGATGCAACTTGTATTCAGTCTTGTTCATTTGTAACTAGCTGCCATAGTTATTAAATTGTGATAGTATTGTTCCTATCTTGGTGTCCATATTCTCCTGTTAGTTGACGTGTTCTTCCGACTTCAAAATATTTCACAGGTTTTGAGATTGTTTGGCGCGGGGCTTGCGTTCTTCGTTAGTGTATGTCAAATTTTCAAATGCAAATTTTACGAGGCAACATGGTGCTTACTGTTGCGTGTTGGGTTTTCTATACCCCTCGAACGAGATTACATATCACATATGCGCAGCGGAAATAACAAGAACAACCCAAAAGAAGCTAACGGATCTTGCGGTTTTCATGATTCAAGAGAATAAGCAAATCGAAATATAAGGTACCTTTGCGAGATTGAGTCAACACTCAACCAAGGTGCTCCCAAGAGAAATCCGAAAGTCTGCCTTTGAGTTCTTCAAGAATCGAAATGGATCGATCCCTCTACAGAAGTCCACACAAGCAAAGGAGAACCCTAGCTTCTTGTCGTATAAGAACTAGGTCGGAGAAGGATGCTCTCAACGTCTCCACGGACTGCTAGATCCGATCCAGGGGAGGCGGCGACCGACGGCAACGACTAGCGGCGGAAGGCGATCGGCGGACGGGAAGAACGAGACCCTCGCGCGGAACTGTTCCGGTCGGCCGTTCACGTCAAAATCGCGAAAAGATAAAAGTCCTCTGTAAACCTAGAATTGCAAGCCCTTTTATACTAAAACGCATAAATCAGGCTATCCGCAGACCAAAACATTTCTGTCCAGATTTACATTCGCCGAATTCGACTAATCACTATAACCGAATTCGACTCAGATTCGGCGAAACCATTTCGACGAATTCGTCTATATGCTATAGCCGATTCGACTATATAAATTCAGTTATATCATTTCGTCGAACTGATATATTTCGGCTAAACCCTTTAGTCGAATTCGGTTAATAACATTAGCCGAATCGATATAGCCGAATTCCATTAGTCGAATCAACATAATTCGGTTAAACCCTTTAGCCGAATTTGACACAGTTCGGTTAAAGCCTTTACCCGAATTTGTCTAGCATAAACCCATTCATTTAAACCCTTTAAACGATTTCCCGTTGAGACATTCTCAAGTTAATGCCAAGCAGTCACAGGATTGGTCCTCCACTCATATCCAATATGAGTAAGGCCAACACAATCCTTTCTCCAATTTATCCAAACGCTTTTATGTGCGACCCTATAAGCTCATATTGCGTTGGCAGCAAGACTAACTGTTGATTGCTTTGAGATCACCTCAGAAACTCCAACATTGCGGGCCACTCGAAGCGCTCGTAAACCGGTCGAAACGAACCGTATTAGCTCGATAGCAGGTCGAGCGCGCAAAGAGTTAAAGAAAATTTGAACAACTGACACAGAGACTTTTTTAAGGTGGAAAACTCAGAAAGTGTGAAAAATCACGTGGCCGGTCCGGTGCCAACCAAATTCCACTAACTCTTTGCGTGTTACAAGTTGTAGAGTGTTCGAGGGTGACAGGTCACACTCTTTACAATGAAATTTAACAGAATGTGAAAGTGGAGACTTTCAATCGCCATCGAAAGGGAGCTTCGAAAAGGGAAGAGATCTTCGAAGGTCGAAGGAGATCTTCAAGTCACCAGCGAAGGGGAGGGAAATCTTCAAAGGCCGATGGAGATCTTCGAAGGAAGCTTCGAACGCCAAGGGAGAACTTTGAGGGATCTTCGAAGGAGCTCTCGGGCGCTGAATACAAGGTGTCTTGAAATAAAAACTCTGAACTCTTTTATGGTCCGTTCGGTTCATGGTTTCTTGGACCGTGGTTTTGGTTTTGGGCATAAGTAAAACAATATACCTGTTCGGTTGGACGTTTTTGGCTTGGTTTTGGTTTTCATCTGAAAACCCACGGTTTCTAAAATTGTCTACCCCCAAAAAACACCCTCCTCGGTAGGGTTTTCTCGGTTTTGGACGGCGCCTGCGTAGAACTACGATTTCCTTCTTCCTCCCTCGTCGTCGGCCTCGACGCTGGAGATCTCCTCGTCGCCGGTAAACGTCTCAGCCATCTTCTTCCTCCCATCTCCATTTTCTGTGTTTTTGTGCACTGTTTTTGTTAAAAGCGACCTAGAGTTGCGGTAGAAAATCATTGTTCTTCTTCTCCGAGATGGCTTTTCCAGATCTTCTTCTATTCTCTGTTTTGGAATGAAAAAATTTCTCATGTTCTGTATTCCAGATCTTACGCTTTCCAGATCTGGAATTGTATTTCATCCATTTGCCTTCCAAAAATTTATTGGGTTTCCAGATCTTACACTTTCTCATTGTTCTGTTTTCCAAAAATTTATGCGAATGGATGAAATGAAATTTTTTTCTGCATTCCAGACCTTCTTTTTCGAGATGGCTATTTTATGGGGGTAGGCAATTACCTCATCTACGGACTACGAATGAAGGTCATTGTTTACCGGATCTTCTTCTTCACAGATGTAATTAAAATTAAATGAATCATTATTTGTAGATAAATGTTTATTAGGTGTGTAGTGCTCTTTACAAAGCAATGTTAAGTTTCTCATTGCTGTCCAATTCGAACAGTTGAATTGCCCAATATCAATTCCCGCAGCTCAAAATCTTCTTGCAGCCGAACATCATAATTGGAATTTAGGTAAAACCAAAACCTACTGGTTTTGGTTTTGCCTGAATTCCAATTCATCAAAACCAAAATCTGCGAACCGAACGAACCCTTATAGTTTTTGACAGGGTCGGTTCGGTAATTGTGCTGTTGTATCCTCCATAACTACCGGACGGACAAATCACATTCCTCGATCTGGAGCACACAGATCGCCATTTTTGCGCATATGAAGATTTTGCTCCCGAGCAGTTCGGGTAGTTCGGGCAGTGATGGTAACGATCTGCGAACTGTCCCGCGAACTGCGAACAATCATGTGAACTGTCTTGCGAACTGTTCCGTGACTGCGAACAATTATGCAATCCTTGTGAACGCAAGAGGGGAAAATTGTAGCATGTGTTTAGAAGGAATTTAGCGCGATTGCGCGAGCGCAAAGATGTTGGCGGGATATTCAGGACGGAGCGTCGTGAGCGTGCACGTAGCCGCGTAGCAAGGGGAGGTGCTCAGACGGGGCGCACGACTAAGGGTGGCGCGACCAACGACACGTAAGCGAGTGTCGTGAGCGCATGCTCTGCGACGTGGGTTGTCGCGCGCGCGCTATCACCTGCGGTTGCGCGTTGCGCACCTCGCTTACACAAGCGCTGTCGTGCGGGTGCGCCCGGTGCCCTGCGCACGCGGGGGAGCGCAGGTGCATGCGGGTTCGCGGGGGGGGGGGGGGGGGGGGGGGCGCTGGTGCGAGCGGGGGAGCGCGGGGGGGGGGGGGTGCGCTGGTGTGAGCGGAGAAGCACGGGTGTGAGCGGGGGAGCACGGGTACGCGCGGGGGAGCGTCGGTGCACGCGGGGGAGCGCAGGTGCGCGTGGGGGAGCGCGCGGGGGAGCACAGGTGCGCGCGGGGGGGCGGGGGGGGGGGGGGCGCAGCCGCGCAGGTGCGCGCGAGAGAGTTCGGGGGGGGGGGGGGGGCGTGGGTGCGCGGGAGCGCTCGGGGGCCCGCTACCCCGCACGCGGGGACGCAATTGGGGGTACGTGTTGCCCGCGCACAAGTGCTCTTGGGGGCACGTGTTGCCCGCGCATGAGGTCTCTTGGGGGGAACGTGCGCAACCCCGTGCGGTTGCGGGTGCTACCGCGCGTTATGAAAAGTCTCCTCCACTATGGCCATTCTCATAGTGAAGGAAGTTATGGAACCTCCACTCCTCCATTATGATCACTCCTCATAATGGGGGGGGGGGTTGCAAATCGCAACCACAAAATATGGGGTACCCATCACTTACCTAAGGGGTGTTTTGGCACGGTGGTGCAAATCCGTGGAGGCGATAAGCGACCGTATCCCTGGGTTGTGGTCCCAATCCGCGAAAAATTAGCAATTTTTTGTAGATTTTTGCCTGCGCGCTGATCCGGTCCTTGCGCCCACTCCCCCGCCAAAAGGGCAGCGGTCGTGACCGCACCGATCCAAGATTTTTTGCCCCCGCCAAACCAGCCTTAAGGTTCTAATACGAGAGTTTCCAGATCCTCCTACAATGTCATGCATAGGTCTCGATGATATTACGCACACGCTTCAAGCATAGATAGGGGTTTATGACTCGGTTATCACAATTTAGGACTCAAGAAGTCGATCGGTGACCGATAGAGCCAACAATTATTCTTCCTAAATTCTTTATATCATGAGTATGATCATGGACACTAGCTACAACATGAATTTTTTTATCTTAAACGTGGCTCCAAATATTTGTTATGAGGATGTCGGTCCCCCAAGACATGCACTCAAGAAAGTAGGGCTCTATTTGGGGCGGCGATGACGGTAGAAAAAGTATTGATAGAAAATCTGTGGTGACATTAGTGATTGTAGACCGTTTGAAAAATGTCTATTTTTCTTAAAGAACAACATTTTAATAATAATTGTTTAGCTTTTAAAATAATAATAATATATTTTATGCTAAAAATTTATTGTATAAATTAGTAAATATTATATAAATCCTAAATAAGTTGATTACAAAAGGTCAGCGGCGATAAACAAAGATCACGAATAAGAGAAAAACAATCTTAAAATAAAAGAGGGAAAATCTGATAAAACGGTTTTTAGAATGTCATCTTGGACCTGCTACTCAAAAAACCCACAACAACTTTCTTATAAAAGCTCTTTTGAAAAAACTCCTCATCCGAACTTACTAAAGAGGGCGATGTCGTCAGGAATAGACCTTTTCCCACCTCCACCACCACCCCAAACAAAGTCTTGGTCTTATAGCTTTTGTCTCCTTCGGATCCCCAATAGAAGCTAATTAATGAGAATTTATCTCCATACATTTTATGTATTCGCAGTGACCTAAAAACCGTTTTATTCGATGTGATGCGGGTATGTCGCTTAGCTTCTGTAGCGGCAGGGTGACTTTGTCAGTTAACTCGCACTATTTTGGATGTGCTTATGTCCAAAATAGGATGTACCGTCTGAGTCTAGCAAGTGAGGTAGTCCAACAAGTTCAATTGAACTTAGTTAGCCCTAGGACTCTACACGAGAGACTAGGACACGTCAACTACAGGAAAATGTTCCAAGTAGCTAGAACTCACAAGATCACCTTAGACATTAAGTCTCCACTTGAAAAATGTGAAGTGTGCGCTCAGACTAAGATCACTAGGAAACCTTTTGGGGCGGTTACTAGGAGCACAACACCTCTTGAGCTTATACATTCCGATATTTGTGACTTTAAAAGTTTTGTCACCAGAGGTGGAAGGAAGTATATGATCACGTTCATAGATGACTGCACGAGATTCTGTCATATCTCGTTGCTTAAAACTAAAGATGAAGCGTTTGAAAAGTTTTGTCTTTTCAAAACCAGGGTAGAAAACCAACTAAGCATGAAAATAAAACGTTTTAGGAGTGATAGATGAGGAGAATATATGTCCAGTGAGTTCAGATGCTTCTTTGCTTCACAGGGCATCATAGCAGAAACCACTGCTCCTTACTCCCCCCAATCTAACGGCATAGCCGAGCGCAAGAATAGAACGTTAACAGAGATGTTGAACTCTATGCTGCTCACTGCAGGCATGCCTTCCGCTTATTGGGGTGAAGCAGTATTGACCGCGAATCACATTCTGAATAAAGTCTCTCATGCTAAGTTAGAGGTTACTCCCTACGAGCTTTGGTTTAAGAGACCCCCGTCGTTTACTCGACTTAAGACTTGTGGTTGTATAGCCTATGTCAGGGTCCCTGACCCTAGAAGGCCTAAAGTTGGACCTAGGACCAATACTTGTGTCTACTTAGGTTGTGCTGAGGATAGTGCTGCAGATAGGTTCCTTGATATTTCTAATAATATCATAATAGAATCTAGGGATGCGGTGTTCTTCGAGGATAAGTTCCTCAAAGATAAGAACTTAACAATCCCAGGTATGCAAGTAACTATTACTGAAGAAGATCCTACTTCAGTACCGAGCACCTCCTATTCCGTTCCGGTAGATAACTCTGGCCTAGAGTCTAGGAGAACTTCTGTGAGAGAGCGAATTCCACGAACCTTCGGTAGTGACTTTGTGACCTACCACGTTGAGGCCGATCCATCCACCTATAAGGAAGCGATGAGATCCAGGGATTCACTACTCTGGAAAGAAGCTTTAAATGAAGAGATGAGTTCTCTTCTTCAGAATAACACCTGGACGTTGGTTGATAAGCCAAAAGGGGCTAAAAGCGTAGGGTGTAAGTGGGTTCTGAAAAAGAAATTGAATCCTGATGGTAGCGTAGCTAAGTATAAAACACGCCTGGTGGCTAAAGGTTTCACACAAGTAAGCGGAGTAGATTACTTTGATGTCTACTCACCCGTGTGTCACTTGGCAACCATTCGGGTTCTCCTTGCTATTGCATCTATTGAGCATTTTGTTGTTCATCAGTTGGATGTTAAGACTGCATTCTTGAACGGAGATCTGACCGAAGAGATCTACATGAGTCAACCTGAAGGTTTCATTGTAGACGGTCACGAAACGAAAGTCTGTAAACTACTTAAGTCTTTATACGGACTAAGGCAAACACCAAAATTATGGCATGAGAAGTTCGACTATAGTGTAAAGAACATGGGATTCATGTCGAGTCTTTCGGATAAATGTCTTTACATACATAATAGATCGGATAAAGTCGTCATAATATGCTTGTATGTGGATGATATGCTTATTCTGGGGTCTGATCAATCCGAAGTGGATGAGGTTAAGTCAGATCTCATAAAAGAATTTAGCATTAAAGACCTAGGTGTAGCTAACACTATACTAGGCATGCAAGTGAGCTTTGGGAAAAATGGTATTTCCCTAAGTCAAAGCCACTACATAAAGTCCTTGTTGGACACGTGAGGATACAGTGCCAGTAGCGCATCTGAGACACCATACGACTACACTAACCACCTAAAGCCCAATGAAGGAGCTATGGTTAGACAGTTAGATTATTCTAAACTGCTTGGTAGCCTCATGTATGTCATGGTCTGCACTAGACCTGACATAGCCTTTACGGTCGGCATGTTGTGCAGATTCACTAGTAATCCGGGTAAAGACCATTGGAACGCCTTGGGTAGGCTCATGCGATATTTAAAGCACACTCAAAAGTATGCTTTAGTTTACACTGATCAGCCTTCAGTTCTTGAAGGGTTTTTTGATGCATCATGGTGCTCAGAATTAAACGACAGCAAGTCCACTAGTGGTTTTGTGTTTACACCAGGAGGAGCAGCTGTAGCCTGGAAGTCCAAGAGGCAATCCTGTATTGCTCTCTCTTCTATGGAATCCGAACTCTACGCTCTTGCGTCAGCAGGAGAAGAAACCGAATGACTGAGAGATTTGGTGATGGACATTCCTTTGTCGAGCCTGAAAATGAGTTCTGTTGCAGTTTACTGCGATAATCAGGCTACTAAAACGATTGCTACGAACACTTTGTTCAATGGCAAAAGAAGGCATCTCAGGCTGAAACAATCCTGGTTGACCTCTCTCACAAGTCAAGGGATTATGTCCCTTATTGATGTGAGATCGAAAGATAATATTGCAGACCCTTTGACCAAAGGATTGAATAGAGCTCTCACAATCAAAACATCGGGGGAAATGAGATTAAAGTTCATAGAAATATGAAACTTTCCTCCGCAGTTTATGTTTTAACAGTGAGAACCTAGTCGCAACATTCAAGCATCTAAAAACACACTGAAAACCCAAATAACTTCTTGATGAAAACCCAAGATGGTCTGGTGCCGGTTATTCCACATTTGATAACCAAGCAACTTTCTCATTGTAAGTTGATTCAAGAATTATTCAACTGGAAATTGAAAGTCGTTGTAAATGTTAATCTAAACATTATTGGTCACTGCACATTATTCCACATTTGATAATGTTGCACGTGATGCGTGCCCACATGTGTTGGTGAGGCACATAGTGATCAGTAATGAGCAAGATAATGGGTCTAGTCCTAGTTAGACTGGATGAGATGCTGACAGAGTTACTTCACCGTTGCTAGAAGTACTAAGCTCATTTAGTAAGAGCTAGTTTACTTTAAACGTTACTGCATACGATTATAAATTCATAGAGTCTGACTCGTGAAATTCCTTGCAAGCTACAGTGAAGATTATGGAGGAGATGTAGACATGGACATGGATGACGATGATCTACTAGACGAGTAGAATCATCAAACGTTTTATTTCATGTTATGTTTTGTAATAATTATTCAGACTATATTTTTGGGATAGAATCTGTGGTTTTCTGACTTGCTGTTTAGGCAAAAACCTTTTCATATGTTGATTAGTATGATCTATCCTAAATGCTTTATTTAGTTTGTTTATTATTTTGTCTACTCTCCAGCACCCCGAAACGTTACGTTATTTGTCACGAATATAGGAGTGTTGAAACCAGCAACTGGTCTCTTGAGTTCGGACCCACTGGGGGTGCAGCCGATGCTTATTTCTCCCTCACTAGACTCTCTTGACGGTGGATGCTGGAAACGGAATAGACCCAAGGCTGAAGCGAGGAGGTCCCGCCACACACCCGGAAGATCTTAGAGAGCTTCCCCTCCCGAACCAAAGCTCAACCGGGCACCTTGGAGGGCACTGGCTGCCAACCAAAACTAGCCTAGAGGAGAGGATTCTCTAAAATCGGATCTCCTCCAAGGTGCCCTTAAGGGTCTATTTATAGTTTTCCCAGGCTGGTCTGCAAATAGCATGAATCCGCCTTTTAATTTTACTAACCGCACCCCAAATTGGTCTGCTGATAGCCTAACTCCGCTGTTCCGAAGGGCTATTTGCAGCCCACCAGGGGTATCATGGTCATTTCCTCCTCAAAGCCTTCTGGGCGAGTGGTCCGTGAGGGAACCACTCGCCGAGTTCCCGCTTGACAGGGAAGGCAAATGCTCGAGCCCCCCCTGAGCGAATGGTCCGTGGAGGCACCACTCGCCGGGCTCCCTCTCGCCTGCAGCCTACCCCACTAATCTGAGGATCCTTTCTCCTGTCTCGGTATGGGCGAATGGTCTGGCTGACCCCTGTCCCATCAACTGACCCGAGGGACCCACTCGCCAAATACGGGTTGTACACAATCCCCGCTCTTTGCGAGTGGCTTTTCCACTCGGAAAGAACAGTCCAACTCTTTATTTGGTGAGTGCTTGTTGATTGGGCCCCGCAAGATTCTGTGGGTCCCACCGTTATCCTATATATATATATCCCGTGTCAGGTTTTTCTGGACCACTTCCACATTTCGGCTCAAGATTTCTTCTCTCCCTTGACCTTTCGCCACTTCTAATGTCTTCTCATAAGCCTTCCGCGAAACCTCTTTCGCAAGAGATGATCGAGCGCCTGGCCGCGGCCCAGGTTGCAACCGCCCCGAAAACTGCCAGATTCGCTCCCTGGCTGACATCTAAACGAGACCCGAGCGTTCCGTACGCCTCGCGGCGAGCCAAGACGATTCGGCTGAATCGTCAGAAAGGCGAGATCGTGATCGAATCTCCGGCGCGTACTCCTGTTGACCTCGGGACCCAGGTATGGGAATTCCTCCCGCCTTACCTTTTAGTTCGGACCCTTATTCCAAAATTGCTTTGACCACTCGCAGGGGACCTCGGTGCCAGAGGACGACCACGTGGTCGTCTTGAGTAGTGTCGCGGCGCCACCCCCCGAGTCTGAGGGGCCTCCTCCAGATCTGGACCTGGCTCACCCCCCTCCCCCGGGCGAGACCGTACTTCAGTCTAGTAAGTTTTGGAACCCTTCCGATTTACCTTTGAGACGGCTTGTTTCTGACCCTCAACTTTTCGCAGCCCTCAACCCAGACGTCTCGCTACGGGACATTATTCTTCCACCTTCCCCCACCCAGCGGAACCCTTCTGTTACAGCGAATGAACAGAGGGTCCACCCCGAGCGGGAGCCGGGTCAGCACCTCCGTGCTGAAGATAACGCGAATCCCCCGGCGGATGATCAGGCTCCTCCTCCCCCGCCTTTCCGCCCCGGAAAAGGGAAGGTTTTCCCCCCTTTCGCCGGGTTGCCCGAAGTACACCCCCATACTTCTCGCCCCTCAGGCCACAGGGTACCCGCCCCAGGTCAGGCCTCTATCTTGTCTTTGCCGCATTCGCTAACTTCATCGTACTGATCCTTTTACAATCTCATAGGGTATCGGGAGGTCTCCCCCCCCTGAGTCCTACTATGAGGGAGAAGACGGGGTGATCTCGCCCCTTCCCTCCCCAGGTGATCTCGCTGACTTCTTGGGTGACTCATCTGACCACGTGACCCTGAAGGAGCGAATCACGGAGATCTTTGGGAAGCTTATCCACCTCCAGCGAAATGCTGCCGGCCAGGTGGACGAGGAGAAGCTGGAGATCAAGCGCGAGCTGAAGGAACTCCGGAGGGACTACTCGCGGCTTCTCGCGACGGTGGAGCGACTGGGGGGCGAAGGTGGGGAGCTGTCGCCTGAAAGGCACGCGGCGAGAGCCCGGGACCAGCTCCAACTGGCTTCGCACGAGATCACCAACATGATGACATACTATCGTCAGCGAATGCCCCCAGAAGCCGGGTCGCGAAAGCGAGGTCGATGGGTTTGGGTGGAGTACTGACCCAGATGCCATAATCTCTTTCTTTTCCTACCCGCCTCGCCGCGAGTGTCGAACATTAATATTTGTCTGTAATAACTTTGTATATTATGATTCTGAGAATGCTCTATTTATCGCTATTTACTTTCCTCAGCCTATCTGATTGTCGCCGAATGATATGTTTTGCGAATGCTTTCCTAACCCTTTTTGCTTCTTTCATAACCTGCCTAGGTACTGCCGAATGATATGCTTTGCGAATGCTTTCCTAACCCTTTTCGCAAAACCGTTGAGCGAATAATTATAGGTCACTCGCCATTAATGGGCGAGAGAGATTTGGACCGGGTTTCGAGGCGCCGGACTGCTGCGGATTGCTATCCGCACCCCCCGTTGTCTCGAAAGCCCAAACGCCGCTTAATGCCTCTATAAATAGGCCCTTCAACTACCGTAATAAATACACCACCATTCGCTCCCTCTCTTTCCTTGCTTCTAGCATTCGCACCTCCCCCTTCTTTGCTGCTCCTTTCTTTTCCCTCATTCGCGAGATGGGTGTCGATGCCGAAGGAAGGGGCAAGTGTGCCAGCGCATTCGTCAACCATGTATTTGATTCCTGCGACCTCTCCGAAGAGGCATACTTGACGGCAGTCGCTGACTACGTCCCTGGGGGGTTCGAGGGGCGAAAGCCCAGGCCTGAAGAGCGCCTGAACTCCATCTCGCCTTGTGCTCTTGCGATCCCGCTAGAGCACTTCGAGGTGGGCTTTCGCCTCCCCATCTGGCCGGAGTTGCGCCAGACTTTCAGGTACTACGGGGTCGTGCCCGCGCAGCTCAACCCCAACTCCATAGCCATGCTGGTCGGCTACGCGAGCTACTTGCGAGAAGAAGGGATCGAGTTCTCGCTGCCCGTCTTCCGCAAACTCTACACCTTCCGCTGCACCGGCGGCATCTCCTTCTTCTCGGGTCTAAGCCCTCTCAAACATTACGGGCTCCCGAACAAGAACCACGAATGGGTTCGCCGCTTCATCTTCGTCAGCGGGAGCCTAGGTAACACCCTTCTCGCCCCGGTGCAGGAGGAGGAGTAGACCTTCCGCCCCCCGACCCTAGGGGGGCATGAGGCGAAACTCCATCAATACATTCTTCAGTACGGGATGGACCTTGTCTATCTCCGGCGGAACGTCGACACGCTCCCGTTCATTCCACAGGGCGAGGGTAAGATTCGAAGACTTTCGAATTCACCTTGGTCGTGATTCTTACACCATTCGCCTAAACCACTCACAATATCATGCAGGTGTGCGTAATCTTCCCGTTCATCCGCCGCGTCCTCCTGGGTTTTGCCCACCTCTCGCGCAAGCCGCCGCGGATGCGTGCCGGGAGGAACCTTCCTCTTCCAAGCCTAGTGGCCGGAAGCGAAAGTCGGCGAAGGCTTCTTCCCCTCCTCCCTCGAAGTCGCCCTGTCCACCCGCGGCGAAGGGCAAGGGGGTTCTGGGCGAATCCTCTGGGGCGGGTGCTCCACCCTCAACCCTGGGGACCGACGCGCCTGGTGCGAATGCTCCTCCGGACAAATTGGCGCTGCCGCCGCCTCCGTTGCCCCGGGACCATCGTAACTTCGCGAACGGCGAGAGGTACGTGGACCCTTCCGGGGCTCCTTTGCTGAAGTGGGACAGGAACGCGAACAGGGTTTCGCTATCCACTCTCCATCCCTCTTGGGTGGAGACCAACGTCGCTAGCGGCGAGGCCTATGCCCTGGCGTATGCCCTTTATGGCCGGGAGGACGCCGAGGTCTTCGATTTGGAGAAGACTCAAGTTCTCGCCCACGAAGCCGCCCGGGCGATGCTGCGCGCTCTCGAGCTCTCGCATATGTCTTCTCGCCGGAGTCTTGAGGTCTCGCGGAACCTGGCCAAGGTCGAGGAGACCAGGGCTCTTCTATCCCAGGAGGTGAGTGACCTCAGGGAAAGACTGAAGACCGCGGAAGCTCTTCTCGCCAACCGCCCGGTTGTAGAGGTACATTTACTTTTACTCCTGCGAATGGTTATCATTGACCGTCCCATATTCCTCTCATCATGGTCGTTTTATTTTTCCAGGATGCTACAAGTGCTGGGATGCTCCGAGCGCGGGTGGTCGACCTCGAGGAAAAAGTCCGTCTCGCCAAGGCCGAGGCCCAGCTGCTGCGAGAAGCCGGAACGACAGCACTCGCCCCGGGTGATGGGGGGCACTTTTACCCCCATCACGAGCTGGAGCAACTGCTTCAGGAGAATGCGCAACGCGCCGTCAAGCACTCATTGCAGGTGCTGCGGCGGGCTGGGTATTTGAAGCCGGAGGCCGAATGCCTCACCACTCGCCAAGTAGTCCCGGAGCTTTACATTCCGATCCCTTTCCCGGAGGACGACGACGTCGCGCCGCGAGAAGATGCCCCCGACCAGGATGAGAGCGAAGGTTCTTCGGAGGAGTCTGGTGACCCTTGAGGGGGGCCCTCTGTATTCCCCCCCCCCCCCCTTTTTTTTGTTGTTTTTACCTTTTCTTTTTCTGATGTAACCATGAATTGGGCGAATGCCCCTAAAAGATATATCTATGGATTACAATTTTTGTGCTATCTCAATTTCTGCGTAATCTCAGTTTGTATGTTATCTCAAACTTTATTATCATTCGCTGCAACGTCTCGCTAGGCTTACCAGGACGTTAGGTCGTAGAGTAACCGTCCCGGCTACCCAGCGAGTGTTCGGAGATGACTTAGGTGTGTTGTCCCTCTTCGACTTCCCGCTACCCGAAACACTCGCGTACCCTCACCATTCGCTCGGACTGGGATTTCGTCCGGGCAGTTTGGAAGAGAGGTAAGATTATCATTCGCTTGGGTGGTCCCTGCGAATGCTCCTGGATCCACCTTAGAGAATGTGGATCCTGCTACCCAGTGGACCCTCTAACCTGCCAGCTGGATGAGAGCCCGGACAGCGGGTCTGCTCGGGGCCATTTTCTCATCACCTTGGACCCTGCCACCGAGTGAGCCTTCGGACCTGCCAGCTAGATGAGAGCCTGGACAGCGGGTCTGCTCGGGGCCATTTTCTCATCACCTTGGACCCTGCCACCGAGTGAGCCTTCGGACCTGCCAGCTAGATGAGAGCCTGGACAGCGGGTCTGCTCGGGGCCAACCTCTGGAACATAGAACCTGCCACCGAGTGAGCCTTCGGACCTGCCAGCTAGATGAGAGCCTGGACAGCGGGTCTGCTCGGGGCCAACCTCTGGAACATAGAACCCGCCACCGAGTGAGCCTTCGGACCTGCCAGCTAGATGAGAGCCTGGACAGCGGGTCTGCTCGGGGCCAACCTCTGGAACATAGAACCTGCCACCGAGTGAGCCTTCGGACCTGCCAGCTAGATGAGAGCCTGGACAGCGGGTCTGCTCGGGGCCAACCTCTGGAACATAGAACCTGCCACCGAGTGAGCCTTCAGACCTGCCAGCTAGATGAGAGCCTGGACAGCGGGTCTGCTCGGGGCCAACCTCTGGAACATAGAACCTGCCACCGAGTGAGCCTTCGGACCTGCCAGCTAGATGAGAGCCTGGACAGCGGGTCTGCTCGGGGCCAATCTCTGGAACATAGAACCTGCCACCGAGTGAGCCTTCGGACCTGCCAGCTAGATGAGAGCCTGGACAGCGGGTCTGCTCGGGGCCAACCTCTGGAACATAGAACCTGCCACCGAGTGAGCCTTCGGACCTGCCAGCTAGATGAGAGCCTGGACAGCGGGTCTGCTCGGGGCCAACCTCTGGAACATAGAACCTGCCACCGAGTGAGCCTTCGGACCTGCCAGCTAGATGAGAGCCTGGACAGCGGGTCTGCTCGGGGCCAACCTCTGGAACATAGAACCTGCCACCGAGTGAGCCTTCGGACCTGCCAGCTAGATGAGAGCCTGGACAGCGGGTCTGCTCGGGGCCAATCTCTGGAACATAGAACCTGCCACCGAGTGAGCCTTCGGACCTGCCAGCTAGATGAGAGCCTGGACAGCGGGTCTGCTCGGGGCCAACCTCTGGAACATAGAACCTGCCACCGAGTGAGCCTTCGGACCTGCCAGCTAGATGAGAGCCTGGACAGCGGGTCTGCTCGGGGCCAATCTCTGGAACATAGAACCTGCCACCGAGTGAGCCTTCGGACCTGCCAGCTAGATGAGAGCCTGGACAGCGGGTCTGCTCGGGGCCAACCTCTGGAACATAGAACCTGCCACCGAGTGAGCCTTCGGACCTGCCAGCTAGATGAGAGCCTGGACAGCGGGTCTGCTCGGGGCCAACCTCTGGAACATAGAACCTGCCACCGAGTGAGCCTTCGGACCTGCCAGCTAGATGAGAGCCTGGACAGCGGGTCTGCTCGGGGCCAATCTCTGGAACATAGAACCTGCCACCGAGTGAGCCTTCGGACCTGCCAGCTAGATGAGAGCCTGGACAGCGGGTCTGCTCGGGGCCAACCTCTGGAACATAGAACCTGCCACCGAGTGAGCCTTCGGACCTGCCAGCTAGATGAGAGCCTGGACAGCGGGTCTGCTCGGGGCCAACCTCTGGAACATAGAACCTGCCACCGAGTGAGCCTTCGGACCTGCCAGCTAGATGAGAGCCTGGACAGCGGGTCTGCTCGGGGCCAACCTCTGGAACATAGAACCTGCCACCGAGTGAGCCTTCGGACCTGCCAGCTAGATGAGAGCCTGGACAGCGGGTCTGCTCGGGGCCAATCTCTGGAACATAGAACCTGCCACCGAGTGAGCCTTCGGACCTGCCAGCTAGATGAGAGCCTGGACAGCGGGTCTGCTCGGGGCCAACCTCTGGAACATAGAACCTGCCACCGAGTGAGCCTTCGGACCTGCCAGCTAGATGAGAGCCTGGACAGCGGGTCTGCTCGGGGCCAACCTCTGGGACATCCAGGGTCTCCCCTGCGAGCTGCAGCATCATTTTCATTCACATAGTTTAGACAAGATGCTTTTATTCAAAAAACATCATTATTACATAGTACTAAGGATAAAAGCGTTTAAGGTCGTCGCCACTCCATGTGTGGCTGAGGAGCTGGCCCTCCACATTCTGAAGGCGATACCCCCCAGACTTTAGCGCTTCTTCCACGACATAGGGGCCTTCCCAGTTGGGGTTAAGCTTTCCCACCGCGGCGGATCTCCCAGCCGCGTCGACCTTCTTGAGTACCAGATCTCCCTTCTCGAACTGTTTGATCCTGACGTGCCTGTCAAAATACTTGGCCATCCGCCGCTTGACCTCCTCTTGATGGATGGCTGCTCGATCCCGAGCTTCTTCGATGAGGTCGAGGGAGAGCCGCAACTCCTCCTCGTTCTCGGCTCTCCAATCTTCCTCTCCATTTGCGGCGACCGTGACCCGTGGTGTTGTAATTTCGAACTCTATGGGGATGACCGCCTCGCAGCCGTGAGAGAGCTTGAAAGGGGTCTCCCCCGTGACGGTGTTGGGGGTGGTTCTTAAAGCCCATAGGACCGAGGGGAGCTGTTCCACCCAATTGCCTTTGAGATTTTCCACCTTTTTCTTGAGCAAGTTCACGATGACTTTGTTCGCTGCCTCTACCTGCCCGTTGCTCCTGGGATGGTGGACGGACGCAAACCTAAGGTCTATCCCCAGCTGGCCACAGAAGCTGATGAATTCCTCGCTTGCGAACTGCGGTCCATTATCCGTGACTATGGCCTGCGGAAGCCCATGTCGACAAATGATTTCCCCCCATACGAAGTTGCGGATTACCTGGGAGGTGACCTTAGCCAACGCCTTGACCTCCAGCCACTTTGTGAAGTAGTCAATCATGACTAGGAGAAACCTCCTCTGCCCGCTGGCCTGGGGGAAGGGTCCTACCAGATCCATTCCCCATATGGCGAATGGCCAGGGCGCTGTGATACTCTTCAGCCTCTGAGCTGGCACGAGCTGAAGCGGGGCGAATATTTGACACTTCTGGCATCTCTTTGCGAAGGCTGCCGCGTCTTTACTTAGGGTTGGCCAGAAGTACCCCTGCCTCACTATTCTTGCCTCCAACATCCTGCTCCCCGAGTGGCTGCCGCACTCGCCGGAGTGGACTTCTTCCAAGATCCTTGGGACCTCTTCCTCCGAGATGCATCGGGCCAGGAGGCCCGAGAGGGTCTTCCGATACAAGTCACCCTCATGGAGCACGTAGTAGGCAGACTTATACCGGAAGCGCCTCTGGTCCGGAACTTCTTCCGGAAATTTTCCCGTTGCAAGGAAGGTGACGAAGGGATCCTTCCAGGAGGGCCGCTGTTCTACTTCCATGAGCTCTCCCTCTTCAATCGAAGGACGGAATAGGTCCGTCAGGGTCCCTCCGGCTCGAGGACCAGATTTTGCCAACCGATCTGCCGGGGTGCTCTCCTCTCGAGGGACGTGCCGGATGGAGAAAGTTTTGAACGTCCCCACGAGACCTTTGACTTTTGCTAAGTACTTCATGAGCACAGGTTCCCTTGTTTCGAACTCTCCCATTATCTGAGAAGCTATTATCATGGAGTCAGTGAGGACCTCCACGTCATGGACCCCGAGCTCCCGGGCCAACCGCAGGCCGGCGATTACAGCCTCATACTCCGCCTGGTTGTTGGTGATTGGGAAGTGTATCACTAGCGTCTGCTCTATCTTTACTCCGTGGGGACTCTCCAGCACCACCCCTCCTCCGAGAGAGTTCTTGCCCGAAGCCCCGTCCACCAGCAGCTTCCATGGAACGTGACGAGGGGCTCCATCTTCTCTTATCTCGGCCACGAAATCTGTCATGAAATCAGCCACCACCTGCGCCTTCATAGATAATCGAGGGACAAAGGTAATGTCGAATTCACTTAGCTCGATTGACCATTTTGCGAGTCTCCCCGAGTGCTCCACTCCTTCGAAGATCTGGCGGAGTGGATGGTCCGTCACTACTTGGATCGAATGGGCCTGGAAGTATGGTCTGAGCTTCCTCGCTGCGATGATCAGGGCAAAGGCCAACTTCTCTAAGATTGGGTACCTGAGCTCCGCTTCCCTCAGGACCCTGCTTACGTAGTAGACTGGCAGCTGCTTCTTGCCTTCCTCCCGAACCAGGACGGAGCTTACGGCCTCCGCCCCGACCCCGAGATATAGATGTAGACCCTCCCCCTCTTTGGGACTTTGCAGTAGCGGAGCCTTGGTGAGTTGGCTCTTCAAGGCCTGAAAGGCCTCCTCGCATTCTCTCGTCCACTCAAACTTCTGATTGCCTCGTAGCGCTTTGAAGAAGGGGGAGCATTTTTCCCCGGCCCGGGAGAGAAACCTGTTCAGCCCGGCGAGTCTTCCGGTCAAGCGCTGAACTTCCTTGGCGTTCCGTGGTGACCCCAGCTCCATTATAGCCCTAACCTTGTCCGGGTTAGGTTTTACCCCCCAGGGGGTGAGAAGGTGCCCCAGGAACTTCCCTTTGCTGGCCCCGAACACACACTTCAGGGGGTTTAGGCGCATCTTGTACTTGCGTAGGGTGGCGAAGGTCTCCTCGAGGTCCTGGATGTGAGAGCTCACGCACTTGCTCTTTATCATAAGGTCATCCACGTAGACCTCCAGGTTCCTTCCCCTTTGTTTCTTGAATACCCGATCCATCATCTTCTGGTAGGTTGCTCCTGCATTTTTCAGCCCGAAGGGCATCATCTTATAGCAGTAGCATCCCTCCCTGGTGATGAACGAGACATCTTTGACGTCTGGTGGGTGCATTCTTATTTGGTGATAACCTGAAAAAGCATCCAAAAAACTCATCACAGAAAAACCGACGGCTGAGTCAACCAGCGCGTCGATCCGAGGCAAGGGATAACAATCCTTAGGACAGACCTTATTTAACAATGAAAAGTCCACACACATACGCCAGCGGCCATCGGCCTTTTTTACCATTACGACATTGGAGACCCAGCCTGGATACTGGATCTCCGTTACAAAACCTGCCTCGAGGAGTTTCGTCACCTCCTCGCGGATCGGTCCTTCGAGCTTGTCAGCTATAGCCCTTCTCTTCTGCCGGATGGGGCGGGCTTCTGGATCGAGGTTGAGACGATGGCAAGCCACGTCCGCCTCGATGCCTGGCATGTCCGCTGCGCTCCACGCGAAGATGTCCATGTTCTTTTGGATGCAGTTCAACATCCTTTTCTGGTCCTCCGGGCCGAGGCCCCCGCTGATCCGCACCTTCTCCACCCTTCCTGCCTGGGTGGTAACCTCCATCTCTATCACCTCTTCTGCCGGCTCGAGCCGGGCTGGTTCGTCCCACTGGCCCTTCGCTTCTCGCCCCTCCTCCTGGGCCTTTTCCCCTGCAGCTCCTTCCGCCTCCATCGGCTCGACCTCCTGCTCCTCACGAGCAACCTCCATCAACTCCTCTCGGGCATCGCCCTCTCCCCCTACTTCTCTCTTCTCCTCTTCCTTTCCTGGCCCCTCCGGCCTCACCATCTCTTCATCCATCTTTTCGGCATCCGCCCTCCATGAGATGGTGTTGACGGCAGTTACACAGCACTGCCTCGCCACCTTAGTGTCTCCTCGGACGCGGATCTGGACCCCTCCACTATGGAGCTTTAAGCACTGATGGTACGATGAGGGCACGCACCGGAAGGCGCTGATGAGGGGGCGTCCGAAGATAGCATTGTAGCTGCTCGGAGCGTCAACGATGACGAACCGGCAGTTCCTGGGGACCCCTCCCAACGTCACTTGGAGACCTACGCCTCTCTCGACCTCCTTCCGCTCCCCCGAGAAACCAAACAGTGGTCCGTCGGAGGCCTGCACTCTCTTCTTCTCCACCTCCATCGCGTCGAAAGCTTTTTTGAAGATCACATTCACCGAGCTCCCATTGTCCACCAGGATCCGAGAGACCGTGAAGTTTTCTATTGACGTCTGGATCACCAGGGCGTCGCAGAATGGGTCTTCGTAGTCTGGCATATCCTCTGAGGAGAAGGTGAGCTTCTCGGAGGGGGGCGGGGTCTGGGAAGTCGACGCGACGTCCCTTCGGAACATGGCCTGGAAGCTCCTCTTGCGAGAGGCCTCTATCCCAACCCCACCGTGAATCACCCCGATTCCCCCCCTGGTTCCTGTATCTGCCCTATCCTCACACCGGTCCTCTTCTGCCTCTGGAAGCACTTCCTCAATTCTGGCATGCGGCCGCCGTGGCCGTCCTCTTTCCCTCATTTCCAAGAACTCTGGGCAGGTGGCGATCGCGTGACCTTCTTCCTGATGAAAGTTACAGTAAGGCAACGCCACCCTGTCCTCTCTTCCAGCTCTTCCTCTTCCTCCTCTCGCTCCTCTACCTCTTCTCCCTCGGCCTACCGCCATGGCTTGCTCCCTCGGGGGGTGAGGGGGTCTGAGACCCTGCCTCCACCCCTGATTCACTCCTCCTGCCTCCCTTCCTTGGTACCTTTCATCCTGACCTCGCGCTGGTCCTTCCTGGTTCCTCCAGCCCAACCTGTTGTTGGGTTCTTGGTTCCTCCAAACCCGAGGTGGTCTTTCGAACCCCTGGCTCCTGGGCTCCTCTCGCCTTCTTCCTTCTGGCTGCCTCGCCTCGGGCTCGCTCATCTTCGCCAACCTTTTATAGAATTCGAGGTTGGCCGCCTCCCCTTCAATCTCCTCCGCGGCTCTCTCCATCAACTCCTCGAAGGATACGGGAGGTCTTCTCTTCAGGTCCATCTTGAAGAACCCCTCTCGCAGCCCTACGATGAATGCCATCTGGAGGGCGAATCCCGGCACCTCCTGCACTAGGTGTATCTCCTCCTGGAACCTGTCCACGTACTTAGCCAGGGATTCCCCCTCCCTCTGCCGGATCTTGAAGAGAGCCTCCGCATCCTTCTTCCTCTTCTTTGACGTCGAGAAACGTAGTCGGAAGCTTCGGCGCAGATCATCGAACGCATAGATGGAACCTGTGGGAAGTTGGTGGAACCAGTCCCTTGCTTTCTCCTTCAGGGTGGTCGCGAAGAGTCGGCATTGGAAAGAATCTGACATGGGAAGGATTGAAGTCATGTCCTCGAACCACTGCAGGTGCACAACTGGGTCCTCCTTGCCGGTGTAGTAGGACATCTCCGGCCCACGAAACCCTTCTGGCACTGGGGCTGAGAGGATCATCTCGCAAAAGGGGCTCCCTTCCCCTGTTCGGCGAGTGGTCCTCTCGCGCGGGACCAACTCACACACCTCAGCACTCGCCGGACTGCTGAACAACTGCCGTCCGGGGAGGTCTCGCGCACTGCCTTCTGCTGGCACCTCCTTTCCCGGTCGCTGCCCCGGGGCGTTCTCGCCAATCTGCAAAGGCGGGACCACTGGAACCACCGGGGTCTCGCACTCGGTCCTCGCCGCGAGAACCGTCTGCAGGACCTCTCGCTTGAACTTCTCAAACATCTCCAGCCACTCGCCCGCCGCGGGTGGCTGCGAGTGACCTGAGTCAGAACCATTTCCTCCATCTCCTGTCATCGAAACCAGCTTGGGATTTTCTTTCACCGGCTACGGTCCACGCTCACCGCACCAAAAATGTTGAAACCAGCAACTGGTCTCTTGAGTTCGAACCCACTGGGGGTGCAGCCGATGCTTATTTCTCCCTCACTAGACTCTCTTGACGGTGGATGCTGGAAACGGAATAGACCCAAGGCTGAAGCGAGGAGGTCCCGCCACACACCCGGAAGATCTTAGAGAGCTTCCCCTCCCGAACCAAAGCTCAACCGGGCACCTTGGAGGGCACTGGCTGCCAACCAAAACTAGCCTAGAGGAGAGGATTCTCTAAAATCGGATCTCCTCCAAGGTGCCCTTAAGGGTCTATTTATAGTTTTCCCAGGCTGGTCTGCAAATAGCATGAATCCGCCTTTTAATTTTACTAACCGCACCCCAAATTGGTCTGCTGATAGCCTAACTCCGCTGTTCCGAAGGGCTATTTGCAGCCCACCAGGGGTATCATGGTCATTTCCTCCTCAAAGCCTTCTGGGCGAGTGGTCCGTGAGGGAACCACTCGCCGAGTTCCCGCTTGACAGGGAAGGCAAATGCTCGAGCCCCTCCTGAGCGAATGGTCCGTGGAGGCACCACTCGCCGGGCTCCCTCTCGCCTGCAGCCTACCCCACTAATCTGAGGATCCTTTCTCCTGTCTCGGTATGGGCGAATGGTCTGGCTGACCCCTGTCCCATCAACTGACCCGAGGGACCCACTCGCCAAATACGGGTTGTACAAGGAGGAGATTGTAAGTGTATATTCGGACGAATAACGAGCTCGGGGGCTATGCGTGTGGAAACCCTAGGTATTCTACTATATATACCTAGCTGGAGGCAACGGAGAGATAGTTCCACTTAGACTTCCTCCGGATGTTTCGAGATTGTGAGGGGTTGCTCGAAACATCCGGAGGAAGTCTAAGTGGAACTATCTCTCCGTTGCCTCCAGCTAGGTATATATAGTAGAATACCTAGGGTTTCCACACGCATAGCCCCCGAGCTCATTATTCGTCCGAATATACACTTACAAGATGTTCATACTAAAAAGGGCAGTGCCGGCGTAATCCGTCGTGCAATAACGAAGCCACACGTGCGAAGATGAGTTGGGAGCCCTTAAAAAGAATTAAACTTGGGATCTTGTGCCCAAGGTTGATGATGTTACCCAATTACTTGCAAGTGGGTTTACAAAGTGAAGAAGAAGACGAATGACAATGTTGTGCGCTTCAAGGCTCGATTTGTCGCCCGAAATTTCTCATAGAAGTATGGAGAGGACTACGAGGAGATGTTTAGTCCGGTTTCAAAGATGAGATCAGTGTGTGTTGTGATTATATTGACCGCATGCCAATGTTGGAGATTGTGGCAGTTTCATGTAAAGAATGCTTTTCTTTATGAGGAGGTCGACAAAGACATCTTCATATTGTAACCTCAGGGATATGTATCCGAGGAGCATTTACATTATGTTTGTAAACGGAAGAAAACATTCTGTGGTTGAAACATGCAAAAGCACCTCGTGCGTGATACGAGAAGATACCAGAGTACTTACAGTTTTGTGGATATTTCATCACCGATTCTGCTCAAGTATGTTTATAAAGAAGTGCAGAGGCCTACACGTTCTAGTGTTATTATATGTGAACGACATGATAGTGACATAGAACGATGACGAGAAGGGTTCATTGCTTATAACGGGGCTATCTATCTGATTCAAGATGAAGGATTTGGGTGAATTTCATCATTTCTTTGGTTTGGAGGTTCAGAGGTTGAAGAAGAGGTTGCTTGTGTCTTAGAAAGGATATGTTAGGAAGATCGTTGAACGATTTGGCATGAAGTAAGGCAAGTCGTGATCCACACCTTTAGAGACGAACTTGAAGTTGAGTCGGGAGAAGGTAGTGTTGACGCCAGGAAAATCCTGACCTCAAGATTCGGACCGATGCAGCCGGAGGCTACTCGCCCAGCAGCCCGACGAGATGGCTTGGCTGGCAACGACGAAGAAGCTAGAAGAGCAACAAACAGGACCCCAGGTGCTGCGGCAGGGAGATCCCACCACGTACCCAGAAGCTCCGAAGAGACTTCCCCTCCAAGACCAAAGAATGGCCGAGCAAGGTACGAGGAAGGCACCGACTTGGCTAGTACCGGGAGTAGCGACCAAGTGCGACAGATGCTAGAATGCAAGAGCAGGGTTTCGAAAGCTCAAGTCCAGGTGCCAATCCAAGTACCCCTGGGGTCCTATTTATAGGAAAACCAAGGGGTAGGGGGGTTTTTATAGCCCAGCCCCTGCCCGGCGACTAGCGACATTGAGGCGATCTCCCCGGGCAAATGGGCGAGTATAACCTATGGTCGCCCACCTTTTGGCGAGTATCCGGGCTACTCGCACGAGTGCACCCCTACTCGCCTAGGCTGTCTTCTGCTCTTACGCTTGTCTGCCGTGTTGACCTCTTTGACTTTGACTTCTGCCTACGTGGCCTTGGGGGGGTCCACCCTCGGAGAATGAGGGTTGCACACAATCCCCGCTCTTTGCGAGTAACATAGTTGCTCGGAAAGAATCATCCAACCCTTATTCGACGAGCTGTCTTCTGGGCGAATATCAGTGCGTAGTCGGCATCTCGCTGTTTTGACTCCCCAGCCCTATATATAGAGGGGGAGGGGTCTCTGACGCCAAGGTTTCTTTGGTTCTCGCTTCAAGATGTCGATGAGTATTGCCGAGGAAGCTGCTGCGGATTTGGCCGAGCTTGCCAGTTTACTGCCGCCGTTGCGGAAGCCTGCTCGCGATGTTGAGCTCGAAGACTTCCTCGCTTCCCGGAAGAGGAAGCGCCTGGAGAAGAAGAAGGAGAAAAGGAAAAAGAAGAAGAAGAGTGCCGACGCCTCCGAGAATATCGCTGATTCCCAGGTCGGCACTACTCAGCAGGTGCTCGCCGATTTGGGTCTCGGCCAGTCAGGTGGCTCGCCTGCTCCTGATTTTCCTTTGCCGAATACTGCTCCAGAGGCGAGCACTGCGAGGATCTCGGCTCAAGATCCGGTTGAAGTTACTCCTGCGCAAAGTGAGAGTTACCTACTCGCCACTTTTATTAGTCGCCCAAATGTCGGCTGGTCTCTGACGTTTTCTGTATTATTTCGCAGATACGCTTCTCGCCGATGCTCGGCAGGAGCCTCTGAGCGTCATTCCCCTACGATCCTCGCCTATGGTCCTGAACACGGCTGGGGGAGGAACTCGCCAGGGCGGATCGGTGCGAATCCTTCATAGCTCTGCGGTAGACAAGAGGCCGATGAGCGAGCAGAGGACTCCTTCAGCGAGCAATCCTCTTCCGCCGCCACCGCCTTTGCAGCGACCTGAGGTGGCGAGTAGCTCGCAACTACCTGCGGACCAACTTCCTCCACCTCCTCCGTTTCCTCCTCCGGCCGACATGCAAGATGATCGCCGCCTCCTGTCTTCTTCGGCTCCTACCGCTCATCCGGCTGGATCCTCGCGTCGAGGGGGGATGGCGGGATCTTCTGGTTTCTTCGCTCCCAGAGGGGGAGGGCGACCAGTGGATGGTCGCGGTCGGGGTGATGTGCCCTCCAGCAGGGAGCACATCGGCGGTTCACATTCGAACCGCCGAGATGGCATTCGTCGCAGTCCGTCCCCGCATCGGGGAAGGAGCTCTCCTCGCCGACCATCTCGGAGTCCTCGCCGCGATTCGCGGAGTGAGGCCTATCGGCCTGGTAAGTGGAGTCGCTGCTTTTTCGAGTATCTTCTAAGAAGAGTCTTCTCGCTACTTGTCACTAAGATTTTGCTTCCATGTCTTTTCCTGCAGCTCGCGCCCCTACCCCTATCGGGGCTCTGGTCGACGCCGTCGGGCTTCCTTCTCGCGAGTATCAGGAGAGGGCTACTCGCGCCATCCTGGATTTGGAGGCGAAGTTGGAGCGGCTGGCGATCAGCGAGTCTCATCGGCGTCTGACCGCGGTTGAAGCGCGAATAGAGCTCTTGGCGGCTGCTGACTCCCAGCGTCGTCTGACTGAGCTGGAGGTCCGAGAATTACGGCTGGAAGAGTTAGAAACTCGCCTGGCTAGTGTAGAATCTCGCCTTCAGTCTGTCGGCGAGCTGGAGCGCCGGGTGGGCAGGATGGATCATCGCCAGCAGCTGCATCATGACGAGCTGGTGGGGATGCGCGCGAGCATGGGCTCCGTAGGTCGCCTGGCGAGGATGGAGGAGCAGCTGTGACAAGGCGAGGATGCGATGTCCGTGGCCTTCGAGCATTTCAAGAGAGCTCGTGGTTTGGGCTGGGTTGGGCGACAACCGCAGCTTCCCGACGCTCAGCTGAATCCTTAGGATCCTGCCCTCTTTTTTCTTTATAGTCGCTTGTAGCCTTTTGGCAAATGTTTGTAATTCTGAACTATTTGATTTCTTCAAGTAATTTGTTATTTGGCGAGTATGAATATCGCCTTTGTTGTCTTTCCTGCTTGCTGTGATGTCTTGATTTTCTTTTTTGTCTTTTGTTTCCGCGAGTCTTTGTTAGATGTCGTGTTGAGGTTGCGAGTATCCTAAAAGTTCGATGTAGGTGCTCGCTCGTTCGACATCAGTGATTTGACGTGCACCCTAGGTTTTGGCGACTTTTTCTCGATACGCGCCACCTCCTACTCGCGCTCGCGGTGGCGTACGCGGGAAGCCAAGCTTTGTCGAGTACTATAAATAGGGGGGGTGTATACGTATTTATTACTCTCTTGACGATCTTCCCTTTCTTCTGGCGACTATCTCTCGATTGCTCCTCTCCTCGCCGCTTCGCTACTCGCTTCTTCGATCCTTCCACTCTTGGATGGCTGACGATGCAGCTATTCGCCGTGCAAGTCACGCGAAGAACTTCGAGGCAAATTCCTTCAAGAAGCCGATTACTCGGCCGAGCGACTTGAAGGAGTTCTCCGCCAAGTACTTATCGCCGGGATATGTCGCCAGGCTCCCTTGTGAGGATGAACGCCTGAATTCTTTCTTGGCGACCGAGTTGGTCTTTCCCATCCGCCACTTTGAAGTCGGCCTGCGCCTACCCTTGTGGCCGGAGGTTTGCCAGATCCTCCGCTACCACGGGATAGTCCCGGCGCAGATCAATCCAAACGGAGTGGCGATGATTGTGGGGTTCCTCTGCTACTTGCGCGATCAGGGGATCGCCTTTGATCTCTCCGTCTTCCGGCGAGTATTCCACTTTGGCGCCACTGGCGAAGGCGTTGTCTTTTTGTGCAGCCATGTCTGCACCCTAGTCGGTACGGCGAACAAGAACCATCGCTGGACGGAGCGAATAGTCGTCATTAAGGGCGACTTTGGCGTCGTGCCGACTTCCTCTTTCCAGCCGGCCGAGAGTGCGTTCTTCCCTCCTTACCTGGAGGAAAGCCGGGAGAAGCTACTCGACAGCTTCCGAGGTCGCCGGCTGGATGTCGTCTTCTAGAGGAGGCGAGTAGATGAGCTCGCGGAGGTGTTCCCTGGTGAAGGTAGTCGCCTAAACGAGCATTAGGTCATACTCGCCAATTCGTCTTCACCCGGTGTCTAACGTTTTTCTCTTTATATTTTGTTGTAGCTACTCGCTCTTTGCCGAGCGAGCTTCTTCCCTTGGCGCCGAAGGCGGGGACCCCTGCCTTGGTTGATTTGTCGCCCGGCGGCGATGATCAGGAGGTCGCCGGCGATGATGCTGGGCCTTCGAAGAAGAGGAAAGCCAAGGCAAAATCCGTCGAGCCTGGGAGAAAGAAGGAGGTCGCCAGGAGGGATCTGAAAGCGAGGGCCGATCCATCGGAGGCGGGCGAGCCTAGCGGCCATCCTCTCTTCGGCGAAGGTGGGGGCAGCGAGGATGCTTATGGTCGCCCTTTGGTGTCCTGGGCTGAGCGAGCCCATGAAGTGACCTTGAGCACCAACCTCCCCGCCTGGTCGGAGGATTGGGAGGATGCGGGCGAGGCGTTCGACGTTTCGTTCGCCCTCTATGGTCGCGCGGACGCCGAATCCTTGCAAGAGGTCTCGGCCGAATATCTCGCCTATCAGAGCTCGCGAGCCAACCTGCGGGCTGTCGAGCTTGGGCATGCGACGGCGAGGAAATTGCTCGAATATGAGCAGATGATCAAGGTGCAGGGCCCGAAGATGATCGCCATGGCGAACAGAATTAAGGAGTTCGAGGTACTCACCGATGCGACTTTACTCGCGTTTTGGGATACTCGCTACCTTGCAAACTTATTTAAACTAACCTTCTTCTTTTCGCTCGCTGCAGGCCGCCGAGCTGGAGTCGGCAAAGAGGCTGTCCCAGGCCGAGAAGGAGCTGGAGGATACTCGGCAAACCTTGGAGGCCGCCCAAGTGCGAATCGCTGAGTTGGAAACTCGGCCTGCCGAGCAACAACCTTCGTCGGCGGGCCCCTCCAGGGTGGGCAAGCAGATCCGGATAGTCGGCGATGATATGGCGCATATCCGCCGGGAGATCGCTCGAGCAACCGGGAAGGTGGTCCTGAGCAGCTTGAAGGCTGATGGCTTCTTGAAGCCGGAGGCAATGCATCTGACGGTCATGGACATCATCCCGGCATTACTCGCCGAAGAGTCCACTTCCCCCATGCGAGATCTCCCATCCTCATCCACCGATTCTGACGACGATGATTCTGAGGACGAGGTTGATGATGTGGAAGATCTCGATCCCGACGCCGATGATGGTGGCGAGGATGCATAGTCGCCTGTCTTCTTTTTGCAAATCTGTACAATCATTTTTGTGTATGTATTTACGTCAGTAAATGAATATAATCATTTTGCTCGCCTTTTTCTTTGATGCTCGCATCCCTTTCTTTTTTGAATGTCGCTTAGGCTCCTAGGCTCGGGGCGAGGTTGAGTGCTCGCTCGGCTCTTAGGGTCATGGCGAGATTGAGTGCTCCTTCATGTCCGCATCTGTATACTCGCACATCCATGCTCGCACATGTATACTCGCCTAGATGCTCGCACCGCCTAGATGCTCGCACCTGCATATTCGCCTAGGTGCTCGCGCATACATACTCGCCTTCTTCAATGGAGGCTACTTGGAGGGCACCGTGAGACATATGCTCTCAAGGTCTTGCCTGGCACCTGGTGAAGAGTTCATCAGACTCTTTTAATAATAATGGTCTTTTAAGGGAAAAAGAGATAGGGAAGGGCAGTTGGGGAGGCCTGGAGGGACACATCTTCCCGAGGCCTCCATCCTACTTGGATGCCAGAACGTCTTCATCCTTTGGCCGATAGAATCGATCGCTCCCCTTCTCAGGTTGGAATATCGGCTTCCAGACTTTATCCTGGTAATCTCTACAGCCGGACGAGAAATGCAGTCGGTGGGAACCGCGGCCAACATGCAAGGGGGGAGCTGATCTCGGCCGTCATTGCAGAGGCTTGGTCTTAAGGGAACGCACATCCGAGGCACTGTCCCATCATCCGTTCTGAGTTTTTACAAGGGTCAAGTCGGAGGCTCGTCTTCCAACCTGCGGCGGCGAATATGGATGTAGGGCGTCGTCAAGCAGGGAGTGGCAGTCGGGGAGATCCAAGGGGATACACCATCCCGAGGCCTCCATCCTACTTGGATGCTGGATGTGGATCGGACCTGCTTCCTGTTGCTCAATGAGTTTAGCAGGGAGTTAAGCACACTCTAGGCACAATAACTCATATGATCTAACACAATAAAAAAAGAAATGCTTTTCTGCGAGCTTTTTAGCTCTCGAGGGTACACGACGCCTTTTTTTAAGGGTTCCCTGAGCTAGTGAAATCGATCATCCCTTCGCCGAATCGGAAGGTCGGCGTCCAGACTTATTCCTGGTAATCTCTACAGTCGGACGAGAAATGCAGTCGGTGGGAACCGCGGCCAACATGCAAGGGGGGAGCTGATCTCGGCCGTCATTGCAGAGGCTTGGTCTTAAGGGAACGCACACCCGAGGCACTGTCCCATCATCCGTTCTGAGTTTTTACGAGGGTTAAGTCGGAGGCTCATTTTCCAACCTAGCGTGGAGATTGACTTCACCTGACTTCTTTATTATGAAAACTTTGTTGATGCGAAAGAAGCTGCCTCGTCCCATGTTTCAGGGAGATGCAGATTTTATTCAAAGAAATGAATTTACAAGGATGGGGTATACACATTCCCCCTCAGGGATAAAACCTTTTCAGGTCATCGCCGCTCCAGGTGCTCCCTAGCAGCTCGCCTTCCTGGTTCTGCAAGCGGTATCCTCCTGTTAGGAGTGCTTCCTGGATGATGAAAGGTCCTTCCCAATTCGGGTTGAGCTTACCGATGGCCGCAGACCTTCCTGCTGCGTCCACCTTTTTCAGGACCAGATCACCTGCCTGGAATTGTTTGAGGCGAACATTTTTGTCAAAATGTTTTGCCATCCGGCGCTTGATCTCTTCTTGCCTGGCTGAAGCTAAATCTCGGAGTTCCTCGATGTAGTCGAGAGACAGTTTTTGAACCTCTTCATTCTCTAGTCGCCATTCTTCGCTTCCGTCCTCCGCAGCTATCACCCTTGGGCTTCTGACTTCGAACTCTACTGGAATGAGAGCTTCTGACCCGTGAGAGAGTTTGAACGGCGTTTCCCCTGTGGCTGAGCTAGGAGTGGTCCTCAGAGCCCACAGGACCGAGGGGAGCTGGTCCGCCCAGTTACCTCTTAGGTTCTCCACCTTCTTCTTCAGTAGGTTGATGATCAGTTTGTTGGCGGACTCCACTTGGCCATTGCTCCTTGGGTGATGTACGGAGGCGAACCGAAGGTCGGTTCCTAGCTGCCTACAAAAGTCTTCCAGTTCTAAGCTGGCGAACTGGGGACCATTGTCGGTGATGATGGCGAGAGGGATCCCGAATCTGCAGACGATCTCTCCCCAGATGAAGTTCTTCACGACTTGAGAGGTGGTCTTGGCCAGGGCTTTGGCCTCGATCCACTTGGAGAAGTAGTCGATCATGACGAGAACGAACTTTCGTTGTCCACTGGCTTGGGGGAAAGGGCCGATCAAGTCCATCCCCCAGATGGCGAACGGCCATGGGGAGATGATCGATCGGAGCTGCTGGGCCAGCCGCAACTGAAGGGGGGCGAAGAGCTGGCACTTCTGGCACTTCTTCGAGAAGATCTCAGCATCCTTCCGGATAGTAGGCCAGAAGTAACCATGCTGCAATACCCTCTGCTCCAAAGTGCGAGTCCCAGAATGACTTCCACACTCTCCCGAGTGGATCTCTTCCAACACTCGGGGTACTTGGTCTTCGGAAACACATCTGGCCAGGGGGCCCGAGATGGTCTTGCGGTACAGCTCCCCATCTTGCAGGAGGTAGTATGCCGCTTTGTACCGAAATCCTCGCTGATCCCCTCCGTTCGCCGGAAGCTGGCCGCTGGTCAGGAAGATTACAAAGGGATCCATCCACGAGGGGCGTTGCTCGATCTCCATTATCTCTCCCTCTTCAATGGATGGGTGGAATAGCTCGGTGATAGTTCCTCCAGCCCTCGGCCCGTACTGGGCGAGGCGATCTGCTGCCGAGTTCTCCTCTCTTGGCACATGTTCGACGAAGAAAGACTGGAAGCCTCCAATCAGTCCTTTTACTTTTACCAGGTACTTCTGCAGGATGGTGTCGCGCACCTCGAACTCGCCTCGAATCTGCGACGCGACCACCATTGAGTCCGTGAAAGCCCGGACATCACGGATCCCCAGCTCCTTGGCAAGGCGCAAGCCTGCCACTATGGCCTCATATTCTGCCTGGTTGTTTGTGACGGGGAAGAGGATCTCGACGGCTTGCTCGATTCTTGTTCCCTGCGGGCTGACGAGCACGATGCCCACCCCTACAGAGCTTTTGCCCGAAGCTCCATCAACAAACAACTTCCAAGGAATGGGATTGAGCACCTCTTCTCCTGGCTCTGCTTCCACCGAGAAGTCAGCCAAGAAGTCTGCTACTGCCTGGGCCTTGATCGCTACTCGGGGAGAGAAGGAAATGTCGAACTCGCTGAGTTCTACCGACCATTTCGCCAACCTCCCTGAATGCTCCACTCCCTCTAGGACATTGCGGAGAGGATGATCAGTCACCACTCTGATGGAGTGAGCCTGAAAATAAGGCCGGAGCTTTCGTGCCGACACCACCAAGGCGAAGGCAAGCTTCTCCAGGATTGGATACTTCAGCTCCGCCTTCTTCAGCACCCGGCTGACATAGTAGACGGGTAACTGCTTCCTTCCTTCCTCCCGGACCAAAACGGAGCTCACCGCCTCTGCTCCTACTCCCAGGTAGACGAGCAGGTCTTCGCCTTCTTTCGGGCTCTGGAGGAGAGGTGTCTGAGTCAACTGCTCCTTCAGCTTCCCGAACGCCATCTCACATCCTTCGGACCACTCGAAGCTTTCCGCTTTGCGGAGTGTCTTGAAGAATGGAGAGCATTTCTCTCCGGCCTTAGAGAGGAAGCGGCTAAAACCCGCCAGCCTTCCTGTCAACCTTTGGACTTCCTTCATCGTCTTCGGGGATGGCATCTCCAGGATCGCCTTAACCTTGTCGGGGTTAGGCTCTACTCCCTCCGAGGTAAGGAGATGTCCCAGGAACTTTCCCCTGCCTGCTCCGAAGACGCACTTCGTCGGATTGAGCCTCATCTTGAATCTTCTTAGCGTCGCGAAGGTCTCTACCAGGTCGGCTATGTGTTCCTGGACACTCTTGCTTTTGATCAAGAGATCGTCCACATACACTTCCAGGTTCCTCCCCTTTTGCTCTTTGAAAACATGGTCCATCATCCGCTGGTAGGTAGCTCCTGCATTCTTCAAACCGAAGGGCATCATCTTGAAGCTGTAGCAGCCATCGTTGGTGATGAAGGAGACATCGCGGCAATCGGGGGGATGCATCCGGATCTGGTGATATCCTGAAAACGCATCAAGGAAACTCATCACAGAAAAACCGACGGCCGAATCAACCAGCTCGTCGATTCGAGGCAAGGGATAACAATCCTTCGGGCAGCTTTTATTCATTAAGGAAAAATCCACACACATTCTCCAGCTTCCCCCCGCCTTTGTCACCATTACAACATTGGAGACCCAGCCTGGATACTGGATCTCTGACACAAAACCTGCATCGAGCAGTTTTTTAACCTCCTCCCTAATTGGCTTGGCGAGGATGGTGGCGGTTCTCCTTTTCTTCTGGCGGACGGGCTGGACAGTGGGATCCAGGTTGAGGCGATGACACGCAACCTCAGGGTCGACTCCTGGCATCTCGGCTGCGCTCCAAGCAAAGATGTCGACGTTCTTTTGCAGACACGCCGCCATCTCGATCTTCTCTTCGGTCTTCAGCGACCCGCCAATCTTCAGCAGCCCCGGCACTCCCGCTGCAGAGAGTACCTCGATCTCCTCGACCTCTTCAGCCACTTCCAGCCTGGCCGGGCTCTCCAGCACTCTTCCGAACTCTTCCGCGTCAGCCATCCAGCTGATGGTACTGACGGCGCTAAGATAGCACTCCCTAGCGGCTCTTGGATCGCTCCTGATCCTCACCTGGACGTCTCCTTTACAGTACTTCAAGCACTGATGGTAGGAGGATGGGACGGCTTTGAAGGCGTTGAGAAGCGGCCTCCCAAAGATAGCCCTGTAGCAGCTCGGGGCGTCGACGATAACAAATCGACAGCTGATGGAGGTGCCACCGAGTGTTACCAGGAGATCTGCTCCTCCTTCCACCTCCTTCTTCTCTCCGGAGAAGCCGAAGAGGGGACCATCTGATGCTCGAACTCTGGCAGCTTCGACTCCCAGTCCGTCAAACGTCCCCTTGAAGATGACGTTTACAGAGCTACCGTTGTCGATCAGAATTCGATCAACGGTGAAGTCCTCCACCGCGGCTTGAATCACGAGGGCATCATGGAAGGGATTCGCGTTCCCTAGCATGTCCTCCTCGGAAAAGGTAATCTCCTCCATCGGGGGCGGTGCTTGTGAGGTCGAGGCGACACTCCTGCGGTAGATCTGATGGAGGCTTCCCTTGCGGGAAGCTTCCAGCCCTGCTCCCCCATGGATTACTCCAACTCGACCTCCCTGGCCCAGGTCTCCCCGACCTCCCTGGTCGACCCGATCCTCGTTCCTCCGACGAACGACTGCAGCTTGCCCTGCCTGCGGCTCGGCAGGGGCCTCCATCCTCCTCTGCTCTCCTCCAGCTTCTCCTGCTGCCAACCTCCTCCGGGCTTCCCAAAAGTCTGGGCAGGCAGCCATGGCATGTCCCCCCACCTGGTGGAAGTCGCAGTAGAGAGGAACCTCTTCTGCTTGACGCCTCCTAGGCTTCGGCTTCTTCCTTCCTTGACGGCGGCCTCGCCCGGCTACCGCCATTGCTTCATCTCTCCTCCTCTCCTGACGCCTCTCTGGCTGGCGAAAGGGCCTTCTTTCAGGGGATCTCCCCCTTTGGTCCTGACGCTGGTGTCGTCCAACCGGCCTCCATGGTGGCCGGTTGACGGGGACCTGGTAGCGTCTTCCGTCCTCATGACGCTCAGGGGACTCGACGGGCCTTCTCTCCACGATCCTCCCGGTTTCCTTCCTCCTGAGCTCCTCCTTCTTCTTCTCCTCTTGCCGCTCCGACCACTTCCTTTCCTCCCTTCGGGGCTCCTCCCTCTTCCTTTTTCCAGGGATCTCATCCCTCTCTCCACGGTCGCCTCTGGTCACCCGTGCTAACCTTGCCAAGAAGTCGGGGTTGGAGGCTTCTCCCCGGACAAATTTATTGGCCCTCTGAATGAGGTTGTCGTAGGAGTAGGGTGGGTTCTCACTGAGCTCCAACTTGAAGAGGCCTTGACTGATGCCGAATGTCAGGGCCAGCAACAGGATGTTGCTATCCACCTCCTGGATTTGTAGAACCTCCTCCTGGAAGCGCTCGATGTAAGGTCCCAATGCCTCATCTGGCCCTTGCACGAGGTAGAACAGGGTCGTGGCCTCCTTCTTTAGCTTCCGTGCCGTGTCGAACCGGGTCGTCAGCCCACGACACAGGTCTTCGAAGCAATAGATTGAGCCTGCGGGCAACTGGTGGAACCAGTCCCAGGCCTTTGCGCGGAAGGTAATGGCAAACAACCTGCACTTGAAGGCGTCCGACATGGTTCGGATAGAGACAATATCCTCGAACCATTGGATGTGCCTGACGGGGTCCTCCTTCCCTGAATAGTAGTTCAGGGCAGGGTCCCTGAACCCCTCTGGCACTGGCGCGGCAAGGATCTCCTCGCAGAAGGGGCTCCTCCCTCCTGCCCGGCGACGATCCTCAACCTGGCGAGTATCACCTCCATACTCGCCATATGGGCGAGTATCCTGGTACCTCGCCTGCTCGCCCGGCTCGCGGAAGCGAATACCTTGCGAGGTTGGCTGGTAGAATTGCGACCTCCTTGGTCGCTCGGTTTCATCCTCCATGTGCTCCTTTCCTGCTCGCCGAGGGGGACTCCCTCCCTCGGACGAAACTGGACGATGCGGCGAGGTCGCCGTGACCTCGGCGCGCGGCTGAAGCGCTGTTTGCAAGATCCCCTCCATGCGCTGCGCGAAGGCTCCCTCCATACGCTGTGTGAAGGCTTCTAGAACCGCTAGTGTCACGAACTCGCCACTCGCGGCCGAGTTGCCGACTACCCCCTCATGGTCGCCACCTACGACCATCTCGACTTCCTGCTGAACTTTCCTTTTCCGACTACGATCCACGCTCACCGCACCAAAGTGTTGACGCCAGGAAAATCCTGACCTCAAGATTCGGACCGATGCAGCCGGAGGCTACTCGCCCAGCAGCCCGACGAGATGGCTTGGCTGGCAACGACGAAGAAGCTAGAAGAGCAACAAACAGGACCCCAGGTGCTGCGGCAGGGAGGTCCCACCACATACCCAGAAGCTCCGAAGAGACTTCCCCTCCAAGACCAAAGAATGGCCGAGCAAGGTACGAGGAAGGCACCGACTTGGCTAGTACCGGGAGTAGCGACCAAGTGCGACAGATGCTAGAATGCAAGAGCAGGGTTTCGAAAGCTCAAGTCCAGGTGCCAATCCAAGTACCCCTGGGGTCCTATTTATAGGAAAACCAAGGGGTGGGGGGGGGGGGGGGGGTTTATAGCCCAGCCCCTGCCCGGCGACTAGCGACATTGAGGCGATCTCCCCGGGCAAATGGGCGAGTATAACCTATGGTCGCCCACCTTTTGGCGAGTATCCGGGCTACTCGCACGAGTGCACCCCTACTCGCCTAGGCTGTCTTCTGCTCTTACGCTTGTCTGCCGTGTTGACCTCTTTGACTTTGACTTCTGCCTACGTGGCCTTGGGGGGGTCCACCCTCGGAGAATGAGGGTTGTACAGGTAGGATTCTAACGAATCCTAAATCATATCGTGCACTAGTGGGGAGCTTGATCTATTTGACAAACATAAGACCTGATATATCATTTGTTATTGGGCTAATGAGTCATTATATGCACGAGCCACGAAAGCCATATATGAATGCGACTAGGAGAAATCTCAAGTATGCATTCATGTGCGGCTCGACAATAGTCTCGTGGTGCAGCAAGAAATAACACTGCCCATTTCCACTATTGAAGCAAAATACAAAGCGTCATCTTTGGCGGCTCAGAATTGTAACTGGCTACGTCGACGTGTGGATGATGTGTTTATGAGGATTGGAAAGACTATTGTGCTTTGCAGTTGCAGGGACAACAAGAGTGTTTTGACGCTCGTGACGAATCCGGGTTTTCATGCTCGGACAAAGTATATAGAGATTGTGCACCATTTCATTCGAGAGAAGATGCTTGACAGAGCTGTTGTGGTAGATTATGTTCAGACTCATGACAATGCGTAAGATCTTCACAAAACTTTTGCCAAAAGGATATATCGCGTGTCTCCGTAGTTTGGTCGGAATTATATTGAGATCTTATCTTGGGGTGAGTATTAAAAATCAAGATGCATCGGTAAATTGTATTTTTTTAATATTTGGTTGTTATTGTTCAGTTTATCTGCTTTCTAAAAATAGAACCAAAGCCCTCATCCCAACCAAACTATTTACGTGAAGTTCATCCTGGTTGAGTTTATCACTGTTTATTTCATTGCGGCTGATGTCAAATTTTGTGCAAAGAGGCGAAGTGATTTTGAACACGTGCAATTTCTGCAATGTTTTCTCAGGTAATTTGGACAAAAAACGTCACAGTCTTCAAATCTAGGTTTCACATGACAACGGTTATGACCAGTACAGAGAAAAGAACTAATTTTGAACAGAAAAAATTGGATGAAGTTCGTTCGGCGAGGTCGAGCATTCAAGTTTAATGTAAAAGAGTACAAAAGAGAAGGGAGCTTGGAGCAAAACATTTGTCCTCGGTTGAGAATGGAATAATTGCTTAATGTTGTGGGTTTTGTCGGCTTTCCCTTTAATTTCTTCTTCGAGGGAAGGAATTTTTTCTTGTGAGCAATATTCTTCCATTGCTTTTTTATTCCTTAATATTATTATCTTGTTTTCTGTATTTGTATGCCTTAAACTTTGTTGGTGTCTCCATTAAGATGAAGGGTGAGGTGCAATTAATTTGACGTGTTCTCTTTGTATGTGTTATGTGCTATTATTATTATCATAAAAAATTCATTAGTTACATGCCTCCAATCCTAAGTTATTTGAAGATTTTCAAAGTTTGTCTTCCAGCAATTTAGAAGACCGCACCCTCACATTAGAAGTCCATGCACAGTCTGTGGTGAAGGAGATATTTGTAGGTGCGTTCTCTCACCTAAGATCACGGTGCTCATGCGCATCAAATCGTTTGTTTCTGCAAAAACAACATGATTGATAGAAATACTGATAGTACTTTTAGAATACCGCAGTATTCCGCGAAAACAACTCTGTCATAGGTTATTAGATCGTACGACTGTACTGTTTCTCCCACCTAAAACTAGGTGGGAGAAACACATCTAAAGTTTTTTCGTGGTGAAGGGGGCAACAAATATTTTCTCATAATTTTATGGAAGGATTTTCATAAAGTAAAATTGAAAGATAAATTGTGATTAGAAAACAAATCACTTAGCATATCACAAGTCTAACTATATATTTCAACAACTTTTTATTTTATTCATTAGAGAGGGAAAAAACAGGTACAATTTGGTATAGAAAGGAGATGGTAAATGAAAAGCAAGCTAACCTCATCTCTTGTTTTCTGGTTTCTACGAATTCAAGTAATCAGAGTACTCGTACTCATCACATTCGCGCTTTCTAAACCCTATATTAATTCTGCAAGAGGTTAGAGTCCGGCTAAACGAAACAATCACATAGTTAATTTACTTGCACTAGATTTTATAGGCATTTCACGAGTGATTTAAGGTTTTGAAACTATTCATATCCTCACTCTTACAAAACTTATCCTTATCTCTTGTAAATCATCCACATGGGCATGATCTATTGGAGAGATGTCTTTCTATTTATGTTGATTTATTTAAAGAGAATAACATCATTATTTACCCTAATATGAAATAATATTAAAAATGTGACTCCAACTAGTCATATTTTCAAAACTATAGAAGCAATGTTTTTCATGCACATGTACTGTACATATGCACCTTAAACTATATACACGAAACGCATTCAAATCCCACTTTTACATACACTTCTATCCAACTTCTTAATAATGCTTAAATTGCGCCTTTTTTAATCAAGAGTTATACTTAGGCGCGCAACTCTCACCAGTCACCTAGAAATAGGTGGGGGAAAATACAGCCGTATGATCTTTGATCTGACGGTAGGGAAAATACTGACATTATTTATTATTCATAAATACTGCAATATTTAGAGCTATCAATGGCTGAGATATACTCCTCTCACCGTGATCTAGGTGCGAGATACTCACCTAAATTTTTTTCTTTAATCAATACGAAGAGAAAACTGCTACCAACTTTTTCGCAGTCCCAATTGGCCATCACATAGCTAATAAATGTACGCAAAAAAATTCGCAGTCCCAATAGACCGAAAAATGCTACCAACTTTTTGGCCATCTTCTTTACCACTAAACCTTGAAGAACTAATGGAATATGACGCGGGAAATGAAGAACAGTTGCATCGCCTCGTTGAGTCATTACCGAAACATACTCTAACCTCATGTCATCACCGAAGCCACGCGCGTAATCGACGACCACCATGGCCATGGCCGCGACTTTGTCCCCGCCGCCCATCCTTCCCGTCGACCGCCCTCTTTCACCCCAAACTCAAATCTTCTTCCCCCTTCTGCGCCTCTGTGAAACCCCAAACGAGCTCAAACAGATCCACGCCTTCGCGGTCAAAACAGGAATCATTCACACCCTCCCTGTATCCTCCCGCATCTTGTCGCTCTATTGCCGCCCCAACATGGGATCCATCGACCTCGCACGCTCCGTGTTCGATCAAATTCCCCAACCAAACTCCTTTGCGTGGAACTCCCTCATCAAACGCCTAGTAGACGATCGCCACTCTCACGATTCGCTTCTTCTTTTCCACCGAATGCACTCTTCTCCCTCTTCCGCGCATCCAGACAACTTCAACCTCCCCTGCGTCATCAAAGGCTGCGCGCAAATCGGCGCTCTCAGCGAAGGGATACAAATCCATGCTCTCGCCGTTAAATCTGGACTAAGCGACGACAGCTTTGTGCAGAGCAGTCTGGTGAGCTTCTACTCTAAATGCGATGATTTGAAATTGGCGAAGAAGGTTTTCGATCTTGTTCGTGATAAAGATGTGGTGACATGGAACTCCTTGATGGATGGTTATGTGAGGAGTGACTGCAACGAAGCTGCGAGGAAGCTGTTCGATGAAATGCCAGAGCGGGACTCGTTCTCGTGGGTTTCGATGATTAATGGATATTCAAAACACGACGAGATTGAGGCCGCGAGGGAGTTGTTTGATAGAATGCCAGAGAAGAATGTCGTCGCTTGGAATGCAATGATCCACGGATACATGAAGAAAGGCGACATCTTATCTTCCAGGAAACTGTTTGATGATATGCCTGAGAGGAATTTGGTCACTTGGAATTCAATGATAACAGGATTTGAGAAACTTGGTGCCTTTAAGGAAGCTCTTGAGGCTTATGAAGGGTTGTTAGGGGAAGGGCTTGTTCCAAATGTTATCACTCTGGTCAGTCTACTTTCCGCCATCTCTGGTCTCGCCCTACTCCAAAGGGGGAGATCGATTCACATGTTAATTAAAGAACACAGATTTAGTTTAGACGGGGTTCTCGGTATCTGTCTCATCGACATGTACTCAAAGTGCGGGGAAATTAAGAGCGCATTCTCTATTTTTCGAGGCATAAAAAGAAAAAAGCTGGGTCATTGGACTTCTATGATCATAGGGTTTGGAATGCATGGGATGACCAACAAAGCAATCGAGCTGTTCGCCAAGATGTGCGAAAAGGGCATGAGACCCGACGGTGTACTATTCGTCGGATTGCTTAACGGCTGCAGCCATGCCGGAATGGTCGACGAGGGGCGGTATTTTTTCGAGCTGATGAGCAGTAAATACGAAATTGAGCCCACAGTCGAGCACTACGGCTGCATGGTCGATCTTTTCTGTCGCGCGGGGCGCCTGGAGGAGGCGAAAGACGTCATTGATCGCATGCGTGTGCGGCCAAATACGATAGTTTGGTTGAGTCTACTAAGCGGGTGTCGCAAATATGCAAACTTTGAGATTGGTGAACTGGCTGCTAAATCTGTGATTGAGTTGGACCCACAAGCCACCGCATCTTATGTTCTTCTCTCCAACATATATGCTGCAGCAGGATTATGGGAGAATGTTTCAGAGCTGCGGGAATCAATGAGGAAAGCTGAGGCAAAAAAGGAACCCGGCTGCAGCTGGGTCGAACACGAGGGTTCAATTCACGAGTTCGTGGCGGGGGACACCTCTCATCCTCAGAGAGATAAAATCTATGAAAAACTGAACGAGATCGCGGAAAGGTTGACGTGTGCAGGTCACATTCCCGACACTTCACAGGTGTTATTGCATGTAGAAGAGGAAACCAAGAAGGCTGAGTTGGCATACCACAGCGAGAGGCTGGCCGTCGCTTTTTGCTTGATTAATATGAACTCGATAATGCCGGTGCGAATTATTAAAAATTTACGGGTTTGCAATGACTGTCACAACGTGGCAAAGCTTCTATCGAGTCTATATAACCGCGAGATCATTCTGCGAGACACTGTCCGCTTCCACCATTTCCGGAATGGTTCTTGCTCATGTTCCGATTACTGGTGATCTTGTATTCGCTTCTTCAGTTATTGATTGAAGCCATTCATATATCAACAGGATTGTTAATGGTTCTCAGGAAGCTTATAGCCTCCTTCATTTTCTAGCTGCTGGGGGTTTAATAGAAAATCCTGCAAAATCAAGGTAAAATTTCATAAATTTGATCTATAGATACTCTCGCATTGTTTTTTGTTTGAAGGGTGATATCTTAATTCTTATATAATAAGCATCTACATAGATGAACTTTAGTGTATAGATCATGGTCTCCTTCATGTGCAATCAATTAATTTGGAAGCTCGCGAGTCTTGTGCAATTAATATAGATCATGGTCTCCTCGATGCACAACCAATTATTTTGGGTTGGGTAGTTAGGCTCTAACATGGATACTGAAGCTGACTAAGGCTTTGTTTGGCGCGGTTTATTTGCTCCGGTGAGTTCGGACAAAAACTCAATTATCATAGAATGTATGTTTGGCATGACATTATGACCACTACCAAGAAAATAAAATAGTTTTGAGCATAAAATGCATGAATTTTTTTAGGTGAGGTCGGGCGTTCACGAATGACGGTTCATGACCACCGCGTTAACGATCGCCACCGCCGCGCCAATCGATGCCTAAGCTTAATGACACACTCATATGCCACCCAATTAAAAAAAGTCCATGTGTTAAAAGGTCAAATGTTGTGCTTTCGGGAAACTTGTGCAACATTGTGCCCTTAATATCGGTCATCTCTCTATCTACAATCAATTGATTTTGGGTTGGGTATGGAGGTTCTAAAGTGAAATTTTGATTGGATTTCAAGTTGTTTCACTCCTATTCATGCTCATCTAAAATCATTTGGTCAAATTCCTTAATCGAGACTTATATATAGAATATGATGCATTTTAGGCTGGCTAAGAGAAGTAAAAACATCTTAAAACATCCCCAATCGATAATTACTTCAACAATGATCTCCACACAAGAAACACGAAATTAGGTCCTATTCAAGATCAGCGCACTGCCACGGGCTGCTAGTTCTAAGCGCAACTGTGACCATGAGTACATGCATGGATGACAAAATAAGTTGCATGTTGAGGTGATACGACTTCAAAGAGGTCGAAGGCTTGAGTGTGGGAGCCCTTGGCACAAGTATGACTCCATACACAAGATGATCATGCATAAGGGCACCATGCTAAGAATAAGACTTAAGTGTTGTCATGATATTCTATGGCGTAAAAGGATGCGGGAGTCTCCAGAAAATTGGAGAAAAATCTTGAAGATGACTGAAAATTCTAAAACGATGTGGAGTCTTCCAGAAGATTCTGACGAGTCTAAAGTATATAATTTCTACAGTCTACCCTTGGTTGGAGGGAAAACCCTTTGGAGATTATAAAAAGAGGATGCATGTTCATTTGAGCCAAACAATCTTGTAATCAATCCAAGCAATGTATGCAAGCCACCAAAAAGTAAAGAGTTGTAAAGCTTCCGAGTTGTGAATAAAAGTTTGAGTGTTCTTGATTGTTCTCCCTTTTCTATCATTTACTTGTGTGTGTGTGCATATAATTCCGCTGCTAGAGAGTTGTGAAGGATGACTTAGCTATTGCGAAGGGTGCAAGGAGCAGCTAAGGCCGCACAGATCAATGTTTGAGCGTGGGTCCAGCGTTGTGTCCGTGATTGCACGCTTTGTCCAGCGCTGTGTCCGTGATAGCACGCTTTGGACCAAGTAACTGTCTTCTTGGAGGCCGATGGAATGTTTTTCTGGGGACGCTTTCCAAAACTATCTTGAAGGGGAGACACCGACCCAACGCTCGTGGGCCTTGCTTCCAACAAGTTTCAAAGGGGAAGATGATGGAGAAAGTTATGTCTCTGTTTAGAAAGGCATGTGTAAGTTATCGAAGGAAGTAACAGGATCCTAAGGGCAAGAAAGAAAAATACTCGTTGTTGGGTAGGGTTAGAAAGTGTATGGGATCCGTTAGGGTCAATTAGTGGTAGACGTCGAGGCGGCTATGCTCAAAGAAGTCCACCACTGTTGCTTAGTTTTCAGACGGAGTTAAAAAGCGCAGGGAGAAATTGGAAAGGACGAATGGAGGTTCCTAAACAATGAAGTATTTCTTGCTCCAGTTAGAAGGATGGTTGGAGGATTCTTGATTGGCAAAAGAGTTGGCTTGAAAGAGAAGAAGTCGGGGTGAATGTGTGGATGAATGAAGAGACGATGGAACATGTTCAGAGTCCAACGACATCTCTTCCTTCGAAGGTAGACGAAGAAGGCGATTAGCATTGTTAGGGAATATGACTTGATTTTTGTGGGGACCAGATGTAGTGATAAAGAACCTCCACAACTCTGCTAAGAGGAGGTTCAAGCAAAAAAAGATGTATGATGCATAAAACCATACAATCTTCTTGCCGGGTGTGGGCGCTCTGAGTTAATCGAGATAATGATGCACCCCTCAACATCTGATGACGCATGACTGCGTTAGTTATTTTATTTTCGTCATTTCATTGTATGTATCTTTGATTTTCCCCGCCCTTTAGTTGTCATTTAGTTACATGAGTTTTCTTCTCACCGGTTTGACCACCCGGTGAGACCATGAATAAATGGTCTGACAATTTTGGATAGGTAGGATGGAAAAGACAAGCTTTAAATAATTAAGGATGCATATAGCTAAGTAGAATATAAATTGATATTAAGATATCTCAGATTTTATCTGAAAGGGATCCCAGTTTGAGACCTTGGGCGCGGTAGGGAGACATAGAAATCTTGGAGGAGGTTGAAGTTCCCTTTCTTCGACCCACGAGAACCTATCTCGACAATGGAGGGTGGCCGACAAAGAGGGAGGAGCGAACGTCCGGCGCTGGGCGGAGCTTGCGGGCGATTAGGGTAGAGAAAAACATGATCGATAATAGAAAGAGGAAGAGAGAGAGAGAAAAGATTATATTATTTTTGCATAAAACAAAACATCCTTCCACCCCATCATATAATCGGTGGAACCAAAATAAAACCCCTTGTGTTTCCCAAAATGCCCCTTCACTAGGCTTTACAAAATGAGATACAAAATTAACCCGCTTCCTCCATTAAAAGACGCAACATGAAAAGATAGAAATTGCGGAATTCATTCCTTGTGGGTTCATGCGCGATGTTGTATGTGAAGCCTCAACGTGGATCCACAACATCTCCGCCCTCGTCGACATCAAGCTTGTCCTGTAGTTGCGGTGGGAGTACCAAGGATTCCGGGGGTGGCGCTCCAATGAACGGCTTCAACTGTGAAATGTGGAAGACGTTGTGAATCTGTGCTTCTGGCGGGAGTTGGAGGCGGTATGCCACTTCGCCGATGTGTTGCAAAATCTCATACGACCCATAGAATTTGGGCCTCAACTTGTGGTAGGAACTCCTGGGGACTGAGGTCTGGCGGTAAGGGCAGCGTTTCATCCATACCCAATCCCCAGGTGCTAAGAAGAGCTCGTGGTGGGCCCGATTGTAGGCGGTCTCAATGCAGGTCTGGGTCTGGAGAAGACGCTCGTGTGCGAGGCTGAGAATCTGGTCGTGGGTCTATAATTCCTTGTCAGCGGATGTCGAGCTCGCCGATCCTGCATCGTAGGTGAGTAAGCGAGGGGGTCCCAGTCGTAGATGAGGCGGAAAGGAGTGGTCTGGAGGGCGGTGTGATACGATGTGTTGTAGTAGTACTCCACCCAAGGGAGTCAACAAGCCCAATCCTTTGGGCGATCTGGCGGTGATACAACGAAGGTACATCTCGACGGTCCGATTGACCACCTTGTTTTGTCCGCCTGACTGCGGGTGACATGCCGAGGAAAGGGTGAGCTTGGTGCCGCACAACGCGAATAACTCCTGCCTGAACTGCGAAGTGAAGACGTTGTCCCGGTCGGACACAATTCTCTCTGGAAATCCATGTAGGTGGAACACCTAATCGAAGAAGATTCGGGCGACTACGTCTGCGGTAATGGGGCAGCTCATAGTGATGAAATGGGCCCCTTTCGAGAACCTATGCACCACCACGAAAAGGATAGACCGCCCCTTTAAGGTGGGTAAACCCTCTACGAAGTCCATGGAGATATTCTCCCATATCTGTGTTGGCACTGGAAGTGGCTAAAGAAGACCCACTGGGAGGAGATGATCTGCTTTACTCTGCTGACACGCCTGCAACCTTCCTCCGCCTACCCTCATCCTCACATCCCATGATAACCGACCTGCAACTTTCCACGACCACCACCTGCTCCTCCTTGCACCTCCTCGACCACCGACTATCCTACCCGCATCCCCTACACCAGTCGCCGTCTATCCACCCTTCCCTCCCAAACCTTAGCCGCCCTTCATCCTGCCTTCCTCCGTTCGAACTGCCCCTTCCAGATCTTTCCAGACCTTATCACACCACCTTAAAGCTAGCTGAGTCATCCATATCATCCCCACATTAATACTGACCCCTCCAAGCCCCTTCTCAGTCAATACCAACCCACAAATGCTTGTTCTCCCCTCTGACAACCCCGACACAGCATCATACTCCCTGCCGGACAACCATCACCACCACCGGATCTTCCCCTCTACCACCGACATTGATTACTCAGTGAGTTTGCATTTTAGTTTCATCTTCCATTATATTGTACTTATTTTGTACAAGTATTCTGACTTATTGTCAGCAATATCTTGCTCAATTTATTTGCTTAACTCTTCCAATGGACTCATGTATCTTACTTGTTTGATACTCATATGTTTTAGTACTTTCAAATATTTGTAGTTATTATTTGTCGCCTGATTAGAATCAATTATAATCAATTATGGTTGTCTTATGCGAGTTTTAATTTTGTTATTTAATTAATTATATGTCAGAGTAATTGAATGATTGAATCACTTTCATTTGCATGACATTATGATTTATGTCACTAGCATCACGTTCATTGAATCCCGTGTTTGATTGCGTGATTGTACTCTCATCTTTGTTTTACGGTTGGTCATAGATCCAATGTATTTGTTTGTGCTTGTTTGCATTGCATATAGAGTTACGACGTCACATATCCGTCACCTATAGATTTGCCCTGCTTCACAATTTGTTAGCCAAATCAAAATTTCACAAGTAATCGATGGTTCATGTTTTATTTTTGAACCCATCAGCCACCTCTAGCACATATAAGCGCCAAGTCTCCATTTACCATGGTCTGCTGGAGATATTCGAGATGAGGCTTGGAGGGTCATGAATCCGAATCTCTCATATATTGCAGATATTCAGATTTAGATTCACCTGAATATTTGTATTTATATTCGGATTCAGATTCATATTTAAAATCTAGCTTTTGAATTCATATTCGAATTCGGTTTCGGAGTCAGAATCTCAGACAACCTTTAATTTTTTTAATAAAAAGAATTCATAATAAAATACTAATGATAATAAAAATGAAATATTTAAATTCCAATTAATAATTCGCGAGCTATTCACGAGCCCTGCGAATAAAGACATTAATATTCAGAATCGGATTCAACTGCCAATCGAATCCAAATTAATTCCCTATTGGATACTAAGATATTATTTAGGCAGAATTCCAGCATTTTGGAGCCTAGATCATTTCTTTAGTATGCAGAATGTACCCAAAACTAATCTAAATCTTTAACATTTTGTTGGAACAACCATATTACTGATTTGGGCTAGGATCACTATCTGCTGACTAGGATCAAGTTGACCCCAATGTATAGTCAATGGGTCAAGGGTTTAGGCTGTTAGAACTCAAGAAATCATTCAGATTCTGCGCTCGACGAAATGCTATCTGCGTTCGACGAACGGCTTACATTCTGCATTCGACGATCTTCAATCTCAGCGTCTCAGCGGCTCAGCGGTTGACGAAATTATCCAGTCTCAGCGGTCGACGAAATTATCCCGTCTCAGCGGTCGACGAAATTATTCAGTCTCAGCGGTCGACGAATTTGCTCAGTTCAGCGGTCGACGATTTTATTCAGCGGCTCAGCGGTCGACGAATCCTTCAGTTCGATTAACTCAGTCTGCGTTCGACGAATATCTTCAGATCGTCGAACACAGCTCTGAGATCGACGAATCCAATTCTGTTCGACGAATTAAATGACAGTAGATTTATTTCAGAAGATTATATTATTCATTCTCTGAACTCAGATCGACTACAACAACAGATCTATTCCAGATAAGACAAGATTTATTTCCTTCCTTATTATATTCCTTTACATCTCTTCCCGAGAGAAAATAGCCGTTGACATTTAATGAAAATTGAACATTTCATGGAAAAGGAAAGAAATATACGGCGTGTCAGATTTATGGTTCACAGATATATTTATTCCTTAATTTAAGAGATTTGCATTTAAAATCTGTCAGCGTTTTCAAAAAGAAAAGGAAGAAGATATACAGTATTACTTCACAGCTTTCACGACAGGGATCATTACAGAACATATCACATATAGCTGTACATGAAAAACAAAGAAGAGAGAAGAAACAGTCGGGAAAAATATACAGGAAGAAAAAGAAGAACAAAAGCAGATCATCTTCATCTTCTTCCTCAAGCAGCATTCATACACTGAGAACATCAACATTATTCTCTCAGTTTCTGCTGCAAGATCAGATCTTCAAAAGAGCAACAAAAATCTAAAGGAGTTATTCTCTCAGATTCATCAGCTACAGGAAGATCAATATTTTCAAGTGAAAGCTCCAGCCATCTACTGTCAACAATTTTATATCAGACAGAGGAGCTTTACAACATACATCCACTAGAGTCTTCTCTCAACATATTGACAGAGAAGAACATCTAAACCCCTTTCTATCCCCTCTTGTACAGGGTTATAACTCCCTTCAAAAGTTAACTTATTGGTGGCAGGACACCTGATCAAAAACCTGTGGTTTGGTTAGAGCACCTGATCAAAAGCTCACTTGGTGTGTGGACACCTGAACAAAAAACCCTTAGTGATAGAGCACCTGATCAAAAACCTAGTGGATCCTACCAAGTGTGGTAGAAGAGTAGACGTACCCAGGTTTATTGGGGAACTACTATAAAAATCCTTGTGTCTCTGTGCTTGTGATTTTCTGTGTTGTTGTGCTGTGCTGATTTGTTTTTATTTAGTTTTTATAAATCACTTTGCTATACACTTATATATCACTATTTTAATTCCGCAATAAAATTAAGGAAAATTTTTTAATACTCTATTCACCTCCTCTAGAGTAAATCTAAGATCTAACCTCACTTTCAATTGGTATCAAAGCAAAGTTGATTATATTAATCACTTTCAACTGATATTCAATTGACTTTCAATTGGTATCAGAGGGTAGTTGATTTTTACAGACTAACACATGAATCATAAAGATCAATTAGATCTTAATTTATTTTAGAGTTTGTTTTTGTTAAAAACTCATGACACAGAACAAAGAATATTCTAGCACAAGACCTCCTATGTGCAATCTCAGTAAATTTGCACTATGGAAGGCAAAGATTAGATTGTACATGAATTCTATTGATGAAGATATTTTCAATGTCATTTTGACAGGACCTTCAACTTCATCAACATCAACACATGTTCAAAAGATGCTGAAAAGTGTTGATGCCAAAGCTATGGACATATTGGCTCAATCAATGTCAAATGACATTTATCAAAGAGTTGTTGATTGCACTTCAGCAAGAGACATCTGGAATTCCCTCACAATGATGGTAGCTGAACCTTCTTCCACTTTCTGTATTTATGATACAGAACCATCATTTAGTCAAAGTGAAGAAGAAGAAGAACAAAAAGCTATAGCATTTTGCATGATGGCCATATATGAGTCAAACCACAACTCAAATGCAGAATGTGAATATGATGAAAATAAGAGTTCAGCAGAAGAGTCAAAGTCATCATCAAGTTCATCTGAAGATGAAAATAATGCAAATGATAAAGATCAGTGCTTGATGGCCATATATGACTCATACAATGATTCAGATCATGCATCTTCATCCAGTTCCAGTGATGATGAGGATGATGAAGAAGAAAAGAACTTCTGTATGATGACTATCAATGCCTCAGCAAACAATTCAGAAGAATCAGAATCAGAATATGAAAATAATGCAGATCAGGTAGTATCTAACCTTAATTTTAATTCCACTGATTTCAAAGATGATTTTAAAATTCTCTGCTTAGATTTAATTGAATCTGAGAAAGAAATCACATCTTTCAGAACAAAGTTAACAGAAATAAACAACTTAACTTCTGAAAATACTTTAAAAACATCAGAAGATCAAATTATTTCTTTGAAAAATAATTCAACTAAAGCTGAAATCTTTGAACAAACTTTTAATAAGAAAAATATCAAAACAATGAATATCACCAGCACTAAAAATGCCAGATTAAATGACAGTAAACATAGCTTAGGATATTCATCTAATATATCTCATATTCAAAAGAAAATTAGTCCAACTACATCTATAAAATTTGTCTATACTAAGGAAAAAGAAGTAGCAGAAGACTTAGTAAAAATCACTGAAATTTTGAGTGTTCAACAAAATTCGTCGAACAGAGATCGACGAAATCAAATGACTTCGTCGAACGTAGATCGACGAAAGCTGAACACAGAAATTAAACATTATTTTCTTAAAATCAGAGCTCAACGAATCAGAATTCAACAAACTCTGAACACAGAGAATATATATAGCTATTCCTTAATCAGAGATCAACGAAATCACTGCACTTTGTCAACCCAAGATCGACAAAATCAGAATAGTTTATCAAACATATATCTTAATGTTTATCAAGAAAAATTTAAATTAGTATCAAACATATATTTTAATGATCATAAAAGAAAACTTTTAATTGGTATCAGAAATCAGATTTTAAAGATTTTAATTGGTATCAGAAATCAAATTTTCAATTGGTAAAAGAAATTTTCAATCTGGTAATACCTTAACAGATAAGGCCAATATAATTAACTATAAGGCAATGCTTAAACCTATTGAAAATATTTTTAACTCCAATTGTAATCAACAAAAAGTTATAGGATTCAATTAAATTTTCTTATCTTAAGAACAAAGTCAGATAACTTCATGTTCCTACAGATTTTATCAGGATCATCAAGATTTGAGTATTCTACTCTAGTTGCATTGATCAGAAATGATCATGACACTGAGTTTTGAATCTCTTCTGATAAGAGAATTCTGTAAGAAGGAAGGTATCAGACAATGTATTTTTGAGAAGATAAAAATTCCTTAGAATCCATTAACAGCTATAGTAATTCAAAGCTAATAAAAAAAAATCTCTATCTAAAAATTCCTTAGAATCCATTAAAAGCTGTAGCAACTCATCATATTTATGGAATCCTATTAAAGCAAAATCTAGGATGTTTTCTTTCTAATAAAGCATAAAGGGTTTATAACAAATCCTCTCTTAAAATAGAAGAGTCTATGCATTGTTGGAACTAATCTATTAAATAAGGAGAGGAACACCACCTCTACCAGAGACATTTTGCAGGTATCAAGGTCACTCTCAATTGGTATTCAATTGGTATCAAACTATCAGAGACCTCAACTGATACTAGAGGACTTTCAATTGTGATCAAACTATCAGTTGCAGAAATAAAAGAAAGGGCTTACACTCTCAAGATAGAGAATGCAAATGAAATTGCAAGTTTAATGTCAGAAAACCCGAACTTTCTATTAGTATTAGAATCAAAGCTTACCCTTTAAATTGGTGTCAGAATCAAACTCCCAGTAGCAGTAATAAAGGAATGGGTACACATCCTTAAGTCAAAGAATGCAACAACATTATCAGATCAAATTTCTGGAAATCAGATTGCATCCTTCCCTACCTCCATCAAATGTCCCTTCTTCAAGGGGCCTAGCTTCAGGCCTTCCTGAAACTAGGCAGGGGGAGAAGTTCTACGAAGAAGCTCCATTTGATGCAGTGTTTTGCTCAGGGGGAGTTGTTCTATGAACTAGGCAGGGGGAGAAAGCTGAAGAAACTCCTTTATGATAGGGGGAGTTGTTTTTATCAAGAGGAAATGTTGTATGAAGAAACATGTTTTCTGTTCTTGAAATACATAACAGCAGTTTGCAGATTTAGTGGAAGATGCTGCAGATTTCAGTTATGACAGATAACATATTCAGATTATAAAGCTGTTCAGTTCAACAAATTCAGAAAGCTGAAAAATAGCAGATACAATCTCAGCTAATCAGAATATAACAAATACAGTTCAGACAATATCAGATTTCAGAATTCAGAAAGCAGAATTCAGAGAAAATCAAAGGTTCTGATTGTGTGTTTTTATTAGTTTTATTTTCAATGTAATGTTTCAAAATTCAGAGTATCATATTTTTATATCTGATGCAATATTTAAAATATATCAGATATATATGCTCTGTTGTTCTGTTGTTATTTTTGTTTGTTTCATTTTTTGTCAAATAGTGTCCTAACCCAAATATGTGGAGATTGTTGGAACAACCATATTACTGATTTGGGCTAGGATCACTATCTGCTGACTATGATCAAGTTGACCCCAATGTATAGTCAATGGGTCAAGGGTTTAGGCTGTTAGAACTCAAGAAATCATTCAGGTTCTGCGTTCGACGAAATGCTATCTGCGTTCGACGAACGGCTTACACTCTGCGTTCGACGAACGGCTTGCTCTCAGCGGTCGACGATCTTCAATCTCAGCGTCTCAGCGGCTCAGCGGTCGACGAAATTATCCAGTCTCAGCGGTCGACGAAATTATCCCGTCTCAGCGGTCGACGAAATTATTCAGTCTCAGCGGTCGACGAATTTGCTCAGTTCAGCGGTCGACGATTTTATTCAGCGGCTCAGCGGTCGACAAATCCTTCCGTTCAACGAACTCAGTCTGCGTTCGACGAATATCTTCAGATCGACGAACATAGCTCTGAGATCGACGAATCCAATTTTGTTCGACGAATTAAATGACAGCAGATTTATTTCAGAAGATTATATTATTCATTCTCTGAACTCAGATCGACTATAGCAACGGATCTATTCCAGATAAGACAAGATTTATTTCATTCCTTATTATATTCCTTTCCATCTCTTCCCGAGATAAAATAGTCGTTGACATTTAATGGAAAAGGAACATTTCATGGAAAAGAAAAGAGATATACGGTGTGTCAGATTTATGGTTCCCAGATATATTTATTCCTTAATTTAAGGGATTTGCATTTAAAATCTGTCCGAGTTTTCAAAAAGAAAAGGAAGAAGATATACAATATTACTTCACAGCTTTCACTACAGGGATCATTACAGAACATATCACATATAGCTGTACAGGAAAAACAAAGAAGAAATAAGAAATAGTCGGGAAAAATATACAGGAAGAAAAAGAAGAACAAAAACAGATCATCTTCATCTTCTTCCTCAAGCAGCATTCATACACTGAGAACATCAACATTATTCTCTCAGTTTCTGTTGCAAGATCAGATCTTCAAAAGAGCAACAAAAATCTGAAGGAGTTATTCTCTCAGATTCATCAGCTACAGGAAGATCAATATTTTCAAGTGAAAACTCCAGTCATCTACTGTCAACAATTTTATATCAGACAAAGGAGCTTTACAACATACATCCACTAGAGTTTTCTCTCAGCATATTGACAAAGAAGAACATCTAAATCTCTTTCTATCCCCTCTTGTACAGGGTTATAACTCCCTTCAAAAGTTAACTTATTGGTGGCAGGGCACCTGATCAAAAACCTGTGGTTTGGTTAGAGCACCTGATCAAAAGCTCACTTGGTGTGTGGACACCTGAACAAAAAACCCTTGGTGATAGGGCACCTGATCAAAAACCTAGTTGATCCTACCAAGTGTGGTAGAAGAGTAGACGTACCCAAGTTTATTGGGGAACTACTATAAAAATCCTTGTATCTCTGTGCTTGTGATTTTCTGTGTTGTTGTGTTGTGCTGATTTGTTTTTATTTAGTTTTTATAAATCACTCTGCTATACACTTATATATATATCACTATTTTAATTCCGCAATAAAATTAAGGGAAAAGTTTTTAATACTCTATTCACCCCCCCCCCCCCCCCCCCCCTAGAGTAAATCTAAGATCTAACCTCACTTTCACATTTTATTACTTTAAGCTCAGTTTGACAAGGTGGTAGCGGTCGTGAATGCGGTGGTTATGAACCGAACGTCTGACCTCACATACCGAACTTCATTCACTTTTATGTTCAAAACTAGTTTTCTTTTCCCGGTGGCGGTCATAACCGTTGTCACGCTAAACATACATTTTATGACGGTGCTTTCGTCCGAACTCACCGGGGGCAAAAAAGCTGCGCCAAACAGAGCCTTAATTTGTTAAAATATCAAATACCCAACTATATCATGTCTTGGAGGGCAAACAATCCTTGTTAGTTGTTAATATTAAAATTTGAATGCAAATAACATAAAAATAGTTTGATATTTTGATCGAATCTCAAAATTTTAGATAAAAAACAGTTCTTTTTTACGATTTAACATTTAGGGAGAGTTCCTATAGCGCCCACTGCTGTCTGTCGGTGAACATTGGAACAATGCTGCTCTTTAAAAGCTTCAACAAAATAAATCACATCATATAGAATCAGCTTTGAAAGAAGAAGGGAGAGCAGAATCTCACTGAAAGCCAAGCAGCAGTAGGGCAAATAGAGGGGTAAAAACATTAATGGAGCATAAGAAGGGAAAGCCGCCTGAATTTCTACAAGCAGTCGTGCATGAGGTTTCGAGAGAATTTTTTGTGCGTTGAGCGCATATAGAGCATCCTGCGGGTGTGTATTTTCTTGCAATATTATAGTTGTAACGTTAAATACAGCCGTAAAATGGACCGTATTTGTAGTTATTAATACAATTGTAACATGGTTGAAAAAAACACACCCACAAAACATACATTTCTTTATTTCTTCACAAAATAAATTACGGAATATTGGTCCATGTATTTTTACGATCATTTTAAATACTCATATGTATATGTTTTGTGGGTGTTTTTTTTTCCAACCATTTTACAACTGTATTAACAACTACAAATACGGTCCATTTTACGACTGTATATAACGTTGCAACAGTAATATTGCAAGAAAATATACACCCGCAGGATGATCTGTATGCGCTCAACGCACAGAAAATTCTCGGGGTTCCAGGGGGCTTCGAAGCGGTGTGCTTTGTAATGTATCTATTTTTTTAGTTCTTACGATTCTTTCTATTATGGTGTTTATTATTTGCAGATTATATTGTTTTGATCGATGAGACGCGCGAGGGTGTAAACGCGAAACTTGAATTTTGGCGAGAGACTTTAGAAAAGAAGAGTTTTAGGTTGAGCAAGACAAAGACGGAGTGTATAGAACTTAAATTTAGTAGTGCAAGAAGGTCGGATGACTCCGTCATTAAATTGGGTGACCAAAATATTTCCCGTAGTGAGTGCTTTAAATATCTGGGATCGATAATTCAAAATGATGGAGGTGTAGATAAAGATGTGATACATAGAATCCAAGCACGTTGGTTGAAGTGGAGAGGTATGTCTGGGATCTTATGTAATCGTAAAGTACCATTAAAACTTAAAGACAAGTTTTTCGTACTGCAATCAGGCCAGCAATGCTCTACGGTTCCGAGTGTTGGGCAGTGAATGGTGTACATGAGCAAAAAATGGGAGTTGCGGAGATGAGAATGCTTAGGTGGATGTGTGGTCACATGAGACTGGATAAAATTAGGAATGAATGTATCTGGATAAGACAGGAGTGGCGCCAATTGTAGAGAAGATGCGAGAAGCTCGTTTAAGATGGTTCGGACATGTACATAAGAGACCATTAGAGGCACCTGTTAAGCATTGTGAGAGTTTAGTCACTAGACATGTTAAACGGGGGAGGGGTAGACCAAAAAAGACTTTGAATGATACTATAAGGAAAAACATAATGTACTTAGGCATTAGTGAGACTATGATTAAAGATAGGGCGCAATGGCGACAAAGGATCCATATAGCCGACCCCACTATGGTGGGATAAAGGCTTGAGTGTTGTTGTTGTATGATTCTTTCTATTCTTGGGTATTGTTGGGAAAATTATTTGTGCTGCAAAGCACTATAGAAATTCTGTTAATTACATAGTTTTAGGCTTAGTTTGGCATGGTTGTGGCGGTCATGAGCGCTCTGGTTATGAACCGTCGCTCGTGAACGCCCGACCTCACCTTAGGATTTTCATCAAGTTTTTATGTTCAAAACTAGTTTTATTTTCTTCGTGGTGGTCGTAATCGTCGTCATTCCAATGTTGTGTGATTCTATAGTTTCAGTGTTTTTTTCTCTCACCTTTTTTGCTGATTATTCTCAGTAATTATGGTATTTTGTCTGTATTTCTTCAGTTCTGTATTTTTTTTTGTAAGGATCAAATATCTCATATGCACTTCGAGCTGAATATTTAGAAAAACTGCTGCTCAATACTTACTTTCAAACCCATTCAAAATTTATTTAGAATTGAATAAATCAAAACACATCAAAAACCTTATCTGAATGGTAATATATTCAGACTCTATTTGAGATGAAAGTGGCTACAGGAAAAACATTACTGAGAATTCAGTGTTTGAATTAGAGCTGTTAAAAAAGGCAGTGATAGAAAAAGTAGTAGTAAGAAAAAGAGATGTTAGCCCCACGGGAAACATCTCTTTGGTACCTCAAACGTATAGGAAAAACATGCGTCATATAAATAGCCTCTAAAAGAACCGGGCCCACCTCCATTTCCCCTCGTTTCTGTTCAAAAAAATTCGAAAATTTTTCTTCGTCGTCTCCAGGAAGCTAACACCCCGGCGGAAGAACACCGCAGCGATACGGCTTCCCATCAAACCGGAGGGAACCTCGACGGAGAACACCGCAGCCCGTGTGAACATCGACGGCGAACTTCCCCAGTCGTTCTCAGCACCGATTCTGAAGTGGACATCTCATTCCCGGAGAGTATCGAAGGTAACGATCCCTCCGTTTCTCATTTTTAGGGTTCCAACATGTTCAGGGTTTAGTTATGTTTGGTGTGAGGAAGATTGTCACCACACATGTGATTGTTTCTGGAATGTATTTCCATGTTGTATTTCGCTTAGGGTTTAGGGTTTCTGTAAAGGGGTTTTAGTGTGCATGAGTTGTTTACAAACATAAAGATTGGAATATATTGTTTTGTTTAGCTAATTTTTATAACTATGAAACAATCAAATTTTTTTGTTCTTGAAATGCATTATTCCGGTCAGATTTCAACAGTTCCAATAGGATTGATGCATGTTTTTTATGTGAATTTTCCCTCAGGAAAACTTTTTCTGTGCTGGTAATGTTTATTCCGATCGGATTTGTTCTGGAAATGCATTTGTCCGATCGAATTTGTTCTGTAAATGCATTTGTCCGATCGTATTTCATCAGCAAAAAACCTGTGTGGCTCATGATTGTTTGTTATGCTTGAGGTTTAGTTATGTTTGGTATGAGAAAGATTGTCACCACATTTGTGATTGAGCTGTTTAGGGTTTCTGTAAAGGGGTTTTATGATGCATGAGCTGTTTACAACCCGTGGGAATACATTGGAATCTATTATTGTGTTTAGCTTATTTTTGTAACTATGAAGCAGTCCAATTTTGAGCACACGAACATTCAGGTTCCTGTCGATAATTTGGTGAGACCGCGTATCTGCCGTTGGTCGTCTAAGGGAAGCTTCAGCCATAAGTTTTGCTTGGACTTATCTGTTAAATTATGGCCCAAGAAGCAGGTTAGTGTCTCTTATTGATTGTACTTGTAGTCCTTATATGTGGAATACTATTTGTATAGTTAAATGTAGGTTTTCACAAAATTTGTGGATATTGTTGAGGAGGAGCATAATCTCCTGGGTGATGAGGAAGTGGAGTCATCTTTCGAGAGACCCAAGGGATTGAAAAGGGAGAAAGCTAAAAGAAAGCGAAGGGTCGAGAAATTTATGGCGGACATGATTTTTACTATCTTGTAATGACTTGGTTATTTTGTTACTAACTGTGCTAAGTTACTTGGTTATTTTGTTTGTAGCTGGCTTTCCTGACAATTTAGTTTCATGTTAATTACATTCACATCTCACATCTTTGGAAATGTACACCTGAGAATTTAGTTTCATGTTAATTCATTCTTTCATAAATATCTTACACCTGTTACCAAAAGTAAAGTGGAGTATTCTGGTGGACTTTTAAATATTGGATGGGTTATTATGAGTTCAGTTTTTGGCTTTTGATGGAGCAGATTTGGCAAATCAAAACAGTGAAGTCAAAACAAATGTTTTAGCTGTACAAAATCAGCTAAAATTGTGGCAAATCTGCATGCATATATTTCTAGCTGAACATAGTACAAGATCACCCTTTCAAAACATCAGGCACAGAACTAAAGTCAAGCTGTACATTTTCTCATCGTTGCATCCCTCTCAACCATTTCGGAGGATCGTATACTCTTGTCATGGTTGAAGGTTGGCACCTTAGACGGGGCTTTTTTGGAAATATGCCACTGACACAGCCTGTGACGACTACTGCTGAAAACTCTAGCAATCGCAACCGCCATGACTTGATTTTGATCTGTGAATATTGTTTTCTGTCTGCAGGAAATCCAGGAAAGAACAGACTATATCTGGTCGGACGTAGCTACAACGTTGCATATTGTCTATTAAATCCGACCGGAAGACACGCAGGTTACATAAAAAAATCACTGACTATATCCGGTCGGACGTAGCTACCACGTTGCATATTCTCTAGTAAATCCGACCGGAAGACACTCAGATTACAAAAAAAAAAAAAAGAAATTACCTGCTGCGGGAGCTCTTCAGAAATTACCTGCTCCTCAACTTGCGAGAGCTCTTCAGAAATTACCTGCTCCTCCACTTGCGGGAGCTCGGGTTCAGAAATTTCAGGACTTGAAAACATGATTTTAGAGTAGATCACAACGACTAAAACTCGAAAATCCACGGGGGAGGAGAAGGAAGCCCAGTAATGGCAGGTCCAGGAACTGCGTCAAGGTCCGGATTCAAAAGCCGACTAAAGAGTGGCCGGGTTTTCAGGCTAGGATGATGCGTCGAGGTCCTGGATGGTAATGGAGGGTCCGGGTTCAGAGGCCGCCGGATTACACGCAGGGTTTTCAGGCCAGGAATTTTTCGTCGGGGAGCTGGAAGGTTAGCGGGAAGAGCCGGAAGGGAGGGAAATATGAAATTTTGCCTTTGGAAGAGAAAGAGAGGTGGGCCCGACTTTTTGGGGGCTATTTATATGACGCACGTTTTTCCTATACGTTTGAGGTACCAAAAAATTTTTCCGGGAAGAGAAGCATGAAAATGCAAAAACTTTTTTTAGCTTTTCTGAAAATAAGTGATTACACTGCCGAAAAATCTCGAAAACATTTTTTGGCACAAGTACTTTTCTCACCATCGGGATACCAAGCGCCTACAAAACAACAAGGAAAATGAGAATAGAATTTTTCTAACCGCAACATTCATTCCAAACACGCGATGAAATGACATCTTTAAGGAGTGATTGTGTCTGTCACACTCGATGAAATCAAGGTCGGATTTATGCATCGTTCTTCTCTCGGATTGTAGATCAAAATGGGCGCATCGATCGATGTATTCAAAGGAGTTTCGGATGGGGTCCGCATCCGTCCCTTTCCACTTCAACGCGTTTGCTAGAGATTCGGAGGTCCGATCTGACCGTCGAACGGTCTTCGTCAATCACCTTATATCGATGACACGAAGCTTCTGAAAAATTCTGCATGATAAAATACTTCCAATTTTTCGGTGAATTGGCCCCACCTACGATGAATGTGCATCGACATCAAAATACGAGTCAACTAAATTTTAAAATAAATTTATTTTGTTTTATGTTTAGTTTAATGCAACTAATAAGTTATGATTCTAATTTTGTTTTTTATGAGTTTATGTCATGTTCTAGTTGTAATCGCGGTATGTGTATATTGAGTGATGTTATTTGTGTGGTGACTCGGTGATGTATATGTTCGTGGGAGACCTCCATGGAAAGAGCGAAGTCAGCTTGATGAAGGAATGTCAGCTTAATTTTATATTAAGGTATTATACTATATTATGATGCAACCTGAGCAACACTGATGACACTGAATCGAGGCGACGTCGAAGGCCGCACATTCTTGCGATGCCGAAGACTATCCATCGGCTTGACACCCAAGACCGTGCACCCAAATGACGCTCATGACCGCGATCATGTGCTCACCACACTCCCGCACTCCACTCGGTACTACACACATGCACATCAATGCCCATGTACACCGCTCACATAAGTTCACCTAAGTTCCACTTGAGATTGCATCCAACACCGCATCTATGACATCGGTTTGTTGCCTCTTACAATGTAGCCCGTGCATCACTTTCCACCGCACTTACCCCCGGACGACCGCCGCCAGGGGCGGATCCATAGGGGGGGCCAAAGGGACACGAACACCCCTTTTTTTGCGTTTTGTTATAAGTTAATCAAAATTTGGCTATTCGTAGATCAACTTTAGCTATTCGCAGACCAAGCTCAGCTAATTGCACCCCCAAATTTTATTTCGAACTCGTGACATGCGGTCTGCCTACTCACCCCTGCTCAGTTGCGAAATAGATCACGTTTTCAGGAATTAGGGTAGAGGCTTCGATTTGCAAAATAACAAGTAATGAAATATTTGATGTATTATTATATCTAATTTTTTTGTGCACCTTCATTTATAAATTTTTGGATCCACCACTGACCGCCGCACACTTATGCCCAACATTAATTTTCTTAAATTTAAAACAGAGGGGTAGTCTATCGCCCGATGTTCCCCAAAGTATGTCTCCACTTATAAAACAAGCAAAAGTATCGTCGATCTCTCGTAACTTATCGTCATCTCGTGCTTTTGTTTTTCGAAATTTGTATCAACTTGCTATTGAAAATAAATGTCACGCGAACTCATTAGAATGTTAATTATTCCGCAATAATTCACACCCTAAAAAATATTTGCCCCTACGATAAATCCAATCACCTAAATATCTCATTTTTGATCAAAATGAGTTATTAGTCGTTTTATTTTTAATTCGATTGCAAATGTAATTATAATTAAGGTTTTTTTAGCAAAAACAAAAATCTTAAATGGCCAAAAATATAAGTGGCTCCACTTCCATCAAATTCATAATTGTCTTAAATGGCCATCATGATTCATGCACGCAAAAATATTTAGGGTTTTGGTTTTCAAAATATTAGCAGCCCGCCCTATTCGGTTTACTTAAACCAACACATGGCCCATTAATTGCGCCCAAAAAAGTCACCGGCCCGGTTCTTTACGGTTCCCAGAGATTTCAATTCCCGAATCGTTTTCCCTCTCTCTCCCCCTTTCGACTTCCCGAGAATTTTGGCTGCACCGGCAATCGCCCGTTACTTTCCCGGTGGAAACGGTCAAAGCACTTACTTCCCATTCTTTCCATTTTACAAATACACCCCTACATTCTAATATAATTTCTGAATTACTCGCTGCCGTGCTGTATGATTTTTTGTATGTTGTATCCACGATTCCACGGTGCCGCTTAGCCTTTTCCGTACAGCACATATGTTAAACATTTTCTTTTCCCTCTCTCTCTATATATCTCTCCTGTCCTCCCGCACAACAATATATTTGTTTATCAATTACTAAAAATTGCCTCCTTTAATATAAAATTATAAAAAAAATGACGATTGTTATTCGCACTACAGTTTTGACTATCCGCACTCTTTTTGTATGAGTTTCTATGCGCCTTTTGAAAATAAGTTTTGTACATATATTTTTAGGAAAAATGATCAAAACGAAAGTGTACAACTTTCGTGTTGAACACTTTTTCTAAAAATGCACGCACAAGACGTATGCCGCACTGATTGAAACATGTGCGCAACTATAGTGAATTTTCGGAAATACGTCTTGTACATGCAATTTTAAGAAAAATGTTCAACACGAAAGTTGTAAATCTCGACGAGATCTACAACTTTCAGCGAGATCTACAACTTTTGTGTTGAACTCTTTTCTTAAAAATACATGTACAAGACATATTTTCAAAAGACGCGTAATAACTCATACACAAAGAGTGGATAGCCAAAACTGTAGTGCGGATAACAATCGCCTAAAAAAATTAAAGGGTTCTCATATGCCTCGATACATCTGTCATTCTCTCTCTTTGCGAAATATTTCAGCTAAATATATAATAGAGATAGAGAGAGAACATAATATTAAAAAATAAAACATACAAATTAAGCACACTTTTAAAAATACAAAAAAATAATAATAAAAATGGTGTAAAATTAGAAAAATAAAAACTTCTCCGCACTTGTAGTGAAACATGAATCTTTACAATTTTACCATTTATTAATTACGACTTTTATAATTTTTCATAATTAAGTTTAATTTATATATTTTATCTTAAAAATATGTCATAATTTCGTGGCATCATGATCCTTCTATCTAAAACAATCGCGGGCATTGGTACCGACTAACTGCATCAATCATCACCTGATGAGCTATTCATTGCCGCCAATAGCGCTTCTTCGTGCAAGGCGGGTGGCAAAAAGCGCCAAAGTTAATAGGGTTTACTCTAGTTAAAAAAAACAATCTTCTATTATCTAAATGTTATGGTTCGATCGAACGCGTGCTTCCACAACAATAGACGAGCGATTTTAAAACGAGTACCGACTAACCCACGGCTACTCTATAAACCACATGTTCTCCAATAGTTTCAATTAAGGCGAAAATGCCTCGTCGTGAGTTTAATATTTATCTCAAAATGTTAAAAAAAAAAAGAAATTAATGGAGTTATAAAGTAGAGAGTTATAAATTCGCATGAGATTATACTTGTGAGACTTGTCATAGGTACTTCATGAATTATTGGTGGGGACTCATGCAATTCAAGCTAGCTTTTAAGGGTCATAATCAACGGTCACGATTTGCCGTCACATTCTTCTATAAAAATAAAGCATCTCGCGAGATCCAGGGGTAGTTCTGTACTTTTGCATGCAATTTGAATTGAAGAGCAATTTTTTTTAAATTTTGCCGAAATGGAATGAAACCGTAATAATTGGTTAGAAAAATATTAGCGGGATGACACCCTGTCCGATGTTTAATTTATATTTAATATATTTCTATTTATTATCTTTGCAAATATTCATTTCCTTTTTATTATTCAAATATACAAAAAAAGACTTTTGCATTAAGCATCTTCCAATAAAAAAGTTTTTGCACAGTTTATCATAAATATTTAATTTTAGTACTTTACATCCTCCTAATTAAATATTTAGAATACAAAACATCAATATTAAAATAATTTTAGTTATGAAATATCAAAATTAAATATTTAGGATACAATAAATACAAATCTCTTTATTAGTATACCATCGCTGGATTTCTTTTCTAATTTTTTTTCTAAATATTTCCTATTTTTAAATTTCCTCGATTTAAATTTTAAACAAAGGACCACTTTTTTTTCAGAAAATATATATATATAAATGCCCGTCTTCTTTAATGGCTCTATCTAGACCAGAGCGTCGCTGCGGCGGAGAGGAGTGATGTGTCGCCGCGGCTGAAGGGTAGGTTTAGAGAAGAGATAGGGCAGGAAATAGATTTAAATTTCTTTTTTTCTTCTTTTGGGTGTAAAAATCAGTTCTATTTTCTGTCTATTGCTTTAATCTGCGTATGGTAGAAGTAGTTGTGACTTAGTTTTTTTTTTTTGTATTTTCTTCTGTTATTGTTTAGGTTTTCTTCTGTAAAAACTTCATATTCGTGATGTTTTTTTTAGTGGATTTAGTTAGAATTTATTTGTCGATAATAAAAATCTTCTTCCTCTTGCAGCAAATGTGACTATTTTTACTGCTATTTGTAAATTTTTAGGGCCTATATAGTTCTGCAATTTTTTTTACCTTCATATATAGTCATGCAAATGAGATCATATTTACTGTTGTTTGCATAGTTACCTTCATATATAGTTTTCCAACTTTTTACAATTTCACTGTTTATTTTTTATTTTTTTCCTGCATAAATAGTTCTCCAGTTTTTGTTTGCAGGCAAATGAGACCATTTTCCTTTTTGTGTGTGTTTGTTCTCCAATTTCTTTTTACAGTTAAATGGGACTATTTTCACTATTGCTTGTATAATTTACAGCATACATAGATCTCCAATTTCCTTTTACAGGCAAATGAGACCATTTTCACAGTTTTTTTTGTATTTTTTACCTTCTTATATAGTTCTCCAACTTCTTTTTACTGAGACTATTTTCACCGTTGTTTGTAGGTTTTTTCTCTCATCCATATATTGTTTTATAATATGTTTTTTTTATGTTCTACATTTAAAACTCTCCTCACATTTTCTAACCCTTTCTTACTAGATAATTTTCTTGAAACCAGTATTAGTGATGGAAATTGCACACAATGTTTACTTAAGAGAATTCAGAAACTAGTAGAACCAGTATTTTTAGCTTCTTATATAGTTCTCCAATTTCTTTTTACTGGCAAAAGTGACTATTTGCACTGTTCATTGTCTTTTTTTCTCATCCATATCCAGCTTTCTATTTTGTTTTTTTATGTTGTGTTCTGCATTTAAATCTCTCACATTTTCGAACATTTCTTACTAGATAATTTCTTGAAACAAGTCAGAGTGCAAAATTAGTGATGGAAATTGGAAACTGCACACAACGGCTACTTCAGAGAATTCAGAAACTAGAACCTGAAAATGCTTCAAAAATTTGCGGCTATCTTCTTTTGCAGCATAGTCTTGAAAAATTAATGGAATATGCCATGGGCAGTGAAGAGCAAATACATTCCCTTATCACAGAGGCAAAATCTTATCTACTGTCATCACCCAAACTCAATTCCTTTGATCATTTGCATCCATATGTTCGCCGATTCTCGTCACCTCCGAGCTTTCGTGTGCCTGCGCCCATTCATCTTTTTGCTAATCAACATCAATTTATTCATAACTTGGATCACATTTCTCATAAGAACGAAGTTTGGGGAACGGAGGAGCAGTTTCTTCCCCCGAGTCCCGCGGGTTTCGATCCATCGATCAATTTTTATTTACCGGATGGTGGAATGGGTTCGAGGAGCCGGTCGCCGTTGACTTGCCATTACTTCAACAAAGGTTATTGTAAGCATGGACAAAGTTGCAAATTTTCCCATGGTCATGTAAGTGGAGATATTGTCTGCCAAGTGCCGGGAATTGGATCAAATGAGTTTACACTTGATGACACTATCTTCTCTCCCGTGTCACTCGAGAGGCTCGGGACGGAGATCGCCGAGCTCTTGAAAGAGAGGCGAGGGTTACCGGTTTCTATAGCCTCGTTGCCTATGATGTATCAAGAGATGTACGGAAAAACACTCCAGGCTGAGGGATATCTCACGGAAAGCCAGCGACATGGAAAAACTGGTTTTGGTTTGACAAAATTGCTCGCACAATTGAGAAACATTAGACTTATGGAAAGGTACTTTTACCTTTCACTGCTGGTTATTTTGTTTGTTGACATCTCATGTGTAGGATAATGTTACCAGAAAATGCTTTTTATTCTTTTACTAAGGGTTTGTTTGGCACAGTGTTTTTGCTCCGGGGAGTTTGGACAAAAAACGCACCGTTATAAAATATGTGCTTGACATGACAGTTTATGACTTCCAAGAAAAAAAAATTTAGTTTTGAACAAAAAAGTGGATGAAATCCCTTAGGTGAGGTCAAGCGATCCTGAACGACTGTTCATAACTACCGTGTTCAAGACTGCCACCTCCATGTCAAACGGACCCTAAGTTTATTCATAACCACCGCGTTCAGGACTGCCACCGCCATGCCAAACTGACCCTAAGTTTGTTAGTCATAATTTGCTATGTTGAAAATTATCTCAAGTTTGATTTATTGACATCTTTAACTCAAAATAACATAAATTGCTTTGGGTCTCCCGTGCGCTGTTTGCAACTGCAATAATTCTTGACCCCCACTCGTTGACACTCTAATTTTTTTTTGTCGGCGCACATTATGGTCGATATCAAGGAGCAACCGAAAACTACCGTTGCCATACACTTCCCACAGGAAACTTGTATTCTTCTAGTTTATTCTATAAATTATCAACTATATTAAATTAATTAGAATTTTTTTTACATAATATATTTAATTTATATTTTAATATTTTAACTATATTATCATAGTTTCTATATAATGTACATTTACTTATATACATGCTGAGGTCATGTCATTGCATTGTTTTGCATTAGATAAAATTGATACATTCTATTTGATATAGTAAACAAGGTTGCATGTATATAACCTGGCAAGGCATTTGATTTATAATTTGAAGACTCATACAACAATTTCCTAATTTACAGACCTCATGGACAGCATTTTGTGGTGCTTGTTGAGGATGCTCCAAAGTACATGGAACTTCGGAGTGAAAGAAATGACCACGGTGCCTCTAGTTCTCATCAAATTTATCTTACCTTCCCCGCCGAAAGCACGTTCACCGACGCTGATGTTCAGAATTACTTCGAGTAATCCTTTCTTTTCTCTTGCCTTCTTTCTACAAACACGGTTTCTTATCTTGCTTTAAGAATATGTTGCATTGTAGATTAATTATATTTGTCATTTGTTGATTCAGTCAATTTGGTCCTGTTCATGATGTGAGAATTCCGCGGCAAGAGAAAAGAATGTTTGGTTTTGTGAGCTTCTTCCGTCCGCAGACGGTGAGACAGATTTTAGCGTCCGGACATCCGCATATTATCTGTGGTGCTCGTGTTCTTGTCAAGCCCTACAAAGAAAAATCTAGGTTGGCTGAGAGGTAATTCTCAAATGTAGGGGCTATTAAATTGTGTTTATTAAATGTATGCTTTGGTTCTCAGTTCCTAAGTTCAGTTCATTTATGACTCTATTTTCTTTAATCACTTCTTGGGTGGGTTTGCAAGGATGGATTGATTTTAAGTTGATTGTAACATGAAATGTTGTTGGGAAATGTTATGGGCCTATTTCGGGACTTTGTTCGAGGTAGCGGTGGAGGTGGAGATACAAGTGGGTAACCCTAGAACGAGGATGAAGTGGAGAAGAAGATCTAGAGGAATTGAAGAGGAGACTTGAGAGAGAAGGAGAAGAGTTAGAGAGAGAAATTTGATTTCATTCTCATACATAACCTAAGGGGGCCTATATATGGTACCCAATGACATTGGCGTAAGTACCCAATATAAAGAAAATGCGTGAAACATTAAAACAGTAAGACGCTAATGACCCTTATAGATTACTGACCACGTGAGACCGCTAACAGGAAAATGCTATATTTAATTGATTTATATGAAACTCACTTAAGTTTGTTATAAGTGAATATTTTGATATTAGATGAACAGCAATGAACCATTAGACTCATGCTTGGATTTGATCGCGTGGATTCTATAAATGTTGAGAATTATATGTTGTGTTAATTTATCTATTATGCATCCAAAATGCTTTCAATAGGTGGTAGATGAGCTGTGACAGACACTCCAAAAAAAAATCTTATAGAATGTTTCAACAGACATCTGTAGACTGTAATGCTATAATGTTTGAGTAATACTGAATCAAATTGTCCCTTAATGTTGTTAATAACATAAGAAAATAACATTGAAATCTTTTTAGTACAATAACATTGAAATCTTTTTAGTACAATAACATTAAACCAAATATAGGAAGTATAATATACATTGCTGACATCCATATATCATTGTATTAAATGGAGCCCAAATGTTGTTGCAGGAAATATTCTGATAAGTTGGATGCTCAGATGTATCCGTCTTATCTCCCTTTTGACATGGACAATGGTTTAAGTGCCAGTAAGTTCAAAATATATTATTTACACTTTATTCTCTTGTGTCCAACCATACAAATTGTTTCATAGATCTGCATGCTTCTTTAGGGCAAAGAGGAAGTGACCTTCTCGAGCTAAACAGAAATCAACAAATTGAAGAGTGCAGAACTTCTTTTGATCTGAAGGGAGAACTTCTTGAGCAGCAGCTGGGTAAAATGCCAGGTAATGCACAATCTCTCCTCACTTATGGATTGGCGGAATCAAAATTTCTTTAAGGTTTCTTAGCTTTGTTTGTCAGTTTGCTTCATCAGACTTTTTATTGTATGGCAGATCAATTCAACTCTTTGTTCATATCATCACCTAAAAATGTAGATGATGGTAAGACTTGGCAGATGGGAAGCAACTGCAGTGATCATGATAGGTAATAAATTTGTTTTCTAAATTGTAATATGCGAGACTTGTCTTTTACTATGTTGTTAAAGTTGTGCCCGAGGCTCAAAGGTCTGCGCCTTAGCATAGCTAAGGCAGGCGACCTCACTCAAGTGTGCGCCTTATAGCCTTGACACACTTTTTTGCACCTTTAGAGTATAGAAGGCAGGCCTGAGTTAGGCTTATGTTGTAAACCTTTTTTTCTCTAAAAAGAAAGAAATAATATAATAGTTCAACAATGTTACTTGTCTTTTATTATGTTTTTAAAGGTGCGCCCGAGGCTCAAAGGTTTGCGCCTTAGCATAGCTAAGGTAGGTGACCTCACTCAATTGTGCGCCTTTTAGCCTTGACACACTTTTTTGCACGTTTGGAGTATAAAAGAGGGGTCTGTGTGAGGCTTATGTTATAAACTTTTTTTAATATTAAATAATTGAGCGTTGAGGCTTTGATATGATACATGTTACCACGCTGATCTTGTCCCTAAGGAGATATAGATGATGGCAATGATTGGGTCCTGGGTAGAATAAACGAAGAATTTGATCAAGGAGATCAATTGATGCTTCATCATGTTTGTGTCTTGTCTTTGTTAGGTGCACTTTGTTCCTAGGCTCCAAGGATAGCGTTTAACATGTCTTTTAGTAAACAGCCAAACTGTTTTTAATGTTTAGGGTCCTTATTTGTGAACCAAGGCTCGGCTCTGTGTGGTTTTTTAGTTCCGTAATAGCGTCTTCTCTATATGAGTTTGGTTAGGGGAACTGTTTGATTCAGAATGTCAGTGTTATAATGATCAGTGGTCAGCGCTTGGTTCATTATCATATGCAATGCAGTATAATGTTATCAGTTAACGTTATCCCTTTATATCTAACTGACTTATTCACATAAAAAATTCTTAAAATATGTTCAGCTAGATATCTACATATTCCAAGGCTCTGTTTGGTTCATTTTCATATGCAATGTAATATCATGTTATCAGTAAATGTTATACATTTTCACAAGAAAGTTGTTTAGTTCCAGCATCTTTCTTTACATTGTTTAAGATGACACTATATAAAACAGTCTACATCCGATGATAGACGACACAAGCATAATAAATGTGTTGATATAGGCTCCGTTTGGCACGGAGGTCATGGTTGTGAACACAGTGGTTATGAACCGTCGTTCATGAACGCCCGATCTCACCTAGGAAACTTCATCCACTTTTTTCTTCAAAACTGTTTTCATTTTTTGGCGCCAGTCATAACTGTTGTGATGACAAACATACATTCTATGACTGTAGTGTTTTTGTCCAACTTCACCGGAGCAAAAATGACGCACCAAACGGAGCCATAGACATAATATTTGATGTCTCTACCATATTGACATTCCTATATTCACCAATTCATCCATGAACTTGATTTTTTTAAATAACATGATATTAATAGCGTGCCAGCAAACTCCTGTATCAAACAGACTCCTAAGTTGCTCTCTAATCTCTATTGTTTGATTTGCAGACTCCAGATTCAGTTGCCCGATAGCCCTTTCGCCTCTCCTCGGTTCGGATCAAGCAACCCTTACAGAGTCATATAGTTAACCAAGATAGCAGCATCACAGTCTATAGAGGTACAGTTCCATTGTGCAAAAAAAACTGAAGTTCCACACTGAGCGAGTTCTATTGCCCTCTATTTAGGGTGTTCTATTGCCCTCTATTTAGGGGCATGCAAGCAAAGAAAGCCGATACAAAAATCTATTTTGATAGTGCAAATTATACATATTTCACAACTTTGTTATAGAGAAAAACTCTTGGTGCTTTTATGGTTTAGAAGATGTAATAGCTTTAGTGACAGGATCTATCAAACATTATCTATTTGTAAACAGGAAATACCTTGTTTTTTTGGAAGTAGGAATTCCTTAGGAGAGGTAGACCGTTCATGAACGACTGTTCGTAATCTGCATTCAGGATCTGTTTGAGTCGGTGGTGGCGATGGGAAAAGCTCTATTCCCACTGCTATCATCTTTTTTGGTTGTTTGGATGAGTGGCTTTTTCAAAAGTGCATTTTCAAGAAAGGTGTTTTCAGGGCTTTTTGAGAAGCTGGTCCAAGATGACTTTCTAAAAAGCGCTTTCCTCTCCTTAACGGTTCTTCACCCATTCACTATCTTTGCTTCTCGCTGCTGATCTTTGTAACTTGCTTATATAAGATTGATATAATATTTACTTAGTTATGCGATAAATGGTTTGCATGAAATATATTTTTATAGTTAATAAGATAAACTTCTATTATTAAAAAGTTTTTCTTCCAAATAGAAAAATTTAGAGCACTTTTTTGAAAAACACTTGCATGAAGCTTTTTTTCAGTCTACAACTTTTTCAAATTAGCTTTTTGGAGAGCTCTAATGCCACCGTTGGTTTCTCACAACTGCTTTTTCCACCGCTGCTGCTGCCCCAAACAGAGCCTTTAATATAATTGTGATACTTATTCGAGATCTACATGCATATGTTTACTATCATAGGCAATTCTCAACATGAGCAAATAAAAAAAATCTCATAATTGACTAAACCCTAATCGAGAACAAAAAGAGAATTGATGAAACCACACGTACGAGTGATATTTCCGATGTACTAGTGTATTTTTAGTGGCATCTTCGTAAATAATGAGATCTGAGTGCTATATATGTAAATATGCTTGATTTCAGTGGCTTCACTTTTCCTGAAAGTATATCAGGCATATTTTCCCCCTTCTGTAATTGTTTACTACAGATGGTTTTTTACCATTTAAAGCTGTTTTGATCTGTTTTAGATTTTGTTCTTGGAATTCTTTTTGTAGTTTTTACTGCTGTAAGTTTCTTCATATTTTTCCTTCCCTTAATGTCCTTAATGGAGTTTAGACAGGCTCTGTTTGCCGCGTCGTCGGCGTGCACGAATGCGGTGGCTATGAACCGTCGTTCGTTAACCCCCGACCTCACCTAAGGAATTTCATTCATTGCTGTGTTCAAAACTAGCTTTCTTTTTTGACGGGCGTTCATAATTGTTTTACGGCTGTGGGTTAACTCACCTGAGCCATAATAAAACAAATATTCCAGACAAAGCCATGTGAGGCTTTTGAAGCTTTTCATTGGATGCTGTGGCTTTATCATTTTTGGTGGAGGGCTGTGAGAGAGGGAAAGGTGTTTGAATTCTGAGGGAGGAGGCCATGGCTTCTTCTCCCTCTTCAGTCTTGTTGCATTATTTCCAGTAGACAACAAGAACATGTGGAGGAGATTGGGTCCCACTCCCATGTGGTGCTACATTATTCTTTAATTTTCATCATCATCCTTTGTCATCTTTAGGACCGTTGAGACTATTTCAGAATTAAAAAAAAAAATTAGTGTAGTTTTGGGTTGATCTGGAGTAACTTCAAAGTTTCTATCCACCAGCGTTCCATGGTAAAATTTTGGAGTATTTGCTGAACAGGAAGTTATACACAATCGCCCGACGGTGGTAGTGTCTAATGCCGGGCGGTAGCTCTTGTTTTGTATGTAAACCCCCACGGCGAGTAGAGGGGTCAAAGTGCGGGATATTCGGTAGTGATAGCGGCGGCTCCTAGAAAATTAAGAAACTCTGATTTTTTTTTCCAACTATCGAAATTTCTTGAGGTGGCTTATCCGACTCATTCCAAAGGACACACGCACGAGTCAAACGGCACGGACCTTCAGCTCTACGTGAGTCGAACGGCACGGGCCTTCGGCCTTACGTGAGTGTAATGGTTCGGGCTTCCGGCACACACGAGTGCAATTGGAGGGCTTCGTCCGCCCCCGGATGCTTAATATTTATATATTTTTTATATCATCTAATATTTGTCATTTATTTAAGGTTAAAAAATATTATATTTATTTATATTTTTTTATTATGTAATTGTTTTAATTATTTATTTATTTTTTTTCTAGAAAAAATATACTAAATAAATTATTTAAAAAAAAACTCGCGCTCATAAGGCCACCGCCGCTGGCGGAGATGTCAGCTTCCTGGTTTCAAATGAAGGCTACTTGAACGTGCAAATAATAGCTTTAGGCTTCTTTTGGCGCGGTGGTAGCAGTCGTGAACGTGGTCATGAACCGTTATTCGTGAACGCACGACCTCACCTAAAAAATTCATGCATTTTATGCGTAAAAGTAGTTTATTTTATTGATAGCGGTCATAACCTGTCTTGCGAAACATACATTATATGACGGTGTTTTTGGCCAAACTCACCGGAGAAAATAAGCCATGCCAAACGAAGCCTTAGCGTGTTTTTAAAAATGCGGCTGAGAAAAAACTCTCAAACTAAAGAAGGGTTCATGTCGGACGCCCAATTGGCGCTTTAAATCAGTAATTATTTTGGCGTTCAGCTTCACCAAATTGATAAATCTCTTTATTTGGAGAATTGGCAATGTGAAACTAACGTTTGAATAATTTCATTTTGTTGGGCATAGTGATGTGATAACTGATAAAATTGTTCCGAATAATTTCATTTATTTTGGCTCTTTGACACGGCGGTGGCGGTTACGAACACGGTGGTTATGAACCGTCGTTAATGAACTTCATCGGCTTTTATTTTCAAAACTAGCTTTCTTTTGTTACGGCGGTCTTAACTGTTCTCATGCCAAACATACATTCTATAGTGGTTGCATTTTTGTTCAAACTTATAGGAGCAAAAAAGCCGCGACAAACAATGCCTTTGACTATTAAAAAAACCAAGAGTGTGGTGGCCTATTGCCCAAATCACTTGCAAACATATAATTAATGAAAAAAATTTAGGTATGCATGCGTATCTAAAGGATCGTAATGGAAATTCAAATATACGTTGTATTTGAATTTTTTATAAAAAAAAAGTTACGAAATATTAATCCATGTATTTTAATGATTATTTTAAATCGTCATATGTATATATTTTAAAATGAATATACACCTATAAAAAATGAAATTTCTGAATTAAATTATAACTGTAATTTAAACTAAAAATACAGACCATTTATAATTGTACTCTATAATCCTCTTGTACTCGCAGGTACCTAAAATTCTCTCATAATTAACGTGTGATCCACTAGAAAATTGGCATCAAGCCATATACGAAACAGCTGGTATTGGAGTGTATTAACAATTGTTACTGGCCATCAATGTACGGGCAGTTTTTGCCTATTTATAATATATTTTGTTTGGCGGAGCTTTTTTGCTTCGGTTAGTTTGGTCAAAAACACCGCCGCCATAGAATGTATGTTTTGCACGAGAATGGTTATGGCTGCCATAAAAAAGAGATAGTTTTGAACATAAAATGGATGAAATTCCTTAGGCGAGGTTGAGCTTTCACGAACGACGGTTCATAATCACCGTGTTTGTGACCTCCACTGCCGTGCCAAATGGAGCCTTAAGCTCCGTTTGGTGCGGCCTTTTTACTTTGGTGAGTTGGACAAAAATGCCACCATCATAGAAGGGGTCATAGAATGTATGTTTGACATGACAACTGTTACGACCACCATCAAGAAAATAAAACTATTTTTGAACATAAAAGTGGATGAAGTTCCTTAGGCGAGGTCGGACGTTCATGAACTGCGGTTTATTGTTGTTGCGGGTCACTCGACGCTCTGGTAGATCGGTTGAATTGAATCACCTTAGCTCAAGAGCGAGCTGCGCGCGCAAACTGTCAACGAGAGAGTTACTAAATGACAAGAACACTTTTTATCGTGAAAAATTTGAAAATGGTGAAAAACCACACGGTCGGAGCTGTGCCGACCAAATTTCACTATCTCCTGGTACGTTACAATTGAAAGTTGAGTACTCGAGTGCGACAAACCGCTGCTCATTACAATGGTTAAGAAAGTAAACTTCGAGGGTGATAGACCAACTCTCGAGAGACTAAGGTTTCATTTGGCGCGGAGTTTTGGCCGAGCGTTTGGGGCAAACGCCGCCGGACGGCGGGTAACCAAACGCCCTCCGGCAGCGTTTGCTCCGGCTTGACCCGCCGCGCCCTGAAAAACGGGGCAAAACGCCCCGTTTCGATCCCGCCCTCCGGTTCGAAAGCTCCGGGTGGAGCCGCCGTTTGCTCCCACCACCTCCGCGCCAAATAAAGCCTAAGTATTTCTCTGGGAACGAAAGTGAGATTCTCGAGTCGCCTTTCATAACTTGAAGGATTCCCAATCCGCTTAAAAGACTATCTTCCGAAGCGAAGAAAAATCTTCAAAGGCACGAATGAGACCTTCGAATACTCGAAGGAGATTGCTTTCCGCCGAATGAGCAGGCTCCGATCGCCTTGTCGGTTCATTCCCCACTCTCATTTCATGGGAGTTAACACTCCCCCCCCACCACTAACTCCGCTCTCAAGATGGAGATGCGGCTAAATGCACCTCCAGATGATTATATAAACGGGTTTAAACTTTAAACTGCTCTTATTTAATAAGTGGAAAAAATATATAAATTGAACATTTTTATGCAAAATTTGCGAAAAGTATTTCATGCATTTATGAAAAAGTAATTTCTATGACTCAAGACGATTATCAAAAATTTTTTTTATTATGAAATGGCATTTGGGGGGGGGGGGGGGGGGGGGGGGGCAAACTATTTTTCAAATTTAATTAATTAGATCCAAAGCATTCCGGTGACAGAAGTTAAAATGATACTGAGGCGGCAAAGACCGCATTCATACATGTCGTGGACCCACCACAACGCCGCTCTAGCAAACCCGGTCCACAATAGACACGTAGTACTTTTAGATAGAAAGAGCTTAGATATACCCGTAATTTTTTTTCTTAAAAACTATCTTTAAATTATCCAATTATAATATTCTGAGTTTTTTGAGTAAATAATAATTTCTTCTTTATCTTCTATATACAACAACAACAAAACTCGGGCTTTTATCCCATCGTAGTGGGGTCGGCTGTATAGATCATTTGTCGTCATTGTGCTCTATTTTTAGTCATAATCTCACTAATGCCTAAGTACATCACGTCATTTCTTATAATTTTAGGGTTTAGCCACAACATCTTAATTCTATATATTTATTGAAAATTAAATACATAAATTATTGCATTTTGATGAAAATCGTGTTTGTTTTTGCTTAGACGTTCTCGATCATAAACAAGCAAGAGCGAAACTAAAGGAACATCAAAAAATTAAAATATGAAGAAGATTCACCGATCAACGGAGTAGAGCATGACAAAGAAAGTGAAACCTAATTGTGCTTGGGATTTGCTTAGGTGAGATGTCATAGGAGTTTATGGGTGTTGTGGTAATGACGCATATTTCCTTTCTTAGCCGGCGTCTTTTTTTGAGATCGCTCAATTTGGGCTCCTTCTTTTGGAATTCCTCAAATTCCAACAATTATGGAGGAGTATTAATGACAGAATATTTTTTCCTTCCCTATTAAAGACAACAACATTCCCACGCAGCTTCCCCCCTAAACCATCAACGGGCTGCTCGATCCCCATGCTGCCGCTTCACCTCCTGCAATAAATAAAATGAAAATTGGTAACAACGTTGTTGAGGCTCCGCTCAAGATAGTACATTAAGGCTCATCAAGTGTAGAATGACCTTATATAGTATCTCCAGCGTAGAGCCTAACCCTAGTGACACGGAACCCGTTGGGTCGTTCTGAGTCGGCCCTGATACGCGCGGACATATAAATAATAATAAACCTAACAATCTCCTCATATGTCCGCGGTATACCGACGTTGGAAAAGGGTTGGTGTGTGTAGTGTTCAACCAGTTCTACTCATTACACAACCGTGTCCACAAGTACCTGTTATAATATATTGGACTGAAAGAAACAGGAGTATGTATGCACGCATAAGCATAGAACATAAACTAAGCAGCATCACATCAGAATCAAAGTACAATCAAAGAGATAGGTACCAGAAGACCTAATGTCTCATGACTAACAAAGAATAGAAAATAGTCCAAACAAAACAGGTAAAGAGAGCTAAACAGTGCTCTAAGTCAGAGAAAGAAAACCAAACAGATACTCTAGAAAAAATCATCCAGCAGATCATCCTTCTCAGGATCCCAACCTGCATGTGCTATGGAAAATATACATGTATCTAGTTCTATATATAAGAACGTAGTACTTTAATTATGCTTAGAGGATATAGGTAGAGTATTTCAGGTTAAACTGCAGAATCTATTAACTGTTTCCAAACGAAATAATTTCAGACTTCTGGACAACGCAACTATATCTGTGTTCCTATGTGTGATATCCTGGTTACTGTTCTTCTAGGGTTAATTGGAACTCATCAAATGTGGACTGGAACCAATCAACAGGCGAAGGTCCAAAACAAGTCAGATCGTGTTATCAAATGTGGAATAACACTCTCCTCCAAGTTAAGGAAGACGAATCTGGATAAGGTTGTTATCATCAAATGTGGAATGAAGCAACCAACCAGAGATTCGTACTTAGCAACCAAAACACCAACGGAGCACAACATGTTAGATTTGACAAATGAAGGAATCAAAACATTCGGACTAAGGTTGGTCTCAAACCGCCTTAAGTCTCATTTCCCCCATTGTTTTGATTGAACGGTCTCGGGGCATTCCTTTCGTCAATGGATCAGCTAGATTATCCTTCGATCGCACATCGACCAAAGTAATAATGCATTGTTCTTTAAGATAATTCAAAAGTGCGTGTCTCAGTCGTACATGTCATCTCTTAGTGTTAAAGAGGACATTCTTAACAACTTGGACTGCTGCCTGATTATCACAGTACATGCTTAAAGAGTTGATTTGAAGTCTAGACAAGGGAATGTCTAAGATCAAATTCCTGATCCAGTCTGCCTCTTCACCAGCTGAAGCTAAAGCAAACAACTCGGCTTCCATGGACGACAAAGCTATGCAAGTCTGTCTCTTGGACTTCCAAGTACTGCAGCACCACCCAATGTGAATATAAATCCACTTGTGGACTTGCTGTTTGTAACTTCTGAACACCAGGAGGCATCAGAGTACCCTTCCAAAGTAAGAGGGTGACCAGTGTAGCATAGAGCATGATCTTTAGTACCTTTGAGATACTTCATCAGCCGATCTAAGGCATCCCAATGCTCTTTGCTTGGACTACTGGTAAACTGACTCAACATGCTTATGGAGACTTCCAATGATCTAGTGCAACTTGTGGCGTACGTGAGACTTCCAATGATCTTTGAGTACTTGACTTGATCAACGCTTGTCCCTTCATTCGGATTTAGCTTGACGTTCGGATCAGTTGGTGTTTCAACGGGCCTACAATCTTTATAACCTCAGGTATTAAGAATATGCTCTATGTAGTGAGCTTGACTTAGAGTGACACGTCCATTGTCTACTCTTACTTTCATACCTAGTAGGGTATCGACAGGACCAAGGTCCTTCATATCAAACGCTTTGGCGAGAGCGGACTTAATATCCTTCACAACAGCAAGGTCTGACCCCAGGATCAACATGTCATCCACATATAGGCATATGATGACTGTTTGGTTTGACATCGAGCGGTAATATAGACACTTGTCTGAGAGACTGGACTGAAATTCAAAGCTCTTTACCACTTGATCAAACTTCATGTGTCACATCTTGTAAAGAAACAGGGTGTGCTGAGACGAGAAATTCGACAGTAACAAAATGAAACAACAAAACACAGAAAAACACAGAAGACACACAGATATACAGAGGTTCACCCAAGCCGGGCTACGTCCCCTCTCCCCTTCCTCTTCTCTTCTTTCTATTTACGAAGATGGATTAGAGCTTACAAGGTTACAAAGATCAAAACCGATCCTACCTCACTCAACCCTCTCAGACAAGAACAGAGGAACCACCGCCAAGGAACACCGCTCAAAAATACTATTGCACTCTCTTGGACTTAATCGCCTTAACCCTAAACCAGGGTTATGCACCCTTTAAATAGGGCGCCAGACCGGGCTCAGACCAACCATCCGCTGAGACAGTCCAATAACATCCGTTGAGACGGAACAGTAACATCTACTGAGACGGAACCAGCTGAGACAGCATGAATACCAGGCACCGAGCGTTGAACGCAGGCGTCGAGCGTTGAACGCAGGCGTAGAGCGTTGAATGCAGGCGTCGAGCGTTGAACGCAGGCGTCGAGCGTCGAACGCGGGCATCGAGCGCAAGCGTCGAGGGCGGGCGTTGAGCGTCGACCGCAGGCGTCGAGCGCAGGCATCGAGCGTCGAACGCATGCCTCTCCCGTTCGACAAGCCACTGAGGCAAGGACCCGTTCGTCGAACGCAGGCGAAGTTCGACGAACCCTTCTCCGTTCGTCGAATGTCGTTCGACGAACCCTTCTCCGTTCTTCAAGCGCAGGCGGAGTTCGACGAACTCTTCTCCGTTCGTCGAACGCCGTTCGACGAACCCTGACCAGAAGTGTTCCCCAAATCCAACATTCTCCCACTTGGTGAACATCTTCCTCCGATGAGAGCTGCTCCTCCAACCTTCTTCTTCAACCCTACGGTCGTTGCAAACCACTGAAATTTGGCAACAGGAACCGCCTTGGTAAGAAAATCAGAGTTGTTCTCCATCGTGTCCACCTTCTCCAGTTGAACTACCTTCTTCTCCACCCTCTCCCGGATGAAATGGTACTGGATGTCAATGTGTTTGATTCGTGCGTGGAAAGCTGGATTCTTGGCTAGCTGAATAGCCCCTTGACTGTCACACCACAGCTTCATTGGCCCCTGCTCAAACCCGAGCTCCAAACATAGCCTCCGCAGCCAAATGGCCTCCTTGCTCGCATGAGTAAGAGCCATGTACTCTGCCTCCGTCGACGAGAGTGCCACCACGCATTGCCTCCGACTCATCCAACTGATAGCTCCCCCAAACAGTGTAAACACGTATCCACTGGTGGATCTCCTGCTATCCAGATCACCTCCCCAATCCGAGTCCACGTGCCCAACCACGTCCAGGACTCCTCCTTCACCAGCTCCTTCAAAACATAGGGAGTAATTTGAAGTGCCTCGGAGATACCTGAACACACGCTTCACAGCGTTCCAGTGTTCCTTTCCTGGAATAGCCATATACCGGCTCAACACTCCCACTGCTTGAGCAATGTCAGGGCGAGTGCAGACCATGGCGTACAGCAAGCTTCCCATAGCACTAGCATAAGGGACCTTCGCCATGTCCTCGACCTCATCTTGTGTCTTCGGGCTCAACTCTGCAGATAACTTGCACTCAACTTCCATTGGTGCTCCCACTGGCTTGCAGTCCGTCATATTAAGCTTCTTCAACATCTACTCGACGTACCTTTGTTGCCCCAACCAAAGCTTCTTCTTGCTTCAATCCCTGGAAATCTGCATTCCTAAGATGACACTTGCTGGCCCCAAATCCTTCATCTCGAATTTGGGTGAGAGCAGCTTCTTCACATGTTGGATCATCCTGACACTATTGCCCACCAGTAGCATATCATCTACATAGAGTGTCAGGAAGATGAACTGCTCTCCCTTTCTCTGGATGTACACACAGTGGTCCGAATTCGACCTTTCAAAACCTAACTCCAGCATGTAGGTGTCGAATTTTTGGTACCACATCCTCGAAGATTGCTTTAGTCCATACAGAGACTTCTTCAGCCTGCAGACATGATCCTCCTTGCCCTTGGCTTCGAATCCTTCCGGCTGCTTCATGTATATCTCCTCCAGATCACCGTGAAGAAACGTCCTCTTCACATCCATTTGCTCGATCTCTAGATCATGCGCTGCCGCAATAGAGAGAACCAATCTGATTGACGTCATCTTGGCTACAGGTGAGAAGATCTCATCATAGTCAACACCTTCGACCTGGGAGAATCCCTTTGCAACCAACCTTGCCTTGTATTTCTCCACAGTGCCATCACTCTTCACCTTCTGCTTGAAGACCCATTTACTTCCAATGGCCTTCCTCCCCTTTGGAAGCTTACACAGACTCCAAGTCTGATTCTTCCTCAGAGACTCCATTTCATCCACCATGGCTAGCTCCCACTGATTTGAATCAGCCCTTGATCTAGCATCTCTGGCAGATATTGGATCTTCACCAAGCATACTCAGGCAACATTGTGCATCCACTACACATTGAGGATATCTCACTGGTGCCTTTCTTTCCCTTGTCGATCTCCTCAGAAGTGGAATTTCTTCAGCCTCATCTTTTGACTCATCATCACTTCTCACCACCTCCAAATCATCTGATTCAGAATCAGATTCATCCCCAACAGTAGTAGCTTCTTTCTCAAAGCTTCCTTCCACCACCACTATCCCTTTCTCTACTTCTTTGGCCTTCTTAGCTTGTGTGACTGACTGAGGACTGGTTTCATGAAACACCACATCCTTGCTGAATGTTACAGTCCTGGTCACAGGGTTCCAAAGCTTGTAGCTTTTTATGCCATCTTTGTAACCCACAAAGATGCACTTCTCAGACTTGACATCAAGCTTTCCCCACTTCTCCTTTGGATTGTGAACATATGCATCACACCCAAACACACGAGCATAGGCCAAATTTGGCTTTCTCTTGAAGATGACTTCAAAGGGAGTACATCCCTCCACAGCAGATGTAGGGGGCCTGTTCTTCAGGTAATTTGCAGTCGCCACTGCTTCAGCCCAGAACTCCTTCCCCAAACCTGCCCAACTGAGCATGCACCTGGCCTTCTCCATCAAGGTCTTGTTCAGCCTCTCCGACACTCCATTCTGCTCTAGAGTATACGGTGTGGTCTTCTGCCGTGCAATCCCCTGCTCAGTACAGTACCGCTCAAAAGCATCAAAGCAATACTCACCTCCATTGTCTGAACGGAGGACCTTCACCTTTCTCTCCAACTGGTTCTCCACCAGGTTCTTAAATTCCTTGAACCTGTCCAGAACATCTGACTTGGACCTGAGAAAATAGATCCAGAAATACCGTGAGAGGTCATCAGTAAAGGACACATAATACCTTGCGCCGCCTAGAGATGGAGCTGGAGTTGGCCCAAACACATCACTGTGTATTAGCTCCAGCACTTCAGTTGCCCTCGTGCCCGTCCCACGAAAGCTTACTCTGGTCTGTTTGCCAAGCAGGCAATGTTCACAAAACCCAAGGCTTGTGGAGTACTCCGACACCCCTTCCACCATCTGACCCGATGCCATGGCCGACATCCCCTTCTCACTGATATGCCCAAGCCGATGATGCCACAACCTGGACACCTCCTCCTGGTCAACCTCCCGGCTCTCAGAGATAAGAGCCCCACTTGGAACCACTGTATCAACAAGCAGAGTATACAATGTTCCATGTCTTACTCCACTGGCAATCACCATTGCCCCCCTTGACATCTTGCAAGTTTGCTTATCACAGCTGAAGTGCACTCCTGCATCCGCCATGGAACCCACCGAGATTAAATTCCTGCTCATCCCAGGAATGTGCATCACATTTGGAAGAGACCTTGTGGTCCCATTAGACAACTTCAACATCACCTTGCCACGCCCGATAATCTGCACAACAGAATCATCACCCAGCATGACATCTCCACCGTCAAACCTCTCATACTCACAAAACTAGTGCCTATGAGGGGTCATGTGGTATGATGCTCCTGTGTCTACATACCACAAATCAGAATCTCTCTGAGCAACGCACGCAGCAGCGATGTACATGTCACCGCTATCACCCTCCTTCTTCGTACCAGTAGTTGTCGGTGTCTCCTTGTTCTGAACGGCCTTGTTCGGACAATGAGACTTCACATGACCAGGCTCATTGCACTTCCAGCACCGAACGAGATTCTTACTCTTCTCCCTCTCCAGGCTCTTGGATCTACCTCGAGACTTATCTCTATATCCACCATGCTTGCTCTCCCTTCGTTGAGGACGGGATCTAGATACACTCAGAGCACCTTTGCTCGTCGCCTCAGAGCCTCCTCTCCTGGTCTCCTCAGATAAAAGAGCTGCACATACAGTATCATATGACAGTTCCTTGTCTCCACTTCCCCCAATCACGACAATCAGATTGTCCCATGAATCTGGCAGTGAGCACAACAAGGTGATGGCTCTATCCTCATCCGAGATCTTCTCACCAATAGAGATTAACTGACTCACAATGGTGTTGAATTGAGTCAAGTGCTCTGAAAATGAATTGCCCTCATGCATCCGAAGTATACCATTTTTTCCTCAAGAGAAATTTGTTTACCAGGGACTTGCTCTGGTAGAGGGATTCCAACTTACGCCACAGACTTCGTGCCGAAGTCTCCTCCATGACGTTAGTCAAGATTGAATCTGCCAGGAATAACCGGATCAGGCCCTTAGCCTTCTGATCGGTTTTCGTCTAGGCTGTCGCCTCCGCTGCACCATTTGCAGTCGCGTCTGCAGATTTTCCCTTCGATGCGCTCGCATCCTTCTCTGCTACCTTAGGAACGGGAGGATCATCTTCGATCGCAGACCATAGATCTCGATCAATCAACATATCTTCCATCTTCATCTTCCATAGATCGAATCGACTTCCATCAAACTTCTCGATCTCGATCCGCACGCCGCCAGAACCCATCTCCAGGATCAAGAACCTACCTCTTATACCAAATGTAAAGAAACAGGGTGTGCCGAGACGAGAAATTCGACAGGAAAAAAATGAAACAACAAAACACAGAAAAACACAGAAGACACGCATATATAAGAGGTTCACCCAAGCCGGGCTACGTCCCCTCTCCCCTTCCTCTTCTCTTCTTTCTATTTACCAAGATGGATTACAGCTTACAAGGTTACACAGCTTACAAGGTTACAAGGATCAAAACCGATCCTACCTCACTCAACCCTCTCAGACAAGAACAGAGGAACCTCCGCCAAGGAACACCGCGCAAAAACACTATTGCACTCTCTTGGACTTAATCGCCTTAACCCTAAACCAGGGTTATGCACCCTTTAAACAGGGCGCCAGACCGGGCTCAGACCAACCATCCGCTGAGACAGTCCAATAACATCCGCTGAGACGGAACAATAACATCCGCTGAGACGGAACCAGATGAGACAGCATGAACACAAGGCGTCGAGCGTCGAACGCAGGCGTCGAGCGTTGAACGCAGGCGTCGAGCGCAGACGTCGAGCGTCGAACACGGGCGTCGAGCGCAAGCATCGAGCGCAGACGTCGAGCGTAGAGCGCAGGCGTCGAGCGCAGGCATCGAGCGTCGAACGCAGGCCTCTCCCGTTTGACGAGTCGCTGAGGAAAGGACCCGTTCATCGAATGCAGGCGGAGTTCGACGAACCCTTCTCCGTTCTTCAAGTGCAGACGGAGTTCGACGAACTCTTCTCCGTTCGTTGAACGCCGTTCGACGAACCCTGACCAGAAGTGTTCCCCAACTCCAACACATCTTAGGTGCTTGTTTAAGCACATAGATAGATTTATCAAGTTTGCACACTTTATCTTTTAGATCTGTATGGACATAACCTTCAGGTTGTGCCATGTAGATCTCTTCATTTAGCTCTCCATTCAAAAAGGCTGTTTTCACGTCCATCTGATGGACTATGAAATTCTCGATAGAGGCTAAGGCTAGAAGAATTCTAATAGTAGATAGGTGACAGACAGGTGAATAGACATCAAAGTAGTCAATTCCCCCATGTTGCTTATAACCCTTAGCTGCTAGACGTGCTTTGTATCTGGCTATAGACCCATCACTATGTAATTTCTTCTTCAGTACCCACTTGCATCCCAGGACTTTAGCTCTTTTCGGTAGGTCCACTAGATGCCAGGTATTATTTTGTAGCAGCGAGTTCATCTCATCATCGATAGCTTCTGCCCACATTAACGCTGTACAACCCTCATTCTCCGAGGGTGGACCCACCCAAGGCCACGTAGACAGAAGTCAAAGGTCAAAAGGTCAACACAAAGACCAGCAGTCCAAGGCAGAAGCAGAGAAGACCCTGGCGAGTATGCAGGTGGTACTCGCCAGGTAGGCGAGTATTGGCCAGAGGAGCTCGTCGCGCGCAGGAAAGCAGCAGAAGACCTGGGCGAGTATTGACCCGGCGTGTGCGAGCAGCACCCAATACTCGCCAGATGGGCGACTATGACATAGTACTCGCCGAGTATCCCATAGTCGTCGGGTTGGGAACTGGGCTATAAAAAGCCCCCTACCTTTTGGCTTTCCTATAAATAGGACCCCATGGGTACTTGGATTGGCACCTGCACTTGAGCTTTTGGACCCCGATTTCCGAACTCTCGAGCCCGTCACCCTTGCTTTTAGCCAAGTCGGTGCCTTCCCTGTACCAAGCTCGGCCACTTTGGTTTCGGAGGGGAAGACTCTCTTGAGCTTCTGGGTACGTGGTGGGACCTCCCTGCCGCAGCACCCAGGGTCCTGTTTGTTGCTCTTCTAGCTTCGTCGTCGTTGCCAGCCAAGTCATCTCGTTGGATCGCTGGGCAAGGAGCCTCCGGCTGCATCGGTCCGAAGCTTGAGGTCAGGATTTTCCTGGCGTCAACACTTTGGTGCGGTGAGGGTGGACCGTAGTCAGAGAAGGAAAGTTCAGTAAGAAGGCGAGATGGTCATAGTTGGCGACTATGAGGAGGTAGTCGGCAACTCGTCCGCGAGCGGCGAGTTCGTGACGTTGGCAGTTTTCGAGGCCTTCGCGCAGCGCATGGAAGGGACCATGCGGGCAGCGCTTCATCCGCGCACCGAGGTCACGGCGACCTCGCCGCATCGCCCGGTTCTGACCGAGGGAAGGAGTCCCCCTCGACGAGCAGGAAAGGAGCATGTAGAGGAGGAGACCGAGTGACCAAGGAGGTCGCAGTTCTACCAGCCGACCTCGCAAGGGATCCGTTTCTGCGAGACGGAGGAACAGGCGAGGTACCAGGATACTCGCCCATATGGCGAGTATGGTGGTGATACTCACCCCTATAGCGAGTATGATCGTCGCCGGGCAGGAGGGAGGAGCCCCTTCTGCGAGGAGATCCTTGTCGCGCCCGTGCCAGAAGGGTTCAGGGACCCCGTGCTGAATTATTATTCAGGGAGGGATGACTCTGTCCGGCACATCCAGTGGTTTGAGGATATAGTCTCTATCCGAACCATGTCGGATGCCTTTAAGTGCAGATTGTTTGCCATCACCTTCCGGGCAAAGGCCTGGGACTAGTTCCACCAGTTGCCCGTCGGCTCGATTTACTGCTTTGAAGACCTGCGTCGTGGAGTGACGACTCGGTTCGACACGGCCCGGAAGCTGAAGAAAGAAGCAACGACCCTATTCTATATGGTACAAAGGCCGGATGAAGCGTTGGGAGCCTACGTCGAGCAATTTCAAGAGGAAGTGCTGCAGATCCAGGAGGTGGATAACAACATCCTGTTGCTGGCCTTGACATTCGGTATAAGGCAAGGCCTCTTCAAGTTGGAGCTCAGCAGGAATCCTCTCTATTCCTATGACAACCTCATTCAGAGGGCCAACAAGTTTGTCCGAGGAGAGGCTTCCAACCCTGAATTCTTGGCCAGGCTTGCTAGGGTGACCGGAGGTGAGGGAGAGGAGAGGGATAGGATCCTTGAGAAGAGGAAGAGAGAAGAGCCCAGGAGGGCGAAAAGGAAGAGGCTGGATCGGCGCGAAGAAAGGAAAGGAGAAGAAAAGAAAAGGGAGGAGCCCCGGAGGGAGGAATCCAGGAGGAGCGATGAGAGAAGGCCCATCGAGACCCCGGAGCGTCAGGAGGAGGAGAGGCGCTATCAGGTCCCCGTCAACCGGCCACCTTAGAGGCCGGCTGGACGGCACCAGCGTCAGGATCAAAGGGGGAGATCCCCGGAGAGAAGACCCTTTCGCCAGCCGGAGAGGTGTTAGGAGAGGAGGAGAGACGAAGCGATGGCGGTAGCCGGGCGTGGCCGCCGTCAAGGAAGGAAGAAGCAGCGGTAGAGAAGGCAACAGGCAGAAGAGGTTCCCCTCTACTGTGACTTCCACCAGGCAGAAGGGCATGCAATGATGGCTTGCCCAGACTTTTGGGAAGCCAGGAGGAGGTTAGCAGCAGGAGAAGGTGGAGGGGAGCAGCGAAGAATCGAAGCCCCTGTCGAGTCGCCGGCAGTACAAGCCGTCGCTCGAAGGAGGAATGAAGACCGGGTCGACCAGGGAGGCCGTGGAGACCTGGTTCAGGGAGGAAGAGTCGGAGTGATCCACGGGGGAGCAGGGCTGGAAGCTTCCCGCAAGGGGAGCCTCCATCAGATCTATCGCAGGAGTGTCGCCTCGACCTCGCAAGCACCACCCCCGATGGAGGAGATCACCTTCTCTGAGGAGGACATGTTAGGGAACGAGAATCCCTTCCATGATGCCCTCGTGATCCAAGCCGCAGTAGAGGACTTCACCGTTGATCGGATTCTGATCAATAACGGTAGCTCCGTAAACGTCATTTTCAAGGGGACGTTTGACGGACTAGGAGTCGGAGCAGCAAGGGTTCGGGCAGCCGATCGATGGTCCGCTCTTCGGCTTCTCCGGAGAGAAGAAGGAAGTGGAAGGAGGAGCAGATCTCCTTGTAACGTTCGGTGGCACCTCCATCAGCTGTCGATTTGTCATCGTCGATGCCCCGAGCTGTTACAGGGCTATCTTTGGGAGGCCACTTCTCAACGCCTTCAAGGCCGTCCCATCATCCTACCATCAGTGTTTGAAGTACTGTAAGGGAGATGTCCAGGTGAGGATCAGGAGCGATCCAAGAGCCGCTCGGGAGTGCTATCTCAGCGTCGTCAGTACCATCAGCTGGATGGATGACGCGGAAGAGTTCGGAAGGGTGTTGGAGAGCCCGGCCAGGCTGGAGGTGGCCGAAGAAGTTGAAGAAATCGAGGTACTCTCCGCAGCAGGAGTACCTGGGTTGCTGAAGATCGGCGGGTCACTGAAGACGGAGGAAAAGATCGAGATGGCGGCGTGTCTGCAAAAGAACGTCGACATCTTTGCTTGGAGTGCTGCCGAGATGCCAGGAATCGATCCCGAGGTTGCATGTCATCGCCTCAACTTGGATCCCGCGGTCCAGCCCATCCGCCAGAAGAAGAGGAGGAACGCCACCATCTTGGCCAAGACGATCCGGGAGGAGGTGAATAAGCTGCTCGATGCAGGCTTTGTATCGGAGATCCAGTACCCAGGCTGGGTCTCCAATGTAGTAATGGTGAAGAAGGCGGGGGGGGGGGGGGGGGGGGGGGGGGGTAGCTGGAGGATGTGTGTTGATTTCTCTTTGATGAATAAAAGATGCCCTAAGGATTGTTATCCCCTGCCTCGAATCGACGCGCTGGTTGATTCAGCCGTCGGTTTTTCTGTGATGAGTTTCCTTGATGCGTTTTCAGGATACCACCAGATCCGGATGCATCCCCCCCGATTGTCGCGATGTCTCCTTCATCACCGATGATGGCTGCTACAGCTACAAGATGATGCCCTTCGGGTTGAAGAATGCGGGAGCTACCTACCAGCGTATGATGGACCACATCTTCAAGTAGCAGAAGGGGAGGAACCTGGAAGTGTACGTGGACGACCTCTTGATCAAAAGCAAGAGCATCCAGGAACACATAGCTGATCTGATGGAGACCTTCGCGGCGCTGAGGAAATTCAAGATGAGGCTCAATCCAGCGAAGTGCGTCTTCGGAGCTGGAAGAGGAAAGTTCCTGGGGCATCTCCTTACCCCGGAGGGAGTAGAGCCTAACCCCGACAAGGTTAGGGCGATCCTATAGATGTCGTCCCCAAAGACAATGAAGGAAGTTCAAAGGTTGACAGGAAGGCTGGCGGGTCTTAGTCGCTTCCTATCGAAGGCCGGGGAGAAGTGCTCTCCATTCTTCAAGACACTCCGCAAAACTGAAAGTTTCGAGTGGTCCGAAGGATGTGAGAAGGCGTTCGAAAGACTGAAGGAGAAGTTGACTCAGACACCTCTCCTTCAGAGCCTGAAGGAAGGCAAAGACCTGCTCATCTACCTGGGAGTAGGAGCAGAGGCAGTAAGTTCCGTGTTGGGCCGAGAAGAAGGAAGAAAACAGCTGCCCATCTACTATGTCAGTCGAGTGTTGAAGAAGGTGGAATTGAAATATCCAATCCTAGAGAAGCTTGCTTTCGCCCTGGTGGTGTCGGCGCGGAAGCTTCGGCCTTACTTTTAAGCTCACTCCATCCGGGTCGTGACTGATCATCCTCTCTGAAATGTCCTAAAGGAAGTGGAGCATTCAGGGAGGTTAGTGAAATGGTCAGTAGAACTCAGCGAGTTCGACATTTCCTTCTCACCCCGGGTGGCGATCAAGGCCCAGGCGGTAGCAGACTTCTTGGCTGACTTCTCGGTGGAAACGGAGCCAGGGGAAGAAGCTCTCAATCCAATTCCATGGAAGATGTTCGTAGACAGAGTTTCGGGCAGAAGCTCTGTGGGAGTAGGCATCGTGCTCGTCAGCCCACAGGGAACAAGGATCGAGCAAGCCGTCGAGATCCTCTTCCCCGTCACAAACAACCAAGCAGAATATGAGGCCATAGTGGCAGGATTGCGCCTTGCCAAGGAGTTGGGTATCCGTGATGTCCGGGCTTTCACGGATTCGATGGTAGTCGCGTCGCAGATTCGAGGAGAGTTCGAGGTGCGCGACACCATCCTTCAGAAGTACTTAGTGAAGGTGAAAGAGTTGATTGGTGGCTTCCAATCCTTCTTCGTAGAGCATGTGCCAAGAGAAGAGAACTCAGCAGCAGATCGCCTAGCCAAGTATGGGCCGAGGGCTGTAGGAACTATTACCGAGCTATTCCGCCCATCCATTGAAGAGGGAGAGATGATGGAGATCGAGCAGCGCCCTTCATGGATGGATCCCTTCGTGGCCTTCCTGGTCAGCGGCCAGCTCCCAGCGGGCGAAGGAGATCAGAGAAGATTTCGGTATAAGGTGGCGTATTATTTACTGCAAAACGGAGAGCTGTACCGCAAAACCATCTCAGGCCCCCTGGCCAGATGTGTCTCTGAAGAAGAAGTACCCCGAGTGTTGGAATAGATACACTCGGGAGAGTGTGGAAGCCATTCTAGGACTCGCACTTTAGAGCAAAGGATCCTGAGGCAAGGTTACTTCTGGCCTACAATCCGAAAGGATGCTGAGACCTTCTCAAAGAAGTGTCAGAAGTGTCAGCTCTTCGCCCCCCTTCAGTTGCAGCCAGCCCAGCAGCTCCGATCGATCATCGCCCCATGGCCGTTCGCCATCTGGGTGATGGACTTGATCGGCCCTTTCCCTCAAGCAAGTGGCCAAAGGAAGTTCCTTCTCGTCATGATCGACTACTTCTCCAAGTGGATCGAGGCCAAAGCTTTGGCCAAGACCACCTCTCAAGTCGTGAAGAACTTCATCTGGGGGGAGATCGTCTGCAGATTTGGAATCCCTCTCGCCATCGTCACCGACAACGGTCCCCAGTTTGCCAGCTTAGAATTGGATGATTTTTGCAGGCAGCTGGGAACTGATCTTCTATTCGCCTCCGTACACCATCCCAGGAGCAATGGTCAAGTGGAGGCCGCCAACAAGCTGATCATCAATCTGCTAAAAAAGAAAGTGGAGAACCTGAGAGGTAGTTGGGCGGATCAGCTCCCCTCGGTCCTATGGGCATTAAGACCACTCCTAGCTCAGCCACCAGGGAGACACCGTTCAAACTCTCTCACGGGTCGGAAGTTCTCATTCCAGTAGAGTTTGAAGTCAGAAGCTCAAGGGTGGTAGCCGCCGAAGACGGGAACGAAGAATGGCGATTAGAGAATGAAGAAGCGCAGAAACTATCCCTCGACTATATAGAAGAGCTGCGGGACCTGGCCTCAGCTAGGCAAGAAGAGATCAAGCGCCGAATGGCAAGACATTTCGACAAAAATGTCCGCCTTAAGCACTTCCAAGCAGGTGACCTGGTCCTAAAAAAGGTGGACGCAGCATGAAGATCAGCAGCCGTCGGGAAGCTTAACCCAAACTGGGAAGGACCCTTCATCATCCAGGAAGCACTCCTGACAGGAGTGTACTGTTGGGTTTTTCTACAACCATACATCGTATGTAGGCGCCGCGGAAATAAAGAGAAACAACCCAAAAAGATTCGGATCGACCATGAACATTGAATCAAGAAGTAATGAAAACTACTAGGCATAAATTACCTTAGTGGAGTTGGATCGAATCCAACCTAGGTGCTCCAAGAAGATGAATCCTGTCAGCGGCTATGCGAGAGTCCTCACGTAGAATGATGTCTACGTCTCTACAGTGATCCACATGAGCCGGGAGAAGAACGACTGCACCTTGCACTTCCACGAACTGCTAAGTTCGCTCCAGGAAGAACAATCACGGCGACGATCGCCGGAAGGAGGTCTGCGTAGACGAGCGAAACGGCGGAACACTTCCGTCGGTTAGGGTTCGTGAGGCGGAACTCTTCCGCCGGGTCTTCTTCCAGGAGGCGTAAGAAGAGCATATTGAACCCTTAAAACCGGTCCTATTTATACCCGAAGTATAAAAAGACCTAGACAAATCGCTATCCGCAGTCCATACAGAAGAACTTGAGGTTTCTGTCAGCATTCGTCGAGTTTGCACGGAACAATCCGACGAATCCGACGAATCATATCAGACGGCAACATTTGCTGAGTTAATGATCTCTGTAACAATTCGTCGAGTTTCCACGGAACAATCCGACGAATTCCGACGAATCATATCAGACGACAACATTTGCCGAGATTAGGGTCTCTGTAATAATTCGTCGAGTTTCCACGGAACGATCCGACGAATTCCGACGAATCCGACGAATCATATCCGACGAATTCAGACAGCAACATTTGTTTTACCTCCCCGATTCTATATGGTGATTGGTAACCTTTACCAACACAGTCAATCTTCCAACTTCTCCACATGCTCTTATGTGCGACCCCGCAGGCTCATATCGCGTTGGCAGTGAGATTACATGTTTGACCACTTCTAGATCACAATGGTAACTCCAACAGTCTCCCACTTGATCTTGAAAGTATCAAACAAAAACCTCACAAACAATGAGCGGCATCTAACAATGCATCATTGCTCCCCAAGCAATAAGAGTTCATAACTCATAAGCCTTTATGACCAATGTTCCAGCGTTGTCTTTGTCCCTTACATCCGGAAAGAACTAGAGGCATGGACCGTGTCACCCTCATAATAGCTCAATCCAAGTTTTTTGATCTAGAACGGACTTCCAGAGAATGGTGAGCTCAATATCACATATTGACTCAACCAAGCATGGTCATGCATTTCTCAGTCCAATTCCATCAAGGGGCCCATGGATGCAACTCCTGTTATATAGGAGGACAAATCCCATATCTGCTCACACCCAAACACCCAAATGATTCGTAACGTACCCAACGAACACCCTTATCATCAACCTTCTTCAAGGAAGACTTTAGATGACATCAAAGCATGCTCTTCCTCACTCGATGAATGCTGTGACTTCAGGTCAAAGTACCACAACACCATTGTCAAATGAGACCTACTTGTGACACTTTTAAGTAACAATCCACAAAGTAGTCTCAGGTTGGGTCTGTCCAGTACAACTTGTTCACTAACAAGTACCCACGTGATGACTTGATATCACAATATCATGACCTGTGAGAACCGGTCATCAGTCAACACACATGCTAGTCTTAATGCATCATCATCACCCTTAGCTTCTACGATGATACCTCGACCAGGGACCTTTTAAGAATGAAGCTTCGAAATCATAGGCTCTCACATTCAAGTCACGTACTTGATGTCCTATGGAAGCGAACATTCTAAGGGTATTTATCACGAATTTTATTCTATCATATAGAAACAGTATATCGTAATAAAAGAACTTGCCATTAATTGTAAAGGGAAATAATTGGTACACAATTCATCATATGAATAAATAATAAACAGCCAACATAATATATATTTTACATGCAACCCATAAGACTCCCACTAGAGTTGATCACTCAGGTATCGTATACCCATTGATCTAGTATGACCATCATGCTTTCTCTGCGCGAGAGGCTTTGTCAGTGGATCTGCAATATTCTCCTCAGTCGGCACTCTGCAAATGTTCACATCTCCTCGTTCGATAATCTCACGAATAAGATGGAACCGCCGAAGTATGTGCTTGGAGCGCTGATGGGATCTTGGTTCCTTAGATTGTGCAATTGCACCATTGTTATCACAGTAGAGAACTACGGGACCAACAATGCTAGGAACTACATCTAGCTCGCCGATGAATTTCCTAATCCATACAGCCTCCTTCGCTGCATTTGCCGCATCGATATACTCGGCCTCAGTTGTAGAATCAGCAACTGTCTCTTGCTTGGAACTCTTCCAGCTCACAGCTCCTCCATTCAGGCAAAACACAAACCCTGACTGAGACTTCGAATCATCCCTATCAGTTTGGAAGCTGGCATCCGTGTAACCACTTACAACGAGCTCTTCCTTTCCACCATACACCAAGAATACATCCTTAGTCCTTCTCAAGTACTTCAGGATATTCTTTACGGCTATCCAGTGACATTCACCAGGATCAGACTGATACCTGCTAGTCATGCTCAAAGCAAAAGAGACATCGAGTCGAGTACATAACATTGCATACATGATTGACCCAATTGCCGAAGCATATGGAATCAACTTCATGCGGTCCTTATCTTCACAAGATTTTGGACACTTTTCCTAGCTTAGAGAGATTTACACCATGAGACATGGGCAAAAATCCTTTCTTGGACTCAAGCATGTTGAACCGCTTCAACACCTTCTCAATGTACGTACTCTGGGTCAAACCCAGCAACTTCTTCGATCTATCTTTATAGATCTTAATACCGAGTATGTAAGTCGCTTCACCCAAGTCCTTCATAGAAAAGCAGTTCCCTAGGTTGTTCTTAACAACTTTCAGGGTAGGTATGTCATTCCCTATCAGTAGTATGTCATCTACATACAATATCAGGAAGACAACAATGTTCCCACTGATTCACTTGTAAACACACGGTTCATCTTCATTCTTGACAAAACCAAACTCTTTGATTTTCTCATCAAAATGAAGATTCCAACTTCTAGAGGCATGTTTCAATCCATAGATGGACCTATTCAGCTTGCATATTTTAGTGGCTTCATTTGGGGATACAAAACCCTCGGGTTGTGTCATGTACACTTCCTCAAGGAGGTTTCCATTTAGGAAAGCCGTTTTGACATCCATCTGCCAGATCTCGTAGTCATAATACGCAGCAATATCAAGCAATATCCTAATGAACTTTACCATGACAACAGGGGAAAAGGTCTCTGTTGGAGCTTGCTTTCCGCATCTCTTGGTTTGAGAATAACAAATACCGTGTTGTATTTGATCTAGTCTTTTGTGTGTTTATAGTGGCCAGGTTGTACAGGTTCAATGAGGAGACAAGTCCTCGTTCATGGGCATGATCCGAGAACGACAAGTCTCAGGTTGGATGAGTTTTGTGTGCTGATCTTAAAATGGCCATAACTTTCAATCCAGGAAGAGTTACGGAATGTGACACCCCATTTCGGAGATGAGAACGACTCAATCTACAGTCTGGAGAAGTTTCGGATGGCAAAAATGAAGAGGAGATGTCGCCCAGGCGACAGTCACTGTCGCCCAGGCGATAGTCAATGTCGCCCAGGCGACAGTCAATGTCGCCCAGGCGACAGCAGAGAAGTTACAACTACTTTCCCCCACGACAGCACGACGAAAAGCAGTTTTGAGATGTCGGAAATCCGACATCGATGTCGCCCAGGCGACAGCTCGGAGGTTACAACAACTGCCCACGACAGCACCACGACCGGCAGTTTTGCGCTGTCGGAAAATTCCGACAGTCACTGTCGGAATTCCGACAGCGATTTTCTATAAATTGACACCTTGTATTCGTGCATTTCAACCACAAAAGATTCTAAGTCCCTTCCTGAGTGCATTCCATCCAGAGAGCTCCAGAACCTCATGAACTCCCATTTATGCTGAGAAGGTTTGAAATTGAAGATGAGATCGGACGCGCTTCTACATCAAGGATCATCTCGAGGCTTCAAACTTCCCTTCAGAGATCTGAATTTCTAGGGAGTTCTTATTTTATCTTGTATTTTCATTTATATACATTTTACTTTGTATTGGTAGGGAAAATCGCTTCCTTGTGCGGAGCGTCTAAGTCCTTGCGTGGCTTAGGGGAAAATCGCTTTCTTGTGCGGAGCGTCCAAGTCCTTGCGTGGCTTGGTGGGAAATCGTGGCCTTGTGTGCTACGTCTAGATCTTGGGAAGATCTAGAGGATAGGCTTGGGCTTGGTCTAGGGAGAGACAAGTGATAGCCTTCCGATCCTTGGGAGAAGGATTGGTAAACAAAAAGAAATTTACATTTGTACGCCTCCGATTTCTAGCGATATAGAAATCAAATTTATGTAAATACTTTTTCATATATATAATCATGTATCTTTTGTGTTTACTTGATTTGTATCATTTGGCGTAATCTCTATTATATTGTGTTCTAAGTTTTCAATTCTAAATCTAAATTGTTTATTTCAATCTCCTTCATTATAAAACAATTTAGTAATTATCTTGAAATTATAGAAAGAATTTTATTCCCTTATTCACCCCCCCCCCCCTCTAAGGGCGCCGTAAGATCCAACAATTGGTATCAGAGCAAGGTTATTCCAAATCGGCTTAACAACCGGGAATAATGCCGCCTCTTGATCATGATCTCGCTTCTACTAGTGGGGAAAATTTTAATATAAATGAAAAAGTATTATCACCACCATTATTTATGGGTGAAAATTATAATGGGTGGAAAATATTAATGAAAAATTTTCTTAAGGCCTTAGATGAAAAAGTTTGGAATATTACTATTAAAAAGCCATCTAGCGTACTAACTAGAAACGAAATTATTTTAAATGCAAAATCTATGAATAGTATATTTTGTGCGTTAGACCAAAATATTTTCAAACTTATTTATACTTTACCTACCGCATATGAAATTTGGAGTTTTCTTGAAAGAACTTATGATTCTCCTTCTACAGGTACGAAACATTCACAAGAACCGGAAAATATGCACGCCTATGCAAATATTCAAGAAAGCTACACAAAGGATGGATCCATAGAATGCTCATCAAGCGGAAAGGATGATGGACACTCTTGTTTGGAAGAGGAAGATGAAGAAGACAACGTCACAATATTGGACTCAGTTGATGGCAACACATCAAGCAAAAGAGAAGACGGAAACTATTGCAAGGTAAGAAAATCTAAATCTTCTCTTTTTGTAAAAAATTCTATTTCTACATCTCGTATGCTTAAAATTGCTAAATGCAAAATTTTAAAGTTAAAAATTGCTAATTCAAAATTACGTTTAGAAAATAAATCTTTAAAAGCAAACGATAACGTAGAATCAAATATTGATGTGCTAAATTCTCTTTCGCGCTCTTTAGTTAAAATTCCTATTCCTTGTCTTAATTGCAATTTATTAAAAGAAAAATTCAAGGAAATTGAAAAAAGGCTCTTAATTTCTAAAAGGCATAATGAAAAATTGATAATTGAAAATGATGTTTTATCTTGCAAGTTAATACAATTAAAATCTTTTGTTGAAAAATTTCAAATGTCATGTAAGGAATTTCATCATAAGATTTTGAATAACAAGGATAAATTAACTTACAAAATCATTTCTAAAAAGGATCATTTTCATACTTTAAATCAAAAGGAGTTTAGTTTCAAAAAGAATTATGATCCTCACAAAATTCTTAAGAGTCATTATTATAAGTCTAAATATATTTTCAATCATGACTCAAATTTAAAAACTCCTTTTCATGAAAATCAAACTATAAAATATAATCCTTCATATTATAAGAGTATGTCTATAAGAAAGAGTGGAAATGAAAATCATCAAAATAAGAATCAATCTTTTAAAACATATTGTAACCCACTCTTTCAACAATCACTTCTAAAGAAAGACAATCACTCTTATAAACTTTCAAAGAATCCATATAATAAAATTCATTATGATTATCATCATCAATCTATTTTGAAAAATAATTTGAATAAACATAAATCACAAATAATTATTTTTCAAACAAATATAATCATGTAAAGATGTCATATAATCATAATATGAATTTAAAAGAAAAACAACCAAAGTATGAATGGAGGCCCAAAATTAAAAACGAAACACTAACTCCACTTGTAAAGGCCCATTCATCACTTTCTCTCCAAAAGCCTACTCGATGTATTTGGGTACCCAAAGGAACCATCCCACTTGGTCCCCTTTGGATACCTAAATCTCTTATTCATTAGTATCCTATCATTTGCATGAAGTAGAAACAATTAAAAATGAAATATCAATTCTCTACTTCATGATATGCTTAATTGTTTTTTCTTTTGTTTGTTTTCTTATTTTTGAGCCAACACGCTAAGGTCACTTAGATATATTATGAAATATGACTTTTACATTTTAAGCCTAATGTTTATCAAATCAAAATTAAATTAAATTAAACATAAAGTCATAATTTTTAAGTGATCTATCTTTTTTTTATCCTTTTTAAATCCTTTGCCTATAAATGTCTTATATTATCATTATAAATTGAATGCTAAATTTTCTAAATGATATTATCAAGACTAATGAAATTACTTTCAAAATTGGATTTTAATGGATTTTTAAGGGTCTTAGGCTAAAATATTAAATGCGCAACTAATTGCATATTTGTCTATTTTTCGTTGCTGCATATAATAGCCCCTATATTGAAAATCATAATCGAGAAAAATCAGAATCAAATAATATAAAAAACAATGTGTTTTAAATCAAATATAATAACTCTGTTGCTAACGCCAGGCGTTATCACTAACGCTGGCGGTAACATATTTTCCTAAAAATTCTGATTTTCTCTAAAAAATTATTTTTACTATCATTGTTGTCAAATACCTTGTATTTGTTTTGTCTAATTTCTAAAAATAAAATCAAAAAGAAAATTTACAAAAATGATGAATATGATTTCACAATCACCACCATGATCTATTAATATCCTATGCTAAAATTCACTATAATCATATATCATAATTCATGATCCATCAAGACCTATCTTAAATCAACTAATTCTATCAACCTTAGGAATTATGAAATATATGATTGCAATTGGTATTATAGTTTCATATCTTGTTTTGTGTGTGTGATGTGCATCTTTATTGTTTGCATGAATCTCATTATCTTTAGACCTATGAATTAACTTGATATCAACAAGATGAAATCAAATAGAATTGTCACTTCTTTTTAGGTCTATGAAAATTCAAAACTCTATGTTTGAATACATGCAACTCAATCTTATATTTGTCCATCTTTACTTAGCTTTGCACCATGTTGTCCTAATTCATCACACTAGCATTATCACGTACCATAGATAGAAATCAATGCTCATGCTAGTTATATCTTGCAATGCTAAAGTAAATTATATCATTAAAATATGAAAATCTTATTTTCCTTTGTAGTTATTTGCATGAATAAAACTTTTCTAAATGGATTTAAAATCAACAATCTTCGATAAAATTGTAAATCTAAAACTAATCATGAAATTATAACACAGTTAATATATTTAAGGCTTACACGCTTAGTATGTCTATAATCAATAAACATATGACATGTGTCTCACAATAGCGAGGGCGTAGGATTGTGTGCATTAGAGACCTAACCTCTAAGTCATGTCTTGTCCTTAACCGGGGAGGGTTCCAGTGGGGCCTTGAGAGGCACTGGGGGGAAAGAGTGCTAGGTTAAGCGTCGTCTTTTGTATGCATATGAGATTAACACCCCAACCTACGGCATGTGTGCAGCTCCTCATGCCCATCCGTCACTTAGTACGGGGCTAGAGTGTAGTCATGTAGTTAAGGTATCTTGATCTTAGATATACTTATATATATTATATTCATTGCATGAACATTATCTCACTCTTTATACATAAATCATGCATTTTTTTATTCTAACATGTCAACATGTGTTTGCATATTTTAATATTTCGAGCTTTAATGATTTTACCAAACACAAGTATTTGAAAAACCACCAAATACATGCTAAAAGAGCCTTCAAATCTAATCAATATACTCTGAAATTTCAACTGAAGGAAGGTCTCTTTATAATAAAATGAATTGAGAAAAATATTTTTCAAAACATCAAGAAATGCAGTTCTGTTTTGGCGTTAAGAAGTTAATGCCTGTCGTTAGCTCCTTTGCTCCAAAATATTTTTTTTGTTTTGAATTATTTCTGGTATTATTTTAATATTTTGTGTGTTTGTAAAAAGTTTATCTTTTTATTCCTTTTAAAACAAAATTTTATTTCTTTTAAAAAAATATATATGTGTATTTTCTCATACATTATTTTTATTTATTTCTCTGGCATAGAATATCATTTACTGAAAGGGCTATTAAAGACTTCTATGAGTTCCAGAGAATATATATAAAAAAAACAAATACAAAATTACAAAACAATTTCAAAGAACAAAAATATGTTTTTCTTTATGTGTGTTTATTGTTTTGTGCATATATAAAAAAATTCAAAAATTTATATAAAAAAAACTGATTGCTATTCATTGCCATTGTCAAGGATGGATGATTAATTATATCAATTAAAGATTAAATACAATGTTTAATTTAACTTTCAAGTTTCTTAAAAACATTGTTTTGTATTTGTCATGCCTTGAGAATTATCTTGTTATGTGCAATGAAATTGATTGTAGATAAACATGTGTAGAAATGTTTAGCATGCTTCTAAGTATGAGTAATGTATTATGTTTGATAATGATTCATTCACTCACTTATTTTTGATAACCCACATGTGTTTACAATCTTATTCTTACATGATTGTGTAGTGTAATAACATAAATAATTAAAATGCCTAAATAGATTACCTACACAACATTGAATTGGTTATTACAATTCTTTGTCTTTCATGCACTTACTCTTTAGAGAAATGTGGTTTACAATGCTATGTTTGCAAAACAAGTGAATTCGGAGTCCTTAGTCACTAAACTAAAAAGCAAATAATAAATGACAAGGAAAACTCCACCAAGCACTACTCACCCTCCTGATAAGTCTTAATGAGCATTGTGAGGTTGAGCACCTTGGCTAAGAATTGTAAAGTGTCTTGTAGCAAACAATTTATACACCACTTCTCTTTAGTACACCGGATCACAAATTTTTTTTTTTTAAAATAAAGCTAAAAAGTATAAAAGTGATCCCCCAAGCACTACTTTGCACCCTGATAAGTCCTAATAAGCATTGTGTGTGCAGAGCACCTTGGTAGTTGTACTATTTATTCATGTGCATTGAAATAGTGTGGAAGTAATATTATTTGTGTATTTTAATGTTGTGTTATTTCATTATATATGTCATGTGTTTTTGATTGATTCACTTGTATACTTTATCAAAACACTGCTTTGTACACATCATTATCTTTCATAAAACTTCTACTCATGAGAATTGGATCATAATGCTCATCTACTCAAATCTCTTCAAACTTAAGTAAATGCACTAGATAACAAAGCATGACCGCTACAATGTTTATGTTTACTTGAAATGAAAATTTTATTACATTGTAGTTTGTGTATCTTTTCTTGATATTATGAAATCATGCTTGCAAATTTTTTTATCTTAATGGAATAACATCTCTTCAATCTTTAACTCAAACATCAACTTTTCAAATTTAAAACTCATTATCCTTAATATGGTTTTATCTTCTAAAATGATGTTTATGTTTAAGAGTGCTTATTATTTTTAACACTGTGTTTTCCTTTAAGCAAGTGGTATCTTAAAATAGAATGCTTACTTTATCATGTTACCTACGTTGCTTACTACTTTATGTTACATCATGCCTATATTTTTCTCAACAAGTAGTATTTAACAAGCTTTTGTTTGCATCCTATTTTTCTTCTCGACATAAAAGCTATTACTCTTATATACTCCCATATTTATTATTTCTTCATAATTATTCATTCTTTATTTCAAAATAACTTTTGATAATATCAAAAAAGGGGAGAAATATAAATTCAAGAAATCTCTTACTAATCTCAATTTTTCAGAATGCACCATTGCAATTAATTATAACATTTAGGGGGAGCATACATTTAGGGGAAGAATACAATTTAGGGGGAGTAGATTAAAAAAATTTCTTGGAAAGCGTCTATGTAGAGGAGTGATATTGCTCGATCATGACAACCCACTTTTGTTAATAACAAAAGGGGGAGAATAAAATGAGAAATCTAGTGACATATATATTTAGGGGGAGTAAAATCTATCACGCAGTAAACCTTTTATTCATGCATATCTTTTATCGCACTTATCTATAAACTCACTAATTTCTCATATGGGTATTTGTTATTATCAAAAGGGGGAGATTGTTGGAGCTTGCTTTCCGCATCTCTTGGTTTGAGAATAACAAATACCGTGTTGTATTTGATCTAGTCTTTTGTGTGTTTATAGTGGCCAGGTTGTACAAGTTCAATGAGGAGACAAGTCCTTGTTCATGGGCATGATCCGAGAACGACAAGTCTCAGGTTGGATGAGTTTTGTGTGCTGATCTTAAAATGGCCATAACTTTCAATCCAGGAAGAGTTACGGAATGTGCCACCCCATTTCGAAGATGAGAACGACTCAATCTACAGTCTGGAGAAGTTTCGGATGGCAAAAATGAAGAGGAGATGTCGCCCAGGCGACAGTCAATGTCGCCCAGGCGACAGTCAATGTCGCCCAGGCGACAGCAGAGAAGTTACAACTACTTTCCCCCACGGCAGCACGACGAAAAGTAGTTTTGAGATGTCGGAAATCCGACATCGATGTCGCCCAGGCGACAGCTCGGAGGTTACAACAACTGCCCACGACAGCACCACGACCGGCAGTTTTGCGCTGTCGGAAAATTCCGACAGTCACTGTCGGAATTCCGACAGCGATTTTCTATAAATTGACACCTTGTGTTCGTGCATTTCAACCACAAAAGATTCTAAGTCCCTTCCTGAGTGCATTCCATCCAGAGAGCTCCAGAACCTCATGAACTCTCATTTATGCTGAGAAGGTTTGGAATTGAAGACGAGATCGGACGCGCTTCTACATCAATGATCATCTCGAGGCTTCAACCTTCCTTTCAGAGATCTGAATTTCTAGGGAGTTCTTATTTTATCTTGTATTTTCATTTATATACATTTTACTTTGTATTGGTAGGGAAAATCGCTTTCTTGTGCGGAACGTCTAAGTCCTTGCGTGGCTTAGGGGAAAATCGCTTCCTTGTGCGGAGCGTCCAAGTCCTTGCGTGGCTTGGTGGGAAATCGTGGCCTTGTGTGCTACGTCTAGATCTTGGGAAGATCTAGAGGATAGGCTTGGGCTTGGTCTAGGGAGAGACAAGTGATAGCCTTCCGATCCTTGGGAGAAGGATTGGTAAACAAAAAGAAATTTACATTTGTACGCCTCCGATTTCTAGCGATATAGAAATCAAATTTATGTAAACACTTTTTCATATATATAATCATGTCTCTTTTGTGTTTACTTGATTTGTATCATTTGGCGTAATCTCTATTATATTGTGTTCTAAGTTTTCAATTCTAAATCTAAATTGTTTATTTCAATCTCCTTCATTATAAAACAATTTAGTAATTATCTTGAAATTATAGAAAGAATTTTATTCCCTTATTCACCCCCCCCCCCCCCCTCTAAGGGCGCCGTAAGATCCAACAGTCTCATCATAGTCAACACCATGAATTTACTTGAAACCCTTAGCCACCAGTTGCCCTTTGAATGTCTGTACATTCCCATCCATGTCGGTCTTCTTCTTGAAGACCCACTTGCACCCTATGGGTCGTACCCCTTCAGGTGGTTCCACCAAGTTCCAAACTTGGTTTGTATACATGGAGTCCATTTCGGATTTCATAGCCTCAAGCCATTTGTCGGAGTCCGGTCCATTCATAGCCTCTTGGTAGGTTGCTGGTTCATCATCATGATCCATAAGCAACATATTACCTATTTGAGATACGAGAAATCCATATCTCTCAGGCTCAAATCTTGGTCTACCAGATCTACGTAGGACTTGTGTCTCTTGAGCAGGTTCTCTAGCTACAACATCTTGTAGTCCTGGCTCAGAATCCAATTCTGGTTCATTCACTACTTGTGGTTCTTGAACTTCTTCAAGTTCTACCTTTTGCGACTTTCTTGACAATAACTCTTTCTCCAAGAAGACACCCGTCCTTGCGACAAACACTTTGCCCTCAGACGGTAGGCAAAAGTAATATCCTTTCATTTCCTTAGGATATCCCACCAGATAACACTTATCTGATTTGGGTTCCAGCTTGTCAGGCATTTGACGTCGTACGTATGCCTCACAGCCCCAAATTTTAATGAATGACATACTAGGACGCTTCCCAGTCCATATCTCATATGGTGTCTTTAGAACCATTTTCGTCGGAGCGCGATTCAGTGTCATTGCAGCAGTCTCTAAAGCAAAACCCCAAAAGGAAACATGCAAGTCTGCATGACTCATCATCGACCGTACCATGTCTAACAGAGTACGATTTCTCCTCTCAAACACACCATTATGTTGCGGTGTCCTAGGTGGAGTGAGCTGTGATACAATACCACACTCTTTCAGATGATCACGGAACTCATGACTCAGGTATTCGCCACCTCGATCAGATCGGAGTGTTTTAACCTTTTTACCCAATTGGTTCTCCACTTCATTCTTAAACTCTTTGAACTTTTCAAAAGTTTCGGATTTGCACTTCATAAGATACACGTATCCGTATCTACTGAAATCATCAGTAAATGTAACGAAGTAGAAATACCCACCTCTAGCCATAGAACTCATGGGTCTGCATACATCACTATGTACTATACCCAAAAGATCCTCAGCCATCTCAGTATAACCAGTGAAAGGGGCTTTAATCATCTTGCCTAATAAACAAGACTCGCATCGCTCAAATGATTCATAATCAAATGAGTCCAATAGTCCATCTTTATGGAGCTTGGATATGCGCTTCTCGTTTATATGGCCCAAACGACAATGCCAAAGATATGTAGGATTTGAGTCATTTGTTCTTAGTCTTTTATTATTATTTACATTATAGATCGGATGGTCCAGGTTCAAAACATAAAGACCATTAAACAATTGAGCTACAGCATAACAAACATCATTCTTAAATATAGAACAACAATTGTTCTTAATTATAAAAGAAAATCCAATCATGTCTAAGCATGAAATGGATATAATGTTTTTAGTTATGGCCGGAACAAAATAACAATTATTAAGTTCTATTACAAGCCCACTGGGTAAAGAAAGACGGTAAACCCCTACGGCTACAGCAGCAACTCTTGCTCCATTGCCGACGCGCAGGTCCACCTCTCCTTTACTCAGCAATCTTCTCCTTTTCAGTTCCTGGATATTTGTACAAATGTGAGAACCACATCCGGTATCCAATACCCAAGATGAAGGAGCAGAAATGTTTATCTCTATAACGTAAATATTCGAAGCGGAAGTCATACCTCCCTTCATTTTCTGCAGACCCTCAATGTACGAAGGACAATTTCTCCTCCAATGACCAGCCTTGCCACAGTGGTGGCATTTCCCTTCCTTCACGGTGCTCTTCTTTTTCAGCGCAGAAGATTTGGGCTCAAGATGTGACTTAGGTCCCACCTTCGTCTTCTTGAAGCCCTTGGCCTTACCCTTGCCTTTATGTACCATCAATATGGGACTAGCAGGCTTGGCCTTCTTCATGTTTATCTCGGTAGTTCGCAACATGCCTAGGAGCTCGGGCAGTGTCTTGTCTATTTCATTCATATTGTAGTTCAAGACGAACTGCCCATAACTATCCGGCAACGATTGCATGATAAGATCTGTGGCCAACTCTTGACCCAGAGGAAAACCGAGTCTCTCCAGGTTCTCTATATACCCAATCATCTTGAGTACGTGAGTACCAACCGAGTCTCGAGCTCCTATTTTGCACTGAAATAAGGCCTTCGTGACATCGAACCTCTCTTGACGAGCTTGCCCTTGAAACATTTTCTTTATGTGCTCGTCAATCTCCTTGCACCCCATGTTCTCGTGTTGCTTCTGAAGCTCAGAGTTCATGGTGGCAAGCATAAGGCACTCGACGTCTAAGGCGTCATCGGTATACTTCTTATAAGCATCCTTATCAACACGGGATGAGTTCCCGGTCGGCACCTCGGGGGCTTCTTCTTCCAAGACGTAGAGCTTTCGCTCTTGCCTGAGAACAATTCTCAGGTTCCTATACCAGTCCATGTAGTTCGTCCCACTTAGTTTGTCCTTCTCAAGGATAGCTCTCAGGGACAAGGTGGAATGTGAACCACTTGCCATGAAATTCTACAAGAATTCATGCAGAATTTAATCAGTACCAAAATTTCAAAATACAACTTATTTTAATTTGGACTTCAATTAAATACTCCCACTATTTTATTCAAATTGATAGCCCTCACTATCAATTCGGAGAGTCCATGCGAGCTACTCTCTTAGTGGACAAGATCCGTATTTCACCAACACCACGAGTCCGCTTTGGCGTTCCTCTCATAATGCGGTTATTTAGGTAGGCAACGCTTGCCAATTGCATCCTCATGCAACTCTTGTATGGCTGGTGAATAACTCCTTATTCGCATCCATCATATGGTGCATGCCAACCCTATACCTCTAGGAACTCAACCTTTGAGGTCACCTAGTTAAGTTAGACCCGATGTCGACAGTGGGATATCACAATTATCCGCTCGCACCCTTACCAAGATAGATTAATGCACCTTGCTTTGGCAAGCCCACACTTCATCGATCGAGGCAGGAAGAGTGTCATCCATCGGAAGGCATCCGAACACTTAATATTTGATGAAGGGATTTTAATAGCAAGTTAACACTTAACCATGATCAACATTTGATCAATGTGCACATCAACAGAAAAACAATTTTCTAAAATCCACATGCATCCCTTATGTGCACAACATAAGAATATCATCCTTTGATAGACGAAAGAGCTAAATCTGGACATTTAGAACTCTTCCAAATCTTCAGATTTACATGCATTGGACAAAGGCAAAGACAACTCGACTTAAAGCAGTAGACAAGCTCGTCTCTCATTGTTGGATTCAAAATCCAAAACAATACAAGGGTTCATTAACCACTTGAGGGACGGTTACTGCTAAGGAGACAACAATTTCTAACAATTAGAAATTGCCACGAAATCCCAGACGTTCCTGGCGGGGTTCCAAGGGGCCGCGCCCCTGGCGGGGTCTTAGGGGCAGAGCCCCTAACGGGGTCCAAGGGGCAGCGCCCCTGGCGGTGGTCCCGCTGACCGATCAGCGGGCGGGGTCAAGGGACGAGCGAAACGGCGGAACACTTCCGTCGGCTAGGGTTCGTGAGGCGGAACTCTTCCGTCGGGTCTTCTTCCAGGAGGCGTAAGAAGAGCATATTGAACCCTTAAAACCGGTCCTATTTATACCCGAAGTATAAAAAGACCTAGACAAATCGCTATCCGCAGTCCATACAGAAGAACTTGAGGTTTCTGTCAGCATTCGTCGAGTTTGCACGGAACAATCCGACGAATCCGACGAATCATATCAGACGGCAACATTTGCCGAGTTAATGATCTCTGTAACAATTCGTCGAGTTTCCACGGAACAATCTGATGAATTCCGACGAATCATATCAGACGGCAACATTTGCCGAGATTAGGGTCTCTGTAATAATTCGTCGAGTTTCCACGGAACGATCCAACGAATTCCGACGAATCCGACGAATCATATCCGACGAATTCAGACAGCAATATTTGCTTTACCTCCCCGATTCTATATGGTGATTGGTAACCTTTACCAACACAGTCAATCTTCCAACTTCTCCACATGCTCTTATGTGCGACCCTGCAGGCTCATATCGCGTTGGCAGTGAGATTACATGTTTGACCACTCCTAGATCACAATGGTAACTCCAACAGGTACCGCCTGCAGAACCAGGAAGGCGAGCTGCTGGGGAACACCTGGAGCGGCGATGACCTGAAAAGGTTTTATCCCTAAAGGGAATGTACATGCCCCCCTTTTGTAAGTTCATTTATGTATAAATAAAAATTTACATCTCCCTGAAACATGGGATGATGCAATCCTTCCTATCCCAGAGAAGTCTTTAAAGAAAGGAGGCCAGTAAAGTCGATCTCCACGCTAGGTTGGGAAATGAGCCTCCGACTTAACCCTCGTAAAAACTTAGAACGGATGATGGGACAGTGCCTCGGGTGTGCGTTCCCTTAAGTCCAAGCCTCTGCAATGGTGACCGAGATCAGCTCCCCCCTCGCACGTTGGCCGCGGTTCCCACCGACCGCACTTCTCGTCCGACTGAAGAGATTACCAGGAAAAAATCTGGACGCCGACCTCCCGATTCGGCGAAGAGATGATCGATTTAACTAGCTCAGGGGACCCTTGAATAAAGGTGTCGTGTATCCTCGAGAGCTGAAAGTTCGCCGCAAAGCAATCCGTTTCCTAAATTGTTGTGTCCGATCATGCGAGTTGGTGTGCTTAAGTGTGCTTAACTCCCTGCTAAATTATTGAGCAACATGAAGCAGGTTCGATCCACATCCAACATCCAAGTAGGATGGAGGCCTCGGGATGGTGTGTCCCCTTGGACCTCCCCGACTGCCACTCCCTGCTTGACGTCGTCCTGCATCAACATTCGACGCCGCAAGTTGGAAAACGAGCCTCCGACTTAACCCTCGTAAAAACTCAGAACGGATGATGGGACAGTGCCTCGGGTGTGCGTCCCTTAAGTCCAAACCTCTGCAATGACGGTCGAGATCAGCTCCCCCCTTGCACGTTGGCCGTGGTTCCCACCGACCGCACTTCTCGTCCGACTGGAGAGATTACCAGGGGGAAGTCTGAAAGCCAACATTCCAACTTGGAAAAGGGAAAGACAGATTCGACCGACCAAAGAATGGAGACATTCTGGCATCCAAGTAGGATGGAGACCTCGGGACGGTGTGTCCCATTGGACCTCCCCGACCGCCATTCCCTACTTGACGTCATTCTTCATCGACATCCGGCATCCAAGTAGGATGAAGGCCTCGGGATGATATATCCCTCCAGATCTCCCCGACTGCCATTCCCTATCTCTTTTTCCTTAAAAATCCCATTATTATTGAGTGATCCTAATGAACTCTTCACCAGGTGCAAGGCAAGGCTTTGAGAGCATGTGTTCCCCGGGACCCTCCAAGTGCCCTTCACAGCTCGACTCAATGAAAAGGTACCTTTGAAAAAAGGCGAATATGCAGGTGCGAGTACATAGGCGAGTATACACGTGCGAGCATGCAGGTGCAAGTATGCAGGTGCGAGTATGCCTAGCGAGCACTCAATCTCGCCTCGATCCTAAGAGCTTAGCGAGCACTCAATCTCGCCTCGAGCCTAGAAGCCTAAGCGACATTCAATAAAGGAAGCAAATACAGAAGAAACAGACGAGCAAAAAACCTTGTCATTTCATTTATATATTTGGTATAAATTACAAAAAATCTTCAAAAAGGTTGACAAAAGGTCGCCGGGCGAGCAAAAAGGGTGCCCAGGCGATTAGGCGTCATCCTCGCCATCAATATCTGCATCTGGATCATCGCCACCATCATCATCATCCTCGTCCTCGGAATCATCGTCCTCGGAGTCACTGGACAGCTGGGGAGATACTCGCAAGGGGGAGGTGGACTCCTCGGCGAGCAGCGCCGGGATGAGGTCCACCACTGTCAGCTCCATCTCCGCCGGCTTCAGAAGGTCGTCTGCCTTCAGTTGTCTTAGGATGACAGTTCCAGTGGCTCGTGCGATCTCCCGACGAATGCGAGGCATATCGTTGCCCAGCATCCTAATCTGCTTGCCGACCCTGGAGGGACCCGCCGCCGCAGGCTGTTGTTCGGCAGGCCGAGTTTCCAGCTCGGCAATGCGAACTTGGGCGGCCTCCAAAGCCAGCCGGGTGTCGTCCAGCTCCTTCTCCAGCTGGGATGCCTTCTTCGCCATCTCCACCTCGGCGGCCTGCAAAAGCGAGAAAACGCAGAAAGTAAGCAAACTATTCGGCAAAGTGGCGAGTATCCCAGAAGCGAGTAAAGAAGCGAGGCGAGTACCTCATGCTCCTTCTCTTTGAGCCCCATGGCGATCATCTTCTTACACTGGGTTTTGATCACCCCCTCATATTCAAGCAATCGACTTGCTGTCGAATGAGCCAGCTCGGCTGATCGCAACAGAGATCGCGAGGTCTGGTGAGCCAGATACTCGGAAGACTCCTCCTGCAGTCTCTCAGCATATATCCTCGCGACCGTAGATGGCGTGGAGCACGTCGAAGCCCTCGCCCTTGTCCTCCCAGTCCTCCGACCATGGCGGGAGGTTGGAGCTTAGAGACACCACATGGGCGCTCTCCGACCAGGCCACCAAGGGGCGACCATAGGCATCCTCGCCACGCCCGCCGAGGTTGAAATTCGGGTGGGCGTAAGGCTCGCCAGCCTCAGAAGCGTCCGCCTTCTTGCCGAGGTCCCTATGAGCGACCTCTTTCTTCTTCCGCTTCTTGGAAGGCCCGGAACCGTCGCCGACGATCAAGGGCTCATCGCCTCCTGGCGACAAATCGATGGGCGAGTACACCCCATCCCCGCGAGCGGAGGTCCCCGCACCTCCTTGTGTGGAAGCCGCAGCCTTCAACGCCACAGGGAGAAGCTCGCGCGGCAGAGTGTGTACTGCTGCAACAAAAAGAAAGACATCTCCAGTTAGTCGCCAGATTGAAGATGAAGAACGAGTATAACGAATACTCGCGCAGTAGGTTACCTTCGCCCGGGAACACCTCAGCAAGTTCGTTTATTCGCCTCCTCCATAACACCACGTCAAGGCGACAATTCTTGAAGGACTCAAGTAGTTTCTCATCACCCTCACTCAGGAGAGAAGCCCCGAAGACGCTCTCCGGCGGCTGGAAGGACCTGTCGGGAATGGCTTGGAAGTCGCCATTGATGACGACTAATCGCTCTCCCTAGCGATGATTCTTCTTCGCCGTGCCGACCAGCGTGCAGACATGGCTGCACAGGAAGACGACGCCCTCGCCTGTCGCCATAAAGTGGAATACCCACCTGAAGACAGAAAGATCGAAGGCGATCCCCTGGTCGCGCAGATAGCAGAGGAACCCCACGATCATCGCCACTCCGTTGGGGACCTGGGGTTGATCTTGGCAGGGACTATCCCAAAGTAGCGGAGTATCTGGCTGAACTCCGTCCACAGTGGTAGTCGCAAGCCCACCTCAAAGTGGCGAGTAGGGAACACCCTCTCGGTGGTCAAGACGGTGTTTAGTCGCTCGCCCTGAGAGGAAGTCGAGCGACAAACCCTGGCGGGATGTACTTCGCCGAGAATATCTCCAAGTCCTTCTCGGTTGTGATCGATTTTTTGAAGGTGGTTGCCGCAAAGTTCTTGGCGTGATTGGCACGTCGAATGGTCGCCTCGTCAGTCATCTTCAAAGAAAGAAGGAAAGAAGGGCGAGTATCGGAGAATGCGAGAAGAGGAGAAGAGGACGGAGGATACTCACGTGTAAGCTAGAAGATCACCTAAAGTGTAATAAATACTCACCCACCCACCCCTATTTATAGTAGTCGGGTAGCTTGGCTTATCGAGCACGACGACGCGATTAAGAATAAGGGGGTAGCGAGTATTCAGATAGGTCGCCGACTCAGCAGCGCGCGTCAGAAAGGTACCGACTTCCAATGCGCGAAGACCTGCAAGAAGAAGCATGAAGAAAGTTCGTCAGGTGTCAGCGACATTTAGACGCTACTCGCCAAAATTAAAGAAGATAGAAAAAATCTGACAAAAAACCATCACAGAAAAAAAAGCAAAACAAGTAATAAAGGGCGAGTTTCCAATACTGGCCAAATAATATTACGTCATATAAAGTCAAGTGTTCAGAATTACAGAGACGCTCGCCCAATGGTGATCAAGCGATTATAAAAGAAAAAAGAAAAAAAGACAGCAGCTAGGAGGGCCCCTGGAGATTCGCCTGAGGATCCGGAGGCTGAGGATGTCGCCCGACCCAGCCCAAGCTGCGAGCTCGCTTGAAATGCTCGAAGGCTACGGTCATCGCATCCTCGCCCTACCGCAGCTGGTCTTCAATCCTCGCCAGCCGACCAACCGAGCCCATGCTCACGCGCATCCCTACCATCTCGTCATGGTGAAGCTGCTGGCGATGTTCGAGCCTCGCAACTCGACGTTCCAAGTCGCTGACAGTATGAAGGCGAGACTCTGCACCTGCCAGGCGAGTATCAAACTCTTCCAGCCGTGATACTCGCACCTCCAACTCGGTCAAGCGACGATGAGCATCACTGCTCGCCAGGCGCTCAACCCGCGACTCCACCTCAGTCAGGCGGCGATGAGGCTCACTGACCGCCAGGCGCTCTAACTTCGCCTCCAAATCCAGGATCGCGCGAGTAGCCCTCTCCTGGTACTCGCGAGAAGGAAGCCGGACATCATCGATTAAGGCTCCTATAGGAGTACGGCGCGAGCTGCAAAAAAGGTAAGAGTGTCAGAGCTTTGACGACGAAAGGAACAGAGTGAAGACAGTATCGACTATCGAAGACAGCGACCAAGTACCTGGCCGAGGACTGCGAGAGTGACGGCGAGGAGATCCCCTTCCTCGCTTAGGAGACGCACTGCGATGGTGATCACCTCGCCGAGCAGGATGGGACCCAGCGGCCTGACCCCGGCTAGGAGGCGCGTTCCCTCGACCGCAACTATCAGATGGTCGCTCCCCCCCCCCCCTTGGGGGAAAGAAGCCCAAAGGGCCCTCAGTCCCGCCACGGTGCGAGGATTCGCCCTGGTGGGTTGAGGGAGCAGTAGAAGTCGAAGGGCGCTGCTCGCCCTGAGTAGTGGCGGAAGAAGGAAAAGGAGGAGGTGGCGGAAGCCCACCCGCGGGCAGCTGCGAACTGCTCGCCAGCCCCAAGGATTGAAGAGGCGGTGGTGGCGGAAGCACGCTACCCGTCAGAGGAGCCCGTTGCTCGCTCATCGGCCTCTTCTCCATCAAAGAGCTATGGAGAACTCGCGTCGAGCGCCCACCACCCCTAGGCGAGATCATGGGCGACGATCTCAGAGGAGGTACGGCCAGAGGCTCCTCCTGAGCACCGATGGTAGACGAATCTGCGAGCATAGAAGAGGCATTTAGCATTACAAACCAAGTTGAGACTAATCAAAGAAGGTGACGAGTAGGTAGCTCCCACCTCGCGCAGGAGCGAGATTCTCCGGTTGATTCTGGGTCGAGGTCCCAGACATGCTCGCCCCCTCGGCGACATTTGGAGAAGGAGGATCAGCGACCGGCGAGTCATCCCCGTTAGACAGCCCCATCTCGTCCAGCAGCTGCTGGTGTTGGTCGCCCAAAGGGGCGGCGACATCCTCTTCAGCGACTTTCTTCTTCCCCTTCTTCTTCTTCTTCGCAAGCCTCTTCCTCTTCTTGGTAGCGAGGAAGTCCTCAACCTCGGGACCTAGGCGTGGAGGGAGCGAGGGACCATCGAACAGACCCACAAGACTAGCCATGGCCGCCTTAGCTTCTGCAGCATAGTCGCGCGCCATCTTGAGCGAGTTCAGAAAAGTCGTGCCACCAGAGACCCCTGCCCCTCTATTTATAGAGTTCGAGCGTCGACCAGCGAGACGACGAGTATAAGCCAATAGTCGCCAGTGGGGAATCTCGTCGAATGAAGGTTGGATGATTCTTTTCGAGCAACTATGTTACTCGCAAAGAGCGGGGATTGTGTACAACCCTCATTCTCCGAGGGTGGACCCACCCAAGGCCACGTAGACAGAAGTCAAAGGTCAAAAGGTCAACACAGAGACCAGCAGTCCAAGGCAGAAGCAGAGAAGACCCTGGCGAGTATACAGGTGGTACTCGCCAGGTAGGCGAGTATTGTCCAGAGGAGCTCGTCGCGCGCAGGAAAGCAGCAGAAGACCTGAGCGAGTATTGACCCGACGTGTGCGAGCAGCACCCAATACTCGCCAGATGGGCGACTATGACATAGTACTCGCCGAGTATCCCATAGTCGCCGGGTTGGGAACTGGGCTATAAAAAGCCCCCTACCCTTTGGTTTTCCTATAAATAGGACCTCATGGGTACTTAGATTGACACCTGGACTTGAGCTTTTGGACCCCGATTTCCGAACTCTCGAGCCCGTCACCCTTGCTTTTAGCCAAGTCAGTGCCTTCCCTGTACCAAGCTCGGCCACTTTGGTTTCGATGGGGAAGACTCTCTTGAGCTTCTGGGTACGTGGTGGGATCTCCCTGCTGCAGCACCCGAGGTCCTGTTTGTTGCTCTTCTAGTTTCGTCGTCGTTGCCAGCCAAGTCATCTCGTTGGATCGCTGGGCGAGTAGCCTCCGGCTGCATCGGTCCGAAACTTGAGGTCAGGATTTTCCTGGCGTCAACAAACGCATCTCTCGATCTCATCGCTTCCTGATAGGAGAATGGATCATCCTCTAAGTGGTAGGTGACGAAGTTCTCACCAAAATCCTTAGGGATTCTAGCTCCTGTAGATACTCTAAGAGGAACAGGTTCGACCTCTAGAGGTTGGGGAGCAGTGCCAGAGGGGCCAGCTTCAGGTTCTACAGTAGATTCTGAGATCATGTCAGTAGATCCAGGGACGGTTAGGCCATGATCTTTGATAAATTTATGTTCAAAGAAGATAGCATCTCTCAACTCTATCACTGAATTAGTGGATAGGTCTAGAAACCAGTCAGATGCACTGTCTTCTGCACTGCGTAGATAGACATAGGTTGTCGTTCTAGGTCCCACCTTAGGTCTTTTAAGGTCTTGTATGCGCACATAGGCGATACATCCCCAAGTCTTAAGAGTGTCATATCTATAAGGACGACCGTGTCACAGGTCATAAAGAGTAGAACTGAGCTTTGAGTGAGGCACTTTATTCAAAATGTGATTTGTAGTAAGGACTGCTTCCCCCCAGAAGGAATTGGGCATGCCAGCGGTCAGGAGCATGGAATTCAACATCTCTGTCAAAGTTTTATTTTTACGCTCAACAACGCCATTTGATTGGGGTGAGTAAGGAGCTGTAGTTTCAAGGATTATGCCCCCAGAGACACAAAACTCCCTAAACCCAGTTGCAGTGTATTCTCCTCCTCGATCACTTCTAAGTCTCTTAATCTTTAAATTTAACTGGTTTTCTACCCGAGATTTGAAGATTTTAAATGTCTCGAATGTCTCGTCTTTCGATTTCAATAGGTAGACATGACAAAATCTGGAGAAATCGTCAATGAAGGTAATTAGATACTTTCTTCCCCCTCTAGTGGCATGACTACGAAAGTCACAGAGGTCGGAATGAATCAATTTCAAAAGTTGTGTGCTCCTAGAAACAGTTTTGTAAGGGTTTCTAGTTATTTTGGTCTGGGCACAAACCTCGCACCTATCAAATCGAATAGAGAAATTTAACGGAATGTTGTGACTCTTAGCTAGATCACGCATCTTCTTGTAGGGAACGTGTCCAAGTCTATTGTGAAGTAGCTTTAGATCTAACAGAGACGAACTCACTTGATTTATGCACTCATTTTTTAGGCTAAGTCTATACATTCCATTGATTAGGTAAGCGCAACCAAAGTAATGTGAATTAACAGTTAGTGTTATTCCACCGCTTATGGTTGTGAAAGACATTTCAGACTTATCTAGCAAACTCATAGAAATTAAACTCTTAGTTAAATTTGGAACTAATTTAATATTTTGCAAAATTAAAGTTTTACCTGAAGAGAGGACGAGATGTGTCGTCCCAGCATGCGTAACGGCTGTCTCTCCTCCATTGCATTTCTCAACTCTGTCTCGGACTGCTCTGACGTATGTGAGAAGACCTCTGTCATTCGTAACATGACAAGTGACATCGCTGTCCAGCCACCACTCAGAAGACGCACTGCAGTGACTGCTTCCGATCATAGCCACAAAGGACTTGGGATTAGAGGTGTCGACCACCATGTGTGCCGCCTGTTGTGGAGCTTCATCCTTCTGCTTCTTCATACCCCTACAGTCAGCAGACCAGTGACCCCACTTACCACAGTTGTGGCATTTACCCTTCTTCCTTTTGAGAGAAGGTTTCTTGACCGCCAACTGGGCAGGGGTGTCACCCTTAGGTGCTGGGGGATTCCGAGGAGGCTTATTAGGTCGAGAAATGAAGTTGACAGACTGTGGGGGCTGAACAACCTGCTCCGCGCTCTTTCCAGCGATGTTCTGGTCCTCTATATGAATGCAACTTTTGAGTTCATCCAGAGTAATCTTCTCCTTCCGCCTGTACATCTCTGTCTTGAAAGTCAGCCACTCCGCAGATAGCTTGCTCAGAATCAAGTACACGAACAGATTATCGTCCATCTTCGATTGATCGTCCTCCAGCTTGTTGCGCAAGTTCTCTAGCTCTATGATTTGGGAGGTGATCGGCAGGTTCGCTTTGAGGCGAAAGTTGAAAAACTTCTCCCCAATGAGTGATTTGGACAACACCTCCTCCTTCTGGAAATGCGCGTTGAGACGATCCCAGATCTCTTTTGCGGTCTTGTAGGCGTGGTAGGTCAGTGCGAGACGAGGATTGAGGGAATTCAACAGGTAGTCCCTGCAGAAATCCTCATCCTTGTTCCACTGATATTCGTCTACGCCCTCGGCAAAAGACGCAAAGTCGCTCTGAACTGTATAGAAGATGTCGCGTTCCTTCATTCCTAGATGGACTTGTATTTTCAACTGAGGAAATCGGATGCGTCGAACGACTGCAGCTTTGTGACGCCGAGCGCGCTCTTTTTCGACATTATAGCAGAATTCTAGTACAGAAAACTGAAATAAAGTCACCTGATTCGCGCGAAGACGATCAGAAAACTTCGGATCCAATACAGTAGATGTTTGCTCCTCCTCTGGCTGGAAAAATTAATCACCAAAGTCTTGAATCGGCCAGCAGCGGAATCAAAGAGCTCTTGATATCTCTTGGATCGGGAATGACTGTTGCAAATTTATCCTAGAGACCAAAACTTCTTCAAGATAAACAGACTAATCCCCAATTCGATCACAAATTTGATCGGCCACCAGGATCAAAGAGTGGAACTTTGTTAGATCCAATCCACTGTGAGATCCAGGAGGTAGATGATTCCCTTCTAAAGATGAGATCCGAACTAGCCAGAAATCTGAACAGATCTAGCAAAGGCGGCGGCAACGGAACAGTGCAACACGGCGATGGATCTGCGCAGTGGCGGCGGCAAATCTGCGCAATAACGGCGATGGAACTACGCACAATTTCAGATCTCAGAAAACTACAGATCTACAAATCTGCGACAGGAAGAACATCAGCCCTCTAGATCTGCGACAAGAAGAACTCCAGATTTACAGATCTGCGATAGGAAGAAAAACCAGGAGCGGCGATCTCAAAACTCGCAGCCGAGATCTTCCTCGCCGAGGAAGAAGCAAGATCGAGCGACGATCTGGGAGGAGTAGCCCTCCTTCCAATCAATCCCAACCTTCACCTTCGACGATCAACCGACGGGATTTGCACCAGTAAAAAGGGCTCCTGGCGGGTCTTCCTTCTGATCGGCAGGCTCACAAAAAGAAACGCGATCGGCGACCGCAGGTTCTTTCCCAGCGACTGGATGATGATCTTCCTCGACGGGAGCGGGAGAATCGCGTGATTTCTGATCGTGAAGAACGAAAACGACTATAGGAATCGGGAGAGCACCGACGGGAACGAGAGAACGAGCGAATGGAAGATCGGAAAACCTAATTTCGTATCTTGAGAATGTTGAGGCTCCGCTCAAGATAGTCCACTAAGGCTCATCAAGTGTGGAATGACCTTATATAGTATCTCCAGCGTAGAGCCTAACCCTAGTGACACGGAACCCGTTGGGTCGTTTCGAGTCGGTCCTGATACGCGCGGACATATAAATAATAATAAACCTAACAAGCGTTTCCTTAGAAATCAAATAAATGTCATCACTGCCGCCTCCTGCATTTCTTCGGTTCAATATTGAAACTTCTAGATCTCTCCTCACACCTGCATAAATAATCATTGCCTTGATGTAAAAGAATCATGAAAAAAGGGTGATAAGATTATCTTGGAGAGAAAGAGCTCCCTGTTTCCTTTTTCTGTTATTTTTCTGTTCTTTTATATGGTATCAGAGCGGAACGATCCTCTTCTCATGTCGCCTTCCACCAACTCCAACAACTCTTCCTCCACCACTCCTGCATCCACGCTTCTACAAGCCGTTGTGACTCCCACCGCTCAACAAATCCACGTTCCCCTGCCAATTTTGAGCATCAGACTCGACGACGGAAATTATCCAATGTGGGCATCCTACATCCATGATGCTCTTGAAGCATTCAACCTTGAAACTTATGTTGATCGTGATGATCTCGAACCACCCAAATACGCGATACCTACACTCGGCACTACTGACGTTGATATGCAACCTAACCCCCAATATCTGCAGTGGAAGAAGCAAGACAAGTTGATCTTGCTTTGGTTACGCAGCACACTCTCCGACACAACCGTCAGCCGCAAACTACATTATCAATATCCCCTCCGCACGTCAAGCCTGGATTAAGCTTGAAAATATCTTCAAGCCTCAATCAGATTCCAAGGTAATATCACTCCGCTATCGGCTCTCGTCACTTAAACAAGGTGCTCTCTCCTGCATGAAATATGTCAACAAAAACAGATGCTTTCAAATCAGCTGGCCTCCACAAACAATCCCATTTCGGAACGAGAACTGATTATGCACATCGTCAACAGACTGGACTCCCGCTATACGTCCATCGGGACCACCATTAAAGTTCAACTCGCAAACGGCGTTATGACAGTCGATGACGTCTTGAGCCTATTCCTTGATGAGGAACTTTATCAACACACCAACCAACAATACACTTCACTCAGCCAATGCTGCACACTTTCAGTCCCGGCGTCAACAACCGGGACAACACCGACACCCCACTCCCTACAACAAGTGGAACGCAGACTCAAATATTCATCATCCCACCAGCCGCCCCAACAACCATGAGGGTCGCCCTCCTGCTAACTCTAAACGGCGGACCAATGAACCTCTCACGTGCCAAATTTGCAACAAGAGAGGCCACTCTGCTAGCAATTGTTGGGAACGTTTTAATCATTCCTTCACATGTGATAAACCGGACAAGACTGCAGGAGGCCCGTTTTAATCATTCCGCTGATGGAGGAGGATTTCTTGGAAGGGATCTTTGATCTCCTTCCACTGTTGCTGTCAGCCCGTTTTGTAGATGACTCCAAATTTGGCATCCCCATTATTCCGGTATTGATGGAGGATTTTTTTTGGAAATGGATTGATTTCCTTCCATTATTGAGCTGACCCATCCTCCTTACCCTCTTAGGGTTTTCTCCTCTTTAAATAGGTGTGGTCGGCCACCCTTAGGAGAATGCAGAGCAACAGATTTTCTTCGGTGGTTCAGCGGATTTCGACCGACATTCGATCATCGCCTAGCCGACTTCCTCTCCGGAGTTCTTCTTCCAGTCGACTTCTTCTCTCTCCGCCGAAATTGTTTTCTCATCGCAACGTGTACGACCGGACCTTGGAGGATTCGAGATTTCCATCATATTCTCGATATATTCTTCTCCTCCATTTTAGTCGTATTGTATGTCTGTGAAATTAATAGTAAATTTATCTCTGCATGCGCAGTGGACGTACCCAATTTCGGAGAACCACTTTACATCTGGTGTTCTTGATTGCAATGCTTACTTTTATTTTTTTCTAATTTTTGTGTTTATCGCTCTTCGCAATTTTGGCCGTTAGAAAAATATTTTGGAACATGATTTTTCATCTGCACTCGGATCCAGTTTTCATAACATATGGGTTGGACAGATAAGCGTCATCACACATGAAAAATGCGAACTTAGAATAAAGTGACATGAACCAAAGAGAGCATAGTATAGAGACATGATTTTTCTTTAAAAAATCTAATTAAAATGAATATTTTGATATATATTAATAAAAAAAGTTGAAGGAAAAATAATATAAAAGAAGGACGGTTGTTAATCACATATCACGTTTATCTATTCGTAGATTTTGTCCATTCGTAGCTCTAAATGAAGGCAAATTTGTTATTCACAGATATTTTGGTTATCCACATATTAGTAAAGAAAATAAAAAATAAAAAAACTCTGATCGTCATCTTCGTCTTCCTCATCATAGGGAGAGAATAATCTTAGCTATCTAAATCTTCTCAAACAAACCTTAGCTATCTTAAATCTTCCCAAACAAACCAAAATCACATGAACATCCAAGAAATCGTCTTTCTTCCTCAACTCAGTCTCTATCCGAACATTCATTTTATGAATCATGATCCGTGCACATATTGAAGTGCTCAGAAAGTCGTCGAAGATGTTCCTTCGTTGTCGGGCTCTGCTGAGGAGAACAAAGACAACGACAACTCTAGTTTAGAATTGGTCTGCAAATAACTTTATGATCTGCGAATAACAATAACCATATTTTTACGGCAAAACTGATGGATATATATACATCTAAATAAATATTTTTCAATAAAAATTGGGGTAGAGTTGGAGAGAGAAGCTACACGTACACTTCCTCTTCTTTTCTCTCTCTTCTCCCCAGTCACCACTTTCCTCTCACTCGCTTCTCCCAGACTCCCACTCTATTATTTTTCTCCGGCAAATCGCGTGGGTGGAAGCGCGTCCGGGTATTAGCTGGGATAAATCAGTCAGGTAATTTGTCGCCGGACCAGCTTCGGCTCATGAGGTCCTTCGATTTGGGGTGATTACTCTGAGGATTGTGCCATTCCGATTCGCGTCATCATCGATGGTGAGATGTTTGCATGAGGCCTCGATTAGTTACTTTTCTTGTTGTTTGGGAATTGTTCTAGCTGAATTAGTTGATGCTCTATGTGGGAATTTCAGTTTTCTGGCACGAGGAAGGCGACGGCAAGTAAGGGGCGGCGTCCGGAGCCCTTGGATTTCTTCATCTGGACTGTTGAGGTATGCATCTTTGTTCACTAGATTGGTACTCTTGATGCCCCATTCTTTCGAAGTATTGTTGGATCTCTATGTGGCCCTGTCGATTTGTGTTGTGTTGGAAAAAATATGAGCTGTGGAATTTTAGCTCGGTAATTGCGAATTTAAGTTGCACATCACCTCTGATTGCTGATTATTTCTGTTGTTAGTGGTAATTTGTAACATAGGCAGGCATTACTGTAGGAGCCAATTTCAATTGTATCTGAACAAGCTTGCTAACGACAAGTTTGTTCCAATTTCAATTGTATCTTCCCCAGAATTTAGTGCAAAGATCTTGGGGTTATTATTGATCATATACTGCGTCTAAGTTTCGTTTTTTAGCATGTTATAGAGATTTTCTTATGGGGAAAAGCAATTGGAATGTTTGTATGAACTTTCAAGTTAATTGGATGAAGAAAGTCCAAAGGATCTCATCTATAAATTGTGAAGATGCCTAGGAAGTTGTAACAGCTACAAACACAAAATAAAGGGAGGAGATTCCGCCAACTCAGCAATCCGGGGCATTTATGATGAAAGCACTAGAAGACAACACGTGTCCAAGCCAGCCAACGGCTATATCGTGGCCGGCGTTACCGCTCCCAGCATTTATCTCTTTTCCTGTTTTTATGCATTCCTAATTAAAGCTATTTCCTTTCCCGTTATAATTTCCATTTCCTGTCAGCCGGACGATTAGTATAAATATAATGTAATGATGTAAGACTGATTATGATTTAATAAAATTACTACTGTTTTCTGTTATTAGTTGTGTTTGTCCGTAAGCCCGCCGGCATCCTCGCCGGAGGGGTTACATTGGTGCTCTCGTTGAACCTCCCACCATGACGGGTACCGAGCCACCGCCAGCCACACGTTTGAAGGACCTCTCCCAAGGCCAACAAGAGATGTGGAAAACAATGGACCAACGACACGCGGAGAAAGCCAAAAACTTCACCAGACTGGAGACGGAAATGCTCAACCTAACAATGGCCATACAACAATCCTCCGAGCAATCCTCTCAAGACTTGCGAGTATTACGACAAGAGATGGGATCGTTGTTGCATGCACCACCACCTCACTCACAAGAGGGAGGACTTGATTCTCTACGGTCTCAGGCCGAAGCGATTCTCGCAATTTCGTCCTCATCATCGACCAGTCACCCCACACAGGTGTTCACGCCATCACAGAGTTCTCCCAACCACGGCATCATGATTCCATCTCAAGGCATCATCGATGGAAACATGTTCGGCCCGAGCACCCCGTTCCCAAATCTCCAAGGAATGGTGCACGGCCCTAACATCGGACCACGGGGACAATTCTTTCCAACCCATCCGGGCTCAGTGCCCATCGGCCACCCACTGTTCCCAGGACGATCCACCAACACTGGCACAATCGGGGTCGCACCCAACCCTCGATTCCCCCAACTGAGTGCAGGAGGGTTCGGGGGACCACCGATCAACCGGTTTCAGACAAGCCAAGGCCTACCACCTCAAGCTTGGAACAACCACAACGCACAATCTTATAGAGACGGGCCCGAGCATTTTACAACAAACTCTCCAGGTGCGACATCGCCAACCACATTCCCCTCTTTCGGGCAGGTAAAATTTCATTTTCCGCGATTTGAAAACGGCGATCCAACTGATTGGGTTACAAAAGCCGAGCATTATTTTCGATTTTATAATATTCCGTTTTCAACATATATGCCCATTGTCGCAATGCATTTAGATCCTCCAGCATCTAGATGGTATGAATCTTTGAATCCCGATGGGGCTTATTTCAATTGGAATGAGTTCAAATTCGCCCTCTTCACGAGGTTTGGCCCATCAGCATTCGAAGATCCCATGATTAAACTCACTCTCTTAAGACAAATAACCACTGTTATGGCTTTCAAAGATAAATTTGAAGAATTAGTCACCAAAATAAATGGAATACCACCGGATTTGTTAAAATCAATCTTTATCGCCGGACTAAAACCAACAATCCAACGAAGCGTGATCACACAACGACCATACACATTAGATGAAGCCTTTAATCTCGCCAAACTTTACGAAGAACAATGGCTGGAAGAGACTAAGACAACACGACACACATTTCACGCCCCACCAAAAACCAACCCCGGAACCCAAGAACCCAGACAACTTACCACTTTTAAACCAGGCTATAAGCGACTGTCCCCAGCCGAACTACAACAAAAACGGGAAAAAGGCCTATGTTATACGTGTGATGAACGCTACTTACCAGGCCACCGTTGTAAAAACAAGGTTTCTTGTCTATTCATGGAGGATGACATCCCGGACAACCTTGATACAATAGACCCAGGCGACACCGGGGACCCCTCGGACCACACACCACCACCACCACCACAAGGATATGAGATCGGGTACCACGCACTAATCGGCACATACTCTAGCCAATCCATTAGATTTGAAGGATCACTACTCACCCACCCAGTACAGATATTAGTTGACTGCGGCAGCTCGACAAATTTTATCTCACAAAGAGTCGCTAACTTCCTCAACGCGCCAATTACCGTGATTAAACCATTCAAAGTTCATGTCGGGAATGGAGAATTTCTAACTTGCACAGGGATATACCTGAACGCCACCCTCACAATTCAAACACACAACTTTTCAACAAATCTCTTCGTCCTCGATTTATATGGCTCCGATATTGTACTAGGAATGGTTTGGTTAGAATCACTCGGCGATGTCACCACCAACTATAGAGACAAACAGATGACATTCAAGCACACCAATCAGACTATTTGCCTTCAGGGGATTCGCCCAATAGGAACGAACCCAATCACCCCAAGCCAAATAACCAAATTGGCCGCCCAGGACTCAATTTCAGCATCAGTGTTATGTTTTCTTTCACTCCAAACAGAAAAACAGGAACCACCCGAAGAAGAGCCAACCCATCCGGCCCTGCATACCTTACTCGATAATTTCAAAGACATTTTTCAAACCCCAACAACCCTTCCTCCACAGCGAGACTGCGACCATAAAATACCTCTACAAAATCCTGAAACAAGCATCAAGGTACGTCCATATCGATACCCACACTACCAGAAAACGGAAATTGACCGCTTAGTGGAAGAAATGCTAGATCAAGGCCTGATCCGACCTAGCTCCTCCCCGTTTTGCTCCCCCGTCCTACTAATTAAGAAGAAGGATGGCACATGGCGCTTTTGTGTCGATTACCGGGCCCTCAACAATGCAACAATACGCGACGCCTTCCCAATGCCGACGACCGATGAATTGTTCGACGAATTACACGGCTCCACATTATTTTCCAAATTAGACTTACGATCCGGGTATCATCAGGTGCGTATGCACCCAGATGACATACACAAGACCGCATTCCGGACCCCTCAAGCATTATATGAATTCCTCGTAATGCCCTTTGGCCTCACTAACGCACCGGCCACCTTCCAATCATTAATGAATACAGTGTTCCAACCCTATCTCCGGAAATTTGCCGTTATTTTCTTTGATGATATCCTCATCTATAGTCGAGACCTACAGAGCCACTTACAGCACCTCCACATCATCATGACTACGATGCGCACGAACTCGCTCTTTGTCAAACTCACCAAATGCCAATTTCTGACCACCACTGTCGATTTTTTGGGACATGTTATTTCCGCGTCAGGGGTAAGCCCACACCCAGAAAAAGTAAACACCATTTTAAAATGGCCACAACCCACAACAGCTAAACATCTAAAGTCTTTTTTGGGATTATCCGAGTATTATAGACGCTTTATTAAGAACTACGCCACAGTGGCAACACCCCTCACGGACCTTTTAACAAAGGAAGGATTCAAGTGGAACGAGCAGGCCACGAAGGCATTCGAAGAACTCAAGACTCAACTGACAACAGCCCCCGTCCTGGCCCTACCGGACTTCACAAAACCCTTCACACTCGAAACAGACGCATCCGGATGCGGCATCAGGGCAGTCTTATCCCAGGATAAACACCCCTTAGCATATTTCAGTAAGAAACTCACGGCAAGGGAACACAATAAATCCACGTATGAGAGGGAATTACTAGCCATTTCAACAGCCCTAGACAAGTGGCGACAGTACCTTTTGGGGGCCCCCTTTATAATACGCACAGATCATCAGACCCTTCATCATTTGACCACCCAAATCCTAAACAGCCCTTCTCAACAACGTTTTCTCTCCAAATTTTTAGGCTTTGATTTTAAAATAGAATATAAACCGGGGCGATTAAATTCAGCGGCAGACGCCCTATCGCGACTGCCAGACCAAACATTAAATAACTTCACTTGTTTTTATAATATATGCACTAATTTTACAAAATTGTCCGACTGGTACCGCTCCGATCGTCTTGCAAGAAAGATTACTCATAGCCTGCAACAAGATTCGACCACACAACCAAACTGGACGCTCTCCGACAACAAATTATTTTTTTAAAATGTATTGTACATCCCAACCTGCCCACTAAGGCACCAACTCCTCCAGAATGCTCACGCTTCCCGCTCCAGTGGGCACGCCGGAATTAAACCCACATATTACCGACTGAGATCCAATTATTACTGGCCTAAGATGAGTTCGGACATTCGAAAATATATAAAAACCTGTGACCTATGTCAAAAGGGAAAAGGACTCAACCACAGCCCATTCGGACTACTCCAAACCCTACCAATACCCACACAAATCTGGACAGACTTGAGCATGGATTTTATAACACATCTACCACAATCTGAGGGGTATACGAACATCTTGGTCGTCGTGGACCGCCTCACAAAAGGAGCACACTTCGCACCCCTCACCGCTTTAACCGGACCAATCGTCTCTCGCGTTTTCTGGGATAACATCGGGAAGTTACATGGTATCCCTAACACAATCATCACAGATAAAGGTCCCGTTTTCTTGAGCAAGTTTTGGAAGGCATTGTTCACACAGCAAGGAACCAGACTAAATTACAGCTCTGCCTATCATCCAGAGACGGACAGACAGACAGAGAGGGTGAACAGATGCCTGAACCAGTACCTCAGGATATTCGCCCACCAAAATCCGAAGCACTGGTCCAAATTATTGAGCTGGGCAGAGTTCTATTATAACACTACGTACCACTCATCGGCCGATATGACCCCTTTCGAAGCCACGTTCGGCCGACGACCACCTGCAATCGTTCATCACTATAATCATAATAATACATTACAAGCAGTACAATATGAACTCAATAACAGAGATAAACTACTGCAGCAACTCCGCACAAATCTGCAGCGAGCTCAGCAGCGGATCCAAACAGCAGCAAACAAAAAACGAACACAGATTCAGCTTCAGGAAGGAGATCTAGTACTTTTAAAACTCCACCCTTACAAACAACTGTCATTAAAAAACCAGAAAGCCGCACAATTCAATCTAAAATATTACGGGCCATTCAGAATCATTCAGAAAATTAACCCGTTGCTTTCAAACTAGAACTACCTGCGCACTCTCGGATTCACCCTGTTTTTCATACATCTTTATTAAAACCCTATTATAAATCCGACGAACATGTTATCCATCATTTACCCCCGCTGGAGGCTAATAACACCCCAATACATGGAGTATTAGCAGTTCTGGACGAACGCACAATCTGGTGGCAGGGCAAACAGATTCATCAAGCACTAATCCAGTGGGACGGACTGGCGCCAGAAGACAGCTCATGGGAAGACGTGGACTCCCTTCCCACCCAGGTACGCTCATCCTTAAGCTTACCACAGCATACTCACACTCAACCGTTTGATGCAGGCAACATTCCAAACGAAGAACAAGGAAACCAGAACAAAGAAAGCCTAACACAGGACGAAAGCAAGACACAGAGGACTTATCTGCGACAACACCAGTGATCGACATGACGGCGGCACCTCCAGCGATCTGGCCCAACATCCGAGCCCCAGGGCCACCTGCACAACGCCGATCCCGGCGTCTCCATCTACGGAAAGCCCTCCAGCTTCCACAGCTGCCGTCCATCTCGCGCCGCACACGTTCTCTCCGCCGGCGACCTCCAGCGCTTCAGCTCCAAACTCGCGGAAAAGGAAAAATGGAGGAACCTAAAGCTCTAAGCGACGTGGACGTCGCTTTCGGGGCCCCGAAGTGATGTAACAGCTACAAACACAAAATAAAGGGAAGAGATTCCGCCAACTCAGCAATCCGGGGCATTTATGATGAAAGCACTAGAAGACAACACGTGTCCAAGCCAGCCAACGGCTATATCGTGGCCGGCGTTACCGCTCCCAGCATTTATCTCTTTTCCTGTTTTTATGCATTCCTAATTAAAGCTATTTCCTTTCCCGTTATTATTTTCCATTTCCTGTCAGCCGGACGATTAGTATAAATATAATGTAATGATGTAAGACTGATTATGATTTAATAAAATTACTACTGTTTTCTGTTATTAGTTGTGTTAGTCCGTAAGCCCGCCGGCATCCTCGCCGGAGGGGTTACAGAAGTTCTGTGTGATGAGAGGAAATCTTGGGAACTTAATGCCAATTTTATAAAATTGTTATGCTGAAGATGTTTTGTGTGTGTGTCAGTGTGTGTGTGACTATTGGGCATTGAGAAGGCCAATGATATCTAAGTTGATTGTAGTAGTTATGAGAATGCTAAGATGGATGAGTGACAAAACTAAAAAAGATAAATCAATGGATTATTATATTAGAGAAACATTAAGAGTGTCATTTATTTAAGACGAGGTAAAAAGACTTAAATTGTTTTGGGCATGTACAATGGAAGTTGAAAATGCACCACTTGGATGAGTTACTAGAGTTAGCATCGAGATTATTTTAAGGAGTGTTTATAGTACAATGGGTGTGCCATAGTAGATGTATAGTGAATTACAAAATAAACACTTTACATATGTGTTGTTCAACAAGGACCATGACTAGTGTATGGTTTGGAAAAAAATGATTCATGTTATCATAGAGACCACGATCGGAATACTCGACCCAACATCTCAACAAAGGTATTTGCTATTAAAGGCTCAACAAGTTGTCTCGGCGGAGTTATTTGTCAATGGATCTTTTTGATAGTACCAAGGAACCTTTTCGAGATCTAAAATCTAATTGTGTGCTTATCTGCTCCTTGTAAGTGGAGACTATACCATCCTGCCTAGTTTCATGCATGTTTAGGTTGTTAGTTCTTGATGGTTGACATTTTATGTAACTGTGTCTGGTTGCACATAGTTTTTACCTGCTTGAAGCATGATGGGAATCAATGATAGTGAATGCAACCAACAACACCGGGACATAGATCAAGGTGATGATGGACTCCTTGCGACTAATCACCATAACGAGGATCTTCTGAGAAAACTTATATGATACTCAGGGACCAAGGGAATTTTTTTTTCTAACATACTAAAATGACGTCATGGGAAAACCTAGCTCACGTCCTCCTGTGAGAGATTAGAATTAGCTCGGGAACATCAATCTCTAGAAACTCGACTGGAGTCATCTAGCTTGACTTAGGAGGAGGTGGATGGTCTCATTCAATGGAACCAGAGTGGTAGACATACTAGTGGCATACTCCTTGAAGAAGGCTGTGGGTCTTTCATTGTGGCATTACTTAGTGGGTGTGGTCAGCATGAAGGTTAAGGAAGAATTAGTCTCGCCATCTGAGAAATTCGTTCATTAGCTTTGGAAATCAATGTGACCCTTATAGGATAGCCAAGTAAATAAGCGACCTTAATACATTAACGGGTAAGCGACTCAATCTTCATAGAGCTATAACTTTACCGCCAAACCTGGTAGATTTGCGGCCCCACTCGAAGCTATCCACCAGCTTCTATGTGTCCTTCGTAATCGAGGCACATATTTGAAAGGTGACATTCCACATGCATCTTCCGTATCAAAGTCGGATCCATCCGTTTTTTCCACGTTTCACAGATAAAGCGTGTGGCGGGGGATCACCCTTCCGAGGAAACCCTTCTAGTGAACATGGCTATCGATACCTTGCTAGTCCATAACTCAAGCTCCATCCTCGACTGCCAAATTGAGATACGCACAACATTTGATGAAGTACTTTTGCGTGAAATGCCAGCCACCATCTGATGCCACTTTTCTAGATCAGTTCACCATCAATTTTTGGAGTTTTGTCTTGAGGATAAGACATTTTTCTTGCAAAAATTCTGCGATTGTGAGAACACTCAAGGTGAAATTGCAGTAAGACTTAAAATGAACGGGATACAATTTCGAGAGACAAGCTCCCCCATATTCTTGAGCGTTGGTTTCCCCAAAGAGTCTCTCTCCAAAATGATTGAATACTCAAGACTTCCAAAAGGATCCCTAACATACTCTTAAGCCTCCCTTTATATAGGAGGTGATAACACATCTAATGAGGTATTTTTTTAATATTTAATTAATCTAATTAATGCAATTAGTTAATATCACTTTAAATACAAAATACATATAATAACCCTAAATATTATGATGGGCACCCTTGTGCTGAGATGGCAAATCCATGTACCTCTCTCGTCGCTATGGGAAATTCCGCTCCAGGACTATGTATCAATATCGTGCCCTTGAAAATTGACCTTGTCCCTAAGGTCGAGCCTAAAAAATTCCCTGGTATTTAAGATTTTTGCGGTACAATTAATCTGGATGAAGGACAATGTTTTTTTTCGGGCCATAATACCAATGGCCGGAGCGGAGTGGGTGTTAAAAGAACAACTAATAGAAGTGGAGGGGTGGGGTTATGTGAACTGGGTGGGTGTGGGTATAAAGCTAAAGTTTGTTGAGTAAATGAGTTTTGATGTGGGAAAATGTGAGAGAGAGCGGGCATGGGGGAGAAAGTGGGGGAAGGTGCATGGGGTTGTTGAGTGCGTCGAAAAGCGGGGGAGGAATGTATGTGATGGGTAAAAGTAGATGTGAGAGGGGGGATTGTGGTTGACGCTGGCTGTTGGATTGTAGGGAAATGGAGGAAGAATGATGTCAGTCTAGGATTGGCGTGAGTGTCGGTTCAAGGTACACTCAAGAAGACTATGGCGTGCGTCGGCGTGGACGAAGAAGTAGTGGCACCCGAAGCAAAGGGATGGAGCGTGAGACGGTCGATTAGCTTGCCGGGCCAGACTGAGGTTCACTATCATATATGAGATTTCCTCCGGGTAGTCCCCCCGAGTTAGAAGAGTTACTCCGGCCGGATCCAGGATATTTTAGTGCTCCGTGATGGTCCCCACCTAGAAGTTGAGAAAGTCTCCATGAGTTTACTACCCCTCTCCTGGTGGGGTATCACCTGAGCTGCGTAAGCTCCGAGCTGAGCAATGTAACAATACGGTAGAGCATCGAAAGTAGCTGTTGAGGTAATGAACTCAAACAACCCACAAAGAGTATGACCCGAGCAGCGGAGAGAACTGTGGAGCAGCGACTCTACACAACCCACGAAGAGCATGGATTAGTATTAGATTGCGAAAAACCAAACTCCGGATGCTCTTCTCGAAAGAGAGGGATGCTCGGGTGAGCAACTCGAACGCTAGGAATAGGGAGCTAGAGGAAAAGAGTTATCGGGAGAGTCCCTATGAGTATCGAAGAGAGCGATATAGGTCCCGAGGAGCTATCAAAGATAGCGAGGTAGGTTTCTAACAAGAAGACTCTCTTTTTCATACTCATAGAAGTTCCATTCCGAAGATGGAGTACGACGCCTAAGAGGATAAAGCAATTCAGAGAATAGCCCATGGAGTAAGGCTAGAAGGAGCTACGTCGATTGTGCTGCCAGAGCTGGGGAATATGGCGGGGGGGGGGGGGGGGGGGGGGGGCTATGAGGAAGGAGGGCATTAGTGATGCGGTGGTGGTTTTGACGCATGCGGATGAAGGGTTGTCGACAAGGGAGATGTAGTTGACGATGACTGGGATGAGGAGTAAGGGAAGCTTGAGCAACTCTGAGCCGACGATATTTGCGGCAAAGGGCAGTGAGGAAGGGAAAGGAGTAGGAGCAAGAGCGAAGTCCATTGTGGAGGAAGGGAGAGGAGTCGGCGGCGAAGCTCGTGCACCCTCACGATGATTTCAGCGAGGTTAATGTCTCTCTAATTGAAGCAGTCGTGCACCGATGTTGTGGTTATTGTCATATTGAGGGAGGACTGCAGTGGAATGGCCGATTCCCCTCCGTCGGCTGAAGTAGTGGCGGGTGAAGAGTGACATGTCGTATAGGTTGTTACAGTCAAGAAACTTATATGATTGCTAGATGAGAGAGTGATGGACACTCAAAGAAAAATGACACCGACAATTAAAATGAACGGGATACTATATCGAGTGACAAGCTCCCGCGAAACTTGACAATTAAAATGAACGGGATACTATTTCGAGAGAAGCTCCCGCGAAACTCTTAAGAGTTGGTTCCCCCAAACACTCAAGACTCTCAAGAGAATTCCTAACATACTCCTATGCCTCCCCTTAGATATGAGGATATGACAGACCTAATGTGATAACTTTTTAATATATAATTAATTTGATTATTATTAATTAATATCACTTTAAAAGTTTAAATACAAAATACATATAACCCTAAATATTGTTGTGGGCTCCCTTGTGCCAAGATAGCAGCTCCATGTTCTTCTCTCGTCGCAACGGGGAATTCCGCCGGGGACTATGTATTAGAGGCATTGTTATGGAGAAGGAGAACGACTGCCGCATGCGTGAGACAGATTTGGGCACGTGGGAGGTGTTCTCAAGATGTGTGACCACGTCGAACAACAATAACTAGCACAGAATTGTCATCTATTTTATTTTGGCACCTATATTTTTCTCATTTTATTGTTTCTGGTATGTATGACTTAGTCCCTGGCGCTAGGGCTTAAATAAAACATTGTTGCAAAAACTTGATTATGTTTTGGAGTAAAACTTGGAGCCTAGGCTTGGCCAAGAAACTTCCCTTGGAGGTTTTCCTTCCATCTTTTTTCCCTTTTCCCTCTTTATCACCACCACTAACTAGCACATACATCAAGGAGTGTCATCCTCTTTTGGGGGGTTTATAGTGTTGAACGCCTATTTGGCCGGCCTAGACCAGAAAGTTAGGTTGTCTTTGATTTCAATTTATAGTGTTGTAGCCCTTGGATTTCTTCATCTGGATTATTCAGATATGCTTCTTCCTTCGTTTGATCAGTCTGCTCCCTCTTTGTTTGATATTGCTGGTTCTTTATTTGCTTCCGTTAATTTGTGTTGGGTTGAGTTGGAAAAGAGATGGTTTAGGAATTTGACCTTGGTAATTAAGAATTTTATGTTGTTCACCTCTGTTGTATGCTGTTGTTTGTACTTATAACGTAGGCGGGCGTTAGTGGATGCCTTGATTTTTTTACATCAGGGCTTGTGTTTGGTAACAAGAAATTTGTTACCAAGATAGGAAAAATAAAAAAGGTTGGCTAGGAAGGCTTAAGGGATTATGGGGGAGGTGTGTGTATGGGAAATGGCAAGGTTAGGGATGGTGGAGGAGGGCAACCAGCTGCAGGGAAGACGTTCCGGCGGCTGGACAGCGGTCAATGAATTGCCGCACAACCTATGGTGAACTAGGGATTGGAGCCTTGCCGCAATTTCCTACGTGTGGGCATCGTTGGAGTGCGGGGTGGTGGACAACAAAGGAGCGGTGAACATGTTGGGTGCGTGGTTGGTCTGGGTAGAGGAAACCGTGCTGAAGCGCTGCTGCGTGCAGCCTGGACGTTGGATGCGCGCTTGCCTGCAATTGCTTAGAGCAGCGTGTGGCTCGGGTTGGGTTGTCAGCCGCTAGATGCATGGAGGAAGGGTGGGTGCGCCAATTTGTAGTCGCACAGAGCAATGCACACCTCGTGTTGGGTTGCCAGCTGATGGACGCACGAAGGAGGGAGGGGTATGCTGTTACGCGTGCGCGCGTATCATTGTTGTATTTTCTATTTGTTAAATTGTATGGTTTTAGGTTAGTGTTATGTGAGCCCCCCTACCTATATAAGGATGTGGCTTGGGAGTTAGGTTTTATCTTTCATGCTTTAGGTTTGTGATCTTCCATTTGGAGAGGGGCTTCTAGGAGGAACCAGCCTCCTGAAGTTTGGCACAAGTATACCTCGTGATTGTATCCCAGTTTATTTCGTATTGCAAGTGTTTTCTACCTTGGGTAACATTGGTCCGACCTGCCGCCCCGCCTGCATCGCGTGCCGCCGGGTTCATTCCGTTCAAATCTCTCTGTCGCTCTCTACGCGGGATCGCCTTTCCGCTCGGGTTCCGTCTGGTGCAGAAAAGGGTCGCCCGCCTCCAGCGCCTGACCTCCAACCCTAGCCGACGTCTGCATCGACCACGTCGATCGTTGCCTCTGACGCCTGCAACGTGCGTGTTTTCGCAAGACCTAGCCCGCCAGTTTCTGTCCTCCAGGTCTCGTCGACCAGCTCCTTCGACTGTAGCGCCGACCCGATCCCGTCCTTCCTCCTCTCCTCTCCGCCAGCTAGCGTGCCTCCGCCGGCTCCGGCGCCCTATCTCGAACCTCCTGCTCTTGGGCCCTCTTCTTCATATGCCAAAGGGTCGTCGACCGATGGAATTTCGCGTGGAAGCCCTCAAACACGCCCTCACCACCATCAACATTCGTCTCGAAACCCAAGCCGAGCAGTTCACTTCGATTATGGCCATGCTCCATAAGTTGCAACCCGGCCAAAACTCCGGGCCTACTGTCGCCTCTGCTTTGGGATCCCCCAACACATTGTCTCCCGAAGAACCTGCATTGGCGGGATCACTTCCTCAGACGCAGCAGGTCTCCACAGCAATTATCGGAATGGAAGGGTCCGCCCTCCATTGGGTCCGCTGGCTCCGCCCGTCCTCTCCCGGCCTCACCTGGACAACTCTCACCGAGACCCTCATTCAGCGGTATGATCACCGCTAGTCCGACTTCATGATCGAGCGCCTTTGCGGGGTCAGCCAGACCGGCTCCATTGGCTCGTATGTTGATGCATTCATCGAATTGGTCACCAATGTTCTAGGTCTTCCACCCGACCATTACTTGGGCTACTTCATGCATGGCTTACAACCTCATATCCGAGCCCACCTCCGCACCCTCCAACCGTTAACTGCCAACCAAGCCATTGACCTCTCCCCACTAGTGGAGGCCGAATTCCTAGCGACTTCTGGGGACCTTCCTTCCCCATCGCATCCCTCCAAACCTCCCTACCAACTATATTTTCCTCCGCTGTCTAAACATCCACCACCGTCACCTCCTCTACCTCGCCCAACCATTATGGGCTCACGCAACAACCGCCATACCCCTACTCACCTCCTTTCCAACCATGAGTACAATGACTTACTGAGCAAGGGTCTGTGCTACCGTTGCAAACAACCCTGTTGGGTATTGTAGCCACAATTTCTTTGATTTGAAGAAGTGTCCCTTTGAACTAAGTTGAATTGAGATTGTATTTGATGTTGTTTTCTAGTTGTGTGTTTGCAGATTATAAATGACTAAGTACAAACCAATGTCAGGTTTCAATGAATCATAAAACACAGGTATATGCAATGTAATTCTTCATTGTGTAAACCAAGGTGTTGATTCATGTGGAATCTCTCTATTGGGATGTACTTCATATTCAAACACAAAGGAAGTCTAAGATAAAGTTGTTGTAGAAAGAGAAAAGTTCTGTCAGAATTTTTTGTTCGACAAAATGTGGTGATTTCGTCGAACGCAAGATTTCGTCGAACGCTAGAATTCGTCGATCGCAAGAATTCGTCGAACGCTAGAATTCGTCGATCACCGTTCGACATTTCTTAATTCTCTGGTTTTATGTTAGCTGAAGATTTCGTCGAGCGCTGTTAGCTGAAGATTTTGTCGAGTGTTGCTTATTTAGATTTCGTCGATCTCTTTTGCTGAAGTTATTTGTTGCTGAAGGAAAATAGTATTAGACGAGTTCGACTAATGGTATTAGACGAATTCGTGTATTAGTTTTCGGCTAATTCATTTAGTTGAATCCTAAGTGAGTTCGACTAATGACATTAACCGAATTCGGCTGTTGATCTTCGACTATTCTATTTAGTCGAATCGGTGTTCGCTGCTCTCCGGTTCAGTTCGTTCCGGCTCGTTCTTTTAGGGCTTCCTCCATGTCGATACGCGTGACGTCCATCCCGCAGGTCTCGTTTATAGCCGTTAGAGATGGATTGCTATAAATAGCGAAGGGTTATTATCCTAAAACCCTAATCGTGAATCCAAGAAGAAAGTCATTGTTCTCTCCGTCCGTCGGCCGACCATTATCGCAAATCATCTGCTATTTGCCGACAAAGTTTTTCACTATTCTTCTTGAAGAAAAGATTCAACTGGATCTCTGTTCTAAGATTTCTTCAAGGTTATTTCAGATCCAGTCGTTTCCTAAGTGTTCAGATCAAGCCTTCAAAGCTAGATTTCTTCTTCCTCTTTTAGATCCAGATTTCTATTTTCAAGGAAGAAGATCTATTTGTTCCAGATCTGATAAAGTTAAATCTCAAGGAGATTTGAAGTAGATTGTTTCTCAATCTAAAGTTTTGTAAGATTTCATTACAATATTCTTGTAGGAATCTTGCTTCCGAGTTGTAGGAGTTTTACTCCGAGTTGTAGAAGCGTTGTCTCCGAGATTGTAGGAAGTTCACCTTCCGAGTTTGTAGGAGCTTTGTCTCTGAGTTGTAGGAGAGTTTGTTCTCTGAGCTTGTAGGAGTTTGACTCCGAGTTGTAGGATTATTCTTAATCCGAGATCAGTGAAGTAGCCTAGTCTAGCCGGTCGTGCTAGATAGGTGAGGTGGAAAGTGGACTACCCAAGATCGGGGAACCACTATAAATCTCTGTGTTGTGATGTGCTCTTTTGGTTTCTGTGTGCTTTTATCTTTAAGTTTTTAATTCCGCAAAAAGCCGCAGAATCCACCTATTCACCCTCATCTAGGTGATTTAGGCCGCAACTAGATACTTTCAATTGGTATCAAAGCGAGGTTGTTCGTTAAAAGGTTAACACCTTGAACAAGATCTTTAAATCTAGTTGCAAGAGCAAGTTTGTCTGAAATGGAAAAATTCAAGGATTCTATCAAGATGCTCGTCTGTTCTAAGGAGAACTTCCCTATGTGGAAGGAAAGAATGGAGTTCTACATGGAAGCCACCGACCCGAGAATTTTTCAGATAGTTGAGGAAGGTCCCCATGTTCCTATGAAGTCATCTTCAATAAATTCAGCTATTATGATTCCCAAGAAGATGTTGGAGCTAGACAAAGATGAGATTGCTCTTGTCATCTTGGACAAGAAGGCAAAGAACATCATTGCCGGTGCAGTGGACGATTCTATGCTACAAAATCTTATACACTGCAAGTCTGCCAAGGAGATGTGAGATTCCATAGTTGTTCTTATGGAAGGTACAGAAGAAGTGAGGGATGATCGAAGATCGTTGCTAAATCACGAATATGAAGCCTTCAAGCAAGATCCAAGAGACTCCATTTCTGAAAATTATGAGAAGTTCTTTAAGATCGTCAACGGTCTTAAGAACTATGATCGGGAATTCACGGTCGGAGAATTGAATGACAAGTTCTTGAGATCTCTAACGAAAGAATGGGATACCAAGGCAATTGCTATCCGGGAATTTGGAAAGTTTGCTACGATGGAGCCACAAATATTGTTTGGCAAGCTCTTATCACATGAGCTCAAGCTGAGTATCAGAAAAGCTGAAGAAGAGGGGTGCTTCACCTCTGGAAGAGAGAAGTCTGTGGCACTGAAGGCCAAAGAATCAAGAAGACATAAAGCTACATCATCTGTTAGAAGAAAATCCTCAGATGAAGATGATGAATCAGATGCTTGCCCCTCAAGCTCTGATATGTCTGATGGAGAGTTCTCATCTCTCTCCAAGCAATTCAAGAGATTGCTCAGAAAAAGAAGCCAGAGGAAAAGTCAGTCCTCATCAGATCATAGAAGATCAAGGGGTGATGATGAACATCACAAGAAGGAACACAGCAACGACAGGTATAAATCTAAACCAAATAAACATATTTCGACTGATATTATCTGTTATTGTTGTAATAAGTCAGGACATTTAAGCACGGAATGTCCATACAAGAAGAAAGAAGGATCGAGGAAGGAAAAGAAGAAATCCTTCAAGAATAAAAGGAAAGAGGAAAAGAGCTTCTTGGCTAAGAAGACCAAGACTCTTAGCGACAGCGATTCAGGGGAGTCAAGCTCGAATGAAGAAGCCTATTTTGGGCTAATGACACACTTAGATGTGGAAGTAAGCGACTCCTCATACAAAGGGAAGGTAAACTCTCACACTCCTCTTTCCGCTTCTGAAGATGAGACTGCATCCATAGCAAATGAAGGTTATTCTTCAGAGGAAGACTTAGATCTAATGGTTCAGTATAAAGCTATGTTGGAAGGATTTGACAAATGCCGCAAGGTAGTCAAATCTCAAGCAAAAGAGATTGAATCTCTCAAGATGGTGGAATCAGATTTGAGGGAGAAAATTGAAAAATTAACTCCTCTCAAAGATGAAATCCAAACCTTGAAAGATGAACTTAACAGCTCCACTGAATTATTAAATCTAAAAGAGAAATTCATAAATGAATTAGAAGAAAAGTTAGTGGTGGAAAGGAAGATTGTTGAAAGTTTCTCTAAACCAAAAACTATTCTTCCAATCATTGATAAATTTTCTGCTCCTGCGAAGGGTAGTGGTCTTGGTCATGAGGCTGAAAGTAGTAAGGCCGCCAAGAAAAGAGTTGTTAAAGGTAAGGGCAAGGTTGACCAAAATCAAACCCTATTCAAGAAGGTAGTGTTCCCTACCAACACTTATGATTTTGTGTCCATGTATGGTCACTTTACAAGACCAACTCATGTTGAGTCAAGTAAGGGGAACCAAGGATGGAGCCGTCCCCGATGCCTCGAAACAACTGCTTTCAAGGCACCTTATAAAAAGTAATCCTCAAGGATCATGGTTCATTTGTACATGGATCAGTTGTCAAGAAAGCACCAAAGATTAAATCTATTGTTGCTAAATCTCTTGAAGAGAAGGAGCCGTGTGTATGTTGCGACCACGAAGCTTCTACTTCTAAGAATGTTGCTCCTGCTAAACTCCCCGTTCAAAAGTTAAAACAGGAGAACAAGAGAAGATACAATCGATTTGATTGTTGATGTTGTGGCAAAGTTGGTCACTTCGCCATAGATTGTTGGTTTAACCCCATATATCATAATACTCCACGGGTTAACAATGTAAGAATGACCCCTTGCAATGTTAACACTCCGAGTGGTGTTAATCTAACCAGGAACCTAGGACCCAAATCCTTTTGGGTTCCTAAGGGTAATTAATCTGTGATTGCAGGTATGTCCAAAGGCCAACCAAAACTCTAATCAGGCATTTGGACAGTGGATGTTCGTGGTACATGACCAGAACAAGAAGTACATAGTAAGGTTGCTGAAAAACTTAGGAAATCAGTTCAGGCACTGAAATTCTAAGGGGGAGATAAGACTAAAGGAGATAAAAGATTGGGGGGGAGCTGATACTTTTTCAAAGTTGAGTCCCAAATAAAGTCTCTTATGCAGTTGCTGAGGGGGAGCTTTGATCTCTCATGTTTTTCCTTCCCTATCTGAAGTAGTCAGAAAGGGGGGGAGAAATTGTAGGGAGGAGAGAAGTTGTAGTTGGGAAAGAAGAGGAAAGTTGAAAGGGAGAGAAAGTTGAAAAAGCTAAGTTTTTAACTCTCCTTATCTATTTGATATATATTTATCTAAGTGCAATTCAACTCAGTACATAGGTTCTGACTTCTTCAAATAGGGGGAGATTGTTGGGTATTGTAGCCACAATTACCTTGATTTGAAGAAGTGTCCCTTTGAACTAAGTTGAATTGAGATTGTATTTGATGTTGTTTTCTAGTTGTGTGTTTGCAGATTATAAATGACTAAGTACAAACCAATGTCAGTTTTCAATGAATCATAAAACACAGGTATATGCAATGTAATTCTTCATTGTGTAAACCAAGGTGTTAATTCATGTGGAATCTCTCTATTGGGATGTACTTCATATTCAAACACAAAGGAAGGCTAAGAGAAAGTTGCTGTATAAAGAGAAAAGTTCTGTCCGAATTTTCTGTTCGACGAAATGTGGTGATTTCGTCGAACGCAAGATTTCGTCGAACGCTAGAATTCGTCGATCGCAAGAATTCGTCTAACGCTAGAATTCGTCGATCACCGTTCGACATTTCTTAATTCTCTGGTTTGATGTTAGCTGAAGATTTCGTCGAGCGTTGTTAGCTGAAGATTTCGTCGAGCGCTGTTAGCTGAAGATTTCGTCGAGCGCTGCTTATTTAGTTTTCGTCGAGCGCTGCTTATTTAGTTTTCATCGATCTCTTTTGCTGAAGTTATTTGTTGTTGAAGGAAAATAGTATTAGACGAGTTCGGCTAATGGTATTAGACGAATTCGTCTATTAGTTTTCGGCTAATTCATTTAGTCGAATCCTAAGTGAGTTCGACTAATGGTATTAACCGAATTCGGCTGTTGATCTTCGACTATTCTATTTAGTCGAATCGGTGTTCGCTGCTCTCCGGTTCAGTTCGTTCCGGCTCGTTCTTTTAGGGCTTCCTCCATGTCGATACGCGTGGCGTCCATCCCGCAGGTCTCGTTTATAGCCGTTAGAGATGGATTGCTATAAATAGCGAAGAGTTAATATCCTAAAACCCTAATCGTGAATCCAAGAAGAAAGTCATCGTTCTCTCCGTCCGTCGGCCGACCATTATCGCAAATCATCTGCTATTTGCCGACAAAGTTTTTCACGATTCTTCTTGAAGAAAAGATTCAACTGGATCTCTGTTCTAAGATTTCTTCAAGGTTATTTCAGATTCAGTCGTTTCCTAAGTGTTCAGATCAAGCCTTCAAAGCTAGATTTCTTCTTCCTCTTTTAGATCCAGATTTCTATTTTCAAGGAAGAAGAAGATCTATTTGTTCCAGATCTGATAATGTTAAATCTCAAGGAGATTTGAAGTAGATTGTTTCTCAATCTAAAGTTTTGTAAGATTTCATTACAATATTCTTGTAGGAAGCTTGCTTCCGAGTTGTAGGAGTTTTACTCCGAGTTGTAGGAGCGTTGTCTCCGAGATTGTAGGAAGTTCACCTTCCGACTTTGTAGGAGCTTTGCCTCCGAGTTGTAGGAGAGTTTGTTCTCCGAGCTTGTAGGAGTTTGACTCTGAGTTGTAGGATTATTCTTAATCCGAGATCAGTGAAGTAACCTAGTCTAGCCGGTCGTGCTAGATAGGTGAGGTGGAAAGTGGAATACCCAAGATCGGGGAACCACTATAAATCTCTGTGTTGTGCTGTGCTCTTTTGGTTTCTCTGTGCTTTTATCTTTAAGTTTTTAATTCCGCAAAAAGCCGCAGAATCCACCTATTCACCCCCCTCTAGGTGATTTAGGCCGCAACTAGATACTTTCAAACCCTACTCGCCTACTCATGATTGTCCTGTGAAGGAGTTCCGGTTCCTCATCGGGGATGACATGGACGAGATCAGCACGGCTGACTTTGACGCCCTTATGATCACGGACGTACCACCGAACCGAGCTCCGGGCACCTTTGCGGCAGCCCACCCGCGGGCATATCACTACTAGATGGCGGGCGGCACTTCGACCTTTGGGTCAAGATCAATTTTCTAACGGATGTATTGTTATGCGCGCGCGTATCATTATTGTATTAGCTTCTGACTTCAGTACATAGGTTCTGACTTCTTCAAATAGGGGGAGATTGTTGGGTATTGTAGCCACAATTACCTTGATTTGAAGAAGTGTCCCTTTGAACTAGGTTGAATTGAGATTGTATTTGATGTTGTTTTCTAGTTGTGTGTTTGCAGATTATAAATGACTAAGTACAAACCAATGTCAGGTTTCAATGAATCATAAAGCACAGGTATATACAATGTAATTCTTCATTGTGTAAACCAAGGTGTTGATTCATGTGGAATCTTTCTATTGGGATGTACTTCATATTCAAACACAAAGGAAGGCTAAGAGAAAGTTGTTGTAGAAAGAGAAAAGTTTTGTCAGAATTTTCTGTTCGACGAAATGTGGTGATTTCGTCGAACGCAAGATTTCGTCGAACGCTAGAATTCGTCGATCGCAAGAATTCGTCGAACGCTAGAATTCGTCGATCACCGTTCGACATTTCTTAATTCTCTGGTTTGATGTTAGCTGAAGATTTCGTCGAGCGCTGTTAGCTGAAGATTTCGTCGAGCGCTGCTTATTTAGTTTTCGTCGAGCGCTGCTTATTTAGTTTTCGTCGATCTCTTTTGCTGAAGTTATTTGTTGCTGAAGGAAAATAGTATTAGACGAGTTCAGCTAATGGTATTAGACGAATTCGTCTATTAGTTTTCGGCTAATTCATTTAGTCGAATCATAAGTGAGTTCGACTAATGGTATTAACCGAATTCGGCTGTTGATCTTCGACTATTCTATTTAGTCGAATCGGTGTTCGCTGCTCTCCGGTTCAGTTCGTTCCGGCTCGTTCTTTTAGGGCTTCCTCCATGTCGATACACGTGGCATCCATCCCGCAGGTCTCGTTTATAGCCGTTAGAGATGGATTGCTATAAATAGCGAAGAGTTATTATCCTAAAACCCTAATCGTGAATCCAAGAAGAAAGTCATCGTTCTCTCCGTCCGTCGGCCGACCATTATCGCAAATCATCTGCTATTTGCCGACAAAGTTTTTCACGATTCTTCTTGAAGAAAAGATTCAACTGGATCTCTGTTCTAAGATTTCTTCAAGGTTATTTCAGATCCAGTCGTTTCCTAAGTGTTTAGATCAAGCCTTCAAAGCTAGATTTCTTCTTCCTCTTTTAGATCCAGATTTCTATTTTCAAGGAAGAAGAAGATTTATTTGTTCCAGATATGATAAAGTTAAATCTCAAGGAGATTTGAAGTAGATTGTTTCTCAATCTAAAGTTTTGTAAGATTTCATTACAATATTCTTGTAGGAAGCTTGCTTCCGAGTTGTAGGAGTTTTACTCCGAGTTGTAGGAGCGTTGTCTCCGAGATTGTAGGAAGTTCACATTCCGAGTTTGTATGAGCTTTGTCTCCGAGTTGTAGGAGAGTTTGTTCTCCGAGCTTGTAGGAGTTTGACTCCGAGTTGTAGGATTATTCTTAATCCGAGATCAATGAAGTAGCCTAGTCTAGCCGGTCGTGCTAGATAAGTGAGGTGGAAAGTGGACTACCCAAGATCGGGGAACCACTATAAATCTCTGTGTTGTGCTCTTTTGGTTTCTGTGTGCTTTTATCTTTAAGTTTTTAATTCCGCAAAAAACCGCAGAATCCACATATTCACCCCCTCTAGGTAATTTAGGCCGCAACTAGATACTTTCAAACCCTACTCGCCTACTCATGATTGTCCTGTGAAGGAGTTCCAGTTCCTCATCGGGGATGACATGGACGAGATCAGCACGGCTAACTTTGACGCCCTTATGATCACGGACGTACCACCGAACGGAGCTCCGGGCACCTTTGCGGCAACCCACCCGCGGGCATATCACTACTAGATGGCGGGCGGCACTTCGACCTTGGGGTCAAGGTCAATTTTCTAACGGATGTATTGTTATGCGCGCGCGTATCATTATTGTATTTTCTATTTGTTAAATTGTATGGTTTTAGGTAAGTGTTATGTGAGCCCCCCCCCCCCCCCCCCCCCCCCCCCCCCCCCCCCCTATATAAGGAGGTGGCTTGGGAGTTAAGTTTTATCTGTCATGCTTAAGGTTTTAGATCTCCCATTTGGAGAGGGGCTTCTAGGAGGAAACAGCCTCCTGAAATTTGGCACGAGTATACCTCGTGATTGTATCCCAGTTTATGCCCTAGGGAGTTGTAGCCATTTTTCATGAGAGAGGAGGAGGATTTCAGTGGGAGGAAAAGAGGAAGCCCTATAACCTCTTAGATGCCAAACAACTCAATCAAATTCAGCATGTCTTCTCTCAAACCAACTGCTGTATAAATACAAGAGTTCGAAACTAAACCGCAACGCATAGGCCGGACCTTCCCGAACCGAAATAAATGTGACTTAAATAAAATAATAAAAAAGAAAAAAATAAATTGTGGATAAGAAAGATCATGGCGTGTCTACACCCCTTCGTCACACCGTCTCCTGCCATATGGGCGCTCTATGGATGCGTCTGTGGAGGAGTTAATGTATGTTTCTATGGGAATACTCTTGGAGGTGCTTGGGAATCCATGTTGAGGTGTTGGCAAACACCAACACCAATTTTCCTTGTAATATAATCATTTGTGAAGGTGAACAGTGGATGGAAACTAGGAATCATCGTCCTTGTTTGCACCAATCTTATACTAGATCAAAAAGTTGTAGCTGTGTAATTTTTTAATCCAAAGTCGATGAGACATGGTAGATATCTTTTATTCCAAATGCTACAGTAGATCCCGGTGATCGGTCCTAACAAGAAAGTGTCGGCCCAACAGCTATGATCACTAGTGTTGGATGGGTAGTTCCGAGACCATCACTTCGCTCTTATAAGCTGAGTTGGCGCGTGCTTGGTCAGAGAGGCTTGTTGAAGTAAGTGATATATCGTCCTTCTTGCATAAGTAATGCTCGAATCCGTGAACCTAAGGCATCACACATGAGGTGAATTCTTTGGTGAAATCAATCATGGAAAGAACTAGAGTCATACCAAAGCCTGCTGAAGTGCATTGAAGGCCTCGGCCGCTGCAACGGTCCACTGAACGGGAGTGCTGCGTGAGGACCCGAAATAACATCAATAATTATGTTGTGTGCTATATGTTTTTGTGATTGCTGTAAAATGTGTGAAACATGAATGGCTTCCTCAGCCATTAGTTCTGAGGACCGTTTACCAGGACCTCTCTTGTAAGTTTGCAAAGTTATAGGTCACACCCCTCCATCTTTTGAAATTGCAAAAACTTCCCATGTAAATTTACATTTCATAACATACGAGGATATTTTTGTGCATGCATGTTATGAAATATAAACTCGGAGAGAAACTTTTTTTGGTAAAATAATATTGTGAATGAATGGGACTACATATTGTTGTTAAGTATCCCTCCATTGTCTAATGGCACAAACACTTTTCAGGATGTTGGTCTGTGGCTTGAGGAGATAAATCTCGGTGGTTATCGGCAAGTTTTCGAGGAGAATGGTGTAAATGGTGAATACTTAGAGGGCTTATCCATGTTCACTACTGAACAGATTCTACGATTTATCAGGCGATGCCATATGAAGTGGGGAGACTTCATCACACTCTGCAAGGAACTAAGGCGCATTAAAGGTTTTTTCATGCTTTCTTTTCTTTTCCTCTACTACATAAGAAGAATTTCATAAATATGAATCTCACATAAAGTATTAGAATTTCATGTTAAAATTGGTATATTTGATAAACACGGATCGTATAAACCTCATAGACACCTGGTTTGAAACCAATTGATTACTTAGGCTCCGTTTGGCGCGACGTTTTTGCTCCCGTGAGTTTGGACAAAAGCGTCACCGCCGTAGAATGTATGTTTGGCATGACAATGGCTATGATTGCCACCAAGAAAAAAAACTAGTTTTGAACATAAAAGTGAATGAAGTTCCTTAGGTGATGTCGGGCGTTCACGAACGACGGTTCATAACCACTGCGCTCACGACCGCTACCGACGTGCCAAGCGGAGCCTTAATTGGCTTAGTGGTCTTCTTGAAAGATGATTGCCGCCTTTTGCTATTTGTCCTTCAATAATCAGCTTAACTATTCAAACCCATTGATTCTTTGCATTTATAATTGTCTCTTGATCCTATTTTGCAAGTGTTGCATATCTTATTTCACGGATAATTACCTTTCTTTCTCATCAACAATTCTTTTTAGGTTAGAATTCTTAAAAAATATTTACCTGATAGTTGAAAATTTTCTTGTGTTGTGTCTTTTTTGCTTGATTTCAAAGCCTACTGATTTAAGTACTGCTTCCTATATATTAGTTGTTTCTCTCCCCTTCTGCATAATAACCTTCTATCAACTTAGAGAATACTAAACTATGCATTGTGGTTGATTGTTACGGTGTTACATCTGCCTGAGTGCACTGCCTCTCAGGATTCATGGAAGCGCTTATGGAAGCCGCCGTGATAATTTCATTTTGTAATTAATTAACTACTTAATATTGATTAATTAATATTAATTAAATTAAATGTATTAATTAAAATATTTTGTTATTGTGTTTGCCCTCCCTCATCTATATAAGGGGGAGGGTATGTGTGTTTGGGTATCCCTTTGGCTAGTTGAAGTTTGGGTTTTCATTGGAGAGACTCTTTGGAACCAGCCTCCGAGAGTTGGCGGGACCTTGTTTCCCGATTGTATCTTGTTCGTATTAAACGTGTAATGCAATGTCGTTTCTCTCTCCATCCCTAGCAAATCCTTCAACGGTAACAATGGTCCGACTTGCCGGAACCCATGGAGCTGTTTTTTAGCGATGGCGGATGTTGCTTCTTTCTTCTATTATGTCCTCTTTGTCTTCTCATCCACCTTTTTTTGACCTTCGCAGCACGGTTTGAAATTGTTAAGTGCTCCCTACCCCATTGCCAACTCAGGAATTTCAATTGACCACATATGATCCCAACAAAGTCTTTACTAATGCTAAGACCTATACCAGTACCACATGCTTTCTCTGGCTTTCATGTCTGGCTTTGCGAATATATCTCTTTGCTCACCATTCGTGTTTTTTTCCTATTGTAGATCAATACAGAACCTTGTATATACTTTCTCAATAATCAATTACAAAGTATGAATACATATATATAGGAGGGGGAGAAAGAGAGGAGTCCCTTATACATAGTGTGAGACTAAAGTAAAGAAAATAAATGGACCACAATATGGGCCCCTACATGGACTTTTCTAACACTCCCCCGCAAGCTAGAGCGTACAAGTCGTAGGCACCCAACTTGGACAGGAACTGATAAAATAGGGTACTTTGTAGGGCCTTGGTGAGAATATCAGCAACTTGGTCAGTACCCGAAACATGCTTTAATTCTAGCTTCTTCATTTAAACTTTCTCCCGGATGAAGTGACAGTCCACTTCAATGTGTTTCGTTCTTTCGTGGAAGATCGGGTTCTTCGCTATGTGTATAACGACTTGACTGTCACATAGTAAGATAGCTGGTGAAGGAAGTTTTATTCCTAGATCAGCGATGAGACTTTCAAGCCATGTGAGCTCAGAGACGACTGATGTCATCGATCGGTATTCTGCTTCAGCTAAAGATCGAGCAACCACAGCTTGTTTCTTACTGCGCCAGGTAACCAGGTGACCTCCAAAGTAGGTACAAAATCCACTGGTAGACCGCCTACCATCCAAGGAACCAGCATAATCTGCATCAGAGTACGCAATCAAAGTTAGAATAAGGGATGAGGTTTTGTATACCAGCCCTTGACCAGGGGTTGTTTTCAGATATCTCAGGATGCGTTCAGCGGCCTGAAGATGAGACATTCGAGGGGAATGCATAAACCGACTGACAACCCCAACTGCAAATGATATATCTGGTCTCATGACCGTTAGGTAAATCAGTTTTCCAACAAGTCGTCGGTAGTATTCTGGATTTGGAAGAGGAAGATTAGCATCCGAGGCATGTGCACACAGCTTTTGATTGGCATCCATAAGAGTATTAATCGGCTTGCATCTAGAGTAGTTAGCATCCTGAAGAAGATCGAGACAGTACTTCCGTTGAGAGAGGACAAGTCCATGAGGACGTCTCGCGATCTCAAGACCAAGGAAGTATCGAAGGTTCCCTAGATCTTTTGTTTGAAAAACGGAGCTGAGGTGTTGTTTGACCGCTTGTATTCCCTTTGAATCATCTCCAGTGATTAAGATGTCATCAACATATACCAACAGAAGAACCGTTCATGTTGTTCGATGTCGAGTGAACAGAGAGAAGTCTGCCGAGCTCCGAGTAAAGCCAACTTCCCGGACAACCTTACTGAACTTGTCAAACCATGCCCGAGGAGATTGTTTGAGACCATAGATTGACTTTTAAAGGTGACAAACTCGAGACTCCCCCGTGGTCTCAAACCCGGGAGGCTTTTGCATGTAGACTGTTTCTGGTAGGTCACCATTTAGAAAAGCATTCTTGATATCCAGTTGATGTAAGGGTCATTGGCGATGCACAACCACAGAGAGGAGGACACGAACTGTGTTGAGCTTGGCCACATGGGAGAATGTCTCCTCATAATCGAGACCTTGTTGTTGGGTAAAGCCACGAGCCACCAGTCGGACTTTCAAGCGGTCAATTGTCCCATCAGGAGCATGCTTGATGACAAAGACCCATTACACCCAACATGAGTTTCTTCTGGAGGGAGAGGGACCAGGTCACATGTCTGGTTAGCCCAGAGGGCTGTCATCTCTTCTTCCATGGCTGCCCGCCAGCCTGGATGTTGGAAAGCCTCCTGCACAGTGTTAGGTATTGAAACAGAGGATAATGAAGTAGTAAAGTTTTGAAGTTGTGAGGATAGGCGATGTAAGGATACATAGTTCGCCAGTGGATGAGCGGTGGTGGTTGGTGCCGGATCAACGGGGTGCAGAGTGTCAGAGGTCGTAACCGACTGCATTGGGGAACCGGAGCGAGGAGGGCGATGGGTGTAGACACGGATAAGAGGTGGCTTATGGATAGCAGGAACCGGGACCGAAAGGGGTAATGGTAGAGGAGCGGTAACGGGAATGACAGGTCGTGTCAAGGATTGTGGGCTGGGTTTGGGTTGGAGAAGAAAGGTTGATCCTCCCGAAAGGTTACATCTGCAGAAACGGTCACTTTGCGGGTAGCAGGAGAGTAGCAGATGTAGCCTTTCTGAGTACGGGAATAGCTGACGAACATGTGTTTGGCTGCCCGAGGATCCAACTTGTCTGTGGACGTATCAAGTAGGTGAACGTAGCATGTACAACCAAATATGCGGGGTGTTAGAGAGAATGCCGGAGTGGAGGCAAAAAAAGGTTGAAGGGAGTAGCATTTTGGAGGACGGAGGAAGGGAGGCGGTTAATGAGATAACTTGTTATGGACAGCGCAAAGTTCCAATAGACTTTAGGTACCTGCATGTGAATCATGAGGGAGCAAGCAACATCAGGCAGATGTCTATTTTTACGTTCAGCAACACCATTTTGTTGGGGGTATAGACGCACGACGTTTGGTGAATGATCCCAAATTCAGAGCAGAGATTAGAAAATTCATGGCTAGTGTATTTGCGAGCATTATCTGTCTGAAGAGTTTTTATATTTTCAGAAAACTGCGTGCGAATTTCAAGAATGAAAGCCCGAAATACACGGGGAAGCTCGGAGCGATCACGAAGTAAATACAACCATGTTGTGCGAGAATAATCATCAATAAATGTAATAAAATAGCGATAACCAGAGATACTAGTAACTTTGTACGGGCCCGAAACATCAGAATGCACTAAAACAAAAGGAGCAAAGCTCCGAGTACAATGAGAGGGAAACGAGGAACGATGTTATCCCAAAATACAAGATTCACATTTAAAAGCAAGAAGAAAGAAATTTGGAAGAGCCTTCTGAAGGACTGAAAGAGGGGCATGCCCAAGACGCTGGTGCCACTCAACGGAGGAGACTGAGGAGAGGATGATAGGAGAAACATCAAGAAGGTAGAGCCCGTTTTGCAGTTGTCCCTTATCAATGATACTCTGCGTCCGTCGATCCTGCATCAGAAAAGAAGAAGAGGTGAATGTTACTGAACAATCCAAATCAGCAGTGAGGCGACTGACGGAAAGTAAATTAAACGGGGAGCCCGGGACATGAAGAGCCGAGCGGAGAGAGAGAGGAATTGAGGAGGATACCAGCAGAGCCGGAGGCAGGAACGGTGTCGCCATTGGCCACTGCGATATACTTAGGATGCAGGGAATCCAAGTATTGAGGTGGCTTTAACGAGGTAATATGGTGAGTCGCACCTGAATCCACTATCCAACGTGGATTAGTGGAGAGATAAGCGATGCCTTCATTGGAGATGGAGGCAGCGGAGACAACAGAGGCAGGCGGGCGGCTGAGCATGTCGTAGAGTTGCTGGAGCTGGAGGCGGACTTCTTCAAGATCAGCACGAGTGACAGAAGGACTGTCAGTAGCAACAGAAGCAATGGGACGAGGAGGAATACCATGTTTGCGGTAGCAAGTCGCCTCATGGTGTCCATCCCTACCACATAAGGAACACTTAGGACGTGGCCGGCCACCGCGACCCCTTCCCCGAGACCCTGAACGTCTTCCATGAGCAGGAGGAGGGAGAGATAGTAATGACGCAGAAGATTGCTGAAGGAGGGCCAGTGAGGGAGGTTCAGTAGTATCAGGAGGTGGTAATATCTTTAGCAGCATGGAGCGCACATCAGAGAGTGAGGGAATAGCAGCAGACGAGAGGATCTGAGCTCGAATGCTCTGAAAATGAGCCGGGAAACGAGCCATCATCATAGCAATACAAACTGCTTCCTTCTGAGCACGTTGGGTAGCGAGATCCGTAGTAGTGGGCTGATGTCGGATCCAGGCTTCAGCCAATGTCTTAGCATGAGCAACAAATGAGGTTAAGTCGGCAGCACCACCAGTGTCAAGAGTCTGAAGATCCGTGATGATGTCATATAGGTGCTGGAGGCTGTCCTTGCTAGAGTAGAGAGAATGAAGCTCATCCCACATTCCATTGGCTGTCTCATGATACATGGTCATGCGGTAAAGTTCGTCATCAAGGCAGTTGGGAAGCCAAGTCTGAACACGACCATCGTTCCGTAGCAGTCATCCGTAAGTGCAGAAGGAGGATCCTTAGTGAGATGATGCATAAGTCTCTTAGATTAAAGTACCCTTCTGACAGAATGCACTCATTCAACAAAGTTCTTCTTCCCCGTAAGGGAGATGATGATGATTCTCAACTCATCACGCACCTCAGGAGAGGGAACCATGCAGACTATAGGAGAAGATGCAGGCCGCTTTGAAGACTCCATCGAAGATCCCATGAGTCACAGCGGTTAGAGATATGACTAGACAACGGGCGACTAGACAACAGGACCACGCGAGTAGGGAGCAGGGAGATCGCAGCTAGCAGAAGTGAGCAGGAACTATTGCTCGACAGACCGCTGGGAGGAGGCCGCTGGGACGAGGCCGCTGGAGTGGCAGACCGCTGGGAGGAGGCCGCACGATCTCAGGGAGCTCGGCACGATCTCAGGAAGCTCGACCGCTGGAGTGGCAGACCGCTGGGAGGAGGCTGCACGATCTCAGGGAGCTCGGCACGATCTCAGGGAGCTCGGCAGACCGCTGGGAGGAGGCCGCTGGAGTGGCAGGTCGCTGGAGAGGAGGAGTGAGGCCCACTTGTCAGAAGGGGGAAGCTATAAATAAAGGAGAGGAGATTGAGGAGATGTGGAATCCACGAGAGAGAGAAGCAGGAAGCGGTCAGAAAAGGGGAGATCGCTGGGGAGTTGCGGTTAGAGGGAGACCGCAGGGGAGGAGATCGCGCGAGAAGAAGAGGGGATCACAGGGGAAGAGATCGCTGCGACTTAGGGGAAGACCGCGCGTGAAAGAGAGGGCAGACCACAGGTCCGGACCGCTGGCTCTGATACGATGTAGATAAATACATAACCTTGTATATACTTTCTCAATAATTAATTACAAAGTATGAATACATATAAGAGGGAGAGAAAGAGAGGAGTCCCTTGTACACGGTGTGGGACTAAAGTAAAGATAATAAATGAGCCTCAATATGGGCTCTTACATGGACTTTTCTAACACCTATCAATGAATAGATCTCTTTACTTGTACGAATTAGATGTCTCGTATTTCTCGATGGGATTTGGTATGATACTGATAAGATCGATAGATTGATCTTCCAATATTTTTTCTTAGAACGCATTGATTTGACCCCACAAGCACCACCCAATAGATGTTGCCGCTAGAAGCAGAAACTCGTATTTCCTCTAGAGAATCTACTAATTGTTCAAGAACAACTAGAAAGAGATAGAAATCATATTTTCGAAAATAGTGATATCATTATTACTTAATTTGTGTGTAAAAATGAAATCATCCCTTTTGAGAAGAGTTGTGGAGTTAAAATTTAATGTTAGTGTCCAACCCCAACATTTCAACCTTATGGCTGGAGTCACCGTTCCTTAAACATGTTTTCTAATTTCAAGGAGCCAAATAAATATTAAGTATTATTTGAATTTGTAGATTTCTAATGAATATTGTAATGGAAAATTATCTAATTATAGTTCTTGGGGATTTGACAAATTATAAAATATCATTCCTTATGTTATCTAATATTCATACATATCTTATATTTCTTTTATTCAGCTTTCATTAGTCTGGCAATAAAATGACACTTTTACCCTTGAGAAATATGCTATAATGGTATACTTAAACTCTTACCAATACAAAAGTTGAAAGACATTTAGCACTTAACTAGCATGCAATGAAATTTATTTATAAGGCCTATGAGACCTGCAAAGAATAAAGGGCAGCCCGGTGCACAAAGCATCCCCGCGCAGCAAGGGTCCGAGGAAGGGTCCCACCACAAGAGTGAAATGTAGGCAAACCTTAACCCTGCATTTTTGCAAGAGGCTGCTTCCAGGACTCGAACCCATGACCTCAAGGTTACACGACAACACCTCAATCAGTGTGTCAAGGCTCACCTCCATGAGACCATCAAAGAATGTTTCAAAAAAAATATAGTGAAATTTATTTAGGGTGGCCATTTACGACCTCCCTCTAAGTTTGCTAAATTATAGGTTGCACCCCTCTTATTTTTGAAATTACAAAAACCTCCCCGGTAAGTTTACATTTCATAACATCACTCAAATGGGGTATTTTTGTGCATGGATGTTATGAAATGTAAACTAAAAGGGGAAGTTTTTGTAATTTCAAAAATAAGAAGGGTGTGACCTGTAATTATGCAAACACGACAACACCTATACCGGTTTTTAAATTTTTGAGGAAAATATTTGATATTTTACCTAATGGTTTGCGAAACTTATAAATAATTTCATACATGAGGATGAGGACAGCATATTACTAGATTTCATCTATATGCCTTCTTGATTGATGATTAGTGTTTTTTTTTTTAATTAAGAAAGGAGCAATCTCCTCAAGATTGTGTTTAACATGCAGTGGCCTGTCTGAAAGGGGAGCAAGAAGTTCGAAAGCCGTGGTGGGCCCCTTCTTGCCTTTCTGTCGTGTTTGTGAGGGTCGCCAAGCGTAATCGACAATCGCGAGTCGTCTCGCTGAAACTGGAACCCTAATTTGAGAACGAGAAATGCGCATTTGGTCACCTGCAATCGCACTCAGGTTTACTCTTAGAGGCCTATACAGTATAGCTTTTCCCTGTTGTCTTTTGATAGCCCATGGAGCACTGTTGCCCTTCAAAGATTTTTATGTTTTTTATTTTTATAAGTTTCCTTTTTAGAATATACATATATATAATGTTAATTTATGTGTTAAGTGCCATCAACATTATATAAATGTATGTTTTTTGTATTTATTCGGTGGTTAAGTGGTAATAATTTTGTTGGTGGCTGTTTTTAATACCGTAGTACACTTGCATTATAATATTATATACTCTCTTGGAAAATGACTAATTATTGTCTTTTAATTTTAGATTTGATAAAGGTAGAAATATTTTCCATCTTTTTATCTAAACCTCATTGATTTAAAAATTGAAATATATTTGCGCCCCTGTTCTTTTGACAGACTTGATAGTTTATTTTATTTTTATCAAATAAATAGCATATGAAGCATAATTAATACACACGTTTAACTGTTTACAAATTTTTAAATTTAGTATTAATTATAAATCATTCTCTATGATTTTAGTTTTGATTTAATACATTTGTATGAAACGGGGGGCATGTATAAATATACACACGCTGAAAACTCATTTTAGGATATTTATATACAAGCACTGTTGACTACAGCAGGCCCTAAAGAGAAAAAAAAATTAATAGAGGAATTTTTAATTTTTTTATTAAATTACAAAATATGTCATTATCTCTTTATTTTTTTATTAATTTTTTTATTTTGCAAGAATAATTTACGTTAATAATGATTGACAATTGCTCTGGGCATTAGGGCATGGAGAAATCTCGTACTAAAACTGCTTGTATTAGAGCTTTTTATTTTATTAACTTTCAAATTTTATATTAGAATTTTTCTTATTTAATTAAATTTTAATAAAATAGGTCTAATCATCTTTTTATAACAGCAAGGGAAGTAGTTAAGTAGGGAACAGACTTTTTCTTTTTTCTTTTAAATGAAATTCATCTGTCTTCGCTCAATTCCGTCCAACCGAATATCCACAATTGAATTATTAGCTATCAATTTCAATACTAGGATTGCTGAGATTTTTTTTATTTTTTGGTAAAATATTTGTAGCATTATTTTAACTTTAGCCTAAGTTTGAAATAAATTCTTAAATTAATTTTATTTTTCTTATAAAAATAAGTTTGAAATAGGCCGAGTTTTTTCTTCTAAACTTCGTACTGATCAGAATTCAGAAGGCGCCCACGATCTGGACACGTGGCTAATAAAATAATAATAATAAATAAAATCATTAAAAACTTAACATTAGTTAATGATTTTGGGATCAGAAAAATCAAATTTCATGAACTTACTTCAAATTTAAACTAAAGTAGATGGACTAATTTAAAAACAATTAAATGTACATAAGAAATGAAATACAATTTTTTGGGAGATTCAAGCTTAATCATCTGTAATGAAATGTATGGCTCAGGTGGAGGAATTGGCGATGGCAATTGAAACCCCAATATTATATATTTTTTCAATTTAACATCCTTCGACAAAAGCTAGGGCGGCCATCGATAGAATCAGTGATTATTTTAGGATTTGTTATTAGCAAAGCGAATTCCTCTATCCGCAGATTATATAAAAGCCCCAGATATGAAACATTTTAATCAAAGCGCAGCAGCAGAAACATCTTGCAACACACAGCATGCTGAAATATTCATCACCTTCAAAGTTAAACAAACAAGTTAAAATGTACATCAAGGATGATAGTACGAATGATTAGGCTTGAATCATTAGGCTGCCGTCCAAGCTACCACGCCGCGGCTATAAAAGGACGGAGGCGCGCCGAAACCAAGCTGAGGCGGATTTTGGGATTCCGACTGTGCGGCGGCAACAGTTTCAGAAGAATTCGATGAGTGCATTAGCTTCTTCCTAGTTCTTTCAAGCTGCCGCCGCATTTTGCCAGTATTATTCGAGTAAGGTTCTTTCGATTTAGAAGGTCGCGAATTTTCTGCCAACAACTTTTCCAGCCCTCTGATTTGTTCCCGGAGACTATGGGGATGATATGCATGGTGTAGATGGTATTCCTCCACGGTTTTGATCGCTTTTTTAAGGGCGAAAATCTCGCTCTTGATGGCTGTGGGCTGCACCGGATAACAATAATCAGTTGAGTTTTGATTCTGCTGCTAGGAATTGTTAGGAGAGAAAAAAACACCTTAAAATTGCGAGAGTTACGATGCTTCAGCCTTGCTCTGTCTGCCGCCCACCACTTGGATTCCTTTACATACGTGTGGAGAAGATGGTCGGGCGGATATTTGGCGATTAAATTGAAAGCGATGACAAATTTGATAGAATCTACTTGTCTCCCCATGCTGTTCAGCTTCTCAATTAAATCTGTGAAGCAAAATGCTTGCAGGTGTCATTGTTCATACTCAAAGGATTCAATACATATGTTTCAATAGATTTAAATAAATAAATAAATAAAACGGAAGCAGCAATGTCCTTGTCCCAGCTATTTTGAATCAGCTTTTAGAATTATGTAAGAGGTGTTAAACCTGCTCTTCGCAGAGGAATTTTACTTTTTTTTTATCCGTGCTAGCTTGGGTTTGACCGTTCGCTTTTCGTCATCCTTCGACTCTAATTTTATCTACCCCTATAACGTGGGATTTTCCGTGTACATGACCAAACCATGGTCTTTGGTAGAAGCGACATCCTCTTTGCAAAATTTTTATGTCAGAGCTCCGGACAAAATCCGGGCACAGATTATGAAGTCATTTCCGACATTTGATCCTTCGACTCTAATTTTATCTACCTCAACGACATCTCAGATGTCGAAAATGATATCTCAGATGTACCCAGACAAACTGTATCCGGAGCTCGGACACAAAAAACTCCCATTCTCCCCCATTTGACCATATTTTTCTCTTAAATTTTTTTTCATCATCTCAACCTCCACAAATCGCCCCTCTCAACAACACTCACTACACCCTGTCCCTTCCAGAACCTTCCTCCCCTAAAAAACCCGCCTTTTTCCTCACATGCTCAAAGGAAGAAGAGTAGCATTCCAGCTTCTGGCAGAAGCACTTTCATATTTTGGCTATTTCCAAGGATTAAAGCCTTAACCCACGGAAATTCCCTCAGAACCACTTTGATAGGACCCCTGATGCGACCGAGGCCGCATCTCCGTAATTACCTTGGTTGTTCGTTTGAGTTTATCGCATTTTTATTTTTAATCATGGTTTGTTTGTTGCATGTTCGTACCATCATGGTTCATTTGTTTGTTGCATGTTTGTACCATCATCCTTGTATGCTTTTCGTTTTTTTTTCATCAAAATGTTTCTCCTTTCTTTTTTGGCTTCTTGGTCTGACCCGCCAAGTGGACCCTAAATAAATTGGTCCGGTAATGGTGTATGGAGGGCATGATGGTAATTTCTTAAAATATTTAATTGCATGAAATCATAAATTTGACAATTAATTTCAGGTCATAAACTGAATTAATTGTTTTGGGCAGCTGAAATGGCTCCTCTCTTTGAAACTTCTCAGTTTATTCTAGCCATTACATTTCTGCCTTTATGCACTTTTTAATTCTGAAACCTCCAATTCCACAGCTAATTACTAGCTGTAACAGTTTTGATTTCTTTTCCCTATAAAGCATTGTTTATTTGAAGAAGAAAGTAGCCTGGAAAACGAGAAAACGGGATCCGTTCCTATTTTCTCGTCCAACCAGGAGAGCCGACCACCGGAACCCTCCTCTCCCGCCACCTTCCTCCCCTTTCCCGATTCCGCCGACGACAGCGAAAGGGAGAGCTTCTCCCAGCGGCCGCCGGACTGCGCGCGGGATCGACGACACCTGGGATACTCGACGATCCAGCCCCTGTTCACCTCCGATCGCCCCCTGTCTTCCCTCAAGACCCTCGCCTCCTCCACCAGAGCCACTCCCGAGCCCGACTTCTCCTTATTTCTCGCCATTTCCCCCTCGCCGACATCCAAACCCGCTCCTTTAATTCCCCGTTCCTGCACCGCTTAACCTAAAACCCAAACCGGCAGTTCAGCGCCCGTACCCACAACTCCTACCCGGTCCACCTAACCTTTCACATGAACGATTTCCGATATAGCTCGACAGCCAGCCTCCCATTCCAGTCCGCTTCATTTCTTCTGAACATCGCCAGGCCTACCCGAAACAGCTTCGTCCTGGATTGTTTGAGGTATAATTTCAGCTCCCGAATTATTACAATATTTTTATGCAATTACATTTTAAGTGATCAAATTTCAAAACCACGTGCTTCTTACACCGTTGTCGCAAACTTTCATTTCCACTAAGATCCTTGTTAGCAAAATATAAAAAGGGAAAACTCGCTTGCGGCGTGGGCTAAACGCGCGTGGGATCTTTGTTATTCATTTAAGCACTTCGAGGCGAGTAAGATTTATTAATCGGAGGACCCCACTCTCTCTCGGGACCAATGCGACAAATAATTTTCTATCCGCAACCCAAAAGTATGCCCCATTAAGCATTTTCAACATAATATCACATCAGTTTGGTATCAAAGGAGTTGATTCACTTCTAGCGTGAATCGTCGATCCTACTTTTTTCTTTTTTCTTTCAAAACAAAACAAGTTTTTCTGTTTATTTTATTTTAAAAAAAATTCTGTTCTTTTTCAAAGAAAAAAAAAGAAAAAAAAAATCCTTTTTTTTAAAGATCTTAAAACAAAACAATATTTTTTTCCCTTTCTCTCCCTAAAAAAAACACAAAAAAAAATGGAAGGTCGGGTGGACAAAATTGAGGCGAACGTCGAGGACGTGAACCAACGCATGGGAAACCTCATGCAAATGGTCGAAGCACTCACCACCCAAATGGGCGCCCTCACACAAGTCATGAATGGGTTACGGGCGTCAGTCAATAATCTTGAGGCCGCTAGACACCTAGGATTAAATCCGGCCCCTCCACCAAACCCTGGAGTGGAGCCTATTCCCGCGCCACGAGATTACCCTGAGCCCTTGCCGCAGCATCCTGACCCACGAGATTTTCAACGTTGGGATGCTGGCGTCAAGTTAGACGTGGGCGATTTCGAGGGAAGAGTAGACCCCGAAGGATGCCTCGACTAGTGTGAGCGAATGGAGCGATTCATGGCCTGCAAACAGATGCCACTTAATCGCCAGGTTGAGTGTGCCGTCCTTAGGCTTAAGGGACCAGCACTAGTCTGGTGGGGTCAGTTGGAGCGTACTAGGTTCACATTAGGTCTAGATCCTATCACTACCTGGACTGAATTTAAAAACCAGCTGCGGAAGAGGTATGTTCCCCCGGACTACCTCCAGAATCTTTACCGAAATTTCATAATCTTCGTCAGGAGAGACTCTCGGTGGATGAATACACCAACGAGTATCTTATCCTTCAGTCTAGGTTGGATATCCGAGAAGAGGATGCTATGACAGTGGCCCGTTATCTAGACGGACTCCGGTATGCTATTCGTGAGCACTTGGAGCTTCACGATTTTAGGGACCTAGGAGAGGTCTCCAGTAGGGCCCGACGAGTAGAAGCAACATTGCAGAAGAAAGCTTCAGGTCCTAAGAATTTTGATAGGTCGTCTAGTGTGCCTTCACCAAACACCGCGTCTAAAACTCCCGTGGCAAATCGGCCTTTAGGGTCCACTAGTGGCCCTTCCTCACCTCCTGTCGTGTTCAAGGGGAAAGAGCCTAATGGCTCTCAACCCAATCCCGGGGGTTTCCGTTGTTTTAAGTGCATGGAGCTTGGGCACAAATCCTCTGAGTGCCCGCGTAGGCAGTTCGTAGCTGTAGTTGAGTCAGAAGAGGATCACGAACCCGAGTATGGAGTCTTTCTCACGGACTCCCAACCAGATCCTATAGTCGAAGAAGAGGTTGTGGTAGAGGGAGAGTATGCTGAACAATTAGTTTGCATCTTGCAACATAGCCTTCTCACCCCGAAAATTTCCGGGAAGGACGATTGGTTGAGGCATAATATTTTTCCGCACCACCGCACGCATTCAGGGACAGTTTTGTTCCGTCATTATCGATAGTAGTAGCATGAAAATTTGTGTCTCAGCGTATGGTCGAAAAACTCAAACTTAAGACACAGCCTCTAGTAAAACCATATAGTTTATCATGGGTTACTAGTTCTATGACTATACCCGTTACGCACCAGTGTCTAGTTGAGTTTTCCATTGGCAGTTCGTACCAGGATTCTGTTTGGTGTCATGTCGTGTCGTTAGAAGTTTGTCACATCTTGTTAGGCCGGCCGTGGCAGTTTGATAGGCAAGTGGTTCATAATGGGGCGAGGAACTCTTATGCTTTTGAACGCGGAGGGCGCAAGATCGTTCTTCTTCCCCAGAAGAACGGGCCTTTGCCAAAAGCTATAGAGTCCTCCTCGCCAGGTAGTAGTTCGTCATCTCCTATAGCAGCAATTTCGTTTCCCTCAGCGCATATGCTACTTTCTGGGACCCAATTCCAGGAAGAAATGAGGAAAAGTGATGTTATTTTCTAGATTCCCGACTAGAGTCCACGGAGATTCCTGATAGAGTCCGCCCACTGATTACTGATTTTGCTAGCATTATGCCCGAGGAGCTTCCGGATTATCTCCCTCCCATGAGGGATATACAACACTGTATCGATCTCATTCCCGGAGTTAGTCTCCCTCATCTACTACACTATCATATGAGTCCTAAGGAGCACGAAGAGTTACACCGACAGGTCACCGACTTGATCAAAAAGGGCCATATCAGAGAAAGCATGAGTCGTTGCGTCGTTCCTGCTCTTCTTGTCCCCAAGAAAGATGGGACATGGCGCATGTGTGTGGATAGCCGCGCAATAAACAAAATCACTATCAAGTATAGATTTCCAAATCCCCGATTGGATGATATGCTCGATATGCTTAGTGGATCCCAAGTTTTCTCAAAAATAGATCTTAAGAGCGGTTACCATCAAATCCGGATCCGTCCCGGGGATGAATGGAAAACCGCCTTTAAAACTCGAGAAGGACTGTATGAATGGCTTGTGATGCCTTTTGGCCTTTCCAATGCCCCAAGTACCTTCATTCGACTCATGCATCAAGTTCTTCGGCCTTTAATAAGAGTTTGTGTGGTTGTTTATTTCGACGACATCCTTATATATAGCACGGATGCCGACCAACATTTGGATCATCTTCGGCAGGTTCTCCAAATCCTCTTGGAGAACAAGCTATACGTGAATCTCAAAAAGTGCACATTTTTGACCAATAGTTTGACCTTTTTGGGGTATATTGTCTCTTCCGAGGGTATCAAAGTCGATCCTGAAAAAGTTCAAGCTATTAATTCTTGGTCGAGTCCTAAAACCATCACCGAGGCTCGAGGCTTCCATGGATTAGCCTCTTTTTATCGCCGGTTTATTCGAAACTTTAGCACCCTTATTTTCCCTGTGACTGATTGTCTTAAGAAGGGTCATTTCGTTTGGACCAAGGAAGCCGAGCGTGCTTTTTCTCTTGTGAAAGCTAAGCTTACTAGTGCACCCGTACTGGCGCTTCCAGATTTTGATAAGATATTTGAGGTAGATTGTGACGTCTCGATTATTGGGATTGGAGCTGTTTTAAGTCAAGAGGGGCGTCCCGTTGCCTTTTTTAGTGAAAAATTGAATGAGGCAAAAACTCGTTATTCCACTTACGATCTTGAGTTTTATGCTATTGTTCAAGCTCTTCGCCACTGGCAGCATTATTTAATTCAACGAGAGTTCATACTAAATTCCGACCATGAAGCCTTACGTTATCTGAACTCGCAAAAGGAGGTCCGCCGTCATGCCAAATGGGCGGAATATCTCCAAGAATTTACTTTCCACCTGAAGCACAAGCCTGGTGTTTCCAATAGGGTCGCCGACGCACTTAGTCGTAGAACTCATGTTTTAGTTACATTACATCCGCATATCATCAATTTAAATTCACAGAAGGAACTTTATTCTTCTGATCCATATTTCAGTGAGATTTGGGCTTCATGCCAAGCTACCGGGACCGACCCTACGACGACATATATTCTGAACGAAGGATTTTTATTTAGGGGAACCCACCTATGTATTTGTGAAGGCCCATTTAGGTCTACCCTGCTTAGCGAGTTACATTCCTCGGGATTGGGAGGTCATGTGGGTCAAGCTAAACTCTTAGACCTTGCTAGTACTCGTTATTATTGGCCTAAAATGAAGGGCGACGTTGTTAGTCTCATCCGCACATGTCACACTTATCAATTATTCAAAGGTCATGCACAGAACACCGGGTTGTACACGCCATTGGCCATTCCAGAGAGACCATGGGACGAAGTCTCCATGGATTTTGTGGTGGGATTACCTCGAACGAAAAGAAAAGTAGACTCGATTTTTGTTGTAGTTGATCGATTTTCAAAAATGGCACATTTTATTCCTTGGCGAAAAAACTTCGGACGCCAATCGCGTCGCGAATATTTTTTTTAAAGAGATTGCGCGTTTACACGGGATCCCTCGCACTTTTACTTCTGATCGTGATACCCGATTTATGAGTTTTTTTTTTTTGAAAAACGCTTTGGGGTAAATTAGGGACTAAGGTAGAATTTAGTAGCGCATACCATCCCCAGACAGATGGGCAAACCGAGGTAGTGAATTGTAGCTTGGGCGATTTTCTTAGATGTTTAGCCGGAGAGCACCCAACGCAATGGGATTTGGTCCTTCCGCAAGCTGAGTTTGCCTTTAATAGCTCCAAGAATCGCTCCACCAACAAGTCTCCTTTTGAGGTGGTCTATGGCTACCCTATTCCTCTTTTGCTCGACCGTCACGCTCTCCCTTCTTATGAAAGAACCTCTTTTGATGCTCTAACATATATTGATCACTTGAAATCATTGCATAAATTTATTGCTAATAGCTTGCGAGCATCTTCTGAGAAATATAAGGCTATGGCTGATGAACACCGCCGAGAATTATATTTCTCAGAAGGAGATTGGGTCCTTGCTTTTTTCAGGAATGAGCGGTTTCCCGTGGGCACCTATCACAAACTGCGTCAACGAAGATTTGGCCCTTTCCGGGTTAAAAAATGTCTTGGTTCAAACGCATATCTTCTTGATTTGCCTGTTGAATTTGGTACCTCTCGTATTTTTAATATTGCTGACATTGTGCCTTTTTATGGTGAGCCTCCCGATACCCCTTTAAATCCACCCTTTTCTGAACCCACCACCAACACTCAACCAACCTTGACCCCTTCAACACCTATTTCGGAGGAGGTTGATCAGGTGCTGGATATTCGAGAATTTCAGACGCGCACTGGCGTATATCAACGCTATCTCGTGTCTTGGAAAGGCCGGAGTATTTCTGATAGTTCATGGATTAGTGTTGCAGAGCTTCGCCGTCTTCGTCCCGATCTGACCATTGCGGGTTTTAGTCATGACTCGACGGAGTCAAGTCCTATCAACCCCGGGGGAATTGATGCGACCGAGGCCGCATCTCCGTAATTACCTTGGTTGTTCGTTTGAGTTTATCGCATTTTTATTTTTAATCATGGTTTGTTTGTTTGTTGCATGTTCGTACCATCGTGGTTCGTTTGTTTGTTGCATGTTCTTACCAACATCCTTGAATGCTTTTCGTTATTTTTCATCAAAATGTTTCTCCTTTCTTTTTTGGCTTCTTGGTCTGACCCGCCAAGTGGACCCTAAATAAATTGGTCCGGTAATGGTGTATGGAGGGCATGATGGTAATTTCTTAAAATATTTAATTGCATAAAATCATAAATTTGACAATTAATTTCAGGTCATAAACTGAATTAATTGTTTTGGGCAGCTGAAATGGCTCCTCTCTTTGAAACTTCTCAGTTTATTCTAGCCATTACATTTCTGCCTTTATGCACTTTTTAATTTTGAAACCTCCAATTCCACAGCTAATTACTAGCTGTAACAGTTTTGATTTCTTTTCCCTATAAAGCATTGTTTATTTGAAGAAGAAAGTAGCCTGGAAAACGAGAAAACGGGATCCGTTCCTATTTTCTCGTCCAACCAGGAGAGCCGACCACCGGAACCCTCCTCTCCCGCCACCTTCCTCCCCTTTCCCGATTCCGCCGACGACAGCGAAAGGGAGAGCTTCTCCCAGCGGCCGCCGGACTGCGCGCGGGATCGACGACACCTGGGATACTCGACGATCCAGCCCCTGTTCACCTCCGATCGCCCCCTGTCTTCCCTCAAGACCCTCGCCTCCTCCACCAGAGCCACTCCCGAGCCCGACTTCTCCTTATTTCTCGCCATTTCCCCCTCGCCGACATCCAAACCCGCTCCTTTAATTCCCCGTTCCTGCACCGCTTAACCTAAAACCCAAACCGGCAGTTCAGCGCCCGTACCCACAACTCCTACCCGGTCCACCTAACCTTTCACCTGAACGATTTCCGATATAGCTCGACAGCCAGCCTCCCATTCCAGTCCGCTTCATTTCTTCTGAACATCGCCCGGCCTACCCGAAACAGCTTCGTCCTGGATTGTTTGAGGTATAATTTCAGCTCCCGAATTATTACAATATTTTTATGCAATTACATTTTAAGTGATCAAATTTCAAAACCACGTGCTTCTTACACCGTTGTCGCAAACTTTCATTTCCACTAAGATCCTTGTTAGCAAAATATAAAAAGGGAAAACTCGCTTGCGGCGTGGGCTAAACGCGCGTGGGATCTTTGTTATTCATTTAAGCACTTTGAGGCGAGTAAGATTTATTAATCGGAGTACCCCACTCTCTCTCGGGACCGATGCGACAAATAATTTTCTATCCGCAACCCAAAAGTACGCCCCATTAAGCATTTTCAACATAATATCACACCCCCCCCCTCCTGGAACAAGAAACTAAAGCCTGCCAAAGAGTCTTACAAACTGCTGTCCTTCCTATGGCTCGTGAACACAATGTATAAAATAATGAAAGCTATGAAACAACGACACTTTCCTAAGGGCCGCGTACCAAGTACGTTTCTGGTGCTGGTACGTAGCTGATACTCGGTGGATATACCTGCTACTATAGTCTGTGGATACGCTTGGACGTGGCAAATCGTTCTGCATATATTATGATTGGAGTCTGTTTTTCTAAAGCAAACAAAAGACTTCATGTCTTTGAAAAAAGAAAAAAATTTGACACAAAAATACAACTAGCAGTGTTTGTTTATTAGAATAACAAAATGTGTTGCAGATTTAAGTTCTTTTTATCATTAGAACTATGAAGAATCTCATTTAAATTTAATTGTTTTGTTTATTGATTATGTATTTGAGGATTAAATGTTTTAAATTGGTAGCATTTGTTGAAACCCTGAAATCGGGGTCAAACAGTTCGAAACGGGTAGGTAGCTTGCCCTTACTCCTCTTGAGTGAGAGCGCAAGACCGGTCACTTAGAGTCAAGGAATCTCTCACTGTTGTGGACTTCGACAAAACAGATCCTGCGAGCTGCAGCGAGGAGGTCCCGCCACTAACCCGAAAGATCTAGAAGATCTTCCCCTCCCAAACCAAAGCTGGGCACCTTGAAAGGCAAAGCTCTCTCTCTTTCTTCCAATAAGCAAAATCCTATTGAAAAGACCAGGCGAGCGGACCCTGCATGGCCCGCTCGCCCCTACCCAAAAAGGTCGAACAACAGGCGTAGCCTCTGCCTCGTCCGCCTCTAGATGGGTTCGCTCAATAAATATGGGGGTTGTACAGCGTTACTACTTGTTCAATATAAATTTTTGTACATTTTATATTCTCCCTTTTTTGAAAAAAGTGGTATATACATACACATGCATATATATATATATTATAAGAAAGTACTTTCAAAATCATTTTGAGGCCAAAATAGAACCACTAATTGAATCTCCACCGTCAGATCAAATAGATCGGGTCTGCAAATAGCCAAAAACTAAAATCCCTCCTACCTAAATCCCGATGCCAGCCCGACGCCTAAATAGCACCCGTCGATGCCCTTCCCCGCCGCCGCCGGCCTGACCAGAGCCCACCGGCGAGGTTGCCGGACCCCGGCTAACCTGCCGGGGTTAGTCTGGCGGCGCTCCGACAGGGCCACTGCCGAGGACGAAAACGAGGAGGGTGGGCCGCGTTTTTTTTTTTAAAAATCCTATAAAGCTTTTTATTATATATATATAATACATAATCTTTATATATAATGAAAATTTAAATATTTTTAAACTAAAATACATAATATTTTATTTTTTAAATTTCTAAAAAGAAATGAAAAAAAGGAAAATAAAATAAAATATAACTGGGTGCGTGCGGGGGCGGGTGGGATACTGTCGCGCGGGGCACGGGGGGCTCCCCCGTGCAATGTCACTTGTATATATGTATGTATGTATATATATGTATAATGCTATACATACCTAAAGTCTACCTAAAAGCCACAAAAAATGGGCCCCACAGGTCACAAAAACACCCGATTTTAGGGTTTTTTTGCGCCAAACCCTAAAGTCGGGTGTTTTTGTGCCGAGTGGGGCCCACTTTTTGTGATTTTCACCCTAACCCTAGAAGAATCGGGTGTTTTTGTGACCTGTGGGGCCCATTTTTTGTGGCTTTTAGGTAAACTTTAGGTATGTGTAGTATTGTCCTATATATATATATACCTGTATCCTTATTTTTTATTTTATCGAACCATTGTATCGGGTACATATCGTACTTGGTACTTGTACACATATCGGTACTTTATAGAATGGAAGTCATGAATCCCATAACACAAGGATTAATTAACGGCTAGATGGTTATCCTTATTTTAATTACTCTATGCCCCAAACATAGTTGTATTTTTTTTCGTAACACTGTGTATCAGATACATATCATACCCGATACTTGTACCAATACCGATGTTTTATAGAATGGAAGTCTTGAATCCCATAACACAAGGATTAATTAATGGCTAGATGGTTATCCTAGAGGTAACTATAACTACCAAGGTCTTAGGCGGTACAATGATATCACTAGAAAAATTAAAGTCCCTAACTTAGTTGGTAGACAAGAACCCAAAATTATCTATATTTGAAATAATTAAAGTCAGATGTGTTGGGTTTACTAAAATGAAATTAACCGGCTAAGACTAATTGCATTGGTCAAATGTCGAAAGTCTGATGAATATATGGAATAGGCTCCCATGGATTTCTAGGACAAGATGAAGGAATTTGGGGGCATTTAAGAGGATAAAGCAACTTACACAAAGTCTATCAGCATTTCCCAAGTTTCGCCTTGCTGAAATTGACAGAAAACAGGATCGAACCACTCTAAAATATCTTTTCAATCGCCTCCAAGGAATAACCATATGTCAATGACGTAACACGTCAATGCTAGAAGGTATTCAACTTCAATGCTAGAAGGTATTCAACTTCAATGCTAGAAGGTATTCAACCACAAAATTGTGGAGAAATTTCAAAATTTGGAAGCAAAACAGCAAGAACCGCTGTTAACAGTCCAAAGATGATCTTCAATGATTAGTCAGCAATCTTCAGAACTTCCATCGAAGAATAACCATATAACAAGTGAAGCCCATAAAACTTGATAAAAACGCTCTGAAAACACTAAACAACCCCAAAACTGCCCCCCAAACAGCTTGCCCACTCAATTAAACAGGAATCCTGATTAAAACTTGGCGGAAATAGATCAAACAACTACATCGCAAAATGTGGAACAGTAATTCATCCTCGAAAATACCAGAGAAGCAGCAAAAACAATTTCGATCTCAGAGTAAAAAAAAAAAAAAAAGAGTCACCACTTCAATGGATAATCATAGGAACATTAGTTTCCTCTTTATGAAAAAAACTGCTATAAAATCATGGACAGCAAGCGTCGACCTGAAATGAAGAACTGGAACAAATGGAAGAAATGTAACTCGTGACCGGAGAAGATAAGTCAATGGCACGACTTCCCAGATATGAGCTAAAGCGAAAATAGGTTCATGACAGCAGGCGAGAGATATTTAGATGCGTGTAACGTGCGGGAGCAAATAGAGCCGTATGATCGTGATTTCAATGGCGGAGATGATCTGTGAAAATATACAGCCGTATTTGTATAATATGGTCGTATTAAATACTAACCGTATTTTAGATCAATCATGCACGAAAAATCGTGCTAGCAAAAATAAAAGGCGAGATCGGAAGTTCCGCACCGTAATCTTAGGTGTTACTCACACCAACAATTTTTTCACAGTAGGGAGTGTAAACAACAATTACTCGCAAAAACCCCTCCCACAATGTCAAATATTACCAAGTAAACCCAAAAGGTTTAAATGCCGGACAAAAGACCTATAAATCATTTTCATCCAGCAAATTGACACCGTAGCGTCAATCCAGCACTCGTGGCCACTGGAAACCACTTCTCCTTCCTCCAGGAAGAACTCTGCTGTCCTGTTCTCCACCACCCATGCCCAGAAATGACTCCTTCGGCCACAATCGTCGCATTCGGTGTTCTTAGGCCACCTTGCTCCCTCGAAAGTACTAATGCATCCTGTTGAAATAGCCCATGTATTTGGCCCATTTAGTGGCCCAGTTCTTCTCCTCTATATCTCTTTAGTCCCACATTGTGTATAGGATTTCTCTCTCTCTTCTCTCTCCTATAAATATGTACTCTCTCTTTGTATAAGATTACATCAATACAATAGATTCTTCTACATGGTATCAGAGCAATACGTTCGAATTTGCGGCCTCCTTTTTCTGACCGCACGCCCTGTGCGGCCTTTTATTTGGTGACCGCTCCCCTCGTTATCTCGCTCTCTGCGACCCACCCCCACCCCGTCCTGCAATCTCTCATTTGACGATGGTTCTCCCTCTCTTATAGCCCTCTGTCCGGTGGGTCCCGCTTCCTGCGGCCAGCTCCTTCTCAGCGGTCTCTCCATCTGCGGCGTTCTCCCCTCCTGCTCGCAGCTCGCTACGATCTCCTGCTACGATCTCCCACTGCGGCCTCCTCTGCGATCTCCCGCTACGGCCTTCTCAGCGGTCTCTCCGGCTGCGATCTCCTGCTGCGGCCTCCTCTGCCGATCCAGCGGCCTCTTCCAACGGCGTCTTCCAGCGGTCTCTCAGCAATCCCAGCGGTCTGTCGATCTCGCTGCAATCTCGCGCGGCCTCTCCTTCCTCGCTGTGATCTCGCGCGGCCTCTCCTTTTCTCGCTGCGATCTCGCGCGTCTCCACTACCCGCCGCGGCTTCTCCCTTCTCGCTGCGATCTAGCTGTGATCTCGCGCGGCCCTCTCCTTGTCTTGCTGCAATCTCGAGCGCTCTCTGCAATCAGATGCTGGCCTTCTGCAATCAGCCGCGACCTCCTCTAACCGCGACCTCTGCTTCCAGATCGCGCGGTCTAAGCTAATCTCTACCCGCGCCACCCGGTCTCTATGGGCTCCTCGGTAGCCTCATCGGAAGCTCCTACGCAGGCCGCACCACCTGCCCTCAACCAAGAGCTCCGTGATGAGCTCCGCATCACCACCATCTCCCTCTCTGGGAAGAAAAACTTCATGCCCTGGATGCACTCTGTCCGCCGCGTCCTTCAAGCCAAGGGCCTTGCTTCTCATCTCACCCAGGATCCCCCAACTCCAGTCACTGAGGAATGGCTGCGGGACGATGGTCGTGTTCAGACATGGATCCTGAATTCGCTGGATGGCGAACCTTATGAAATGGCCATGTACCTTGAGACGGCCAAAGCCATGTGGGACGAGCTCCAGTCCCTGTATTCCGAAAAAGATAGCCTCCAACGTCCGTTTGATATCATCACCGACCTACAGGCTCTGGACACCACCGGGCCTAACATGACCTCTGTCGTTGCCCGTGTCAAATCTCTAGCTGAAGTATGGATCCAACATCAGCCATCCACAAATGATCATGCTACTCAGCGGGCTCAGAAGGAGGCAGTCTGCATTGCTATGCTCATGGCCCGGGTCCCACCTCATCTTCTGGGCCTTCGGGCTCAGATCTTGGCCTCAGCTACCACTCCGTCTCTCTCAAGTGTGTGCTCCATGCTCCTCCGAGTCACACCACCACTTGATATCACGGCACCTACCTCACCGGCCCTCCTCCAGCACGCTCCTGCCTCTCCCTCTCTTCCTCCTCCACCTACCCGGGGAGGCCGGTCTGGCGCTCGGGGCAGAGGTCGGGGGGGCTGGGGGAGACCTAAATGCTCGTTCTGCGGCCGTGATGGTCATTATGAGGCCACATGCTTCCGTAAACACGGACATCCTCCTCGTCCTACAGCATCCCTTGCCACGGAAAGTCCATCCACCTCCAGCAATCCGGTGGATCTAGACGCAGTCCGCCTCCAACTCCAGCAACTTCATGGACTTCTCAGCCCTCCCTCGACATCTGTCGCCTCCGTCTCCAATGAAGGTATGACTTGTCTCTCCACTAGCCCAGGTTGGATAATGGACTCCGGTGCTACTCATCATATTACCTCGCGGCAACCAACTCAATATTTGGATCTTCCCCAAAACCAGAAAACTGTTGGTTGCAAATGGGTCTTTGTCATCAAACATGCTGCGAATGGGACCATTGACCGCTTAAAAGCTCGACTAGTGGCTCGCGGCTACACCCAGCAACAAGGTTTGGACTACGACGAAACCTTCTCTCCCGTCGCCAAACTGAACACAGTACGGGTTCTTCTCTCCGTTGATGTGCACTGCCAATGGCCCTTACATCAACTGGATATTAAGAACGCCTTCTTAAACGGTGATCTCACTGAAACGGTGTACATGCAACAGCCGCCCGGGTTTGAGACCACGGGGGAGTCTAGGACCCTGAAAGTCTGTCATCTTTTGCGCTCTCTCTATGGTCTCAAACAGTCTCCTCGAGCATGGTTCGACAAGCTCAGCAAGGTCCTTCGTGAAGCAGGGTTTACTCGGAGCTCGGCAGACTTCTCCCTGTTTACTCGCCACCAGGCAACAGGCACCGTTCTCTTTCTAGTCTATGTGGATGATATCATTATCACAGGCAACGACTCAAAAAGAATTCAGGCGATCAAACAACAACTCAGCTCCGTGTTCCAAACAAAAGATCTGGGAAACCTTCATTACTTCCTGGGCCTGGAGGTAGCCAGACGACCAGATGGCCTTGTTTTATCTCAGAGAAAGTATTGCCTCGATCTTCTTCATGATGCAAGCTACTCCGGCTGCAAACCCATCAATACTCCAATGGACGTAAATCACAAGATTTGTGCTCAGTCCTCTGACTCTGATCCCTTGCTTCAGAACCCGGAGTACTATCGCCGTCTGGTAGGAAAATTGATCTATCTGACTGTTACCAGACCAGATATCTCCTTCGCTGTCGGTATTGTCAGCCGTTACATGCACGCCCCTCGTTCCTGTCATCTTCAGGCTGTGGAACGGATTCTCCGATATCTAAAAGTGGCTCCTGGTCAAGGCTTGGTATACAAGACCTCATCCTCAACTCCAACACTGGTGGCATACTCTGATGCTGACTATGCCGGTTCTCTGGATGATCGTCGGTCAACCAGTGGCTTCTGTACGTACTTCGGAGGACATTTGATTACCTGGCGTAGTAAGAAACAAGCAGTAGTTGCGCGCTCCTCAGCAGAAGCAGAATACAGGGCAATGGCATCTGTGGTCTCTGAACTTACATGGCTTGAAAGTCTTCTCACATATCTTAGGGTAAAACTTCCTGCTCCTGCTCTTCTACTTTGCGACAGTCAGGCTGCTATACATATTGCCAAGAACCCGGTCTTCCACGAAAGAACCAAGCATATCGAGGTCGACTGCCACTTTATCCGGGAGAAAGTACAAATGAAGAAGATCGAGCTAAAACATGTCCCTGGTACTGAACAAGTCGCGGATGTCCTCACAAAGGCACTATCCAGTACCCTCTTCTATCAATGCTTATCCAAGCTTGGCGCATATGATTTGTATGCTCCAGCTTGCGGGGGAGTGTTGAAATAGCCCATGTATTTGGCCCATTTAGTGGCCCAGTTCTTCTCCTCTATATCTCTTCAGTCCCACATTGTGTATAGGATTTCTCTCTCTCTTCTCTCTCCTATAAATATGTACTCTCTCTTTGTATAAGATTACATCAATACAATAGATTCTTCTACACATCCAAAAATGAATCAAAAGATGAAGGAAAAGAAGGAAAATATATTCCCTTATCTTATAAGGATCCTCCCATGAAGCAATGGCTTTATATAAGACAAGGCAATCAAAATTCATGAATCATAAGATGAAAGAAAAGAAGGAAAATATATTCACTTATCTTATAAGGATCCTCCCATGAAGCAATGGCTTTATATAAGACAAGGCAATCAAAATTCATTGTTAGGTGTGAAGTGATTGAAGATCTATGCATGGTTATGTCTTGATTTATAAACTGGTTAAGGATTATTCCACACAATTTAGATGGCATCGAGCAGGCCTACCAATTGACTCCAGACATGGAACAACATCTTCAAGAAGTTTTAGGTTGGGGGAAATGCCAATATGAAGACATCTGAAAGTGATGGATGCACCCGATTTGCCAAAGCCATTCATTTATATAGAAATATTAAGATTTTCGACACAGTTTCTATATCAAAGGCAAAAAAATTGTCGGCGAGAATTCCTAAGGAAATAGTGTTGTAAATTGTGATAGTTGTAGAGGCATGGTCCATGATGCTTATCAATGACTCCGCTCAAAACGTCTTTGTAATACATAAAGAAGATGGACATGAATCTGATGAAGAAGACAAGTCTACCAACAGGATGAAGAAGCCAAAGAGGATGACAAATTAACCAAAATAGTTACTCATCTAGAATGAATGTTGCCAGGCAAGCTTGTCAGGATCGAGATCTTACGTCAGATCGGTCGGCAGTATCTAGTAGATCAACAATCATAAAGCAATATATATAAATAAAAGTTCAACTGCATAGTAATTAGTAAATAATAATAGTACATTTACTTCATTCAAAATAAAAATAAGTCATCTAAGGTAAAGTCCACCGAATTGCCTAATGAAGCATCTTCGTCGCCTTCATATATCCCAAGATCTTGTTCTCCTACCCCTATGTGAGCAGCTACCTCTTGGTCCTCTTCAATATCCAGAGGCTCTATGTCAAGATCTTCTTCATCATCATCATCGGCAACAATCCACTCATTATCGGATGGAATATCATCAAAATTATGTGCATGAGTTTTCTTCAACTTGCTATTGGTCAAACGAGAATTCGCCATCACAAAGACAACATCATTCATTGTCTTTTGCTTCAAACGATTTCTTCTTTTTGTGTGTACCTAGAAAAAAAATCAATTAGTATACAATACTTTTGGTGAATGATGATTAAAGATATTTAATAAAATTGTAATTATACCCTTTCAAATGCACTCCAGTTTCGCTCACATCCAGAAGAACTGCACGTCAAGCTCAATATACGTATTGCAAAATTTTGTAGTTCTGGATGTTCTTCTCCATAAGAATCCCACCATGCCGCCGGAGTTTTGATATTAATACCAGTTTTGGCTACTATAGAGCCAAAGAATTTTTTCCTATTCTTAAAATCCTCCAATTGGGCATCAATCTTTGAAATTTCATCAATATCTCCCCCGGTCATTCTTTCTAAACAGTCATATAGTCCTCGCTTCACCTCATAATCAGCTTTAAATGACGGACTATAGTGAAATTGAGGGTTTAGATAATAACCTGCAGCATGTAATGGTCTGTGCAATTGTTTGTCCCATCGAGCATCAATCATATCCCAAACTGGTTGATAACTAATCATTACAAATACTGGAATTAGTATATAAGAAAAAAATCTCATATCTATAATACTTAAAAAAAGAAACTAATTGACTTACAATTTTTGCACACCATTAAAGGCATGGGTAATGCGTTCTTTTGCTCGATCCATTTACTCATATATATATCCCATAGCAGGCTTCTCATCTGAATCAACCAAACAAAGCACCAAATCTCTGTCCTTAGTGAAGGTTTTCAATAAAGATATGAGGGATGTTCTGGAATAAATATATGTCGTGATTCTCTTTGCTTTAGGAATTGTATCATGATGCACTTGTATCTTCTTCTCAAAATCCTCTAGCATCAAATCAATACAATGAGCAGCACATGAAGTTCAATATAATCTTTTCCTCTTTAACATTAATATTTCTCCTGCAGCTTTGTAATTTGCAGCGTTGTCCGTCACCACCTGGACAACATTCTCTTCACCCACCTCATCAACAATATCGTCAATCATCTTGAAGACATTTTCTGTTGTTTTGGATATATGAGATGCATCAATGGACTTTAGAAATATAGTTCCCATTGAACTATTCACTAAGAAATTGATCAATGTTCTCCTTCTTTTATCAGTCCATCCATCTGTCATTATAGTGCATCCCATTTTCTTCCAATGAGCTCTATGTTCTGAAATATTCTCCATAGTCTGTTGATATTGTTGCTTCAGATATTTCACTCTGATATCATGATATGATGAAGGCTTAAAACTCAAGCCATGCTTTGATATAGATTCACACATCTTATGAAATTCTTGACTTTTTACCACATTGAATGACAATGCAGATGAATGATGTTATATCATTGCATGCTTCTTCATGCAATCCCTTCTTGAAAATTGAATTGATGGTAGTTTGATTTGAACTTGCTCCACTTCTCTTAAAAATTCCAGTTTAGCTTCTATCTTCCCTTTTCCTCTTCAAATCTCCAACATCCTCTTCTTCTTCCTCTTGGGGGATTGTTTTCTTCAATAACTTTTCTTGTAACCCAACAACAATCTCCCATATTTCTTTCTTCACTTCCTCAGGAACAGCTCTACATGCTCCAACGTCTTTTTGAGTACCCGCCAAATGATGCTTCAATCTATAAATTCCTCCGGTCACTGTTTTCTCACAAAATTTGCACTTTATTTTTCTCCCATCTTCTTCAACTGGGCTGTCATACTTCCATCCAATATCACTCTTACTTCTAGGAGCATTTTTGGCCATTTTAGACCCTTTGCTAGTGGTGGCAAGAGCTTGAGCATTGCTACTCCCAACTGCACTACTTGAAGAAGCACCACTTGAAGACATTTTTTAACTACCTACTCAATGCAAATCAAACCATAAGCACATGAAGAAAAATCAAGACTTAACTGAAGAAAAATCCAACTGAACGTCGAGCGTCTGCGATCTTACCGTGATGCAGAGGAAGAGGAAAACACTTGAAGAGTCGAACGGCTGTGATGCAGAGGAAGAGGAAACCTAGCGTCGAGCGGCTGTGATGCAGAGGAAGAGGAAACCGAGCACTGTCGACTTCGAGCGGCTGTGATGCAGAGGAAGAGGAAACGGAGCAGCGTCGAGCGGCTGTGATGCAGATTGCAGAGGAAGAGGAAACCTAGCGTCGAGCGGCTGTGATGCAGAGGAAGAGGAAACCGAGCGACCTGCAATCTTGCCTGCGAGTGAGGAAGAGAAATCGACGAAGAGAGGAGAAATCGAGCCGCTCTGCGTAAAATTAGGTCGGCGCCTGCTTTGATTTAAGTGAACTTGACGCGTGGAGTAGGATCGGTCAGGATCGGTCAGGATCGTAAGATCGTACGATCTTACGATCCTGAACGGCGATCTTACCGATCCTAGCCCAGCTGTGATTTTACATCTTGTCCGAAACGTTGCCCCCCAAAAAATCGTAAGATCGTCGATCTTACGTGTAAGATCGCGATTTTGAAAACCTTGTTGCCATGAGTATGATTACTCAACCTCAACTTAGGAATAATTTAGAGGGGGGAAATTACTATTTTCCACACAGATAATGGAAGTAGTATGAATTTCATTTCTCATGACACTATTCAAGGGTTAGGCGTAAAACCTGAGTAGCAGTCGTGTCCTTACAAAGTGACTAGGTAAACCAAGGGCCCATTTGGCGCGGTGGTGGCGATCGTGAACGTAGTGGTTACATACCGTCGTTCGTGAACGCCCGACCACACCTAAGGAACTCCATCCATTTTTATGTTTAAAATTAGTTTTTTTTCTTGAGGGCAGTCAGAACCGTTGTCATGTCAAACATATATTTCATGGCGATGACGTTTTTGTCCAACCACGTCGGATTAAAACACCGCGTCAAACGGATGACGATTTATAACCAACGAGTTCACGGCCACCACCGTTGTGCCAAACGAACCCCAAATCATCACTCGTGTTAGCCAGAGATGTTTAATACACCTGCAAATATTAACTTATAAATATTGTATATGATGTGATGTCCTTCCTATGAATGTGGCGGTTATGGACCGCTCATTCACGGGCTTAATCCCGCCGGTCGAGCCACATAACAGGGTCGCGGCCCGCACACCCCAACCCATCACAGCGCGTGTTCTCGGCGCTGTAGGATGTTGAGGCTGGGTCTCGAACCCTTTACCTCCTTGATGTAAGCTCTTAACGCCAGCTCACATCGCGGCTCAGTTGGTGATATGAGCTGGGATTAAGAGCTTACATCAAGGAGGTAAATGGTTTGAGACTCAGACTCAACATCCTGCAGTGCCGAGAACGTGCGTTGTGATGGGTTGGGGTGTGCTGGCCGCAACACTGTTATGTGGCTCGATCGGCTGGATTAAGCCCGTGAATGAGCGGTCCATTCAATCACGGGCTTAATCCCGCCGGTCGAGCCACATAACATGGTCGGGGCCCGCACACCCCAACACATCACAACGTGTGTTCTCGGCGCTGCAGGATGTTGAGGCACGGTCTCGAACCCTTTACCTCCTTGATGCAAGCTCTTAACGCCAGCTCACATCACCAACTGAACCACAGTGGCCATATCCACGCTCAATTGGCACCCTCCTTAAATTGGCAGTATAGTCCATGGAGGGTCATGCGTCGGTGTCCTCGGCTTGATAAATAACAAACTATGTATTTGATGCAAATGCTCTGTGTCTTGTACATGTATCAAGAAGAACATACCGGAGTTCGTGGTGATTTAACATTGCATGCTTCAATCTTGGATTGATCGCCCACGAACATAACAAACACATTGAAATAGGCTACATTGTGCTTAAATAGTTACAACAAGCAATTGGGCATAAATAATATGGATAGTTCCAACCAAGGGAGGTGGCTAGGCTGAGGTGAGAAAAAGATCACCCCCAGTATATCAAATTTAGAATTCCCAGCTTGATGGAAAATGGTGTAAAGCCATATATTTTTTAAGGCATTAACATGGATAAATTAATCATACAAATTAGTGGATATCTCCATAAGAAACAAATGGCAAGAAATGTGTAAAACAGAGTTCAATAACAAAATCACTATGTAACATTGTCATATCACCATAGAAATAAAGCAAGTCCCTCCAATTCTTACCAGGTACCTTCTCTCTGAGTATAGAATTCCTGCATAGATCAAGAGTCGCCTTCCTCGCCGCCATAATTACTAGAAGATCCAGAACATCATCAAACTGGAAAAACTCAACCAGCCCAAATGTACCAATCAGCTGCAAAAGAAGTAACACAGTAACAGCATTTTCCTTCCTAGGAGTAATCAACCCCTTGCACTCCATCGCCAACCGCCTCGCCCTCTCCTTTTGTAACGGCTTGATATCCAGAGCCATTTGATGAAGAGATCCCAAGAGAGCAAAGCAAGCCTTCCTTATCGTATGCGCCTCCCCTCCGGCCGTTTGCTCGATAGGGGCAAAGCCCTCGAGCAAATCGAGGACGAGAGCAACGGGATCCGACGCAAACAGAAAGGCGGGAACAAGCTCTCTGCGGATCGCGAGATGATCCTTCCGAGTCCTGATAATGTATGATCGCAGGGCCTTTGCGTCCATATTGATACAGAGGGATTTGAGCTTCTGAGGGGTGTCAACGTCGGGTTTATATTGATCCTCCTTAGCAATCACCGCCGGAAGAGGAGCAGCGGGATTCTCTGGTTCCAACCGCGTATTAAGTGCCATCAGTTTCTGAAAACGATGTCCGATGGACTTCTCAATGGAGGAGATATGCTCGTCAATATCCTTCCACTGAAAAGTGACGGAAGCGGAGGACGAGGAACAGGATTGTAATTCCTCGAAGGACTTTAGCAGCTCCTTCTTCTTCGCAGGAATGGAGTTCATAGCCGCCGCGATATCGGCGAGGCCCATCTCTAGGGCGAAATGCAGGAGAATGCCGGGAAGAAAAAGAAGATGCCGGATAATGTTCAGCTACGAGGAAGCCCTAATACACGCTAATTTTTTTGGCAATTAATACAGGCACTTTCTAAGTGGATATTCGTAGACCACAAATTGAATTTTATAATTAAAAATCTCATACCCTACCCTCATATAAATGCAGCCCCCTTCTGCATACTTTCTCATTTTCTCCTGCTGAGGGGTTTCTCGCGTCCTGGAGCTTAGCCCGCACCACATCTCGCCGGAGTTGATGCGACCGCCCCACATTCTCGTCGGCGATGATGCGCCTGCTCCCCATTCTCGCCGGAGATAGATTGCTTCGAGACTTGTAATGTTGAGATGTCACAAATCATAATTCTCATGAACATTTTTCTTTACATGAATGTGTAGTTGACATTTAAAAATCCAAATGAATTTTTTTTGTCTTGGGCTACGAATAGCAATATGGTGTATAAATAGTGGCTTAGAGGCTGCGTATATCAAAGGATTGCGTATATCCAATTAAAAGGTGCATATATCAATTGCCAAAAAAATTTGAGGACCGAGCTCATTTCCAAATGTAGGTCTAGATTTAATTACAGCGACATTTCGTATGAGTTTAATTACAGCACACCACATCATCAACCATGCACCGCGTTATTATCTATAATCATGAAAAACTTAACATAAAATTTTAGAACCAAAATTAGAAAAAGAAAAATCAAATTTCGTGAGCTTATTTCAAATTTAAACTTAAAGTTGATGGACTAATTTAAAAATGGGCAATGTTATAAGCACATCAGTTTTGGCTATTCACACACCAATTCTATAAGTTATTACACGCCTTTTGAAAATACGCCTTTTACATATATTTTTAGGAAAAGTGTTCAACACAAAAATTGTAGATCTCGTCAAGATCTACAACTTTCATGTTGAACACTTTTCTTAAAAATGCACGCACAAAGCATATTGTCGCCCTGATCGTAACTATAGCAATTTTTTGAAAATACGCCTTGTACATGCATTTTTAGGAAAAATGTTCAATACAAAAATTGTAGATCTCGACCAGATCTATAATTTTAGTGTTGAACACTTTTTTCTAAAAATGCATGTACAAAACGTATTTTCAAAAGGCACGTAATAACTCATAGAAATTGACGTGCGAATAGCCAAAAATTGTGTGCTTATAACATTGCCCTTTAAAAATAATTAAAAGTGCATTCCAATTGAGTTACAATTTTTTTAGGATATTCAAACTTAATCACCTCTAATGAAAGGTAAGACTGAGATTAAGGAAAGATATTTAGGTACGTGTAACGCTCTGTGATCAAAATAGATCACGGTGGAGGAGCAACTACAAGTTACAACTGTATGACCAATGATTTCAATGATGTAGATTGGTTGTAAACGTATACGGCCATCTGTGTAAAACGGTCATATTTAAAAGTGATCAAATTTTAAATCAATCATGCACAAAAAATCATGCCGGCGGAAATCTACGTTGGGATCGGGGGTCGCGCACGGTTGGTTATCTAAGGTGCGTTACACGCACCAACTTTTTTTTTCGAGACGAAGCAGTTGGCATGACATCTGCAACCCCAATATTAGATATATTTTTTCATGTTAACATCCCTTTGACAAAAGCTAGGGAGGCCTTCGATAGAATCAGTTTCATTTTAGATAACCAATAAATACAATTATTTTTGGATTTGTTATTAGCAGAGCGAATTCCTATGTACACAGATTATATAAAGCACCAGATTAAAAAAAACATTTTAATCAAAGCGCAGCATAAACATCTTGCAACACACAGCATGCTGAAATATTCATCACCTTCCAAAGTTCACCAAACTAGTTAAAATGTACACCGACCCCAATTAGGCCGCCTTCCAAGATTCCCGCGCCGCGGCTATAAAAGGACGGAGGCGCGCCAAAACCAAGCTGAGGCGGATTTCCGGATTCCGACTGTGCGGCGGCAACAGTTTCATCAGAATTCGATGACTGCAGATGCTGCCGCCGCCAGATTTTGCCCGTAATATTCGAACTAGATTCTTTCAATTTAGAAGCTCGCCGATTTTCTGCCAACAAATTTTGCAACCCCCTGAGTCGGCTCCAGAGACTGTGGGGATGATATGCATGGTGTAGATGGAATTCCTCCACGGCTTTGATCGCTTTTTTAAGGGCGGAAATCTCTCTCCTGACGGCTTCGCGCTACCCCGGATAACAATAATCAGTTGATTTTTGATTCTGCTGCTCGGAATTGTTAGGAGAAAAAATACCTTAAAATTGGGAGAACTATGCTGCTTCAGCCTTCCTCTGTCCGCCGCCCACCACTTGGATTCCTTTACATAAGCGCGGAGAAGATGGCCGGGCGGATATTTGGCGATTAAATTGAAAGCGATGACAAATTTGATAGAATCTACTTGTCTCCCCATGCTGTTCAGCTTCACAATTAAATCTGTGAAGCAAAATGCTTGCAGGTGTCATTTGTTCATACTTAAAAGTTTCAATATATATGCTTCAATTGATATAAATAAGTAAATAAATAAATAAATTCCAGCTATTTTGAATCACCTATTAGGATTATGAGCGTTGAAGCCAGGAAATTCCTAGGCTCCAAATGTTTGGATCAATGCAGCCGGAGGGTTACTATTCCCGCGGTCGAACACCACAACACTAATGGCCAGAACAGGAGGGAGATGTCTATAAGCATACCCTAGACGCTTCAGCAGGGAGGTCCCGCCACGTACCCGGAAGTCTAGAAGAGCTTCCCCTCCAAAACCAAAGGCTGAGCTAGGTACAAGGAAGTGTTGGGAAATCAGGTGCAAACCACAGTGCAATGCTATAAAATTGCAGGAAACAAGAATACAATATAGACAAAAACTACGCGCGACAAACCCGCTGGCGCATAATCACAAGTATATATTTATATAAAAGCAATTACAAGTAAATAACAAGTGAAGAAATAGACCGTCCGGTGGAACACCGCAGATGCGCCGGACGCGCACGATCGGCGTGAGTGTAGAAATCTGGACTGCAATCCGACTAACGGACGCACAAGGTTCGTCGGAACCTTCAACGTCAATCTTCGACGTTCAACCGCAACCACCACCGGAGACCAACGCCGGCACCGGAGACAAACGCCACCACCGAGATCAAAACGCCGTCAAGGCTAACTGCACTCGCGCACGCCTTCAACGTCTACGACGATCTCCGCCAAGCCCGGCGACGACTCCCTCTCCAACGCTAGCAAGGCGACAACACCTCCTCACGAACAGGACATGGGATGCTATCCTAGGCGGTTCCTCCCAGCCATTCCAGCGGCTTCTCTCCAGGCGGCTTCACCAAAGAAAAAATAACCCACGTAAAAATGGGGGCTGGCTTTTCATTGGTTCTACAGCAACAACAAAAAAACATTTTCTATATATATAAGATTTCTATATATATACGAGCATCTTCGCACGGGCTACGCCCGTGCTCGATGCTCTTCGCAGCGACAGTAAACTTGCAGCGACGATACCTCTGCCCAAAGTCACCCCTTCTCGGGCGCCCGGTCAATTGACAATGCACCGGGAGCCCCCGTGCTCGGCTCGACAGTAGTCCCGCTTCAACAGTGTCCCAGCGCGACAACAATCCTGCAGCACGCAAACACTCGTGCACGACAGTACCTCGGACACAATAACACATTGACTGTGGTTGTCACTCCGGATGCCTGCACCTTCTCTCGGGCTCACAGAAGTCGCACGATGATTGCCGGAACCTGCTCGCCACCATCGCGCGCAGCATAAAATTGCACTGTGAATTGACCGTGCGCCCGAGAAGGGGTGACTTTGGGCAGAGGTATCGTCGCTGCAAGTGTACTGTCGCTGCGAAGAGCATCGAGCACGGGCGTAGCCCATGCGAAGATGCTCGTATGTATATATAAATTCTTCTGCATCAATGACCGCAAGTGAGCAATCAGGCCGAACGTTTGGTTGACGAAACTATAAGTTGGAAAGTGATTTGTTTCTATTTGTTGCTTCTGCATGCATGATCGCAAGGGAACAAACCAAAGAACTCATCTCAAACATCATTCTAGTAAATATATATGGCGGTAACATCGGTGCTATGCAGGATCCCTCTTTCTAACTTTGAGTACATAATCATTACGTGTAATGGATGCATGATGCGTAAGAGATCAATACACTTCTTCTTATGAAGTCATGCATAAATACTACTTGCTTCTATATATACAGTTGTTGTATAAGCCCATTTCAAAAGACAACGTCGTTGCATCGTAAGTACTTCTTCAAGCCATGCGTACATGTAGATAAAATCTAAAACTTCATGAAGCTGAAGACACAACAAAGACAACAAATAAGGAAGGTAATATATATGCGCATCATCATATATACAGGAAGTAAAGCGGCAGCAAATAGACCATAAGATCATAAATATCAAATACTTCAACCTTTGCGTGTTTACTAAAATATATGTTTAATAGTTTAATTTCGACATGATAAGTATGATCATCCCATAAAGAAAGAAGAAGCATCAAATAAACCAAAACTCAAATACACCTGGATAATTGCACGGGGCTTCGCCCCCATACGAAAGTGCGGCGTAACGAAGTTCCACCCATATCCTCTCAGTTGTTAACGTGCAACATCATTGAGAACAAAAACATGATGATATAACTTTAAGCTTGTTTCTGCCATGCTTAACACAATGTAAATATGATTTATTTAATTTACAATAAACTTATGCATGATATAAGATGCTATATTCAAGGCTGGCCGAGGCTTGGAAACAGTTGGGAGAACCGGAGCATTAGTAAAAACAGATTTAAACAATGCTAAATTAGAATAAGGGACAATTATAATCATCACATTAACTATGACAATATCTATATATCCACGTAGATGATATCATATAACCATCACATTATAACCATTACAATATCTATATATCCAGGTAGATGATATCATATAATCTGTAAACAAAATGGCTGAAAGATAAATTTAAAATGATGTTCTGGTCATTAAAAAACACCCAAATATATAAATAAATATTCAACTCCATAAGTAAACAAATATATTTGCAGGGAAGCATATTATCATATTCAACACCATAAGTGAAGCCTACCTTGCTTTCGTGCAGATCCTGCGCTCTCGTAGGCAATTATGGCAGGGAAAGGACATTCAAAATGCTACAGGTACTGTGCATATAGCATGTTCATCCCTGCAAGAAGAAGCAGGGCAAGTGAGTTAAGTATTGCATATGAACGAAGCAGTAGACAATTTGTTACAACAGGAGGTATATTATTTTTGTAATATACATGCTGCCAAACTGCACTATTCATATTTTTATATATCCATAAACTAAGAACTTCTATTTTTACCTTGTTGCATCGATATCATACGACTCTGCAACCGTCATAATCTGGGTGATCTGGTGAGTTGAGAATAAAAAGTTCCAATTCTGTAATATTCAACTCCTTGGGCACCGTTGGAATTAGTATCTTGAGTCCGCTGTATTTGTAGAGATGAGGCATATCATGCCATGATATCTTGTCATTAATACCATTCTGCCCTCCATAAATTTCTTCAACCCAGTCTGGAAATGTAAACTCATGTGTGTGAGACTGTTATGCTGATTCATCATACATCGTTGTCTGGACACGTCGATATGAAATTGTGTTAAATAAGGAATATATTTCAATTTGCAAAGTAAGCACGTAATTTTATCTATCTGATTAAGAAAAAATGTTTGATTATTTAAAGAAGGAAATGAAAATAACTTGAGTAATTGTAAATAAAGTGTATTTAAAATACTTACACAGAGTCGTTTGTCTTTGTAGGTTGGTTGATTTTTTATGAAATGAAAGTTGGCGCAGTCGCAGGTTCTCATGATGTGTTTACTGATGAGTTTATGTGCAAAGGAATTGCAAATGAGGACGTTTGATGGGACTGTGTAGTAATATTAATACTCAACAATATTAGTATCATCGAAGCATATATGAGAAACGAATGGAGAGGTGGAATAGTAAGTGAACCTGGACAATGACTTTGGAAAGCAAGACTTTGAAGACAACATTTTTTGTATAAGTACCCTGATGTCCAGGAAGAATGCCGTCTTTTACCAATATTTTTGTATTTCTTGCAGTGACTTCTCTTGATAAAGCAACATATAGTTGACCATGAGTAAAGACAGGAGAAGGGAGGTAGATGCCAACTTGTTTAATCGTTTGTCCTTGAGATTTATTTATCGTTAGCGCAAAGCTCAAACGAACTAGAAATTGCTTGCGAGTTAGTTCAAATGGCATTTTTAGATCCTCAGCATTTTTGAGTGGAATGTGAGGGAGGAAGACCGGTTTGTCTTTATGTTGCCCTGTAAGTATTTCTGCCTCAATAACATTTCTTGAAAATTGACGGCACATGAGTCGTGAACCATTGCAAATGTCGATTCGTGGGTTTAAATTTCGCAAAAGCATGATGGGGGTGCCATTTTTCAAAGATAGTTTGTGCGGTGGCAGATTGCCCGGTGAGATGGTATTAAGGAATTCTTGCGGATATAAATTATATCTGTCATCCTGAACAGAATCAAAAGAGTAGTATGTAATTTCATGCCCTAGGATTAATTGAAGGCATTTTTCATTTAACATAGTCACATCTTCATTTAACGGAGTCAGCAATGCTCTGTTTTCCCAGTAATCAGAGGTATTCATGTGAGATGCTATATCAGAGAATATGATGTTTATAAGTATAGCGAGTGAACGTTCATTTTCCCATGGAATAAGCATTGAAGCAGGAACACGGATCTGATCATCAGCACATGTTGGTTCATCACCATTTCCAATGCGAAGCAGAAAGTCAGAGAAATGTTTATCATCTAAAGCTCGCATATTTTCAGTCAACGAAAGTAATCTTACAGTTGACCACAAAGGTGATTCAACTATGCTGGCATTGATAATTTGTGACCTTGTTTCGTTTATCACGACAGGTGGAACTTGACGAAAATCACCTCCCATTATTACAACCTTACCACCAAAAGGTTGGTTTGTTTGTAGAACATCTCGCAATGATCGATCAACTGCCTCAAATACATGTTTGTGTGACATCGGCGCCTCATCCCACAAAATAGCAGAACATTGTTGTAAAAGATTGTGAGTCTCAGATTGCTTGCCGAATTTGCAGAATGATCCTGGTTCCACAGGAATTGGAATTTTGAATTTCAAATGTGATGTGCTTCCACCAGGAAGAAGAGTTGCAGCAATGCCTGATGATGCTGTTGCAAGCACAATATGACCATCTTGTCGTAGGTGGGCAAGAAGTGCCTTGTATAAAAATGTTTTGTCGGTGTCGTCAGGGCCATCTATGAAGAAAATACCACCCTGTCGTTGTCGAATAGTTTCCATAATAGTATGGAAAGCATAACTTTGCGTGGGATTCAAACATGAAACGGAGTTGAAATCTGCATGTGAGATAGGTAGCGAAAGTTCATCTTCAATTAAGCCCGAGAAGCTCATAATATTTTCAAAGATTGCAGACATTTGAGGAATATCGAACTGTGTAACACTTTTGTTATGCTGTTGAAGAGTGTAATCTATTTCATGAAGCAGCTTGTTGAGGACATATAAATCACTAATAGAACTGGAGGAGACGTAATCTTCAGTCATTGCACTATAATTGTCATTCCATAATTTCCTAACTTCTGTAGGGTTGCAGTACAGTAAAATTGTCGTAAATAACGTACGTAGTGCTGAAGGCATTTGAAATTCTCTCGCCTCACACATACAATTATGTAGGCTGTTATCTCGTTCAAGTAAACCATAATGTTCAGCAGCCTCTTTAAATGTTGAATGAATAGTAGTACCAACAGTCATCAGATGTTCGAAAGACTTTGGGGCTGGAATATGATTTAGAAGCATGCGTAAATAAAATCTTTCGCCTTCAGAAGGATGTACAGAGTAAATTCGACCAATAACCTTTTGGCGACGTCTTCGTTTAGCCCATGTTCGGGAAGTCAAATTCCATGTGTAATGTTTTGGAAATTCATTGTACAGATAACTGTTTGTTTCTTCTTGGCTATTATATACATTGAAAAACTCAGTTAACATTGTGCGAGAGTTTCGCTCATTCGCAAGTACATCGTTGAGTAAGTCAGTTGTGTGAAACTGAACTTGATGTTTGTTAGGCAAATGAATCTGTAAACGAATAACCGAAGGATATGTTTGATACATACAGAATTTGAATATCTTCCAAAATGCCTCCTGGGGACATATCCATCGACCGTTTACGTATTGAGATATCTCATTATGCTCTGCAGTAGGTTGAAGTTTGAACGCAACTGAATCAGGGCCTTTGTGAATGTATTTATATAAATATTTAATACTTTTGATACTACTGCAAATCTCCACGTTAATATGACAGTCATATTTTAACAAAAGCCATGGATTATATGGAACAACCCAGCGATTGTCAATAATAAAATCTTGAGCACGTTGCAGGGTAAATGATCGACCATTATCGCGACGGCGGTAGATTGGGTAGGAGTCCGTTCCTTGCACAGTATGCTCTGCAAAGTTTTTCGGGTAACCCTTTTTACAGTTACCATGCTTCATGCATAGGGCATGAGGGTTTACGTGCGCACACGGGCCATGAATCATATGGCGCACAATAACATTGTATAATTCTGGCTCACGTTCAACGTGAGGGATCTCTGATCTAACAATTTTGTCGTAGTCATCTGGGGTATTCATTTTATCACGTGCATCAAAAATAATCAGCATATGAACATGCGGTAAGCCTCTTTTTTGAAACTCAATCACGTGGACATGACTAATTATTTTTCCTAACACATGTTTATGGAAGATATCGTGCTTTAACTTTTCGTATTTAGCATGAAATATTCGAGTAACTAAATCAGGACGATCTTGAGCTGATTGTCCTGGATATAGCGATTCTGTGATTTCTTGCCATGCCGCGTTGCATGTCATTGTTAGAAATATATCTGGTCGACCATAGTGCTGAACAATGGACATTGCATCTTGATAGCGTTGGTACATGTCGCGAGGACTTCCAATAAAAGATGACGGCAAGATAAAATGATGACCAATATTTGCTGCAATATAATGTCAAATTGCAAGAGTGTGGATTGTTAGACAATTCGAAAATATAATACTCGTTATATAAATTGAGAATTGACATACCTCCACTATTTTCTCCAGCATTGAGACAATCTTGTAATCCACTGTACAGTTCAGCGCGGATATTATTTTGATTATTTTTTATCCACCGCAGCTTTTGAGTTTCAATCTTAATGTAGTTGTCAACAACGTATTGTTGTAGTAGGCGACATCCATGTAACGACAACGATAAAGTTGGATGACGATCCTATAGCAGAGTCTATATGAAGTCAAATATGAATTTAATTGAAGGAATAAATTTGCACAGCGGTACTAAACTATTTGTAGCAAACCTGGAGTATGTATGAGTAATAGTCGCAGCAGCTAACATGACGATTATTCAGTCCTTTATACTCAGCTAACCAACCGTATGTGCCATATGGATGGAGTAATGGGTACTGCAACGGATCATAAAAACCTGAATATTCTTGAATAGTAACTAAATCACCTTCAGTTGTCTCAATAATTATGTTTCGTTTGTTTGATTCAAGGTAGTCCTCAGCACCAACAATTATAGCAGCAACTTGTGAAGCAGTTGACAACGTATATTGTCGCTCAAAAGCAGGTTGTTCGTTTATCACTAATCTGCATCTGTCAATATCTGTTCGTTGAGCTATTAATCGGAACATTGATACAAACGGGTTACATCCATTCAAAATATTTGTTAATCTTTGCAGAAGCGCACGATCGAGCTCGGCGTTTTCTTGTAAACGATGATCGATCTCATGTTTTGTATCATATATATATAGTTGTAAGTACCTAGGTCTTGTGTTAGCAGCAGGCAGAAGAGATCCAATTCTGTGATATATTGCGCATGAGCTCGGAATGTATAAACAGTGTGTTGCTCTGCTGCTAATGATTCATCTAGTTTAACACCCATAGAGGTGAAAGAGAATACATGATTATATGAACGGATGTATCTCTTGAAATGATGGCTTTTAGTAGAGTCACTGATGAGTAAACTGTAAAGGTCGTCTGGAATAGGTATAGGTGCAATCTCTACCCTTCCATTGCTACAGCACATTGTTGATGTTTCACCATCAAATAATTTCGCATGACAATCATCACAGAAATGCGGTCGTCGTAGTTGTAGATAAACAATTTGGGAATTTCTATTACACATCCGAGCAATGTTGTGGTTTCGAGGGCGACGATTTCTCAAAATAACACCGTGATCAGAGTGCTCGCTTTCTGTGCTTTCATGTTGCTGAACAGAGCTTGTCGAACTATCTGTACAGAGTAAATAAATGTAAGATATATAGCAACAGGTGTAGATATGTGGATGTAGTGTAGTAGCAAGCAAAAACCTTGTGTATGCGCACGAAGCAACACGTTTGGTTGTGGGAGTTGAGTTGAAGTTTGCTCTATGTTTAAGGTTGATGGTGCCAAAATGTTTGGTTGCAATGATGTTGCAACAGCAGGAAGGGTTGCAGTAATACAGTCACGTGAGTGTGAAGGCAGTGCTGCGGGGGCAACATGAGACAGTGGTGCAGTAATTGCGTGTGGTGTGGATGATTCTCCCATTTCAGGTAGGCGCACATCATGACAGAATGATGACGATGGTATGGCTGTCAATGTATATCTATGCACAACACCATTCTGTGCGTTGGTTACTTTCGACATGCGACAAAGTTGTAAGGTTGTGCTATTTAGCAAAATTTGTAAGTAACTCACAGTAAACATAAAGCGAAATTCATATTTACCCCATGTCATGTTTGAGTTTGCACGGTCAATGTTGGATGCAGGTGCGAGCGCAGTTGTGTCAGGCGGCGATGTAACAGTAGGTTGCACAGTACAACTTTGACAACGCGGTGGTAATTGTTGGCGTCGTCTTTGAGTAGCAACACGACGAATTTCTCTTTGGTGCTATCGTTGTGCTTCTGTCATACGCGCTTGCCTGGCCCTTTGATAGGATTGATCATATGCATGTTGTGCTTGTCGTTGTTCTTCTGTCATTTGCGCTCTCCTTCTCAGTGAGCGCTCTCGATTAGAAACTCGTTGAGCCGCACGTTGTGCATCTGTCATATGTGCATTTTTGATCGATGCGTAAGATCGATTATACGCTGTCGTAGATACTGGCCTTTTTCTTTTTCGAGCTTGGACATGAGATCCAACAGGGTAGCGCATCCCTTCTATCGGAGGGTCAAATTCCATTGTGTAGAACTTGATCTAAATAGAATCATAAGTACCATTTTGAGTGAGTTGAGGGGCATGGAAAGAGTGATGCATTCACATACAGAGACGCAAACCTACGTAATCTACGAATAATGTATATGTGGATCGAATGTGTTGAGGATTCTGATGGGGAATGAAGCATTTTTAGTGGAAGTAAAATGTATATGAAGTAAATAAAAAAAATCAGTCCCAGCTCTAAAGTGGAGGTTCTGAAAAGGCGATAGAAACTTTAAAGTTGAAACATGGACATCTTAAAGTCTACACCTTTTAGCTCCAAAAGCAGATTCTGCACACAAAGCTTTTAACTTTACCCAAGTGTTTTCATTAGAGGAAAAAAGCTGCTACCTAATTTAATTCAAAAACTCAAAATGGAAGGGCACAAATATTGTAAAATGTTAATTGCAGGGAATCTGCAATTTTCAACTTTGAAGTAATTTACATAGCAAGACCTTGCATTTCCCTTATACTGGGTATGGGGCATCCTTAAAAATATATGTAATTTTCTGTGTTTTGACAAAATGTAATCCTTGCTATTTCATGAAATTTCTCAAGAATTATTTAGCCTAAAAATTGGGCCGAAATAGCCATCCGCTGTAGTCCTCAGCAGTTTCAGATGTTACAAACTGGTATCTGTTTTAGTTTCAGTTGTTGATATTGATAGAAATTGATCAAGATAAGTGATTCAAAGGTAAGAGACTGGCTATTAATGCCTGCACAATGTTCTGTAAAAAAGGAGCTGAGCTTAAGATAATTCATGGAAATAGAAAGTAGCTTATGGCCTGCAATGTCGTGGGTAGGAAGTAGTTCACCATGCTTATGAGTGAAAGGAAATGAAAGAAGCTTTGAAATGCTTAAATGTATTGCTGTAATAATATGAGAGTCTTACTTGTTGCTGGTGCAGAAAGAACTGCAAGCCCTGCTCTGGTGGTCACTTATGGTACGTAAAGGACCCTCAAACTGCTGCAGTTACCGCACGATATACCATGTTCATCCCTGCAAAAATAACGAATGGTAGCGAGTTCAGTATTGCATATGAAGGAAGCAAAGTAGAATTTGTTTTCAAGGGGAGGTATCTTATTTCTTTAATATACATGCAGCTAATACCATAAGTAGAATATATTACACTGAGAAATGCGTTTAAGTAGTTATTTAAAACGCAACGTTTATATATTTATATAGTCTTAAGGCAACAGTCATTTGAAAGCACCTAAAATGTGACGTTGCTGTAAGGTTATGAAAGGTGACAATGTGGCTTTTACGTATGTATATATAGTATTAAGGAAGCAATCATTTGAAGGCAGTTACAATCTGACATTGCTCTAAAGGTGCAGGTTCTGAAAGCTGCCTCGCCTCGCCAATGACAATGCCAACTGTCCCACCTCGCCAACGATGATGTCGACTATATATCATGCCTCGCAATAGTTGTTCTTTTGTGAATTTGAACATTTGAGATAGCGGCGTTGTGTACTTCTTATTAAACAAATCGGTAAACAAATAGGTAGCGAATGTAACTGTGAAGGTTTTCTAACCATCCAAAACTCTCATACGCCACTCATTATCTACTTAGATTAATACAATAAAATTTTCCAAATACAATTAAAACACTAACAATAAACACAAACATGAGGATAACATTTCAATTTTTATGCCCTCCTATAATGCTGTAGGACAATAGTAAATGAACTAAAAAATATTTCAAAGCTATGAAAGAGGAAAATAAGCTAGGAAAAAAGAAAACAGCATATAAGGTATATATGAGTATACCTTGAAATATACTGCTGATGGAGTTGTACAAAGATGCACAGCAAGAGTAATGACAAAATATTGAAACTCAAAGTTAGAGTTAACTATTACGAAAACTCTTCACAATTGAGAAAAAACAATTTATTAGAATGTCACTCTCTTTAATTTGTTGATTGACTATAATCTCCAAGCCGATGACACATGGAGAGGCCGAGCTAAACAAAATAGGTAGGGACGCTAAATGTCGTGCAAGATAACCCAATTTTTTTAACCTATGAACATAATTGATGAAACATAAACAAAGTTTTTTTACACTGAACATTTGATAGGGAAGGTGCTTACAATGAAAGCAGGCTGAAATTTACAGATCAGAACAGAGTTTTTCCTTGTATGTTGTGGAGGATACTTTCCTCTGTGAGATATAACAGCCATTAAAAAAGAGCAGAAAATGCTACAGGATAAACAAAATAGAGAAGAGAAATAAAAAAAAACTCACAGGCGAAGTGGCTGCTGCGCTTCGATGGGGGCAGGTTCCTCCGACAGTGACGATGCCCTGAAGGAGTGAAGAATCAGAGCTTGGCTTGGGCGAGGAGAACGAAGGAGAACGAAGGAATTTGGAGGTTTTGGGGAGAAGATGGTGCGTACCTGGAGTGGAGGAGAGGAGGCGATAAGCGGAGAGGAGAAGTGAGGGTTGGGGCCGAAGATATCATCACGCGGAAGCGGCGCTCTAGAAGCGGTTGAAGGGCAATTTTGAGAACGCTAATCTTGCGTGACCGACGGCACCCTGCACTGTAGCAACATACAGGGAGGCAGGCAGAGCAGTTGAGAGGCAGGCAGAGAGCTTCAGAACCAGGAACAGAGGGAAAGAGGTGCAGATATAGAGGTGAAGCGGATGTATACCGTGATCGAAGAGAAGGCCGGGCAGAAGACGAAGCAACAATGTCGAGTGATCTGGATTCGGGAGGCGATGTCGGCCAAAAAGAAATCACAGCTGACGTAGATATCAAAGGTATAACTCATACACGAAGTAAAAACCGAAATCAATCACGAAATAAAGAACAAATCTGAAAACGAAAATCCAAAATGATAAAGAAGAGCATGCTCACCGGCGAAGCAGGCAGATCTTGCGAAAATCAGCTGGTGCGAAGCGAGCAGGCCGGTCAGAAGACGAAGCAACAGTGGCGAGTGATGTGGCTTCCAGAGGCGATGACGACAAAAAAGAAATCAGAGCTGACCTAGAAATCAAAGGTGCAACTCATACACGAACTAAAAATCCAAACGAAAATCCAAACTGAGAACGCACACCATGCTTACCGGCGAAGCGGGAAGGTCTTGCGGAAATCAGGTGGTGCGAAGCGGGAAGAAGAAATCAGCTGGTGGCAGTCTAGCCGGACGGACAGAAGAGAGACGGAAAACCGAAGATTGGGGGCGAGGCTATGATATCGTGGAATAACAGCGCTAAGAATAAGCGACGGAAGATAAGCGGCAGAAGATACGCGGTGGAAGGGCAATTCCGTCAGAGCCAATCTCACGTGACCGAGGACGTGCTTCACTGTAGCAAGCAGCGAAAATTTTTATTTAGGATAGATAACCTTATATGTATAATTTAATCCGAACCAAACAAATCTCAATAAATCACCACCTTGGTTCGAAATTCGAAGTCACCACCTGCACGAAGCACATCAACTGCACAAGGCAACACTATGCGAAGCACCACCTCAAAATCCTGAGGCGTCAGCCGACCTGCTCCAGTCGACTCATCCATGCTCGGGTTCAACCCCTGAATGTCGACGCAACCGGATCGCTGAATCTGACTCGCCTAGTCAGACTACCAGAAGGGCGATCCCCTGCACCACCTCGATCATCCACCCTGTCGGCCGCAAAAAACATGGGCACACCACCTCGCATCGTGGTCCCCATCAGCCAGTACAAACTACTGCGTTGCATAGCTCGCATGAGCACGGTGCGCCCTCGCCTCACCGTCAGAACTCCACCTCTCGATGCAAAACTGCACCCACCAGAGTCCAATCTGTCCAACGAAATCAGATTCCTGCGTAGCTTCGGTACCATATGTACCTGCTCAAGCCTACGCACTGCTCCATCATGCTTCTGTATGTCCACGGTCCCTATCCCCGTGACCTCACATTGAAAGACTTAATTTAAGGGTAGCTAATCACCTAGAGGGGGGGGGGGGGGGGGGGGGTGAATAGGTTATTTAAATTTATTGCAGTTTTTGAACATAACCTAGATAAATCTGATCAGAGCTTTCAAGAAAAATAACACCACAGAAAAGAACACACAGATTTTTATAGTGGTTCCCCTTATCTTGGGTAATCCACTTTCCCCCTTCTACCCTTCTAGTAGTGTACTAGATAGGGTTTATAACTCCTCCAGATCTCAGACCACAAACAGGTCTTACAGCTCAGATCGCCAAAGGATCTTACAATCTCAGATCACACAGATCCTACCTCAGCCTTTATAACTAGGCTTACAACTCAGATTCACTCCTGAATCCTACAACTCAGATCACACCTGATCTTACAACTCAGATCCTTGACAGATCCTACACTCAGATCTGACAACTCAGATCCTACAGAAATTTAGAAAGAAAGTAACAAATACTTAGACTCAGGTTTGCAATTGTTGAGCCTTCTTGATCTGCCTGAATGATCAGACAGAAACCTTCAATAGAACAGCAGCAGCAAATGATCTTCTTGATTCGACAGGCTGTGATGACTGTTCTTCTTCTTAGGAAGACAGATTCTTCCTTCTTGACCTCCTCCTTTCAGAAAAAGATATCAGCACCTGAATGAATTCTTCAAATCAGATTGGTTCTGAAAGGGAAGATGACTTCTCAGAAATCTTTCTCAAACTTTTACTCGAAAACGATAATAGCTTTTAAAACTTTTCTTCACTGCTTTAATGCTTAGCTACATAACCCTTAGGTCATGCCTTCTATTTATAACCCGCCATCTGCAATTACAGTTACGATCCTCCACGTCAGCATGACGTTATGTTTTCAACGGTCTTTATCAGAAACAGAAGCTCAGCCAGCTGTAGAAGAAATTCCTCAGTTCAGACTATCTGTAGAAGAGGCATTGAGCGCTTACTGTCTTTGTCAACACTTTCTCAATTAGGCGTCGAGCAACACTCGACGCATACTCCTTAGACTGAAGCTCTCGGCTCCTCCTTCTCAGGTGATGAGTAATCATCACTCAGTCGACGCCTTTTAACTCTGTCTTCATATCTCTACACTTCTGAATGATGCTGGGCAGATAAGAGTTAAGTCAACACTTCTCATTCCAAGGCGTCGAGCAATATAACTTGGCTCGACGCTTTCTAACTTGAACTCAGAACTTCTAGTTGGCGCTGAGTTGACTGAAGTTAAATCGACACTTCTCTTTCCAAGGCGTCGAGCAATGCACCTCGGCTCGACGCTTCCGAACTTGGTCTCAGAACTTCAGCGGCGACCTTGTCTATTTGAGTAGTAGACATGAGTCAACGCTTCTGGGTCACAGGCGTCGAACGATGTATGATGTCTCGACGCTTCTGAACTTGAATAAATTCCATGAACATTTTGCCTGACCTGATCTCCTGCACATTGATTCTAGAGAGTATATCAAATACATTCTGAGATATATCTTTGACTTAGAAATGGACTTCTCCAAATCTAGGACATTGTGAGCAATGATCCCAACAATCTCCCCCTATTTGAAGAAGTCATAACCTCAGTCAATGATATATCTCTCTTAAAAAAATGTGTACAAATTTCTATATAGATAATCAAAAAGGAGTATCATACTATATAGAATCAAATTACCAACACATTCTATCCACAGACATTCTCTCAGACATAACATCTCATATAAGCATAAAAACATAAGCAATTCAGAATAAGATATGTCATGAAGAGAACCATAATCACATTACAGGCATATATATATATATATATATATATATATGTAATCATGAAAAATAGATCACACCAGAAATTCACCAGGATTGTTCAAAAGTATATTAATTACATTCATCAGAAAGAGACAGTAAAGATTAAAGTTCTAAGAATGCCCAGGATCCTTGAATTCAATTTCTCTTTTGGCTCTTTTGGCGAGTGCTGCAGCAACTTCCTTTCTCCTTTCGAAATAACCAAATGGCTTTGGGAAGTACCTGATTGGCTCCAATTCTCCTGCCTGGACTTTCCCAGCCATTTTATCAGCCTTGAATTTGATCTTTAGATCTTCTTGAGCCCTATGCTTTAACCACTCAGCTTCAGAGTACCACTTTTCTCGTTGATCTGGATTATTTTTCACAGCTTCCCATGCTGATAGAATCAATTCTCTGGAAGATGGAGACCAACGTTCAAAATCAGCTCTTGATAGAACCTCTTCTCTGTACTTTCTTTTGCTTGATTCTTCTTGCTCACTAGGAAAATGTTCTCTTGTACCTTTATCCTGAGGACTATACATTTGAGCAATCTTCTTTTGAACCTCAGTGAGAGAGATTGGCCCTGTCCCAGAGACTTGATCATTCCCATAGTCTATGGTAGGATATCCAAGAGTTTCTCTTATAGAGTTTGAGGTCCACATAGCATGTTCAGAACTAGCTTGAATCATTGACCTCTCCCCCTTTAGGACTTCTTCAACAATATGATCTCTTATAATATTTTTCTGAAATCTGACTTGACCTTCCAAATGAAGAACTCCACTGTCAATGTTTTTCTTTACTTTAAGAAGATGATCATCTAAAGTGTCTACATGCATTTTTACTTGGTCTTTTAAAACTGTGGAGCTCTCACCAATTTTAGTCAAAATATCAGCATTATGCTGTTGTAATCTTGCTTCAATTTTATTTGTACCTGTGAGAATTTGTGCTACTTGTTCTTTATACAAAACTTGCATGTTGCTACTCAGTATTCCTTGGTTTGTCTGAACATCATCCACTGTTTTAGTAATTCCGGCTTGTGATTCTTTAATAGTCTTGGATGCTTCTTTAATGGCATCAAGCTGTTTAGTTGAATAATCGACTGAAGCACCAACTCTCTTAAAGAACTTTACCATTTCCTTCCTTAAAGCAGACATCTGATGATTGATTTCAAATCTAACCAACTTCATTTGAAAATCCACTTCCTTTTTCATTTTATCATTATTTTCCTCAATATATTGTTATAACATTCTCCTTTGATTATTCAGTAACACCTCCAGCTGAGGTAGAACAGGACTAAGGTCCACATGGATTTCCCTTTCCATGTCAACACCTTTGCTACTTACTTCCCTGAGAAAAGAATCATTTCTTTGGCTCATATGAGAGCTAGAGGATTCTATCTTAATAACTTTCTCAGCAGATTTCTTTGTTGCTTCAGGCTCTGCTTCCACCTCCATTGCCTCAATGACAGGATTTACTTTATCAGGGATCTCAGCCTGAGACTCCCCCTCAATCAAATCAATTTTATCCTGAGCAGGGATCTCATCCTGAGACTCCCCCTCAATTGTTGATTTGCTTAGTTCGGAATCGTGCTGAACAGGAGTCTCATCTTGAGTCTCTTTTTCATTTGGCAGAACCCCTTCAGATCTAGTTGGGGATAATGGAAGACTTCCTCTTTCTTCTTCCCCTTTTTCATTTGCATCCTTAGAAGTAACAGGAGAACTATCCCTTTCATTGTTCTTTTCTACATCTTCAGATGTTGTAAGATTTGGATCATGAATTGGTGAAGATATGGATTTTCTCTTGGAGGAGGATGTACTAGAGGAACTTGAAGAAACCTTAGTCTTCTTTTGCTTCTTTGCTTTCTTCTGCTTGGGAGAAGAATCTGCTGGAGGAGGGTTAGATAAGATTTTGTCCCATCTCTCTATCATTCTCATATCCATTTTCTTCATATGATTTATCTTTGATCCAAGTTTATTATTCAAAATGTCAGGGGACACTTTTACTAAATACAGAGACAGTATCCTACCCATGTTGGGTACCTAGATACACTCAACTATTCTGTCAAACACAACTCTTCCCCAATCTGTTCTTAGAGAATGAATGATCCTTGTCAGAAGAATAAACATTTTTCTGGATATTTTGTCATGCGATCCAGTCTTGCATAACAATCCCTTTCCTATCACATCTGTTATCAGTTTTCCTTTCGGATTCATTCCTTTTCTTAGAATACTTCCAGGGATTTCTCTTGACGTGTCAATTCCGCACCAAATTTGTGCTAGTCTAATCTGCTCAGAGGACACCTCTTCCTCTTCTTCGTCCATTTTTAACCTAGGCAGTTTCAGTGCCTTAGCGAGTCTAGATGGATTTATCTTAATCTTCTTGCCATTCACACTAGTCTTAATCATTGAATTTACGGAGTCAATTACTATGTTAGAATATAGCTCTAATACCTCTCGTTTCCAAATGAGAGTTGATTCAGACAATACGAACTCCAGTCCTGCATTGTAGATTAACTCGATTGTTGATTTGATCTCCACAGAAGCTGATTGGAATCCATTTCGAACAAGCTCACTCCCTTCATAGAGATACTCACTGCTTTTGGGAGGCATTGTTTTTGATGATTGAGGAGAGAAGGAATTGATGAAGAGATTTTCTAGGTCAGCTAATTTCGAACTTAGAGAAATACAACATATACGCTAACGAAGTGACTTCCTTATTTATAGGAGTTCTAATTCAAGAAGATGAGAAGCCGCGGGCTGAACTTGTTTGACAAGATTGATCCAATGGTTCAATTTTACCCTGTCGAGACGGCCTAGCTATGTTCGCATAGGCGTTGAGATCGCTTGACGTCATGTATCTTCAGTCGACGACATGTGTCTTCTCGACGCCAAATATCTTCTCGACGCTAAATAATTTCTCTCGACGCTAAATAATTTCTCTCGACGCTAAATAATTTCTCTCGACGCCAAGAATTGTCTGTCGACGCCAGATGGCTTCTCCACTCACCTTATATGGCTTAATCAATATTTTCATTTATTTAATTTAAAATAACTTTAATCCATTTTTAACATACCTAATTCAATTTTAAAATTATTGAATTTGGTTTCATCCAAGGGTTTAGTAAATATGTCAGCCACTTGTTTGTCAGTGGGAACATATTCAATTGAGATGTCTCCATTTTCTACATGTTCTCTAATGAAGTGATATCTTATTTCTATGTGTTTAGTTCTGCTATGAGATACAGGATTGTTAGCTATAGCAATAGCACTAGTTGAATCACAAAATAGAGGAGATTTACTTAGCTGAACTTTATAGTCTTGGAGTTGATGTTTAATCCATAGTAGCTGAGCACAGCAGTTTCCAGCTGAGATGTACTCAGATTCTGCTGTAGAAATAGCCACACTGGTCTGCTTCCTGCTACTCCAAGATATTAATCTTTTGCCAAGAAATTGACAGGTCCCAGATGTACTTTTTCTATCCTCCTTGCATCCTGCAAAGTCTGCATCTGAAAAACTAATTAGTTCAAAATCATTGCTTCTAGGATACCAAAGGCCAAGATTAAGAGTTCCCTTCAGATATCTCAAGATTCTTTTGACAGCAGTGTAGTGAGATTCTTTAGGGTTCACTTGATATCTAGCACACACACATGTTGAGAACATAATGTCTGGCCTGCTAGCAGTTAGGTATAGCAATGATCCAATGATGCCTCTGTACAAGGTTTCATCAATAGGTTTCCCTTTTTCATCCTTGTCCAGTGACATATTTGCTACCATTGGTGTCTTCATGACAGAGGAATTTTCCATTCCAAACTTCTTAAGAATTTCTTTTGTGTACTTGGTCTGAGAAATGAAAATTCCTTCCTCAGACTGTTTCACTTGGAGTCCTAAGAAGCATTTAAGCTCACCCATGCTGCTCATTTCAAATTTTCCTTGCATAGGGTTTGCAAACCTCTTGCAAAGATTATTATCAGTAGAGCCAAATATTATATCATCCACATATATTTGTACTAGAATAATGTGACCTTTAACTATCCTAAGAAACAATGTCTTATCTATCTTTCCTCTTGAGAATTTGTTCTCAATAAGAAATCTAGATAATGTCTCATACCAGGCTCTAGGTGCCTGTTTCAGACCATACAATGCTTTTAATAGAAGATAGACATGATTTGGATGAGTAGAGTCAATAAAACCTGGGGGTTGTTCAACATATACTTCCTCCAATATTGTTCCATTAAGAAATGCTGACTTCACATCCATTTGATAGACTATGAAACCAGTGTGAGCTGCAAATGCCAAGAATAACCTGATTGCCTCCAATCTTGCCACAGGAGCAAACACTTGATCAAAATCTATGCCTTCCTCCTGTCTGTATCCTTGAGCAACCAACCTAGCTTTGTTTTTGATGATCACACCATTCTCATCTAGCTTATTCCTGAATACCCATTTGGTTCCTATGACTTTATGTCTCTTTGGTCTTGGGACCAATATCCAGACTTTGCATCTTTCAAATTGATTTAACTCTTCCTGCATAGCTGATATCCATGAAGAGTCTTTATTTGCTTCATCAAACTTCTTAGGTTCTATTTTGGAAATAAAACTGTGGTGCAAGGCCTCATGTATTGAGTTTCCTCTTCTGGTTTGCACACCATCATTTGGATTTCCTATGATCTGTTCCTTTGGATGATCCTTCAGATGTTTGGTTGCAATCCTCCACTTTTCATTTCTCCTTTGAGAATCTGGTGCATCTGTTTGAGTAGGTTCTTCTAGAGGTTCTGGATGAGGTGGTTCTTCAGCAGCAGTAGGTTCTTCATAATTGTCTTCTGCTTGAGGTTCATCCTCTCTAAATACAATTGTATTCTCAATTAATTCTTCATTATCCTCATTTTGTTGTTCATTGATATTCAGCTCCTTTAATTTCTGTGTTGAACCTGCACAACTAGATAGACTTCCCAAATCCTTATGAATAAGGCTGGTTTCATCAAATACAACATGTATAGATTCTTCTATCCTATTAGACTTTTTATTGAAAATTCTATAAGCTCTACTTTGAGAGTTATACCCAACAAAGATTGCCTCATGTGCTTTTTCAGCAAACTTAGTGAGATGGTGTTTTCCATTATTTAATACAAAGCATTTACTATCAAATATTTTAAAATAAGCTAAAGTAGGTTTTCTACCTTTCAACACCTCATATGGAGTCTTATCCAATCTTTTGTTTATAAGAGCCCTATTCTGAACATGACAAGCTGTATTTACAGTTTCAGCCCAAAAATACTCAGGAAGAGAAGAATCACTCAACATACTCCTGCTAGCTTCAATGAGGGTTCTATTTCTTCTCTCAGCAACCCCATTTTGTTGGGGAGTTCTAGGAGATGAGAACTCTTGAGAAATTCCTAGATTCTCACAGAATTTGGTCATTGCACCTGACTGAAATTCAGTCCCATGATCACTTCTAATTTTGGCTACAGAATTTCCTATTTCATTTGTGATTTGCCTTACAAAACTTGTAAATATTTCTAAGGTGTCTGACTTATGTTTGAGGAAGAATACCCAAGTGAATCTGGAATAATCATCAATTATTACAAAAGTGTATGATTTTCCTCCTAAGCTATGGATTGACATTGGTCCAAATAGATCCATGTGGAGTAGATATAGACATCTAATGGAATCCTTCTCAGCAATTGGTTTGAATGAAAATTTGGTCTGCTTACCCATTTGACAAGCATGGCATGGACCCTCGTGCTCACACTTCCAATTAGGTCCACCTCTCACTAGGTCTTTTGAGATGAGCTTATTTATAGTCTTATAGTTTATGTGAGCTAATCTTTTATGCCATTGAACACTACTAGAAATCTTATTTTCTGCTACTAAGCATATAGAATTAGTTAGATCAGAACATATGAAATTTAAGCAGTAAATATTGCCACTCCTAGTTCCTGAGAGAATTACCTCATTCTCTTTCTTAATCAAGCACTTATCCTTGTGGAATGAAATGTCATACCCAATATCACATAATTGGCTTATGCTGATGAGATTGTGTTGCAATCCATCAACATGAGCAACATTGGTGATGATGACAATTCCATTTGAGATATTGCCATAACCTTTAGTTTTACCTCTTTCAGATCCTCCAAAGATAACCTTTGGTCCATTCCTTATGGGAGAGTAATCATTCAGCAGACTTTTTGTTCCTGTCATGTGCATAGAGCACCCACTGTCCAAGTACCAGATTGGAAGCTGATTGGTCTTTGGACAATCCTGCAAAAAGAAATTACCTTTTCTTAGGAGCCCACACCAAGTTGGGTCCTAGAACCTTGTTAGTATGAGCTGGAATATTTAGTTGTTGAATAATTCTTGGAGCTGTGAGAGTTGCCATAGGTCTGAATACTGGTCTCCCAGAGTTGAATCTTGGAGCAGTTGGATTGAACCAACAATCAAGAGCAAAATGTCCAACCCTACCACAGCACCAGCATTCATATCTATTATATCTCCTTGAAGGTCTTCTTATTTCTTTATGTTGATTCATATTTTGCCTAATTTCCTTATTCACAGGAGCTATGTAATTTGTCTTAGTGAATTTTACTGGTTCAGTTTTCTTTCTATTAGTGATTCTTACTTCAGGTCTTAGATTCTTTCTGTTGAATTTAGTATTTGCTTTGAATTCAAATAGAGGTTTGACATTATTATTACTGGGCTGAATTAAATCATCTTTGCTATTAGAACATTCACCCTTATAAAACTTATGCACACCTTTTTGATCATGCTTGTTTATGATGGGTATGATTCTATTAAGCTTTAAAAGTTCTATAGATGCTTTGTCATTAATTTTGGAATTTTTATCTGCATCCCTATCATATCCTATGCCACATCTGTATTGAGCAGAGAATGTGTCTATTATAGGAAGAATAGTTTGAGGTTGTGGGAACTTTGCCACAAGTTTCCTTTCTGCTAGGAGTTTTGCTTCAAGTTCTCTTATTAATTTTTTCTTGGTGCTCAAAGTTTGTATGTGAATAATTGACATGACTTTTAACTTGCTAAGTTCTTTACTTGTCTGATTCAGCCTCTCAGCTGTCTCAGAGTTTTGAATATTGGTTTGCTTTAATTCAGATAATTCTTTTTGCAACCTTTTATTATTCCTTTTGCTCTTCTTAAGTGCTTTGAGAATTAATTGATATTTTTCAATGATTTCATCTATATGAAGTTTAGAGTGTGAGTCATTTTCATCAGAGGAGAATGAATTTATTTCAGTTTCAGAATTAGAATCAGAAAGAGGAGTTTTATCAAGTACGTTTATATCAGTAGTTGTCTCCTGATTTTCTTGATCACTCAATGCCATGAGTCCTGCATTTTCTTCTTCATCCTCTTCACTATCAGACCTTGATAGTGAGGCTTTTATCATAGGTCTGTCATTTAGACTGTCTTCATTTTCCTTGGCAGCCATCAGAGCTATGAGTGCCTCCTCACTATCTGAGTCAGATGATTGAGATTCACTATCACTCAGAGTGGCCTTGCCCTTTTTGGCTATTAGACTCTTCTCATGTCTTTTGTCAGATTTGTACTTTCTTTCATCAGATTTCTTGTTGTTCTTTCTCTTTGAAGGACAATCAGCAATCATGTGTCCTGATTTCCTGCAACCAAAACACACAATTTCTTCTGAATTAATTTTATTGTGTTTAGAATTATACCTGTCCTTCTTGGAGTCTTGTTTGAATCCCTCTGACAAATTTGAATGCTTCTTAGATTTGGATAGCTGAGAGGGTCTAGTTTTCCAGTGTTGTTTTCTCCTCAACATTCTTTTTAGTTGTTTGGTAAAGAGTGCCAATTCACCATCTGATATTTCAGAATCAGAATTACTGGTTTCTGATTCTTCTGATTCAGATGGAATCCTGGGAGATAATACCATTCTTTCTTTGCTTTTCTTTGAGCTTTCAGCTTTCAAAGCAATAGGATTTTCCCTGCTGTGTCCTTCCTCAGCTTTTCTGGTATTCAGATGAAGTTCATGAGACAATAGTTTCCCATATAAATTTTGTGGCTGAATGTTTCCCAGATTTCCCATTTCTCTGATTGCACAGATCTTGATATCCCATTCTTTGTTCAGTGATCTTAAGAACTTATCATTCAGCTCATAATCTGTGAAAGTTCTTCCATAAGTTTTTAGACCATTTACAATCTTGAAGAATTTTTCATAGCAGACTGCAATTGAATCTTTCTTGTCTTGTCTGAAGGCTTCATATTGCTGATTGAGAAGTGACTTCCTGTCATCTATGACTTCTTCAGTCCCTTCCATATAAACGATAAGAGATTCCCACATTTCTTTGGCAGTTTTACAATGGATTAAATTTTGGAAGGTTGAATCTTCAATAGCACTAACAATAATGTTCTGAGCTCTCTTATCCAAGGAGGCCAGAATCACTTCATCTTTTGTCATCTCTGAATAGGCTTTTGGAGTCTTTATATTTCCGTCTGTAAATGAAACTTTCATAGGAACAAAAGGTCCCTCCAGAACAGTTATGTAAATCCGAGGATCAGATGCTTCCATAAAAAGTCTGACCCTTTCTTTCCAAATTCCGAAGTTTTCCTTTCTGCAGATTGGAAGCTTCAAGGATGTAAATTCTTTGCTTCCCTCCGAATTAGCCATCACGACTTCAGAAATCTACCCTTAGAAGATCTTGTTCAGGCTGTTAAACCTTTTCTTGAACAACCTCCCTCTGATACCACTTGAAAGACTTAATTTAAGGGTAGCTAATCACCTAGAGGGGGGGGGGGGGGGGGGGGGGTGAATAGGTTATTTAAATTTATTGCAGTTCTTGAACATAACCTAGATAAATCTGATCAGAGCTTTCAAGAAAAATAACACCACAGAAAAGAACACACAGATTTTTATAGTGGTTCCCCTTATCTTGGGTAATCCACTTTCCCCCTTCTACCCTTCTAGTAGTGTACTAGATAGGGTTTATAACTCCTCCAGATCTCAGACCACAAACAGGTCTTACAGCTCAGATCGCCAAAGGATCTTACAATCTCAGATCACACAGATCCTACCTCAGCCTTTATAACTAGGCTTACAACTCAGATTCACCCCTGAATCCTACAACTCAGATCACACCTGATCTTACAACTCAGATCCTTGACAGATCCTACACTCAGATCTGACAACTCAGATCCTACAGAAATTTAGAAAGAAAGTAACAAATACTTAGACTCAGGTTTGCAATTGTTGAGCCTTCTTGATCTGCCTGAATGATCAGACAGAAACCTTCAATAGAACAGCAGCATCAAATGATCTTCTTGATTCGACAGGCTGTGATGACTGTTCTTCTTCTTAGGAAGACAGATTCTTCCTTCTTGACCTCCTCCTTTCAGAAAAAGATATCAGCACCTGAATGAATTCTTCAAATCAGATTGGTTCTGAAAGGGAAGATGACTTCTCAGAAATCTTTCTCAAACTTTTACTCGAAAACGATAATAGCTTTTAAAACTTTTCTTCACTGCTTTAATGCTTAGCTACATAACCCTTAGGTCATGCCTTCTATTTATAGCCCGCCATCTGCAATTACAGTTACGATCCTCCACGTCAGCATGACGTTATGTTTTCAACGGTCTTTATCAGAAACAGAAGCTCAGCCAGCTGTAGAAGAAATTCCTCAGTTCAGACTATCTGTAGAAGAGGCGTTGAGCGCTTACTGTCTTTGTCAACACTTTCTCAATTAGGCGTCGAGCAACACTCGACGCATACTCCTTAGACTGAAGCTCTCGGCTCCTCCTTCTCAGGCGATGAGTAATCATCACTCAGTCGACGCCTTTTAACTCTGTCTTCATATCTCTACACTTCTGAATGATGCTGGGCAGATAAGAGTTAAGTCAACACTTCTCATTCCAAGGCGTCGAGCAATATAACTTGGCTCGACGCTTTCTAACTTGAACTCAGAACTTCTAGTTGGCGCTGAGCTGACTGAAGTTAAATCGACACTTCTCTTTCCAAGGCGTCGAGCAATGCACCTCGGCTCGACGCTTCCGAACTTGGTCTCAGAACTTCAGCGGCGACCTTGTCTATTTGAGTAGTAGACATGAGTCAACGCTTCTGGGTCACAGGCGTCGAACGATGTATGATGTCTCGACGCTTCTGAACTTGAATAAATTCCATGAACATTTTGCCTGACCTCATCTCCTGCACATTGATTCTAGAGAGTATATCAAATACATTCTGAGATATATCTTTGACTTAGAAATGGACTTCTCCAAATCTAGGACATTGTGAGCAATGATCCCAACACACATGTTGAGCCGTCACCCAGAAAGACCGACCCAGTCGTCACCTCCAGCGAACTGAACATCCCTGCATCTGAGCAAACATGCTGCGATGCACCTGAATCCAAAATCCAGCTATCAGAGTCGCATCGACTCTCAGTGATGACAAGAACATCACTATCATCTGCAAATGCTACCCCTGCTATGTCCAATCTCTGGGCGTCCCCAGAACCCTGCGCACGCTGTAGACAAAGCCTCCTGATATGGCCTCTCTGCCCGCAGTGGTGACACTTCACAACCTTCCTCGAGGCTGATCTGGCACGTGCACTCCCAGATCCCTTCTCGAACTGCCTCCCTCGTCCATCTACTGCCAAAACATGCTCACCCCCAGGAGCGGGGTCCGACAACATCTGACTGGACAGTAACGCAGATGTAATCTGCTCCACGTCTACTGTATCTTTCCCATACAATAGTGTAGTCTTCATATGCCTGAACGACGTCGGGAGCGAGGTAAGAAGCAAGAGGGCCTTGTCTTCTTCCTCCACCTTCACACCAACCACATGCAGCTGGCTCAAAAGTCCGTTGAACACATTGAAGTGCTCATGCAGGTTGTCATCCTCCTGCATCTTCAGGCTGTACAGTCGCTGCTTCAGCAACAGCATCCCGGTCAACGACTTGCTCATGTAGAGTCCCTCAAGCTTCTCTCACAACGTGACAACGGACTCTTCAATACCGATGTTGAACAGCACCTTGTCGTCGACGCACATCCGAATAGCGCTAGTTGCGCGCTCATCCATCTCAGTCCACTCAGAATCCTTCACCGGATCGGGCAAAGAATCACGCCCCCGCAACACTTGGATCAAACCCTGCTCAACCAGCATATCCTTGACCCGAATCTGCCATAGGCGGAAATTCCCGCTGCCGTCAAACTTCTCCACTGAATATCTTGCCAACACTGAATTCTTCCCTGCCATAGCTTCCCTCAGCAAACTAGAAGACCTGATTTGTTCAAAGGTCGGATCTGAGAGAGTGGGAAGAGGACCTAGTCGTTCACCACTTCAGTCAAACCCTTCCTAGAACGTCCAATCACGGTCGTCTACCGAACCTGACTCTGATACCACTTGTTGAGAAATCAGGTGCAAACCACAGTGCACTGCTATAAAATTGCAGGAAACAAGAATACAATATAGACAAAAACTACGCGCGACAAACCCGCCGGCGCATAATCACAAGTATATATTTATATAAAAGCAATTACAAGGAAATAACAAGTGAAGAAATAGACCGTCCGGTGGAACACCGCAGATGCGCCGGACGCGCACGATCCGCGTGAGTGTAGAAATTTGGACTGCAATCCGCCTAACGGACGCACAAGGTTCGTCGGAACCTTCAACGTCAATCTTCGACGTTCAACCGCAACCACCACCGGAGACCAACGCCGGCGCCGGAGACAAACGCCACCACCGAGATCAAAACGCCGTCAAGGCTAACTGCACTCGCGCACGCCTTCAACCTCTACGGCGATCTCCGCCAAGCCCGGCGACGACTCCCTCTCCAACGCTAGCAAGACGACAACACCTCCTCACGAACAGGACACGGGATGCTATCCCAGGCGGTTCCTCCCAGCCATTCCAGCGGCTTCTCTCCATGCGGCTTCACCAAAGAAAAAATAACCCACGTAAAAATGGGGGCTGGCTTTTCATTGGTTCTACAGCAATAAAAAAACATTTTCTATATATATAAGATTTCTCTCTATATATATAACCTTATATATATAATTTAATCCGAACCAAACAAAGCTCAATAGGAAGGTATGGACCTGTCGAGTATCTCGCCTGGGGGGTCAACCTCATCAAAAAAGTGTCTTTCCCGGTACCCCTGGGGGTCTATTTACAAAGAAATCCTGGGTGGGGGTAGTTACCTGACCATATTCGCGATTTGCAATGGGTACTCGCTCATGCTCACCCATGCTCGCCCATGCTCGCCTCCTTGAGGATGTTCAGTACTCTACTGGCGAGGTCTGCGAATAGCCGTCTCCTTAGGCATTTCTGATCTCGACGAATTACGGGTCATACAATAAGAGAGGTGTTAAACCTGCTCTTCGCAAAATGCTTGCAGGTGCTATCTTAAGGTTTGACCGTTCACATTTCCTCATCCTTCGACACTAATTTTATCTACCCCTATAATGTGTGCTTCTCTGTGTACATGACCAAACCAGTCTTCAGTAGAAGCCACTTCCTCTCTGCGAAATTTTTGTCATTAGCTCCGGAATTTGAGATATCATTTCCAACTTCTGAGATGTATACCACAAGGACATCTCAGATGTACCCGGGCAAACTCTGTGCCCGGAGCTCGGACACAAAATCTCCCCTTCTCCAGCAGACACCTGCAACAAGAAAATCCCTTTGAACCGAAATCCGCGAGCCACTTCCCTCCCGCCATTTCACCATATTTTTCTCTTAAATCTTTACTTCATCATCTCAAGCTCTACAAATCTTCCTTCTGAACAACACTCGCTAGCCACAGTCCCTTCCAGAACCTTCCTCCCCTAAAAAAACCCACCTTTTTGCACATGCTCGAAGGAAGAAGAGTAACATTCAAGCTTCTGGCAGAAGCACTTTATATTTTGGCTATTTTCTAGGATTAGCCAAAACCCACGGAAATTCCCTCTCAACCACCTTCACTACCCAGAGTCCCTCTTGAAACCTTCTTCCCTCTGGAACCCATCTTTTCCGCTCTTTCTAAGTTTTCTTTTACATCAGTCCTCAATTAGGAACGAAGCATGCACAAAGGAAGAAGGCTACAATTCAAACTTCCAGCATATATATTTTCATATATATTTTTTGCAATTTATTAGTTATTTTCTAAGATTAGAAGTCCTAACTTTCTCAAATCCCCATAGCTTACATTCTTATTTGTCCTGTATCATCAAAGACTCGGCAAAAATGAGAAATCTTCAAACTCAAAAAAAGGCATGTCAAGATTAGTCTCACACCGCCTACCCAGACGGTCCACTCATGCTTATAATAGGCTCCATCTCTCCTATCTTTGACCCGGATTTTGGAATGGAAAATGGGTGCGGTGGTTTAACATTCCTATGGCTCAAGAATACAATGTAGAATATAATGGAAGTCTTGAATCCCATAACCCAAGGACGGCTAGATGGTTATCGTAGAGGTAACTATGACTACCAAGGTCTTAGGTGGTACAATGATATAACTAGTGTTGAGAATCGACAGTTATTTGGATAAAAACTTTCTAATTCTTATTACTCTTGCTTAGCCTTTACAATCACGTCCTTTGTCTGTCTATATATATTTAGGGAGCGGCTGACGAGTACACAGAAAACAGAAAAACTAATTAATTCAAAAACATAATTAATAATTACAAGAGTGTCATTCTATATTTCATCATCCCCCCTCAAGTTGGGATTTGTAGGACGTTACAAATACCCAACTTGGCCAATAAAAAATGAAGTTGAGAGTGCCCAAAGGCTTTGGTAAAAAGATCTGCTACTTGAAGTTTGGAGGGAAGATGAAGAGTAGTGATCATCTCGGCAGCTAATTTCTCAACGCACGATGGTAATGCTCAAGCTATGAGAGCTTGGAGGAAGACAAACGCCAAAGCAGAGTTCACCTTAAAGAGAGCTATCTCACCTGACTTGTTCGACCACATCATGAGTTGCAAGTCAGCGTCTGAGATCTGAGAATCCCTCGATGGGCTATTCAACAAGAAGAATGTACGTAGCTCGGCTACAGTTTCTGGACAATGAGTTGGCGCGGTCCACTCAAGGAGAGTTGTCGATGTTGAAACCGAGACCTGCGAACAAGACTTAGTCTCTGTGGAGTTCGGGGCCCTCAGCTAGCCGAGGGGCGACCAATCCTTACTCCTCCCAAGGGAGAGCTCTAGGTTGAAGGTGTTGGAACTAGGGACTGGACCAAGGGCTTAGTGGGGAGGTCCCGCCACATACCCGGAAGCCCCTTAGGAACTTCCCCTCCCAAGCCACTACTAAGCTTGGGCACCACTGGAGGCTCTCCTCACCCCCTAGAGAGACTTGGGGAGGGAGAGAGAGAGGGAGAGAGCTAGCCTAGAATCAGATCCTCCCAAATGGTGCCCCCTTGGTCCTATTTATAGGATTTCTGAAGTTGGGCTGCAAATAGCCGAAAACTGGTCTGTCAGATTACCAAAATACCCTTGAACTGGGCTGCAGATAGCCAAATCCCGCTGCTCTTGGACTGCGAATAACCAAAACTGGACTGTGAATAGCCAAATCCCGCTACCCTTGGGCGCTAAACGCAGACCACATACCCGGCTTGGAGCTTGGCCAGCCGGAGGCCTCCCGGCCTCCCCGGCTCGCCCCCACAAGGCTCTGGGCGAGCCGGAGGCCTCCCAGCCCTCCCAGCTCGCCCCCACAAGATTCTGGGCGAGCCGGAGGCCTCCCGGCCCTCCCAGCTCACCCCCACAAGGCTCTGGGCGAGTCGGAGGCCTCCCGGCCCTCCCGACTCGCCCCCACAAGGCTCTGGGCGAGCCGGAGGCCTCCCGGCCCTCCCGGCTCGCCCCCACAAGGCTCTGGGCGAGCCGGAGGCCTCCCGGCCCTCCCAGCTCGCCCCCACAAGGTTCTGGGCGAGCCGGAGGCCTCCCGGCCCTCCCGGCTCGCCCCCACAAGGCTTTGGGAGAGGCGGAGGCCTCCCGGCCCTCCCAGCTCGCCCCCACAAGGCTCTGGGCGAGTCGGAGGCCTCCCGGCCCTCCCAGCTCGCCCTCACAAGGCTCTGGGCGAGCCGGAGGCCTCCCGGCCCTCCCGGCTCGCCCCCACAAGGCTCTGGGCGAACCGGAGGCCTCCGGCCCTCCCAGCTCGCCCCCACAAAGCTCTGGGCGAGTCGGAGGCCTCCCGACCCTCCCAGCTTGCCCCCACAAGGCTCTGGGCGAGCCGGAGGCCTCCCGGCCCTTCCGGCTCGCCTCCACAAGGCTCTGGCGAGCCGGAGGCCTCCCGGCCCTCCCAACTCGTCCCCACTAGGGTCTGGGCGAGCCGGAGGCCTCCCGGCCCTCCCAGCTCGCCCCCACAAAGGGTCTGGGCGAGCCGGAGGACTCCCGGCCCTCCCAGCTCGCCCCCACAAAGTTCTGGGCGAGCCGGAGGCCTCCCGGCCCTCCCAGCTCGCCCCCACAAGGCTCTGGGCGAGCCGGAGGCCTTCCGGCTCTCCCAGCTCGCCCCCACAAGGGTCTGGGCGGGCCGGAGGCCTCCCGGCCCTCCCAGCTCGCCGCCACAAAGGGTCTGGGCGAGCCGGAGGCCTCCCGGCCCTCCCAGCTCGCCCCCACAAAGCTCTGGGCGAGCCGGAGGCCTCCCGGCCCTGCCAGCTCGCCCCCACAAGAGTCTGGGCGAGTCTGAGGCCTCTCGGCCCTCCCAGCTCGCCCCCACAAAGTTCTGGGCGAGCCGGAGGCCTCCCGGCCCTCCCAGCTCACCCCCACAAGGCTCTGGGCGAGCCGGAGGCCTCCCGGCCCTCCCAGCTCGCCCCCACAAGGTTCTGGGCGAGCCGGAGGCCTCCCGGCCCTCCCGGCCCTCCCGGCCCTCCCCGGCTCGCCCTCACAAGGCTCTGGGCGAGCCGGAGGCCTCCCGGGGTCGCGCCCTTTGGAAATATTGGGCCTAAAAATATCTTGGGCCTCAGGGGCCCACTCGGCGAATACAGGGTTGTACACAATCTCCGCTCTTTTCGAGCGTGGCTCACGCTCGGAAAGAAATGTCCATCCCTGCATATTCGACGAGTGTCGCTGAGAATCCGGTTATTGGTGATATCTTGGAAAAGCCACAGCGCCTCCCCGAGAGGTCCCCCAAACTTGCCGGCTAGTGAGAGCCCGACTAGCGGGACCACCTTGGGGAAAAATACATAGCCTCCCCGAGAGGCCTTCCTACCCTGCCGGCTAGTGAGAGCCCGCCTAGCGGGACCACCTCGAGGGAAAAACACTTAGCCTCGCCGAGAGGCCTTCCTAACCTGCCGGCTAGTGAGAGCCCGACTAGCGGAGCCGCCTTTGGGGAAAAATACATAAGAGAATTTTCGGCCACTGAGCGGTTCCTGACCCTGCCCGCTAGGTGGGAGCCTGGTCAGCGGGCCGGCATCGGGACTAAGTACTTGGGACTTTTCTGCCACCGAGCGATCCCGACCCTCCCAGATCGCCCCCACAAGGCTCTGGGCGAGCCGGAGGCCTCCCGGCCCTCCCAGCTCGCCCCCACAAGATTCTGGGCGAGCCGGAGGCCTCCCGGCCCTCCCAGCTCACCCCCACAAGGCTCTGGGCGAGTCGGAGGCCTCCCGGCCCTCCCGGCTCGCCCCCGCAAGGCTCTGGGCGATCCGGAGGCCTCCCGGCCCTCCCGGCTCGCCCCCACAAGTCTCTGGGCGAGCCGGAGGCCTCCCGGCCCTCCCAGCTCGCCCCCACAAGGTTCTGGGCGAGCCGGAGGCCTCCCGGCCCTCCCGGCTCGCCCCCGCAAGGCTTTGGGCGAGCCGGAGGCCTCCCGGCCCTCCCAGCTCTCCCCCACAAGGCTCTGGGCGAGTCGGAGGCCTCCCGGCCCTCCCAGCTCGCCCCCACAAGGCTCTGGGCGAGCCGGAGGCCTCCCGGCCCTCCCGGCTCGCCCCCACAAGGCTCTGGGCGAGCCGGAGGCCTCCTGGCCCTCCCAGCTCGCCCCCACAAAGCTCTGGGCGAGTCGGAGGCCTCCCGACCCTCCCAGCTCGCCCCCACAAGGCTCTGGGCGAGCCGGAGGCCTCCCGGCCCTTCCGGCTCGCCTCCACAAGGCTCTGGGCGAGCCGGAGGCCTCCCGGCCCTCCCAACTCGCCCCCACAAGGGTCTGGGCGAGCCGGAAGCCTCCCGGCCCTCCCAGCTCTCCCCCACAAAGGGTCTGGGCGAGCCGGAGGCCTCCCGGCCCTCCCAGCTCGCCGCCACAAAGTTCTGGGCGAGCCGGAGGCCTCCCGGCCCTCCCATCTCGCCCCCACAAGGCTCTGGGCGAGCCGGAGGCCTCACGGCTCTCCCAGCTCGCCCCCACAAGGGTCTGGGCGGGCCGGAGGCCTCCCGGCCCTCCCAGCTCGCCCCCACAAAGGGTCTGGGCGAGCCGGAGGCCTCCCGGCCCTCCCAGCCCTCCCAGCTCGCCCCCACAAAGCTCTGGGCGAGCCGGAGGCCTCCTAGCCCTGCCAGCTCGCCCCCACAAGTGTCTGGGCGAGTCGGAGGCCTCCCGGCCCTCCCAGCTCGCCCCCACAAAGTTCTGGGCGAGCCGGAGGCCTCCCGACCCTCCCAGCTCGCCCCCACAAGGCTCTGGGCGAGCCGGAGGCCTCCCGGCCCTCCCAGCTCGCGCCCACAAGGTTCTGGGCGAGCCGGAGGCCTCCCGGCCCTCCCGGCCCTCCCCGCTCGCCCTCACAAGGCTCTGGGCGAGCCGGAGGCCTCCCGGGGTCGCGCCCTTTGGAAATATTGAGCCTAAAAATATCTTGGGCCTCGGGGGCTCACTCCGCGAATACATGGTTGTACACAATCCCCGCTCTTTTTGAGCGTGGCTCACGCTCGGAAAGAAATGTCCAACCCTGCATATTCGACGAGTGTCGCTGAGAATCCGGTTATTGGTGATATCTTGGAAAAGCCACAGCGCCTCCCCGAGAGGTCCCCCAAACTTGCCGGCTAGTGAGAGCCCGACTAGCGGGACCACCTTGGGGGAAAAAATACATAGCCTCCCCGAGAGGCCTTCCTACCCTGCCGGCTAGTGAGAGCCCGCTTAGCGGGACCACCTCGAGGGAAAAAACACTTAGCCTCCCTGAGAGGCCTTCCTACCCTGCCGGCTAGTGAGAGCCCGACTAGCGGAGCCGCCTTTGGGGAAAAATACATAAGAGAATTTTCGGCCACTGAGCGGTTCCTGACCCTGCCCGCTAGGTGGGAGCCTGGTCAGCGGGCCAGCATCGGGACTAAGTACTTGAAACTTTTCTGCCAGCGAGCGATCCCGGCCCTCCCAGATCGCCCCCACAAGGCTCTGGGCGAGCCGGAGACCTCCCGGCCCTCCTAGCTCGCCCCCACAAGGCTCTGGGCGAGCCAGAGGCCTCCCGGCCCTCCCGGCTCGCCCCCACAAGGCTCTGGCCGAGCCGGAGGCCTCCCGGCCCTCCCAGCTCGCCCCCACAAGGCTCTGGGCGAGCCGGAGGCCTCCCGGCCCTCCCGGCTCGCCTCCACAAGGCTCTGGGCGAGCCGGAGGCCTCCCGGCCCTCCCGGCCCTCCCAGCTCGCCCCCACAAGGGTCTGGGCGAGCCGGAGGCCTCCCGGCCCTCCCACCTCGCTCCCACAAAGGGTCTGAGTGAGCCGGAGGCCTCCCGACCCTCCCAGCTCGCACCCACAAAGTTCTGGGCGAGCCGGAGTCCTCCCGGCCCTCCCAGCTCGCCCCCACAAGGCTCTGGGCGAGCCGGAGGCCTCCCTGCCCTCCCAGCTCGCCCCCACAAGGGTCTGGGCAGGCCGGAGGCCTCCCGGCCCTCCCAGCTCGCCCCCACAAAGGGTCTGGGCGAGCCGGAGGCCTCCCGGCCATCCCAGCTCGCCCCCACAAAGCTCTGGGCTAGCCGGAGGCCTCCCGTCCCTGCCAGCTCGCCCCCACAAGAGTCTGGGCGAGCCGGAGGCCTCCTGGCCCTCCCAGCTCGCCCCCACAAAGTTCTGGGCGAGCCGGAGGCCTCCCGGCCCTCCCAGCTCGCCCCCACAAGGCTCTGGGCGAGCCGGAGGCCTCCCGTCCCTCCCGACCCTCCCAGCTCGCCCCCACAAGGGTCTTGGCGGGCCGGAGGCCTCCCGGCCCTCCCAGCTCGCCCCCACAAAGGGTCTGGGCGAGCCGGAGGCCTCCCGGCCCTCCCAACTCGCCCCCACAAAGCTCTGGGCGAGCCGGAGGCCTCCCGGCCCTCCCAGCTCGCCCCCACAAAGTTCTGGGCGAGCCGGAGGCCTCCCGGCTCTCCCAGCTCGCCCCCACAAGGCTCTGGGCGAGCCGGAGGCCTCCCGGCCCTCCCAGCTCGCCCCCACAAGGTTCTGGGCGAGCCGTAGGCCTCCCGGCCCTCCCCGGCTCGCCCTCACAAGGCTCTGGGCGAGCCGGAGGCCTCCCGGGGTCGCGCCCTTGGAAATATTGGGCCTAAAAATATCTTGGGCCTCGGGGGCTCACTCGGCGAATACAGGGTTGTACACAATCCCCGCTCTTTTCGAGCGTGGCTCACGCTCGGAAAGAAATGTCCAACCCTGCATATTCGACGAGTGTCGCTGAGAATCCGGTTATTGGTGATATCTTGGAAAAGCCACAGCGCCTCCCCGAGAGGTCCCCCAAACTTGCCGGCTAGTGAGAGCCTGACTAGCGGGACCACCTTGGGGGAAAAAATACATAGCCTCCCCGAGAGGCCTTCCTACCCTGCCGGCTAGTGAGAGCCCGGCTAGCGAGACCACCTCGAGGGAAAAACACTTAGCCTCCCCGAGAGGCCTTCCTACCCTGCCGGCTAGTGAGAGCCCGACTAGCGGAGCCGCCTCGGGGGAAAAATACATAAGAGAATTTTCGGCCACTGAGCGTGTTGAAACCGAGACTTGCGAACAAGACTTAGTCTCTGTGGAGTTCGGGGCCCTCAGCTAGCCGAGGGGCGACCAATCCTTACTCCTCCCAAGGGAGAGCTCTAGGTTGAAGGTGTTGGAACTAGGGACTGGACCAAGGGCTTAGTGGGTAGATCCCGCCACATACCCGGAAGCCCCTTAGGAACTTCCCCTCCCAAGCCACTACTAAGCTTGGGCACCACTGGAGGCTCTCCTCACCCCCCTAGAGAGACTTGCGGAGGGAGAGAGAGAGGGAGAGAGCTAGCCTAGAGTCAGATCCTCCCAAATGGTGCCCCCTTGGTCCTATTTATAAGATTTCCGAAGTTGGGCTGCAAATAGCCGAAAACTGGTCTGCCAGATTACCAAAATACCCTTGAACTGGGCTGCAGATAGCCAAATCCCGCTGCTCTTGGACTGCGAATAACCAAAACTGGACTGCAAATAGCCAAATCCCGCTACCCTTGGGCGCTAAACGCAGACCACCTACCCGGCTTGGAGCTGGGCGAGCCGGAGGCCTCCCGGCCACCCCGGCTCGCCCCCACAAGGCTCTGGGCGAGCCGGAGGCCTCCCAGCCTTCCCAGCTCGCCCCCACAAGGTTCTGGGCGAGCCGGAGGCCTCCCGACCCTCCCAGCTCACCCCCACAAGGCTCTGGGCGAGTCGGAGGCCTCCCGGCCCTCCCGGCTCGCCCCCACAAGGCTCTGGGCGAGCCGGAGGCCTCCCGGCCCTCCCTGCTTGCCCCCACAAGGCTCTGGGAGAGCCGGAGGCCTCCCGGCCCTCCCAGCTCTCCCCCACAAGGTTCTGGGCGAGCCGGAGGCCTCCCGGCCCTCCCGGCCCTCCCGGCTCGCCCCCACAAGGCTTTGGGCGAGCCGGAGGCCACTCGGCCCTCCCAGCTCGCCCCCACAAGGCTCTGGGCGAGTCGGAGGCCTCCCGGCCCTCCCAGCTTGCCCCCACAAGGCTCTGGGCGAGCCGGAGGCCTCCCGACACTCCCGGCTCGCCCCCACAAGGCTCTGGGCGAGCCGGAGGCCTCCCGGCCCTCCCAGCTCGCCCCCACAAAGCTCTGGGCGAGCCGGAGGCCTCCCGGCCCTCCCAGCTCGCCCCCACAAGGCTCTGGGCGAGCCGGAGGCCTCCCGGCCCTCCCGGCTCGCCTCCACAAGGCTGTGGGCGAGCCGGAGGCCTCCCGGCCCTCCCAGCTCGCCCCCACAAGGGTCTGGGCGAGCCGGAGGCCTCCCGGCCCTCCCAGCTCGCCCCCACAAAGGGTCTGGGCGAGCCGGAGGCCTCCCGGCCCTCCCAGCTCGCCCCCACAAAGCTCTGGGCGAGCCGTAGGCCTCCCAGCCCTGCCAGCTCGCCCCCACAAGAGTCTGGGCGAGTCGGAGGCCTCCCGGCCCTCCCAGCTCGCCCCCACAAAGTTCTGGGCGAGCCGGAGGCCTCCCGGCCCTCCCAGCTCGCCCCCACAAGGCTCTGGGCGAGCCGGAGGCCTCCCGGCCCTCCCAGCTCGCCCCCACAAGGTTCTGGGCGAGCCGGAGGCCTCCCGGCCCTCCCGGCCCTACCCGGCTCGCCCTCACAAGGCTCTGGGCGAGCCGGAGGCCTCCCGGGGTCGCGCCCTTTGGAAATATTGAGCCTACAAATATCTTGGGCCTCGGGGGCTCACTCGGCGAATATAGGGTTGTACACAATCCCCGCTCTTTTTGAGCGTGGCTCACGCTCGGAAAGAAATGTCCAACCCTGCATATTCGACGAGTGTCGCTGAGAATCTGGTTATTGGTGATATCTTGGAAAAGCCACAGTGCCTCCCCGAGAGGTCCCCCAAACTTGCCGGCTAGTGAGAGCCCGACTAGCGGGACCACCTTGGGGGAAAAAATACATAGCCTCCCCGAGAGGCCTTCCTACCCTGCCGGCTAGTGAGAGCCCGCCTAGCGGGACCACCTCGAGGGAAAAATACTTAGCCTCCCTGAGAGGCCTTCCTACCCTGCCGGCTAGTGAGAGCCCGACTAGCGGAGCCGCATTTGGGGAAAAATACATAAGAGAATTTTCGGCCACTGAGCGGTTCCTGACCCTGCCCGCTAGGTGGGAGCCTGGTCAGCGGGCCAGCATCGGGACTAAGTACTTGAAACTTTTCTGCCACCGAGCGATCCCGGCCCTCCCAGATCGCCCCCACAAGGCTCTGGGCGAGCCGGAGGCCTCCCGGCCCTCCCAGCTCGCCCCCACAAGGCTCTGGGCGAGCCAGAGGCCTCCCGGCCCTCCCGGCTCGCCCCCACAAGGCTCTGGGCGAGCCGGAGGCCTCCCGGCCCTCCCAGCTCGCCCCCACAAGGCTCTGGGCGAGCCGGAGGCCTCCCGGCCCTCCCGGCTCGCCTCCACAAGGCTATGGGCGAGCCGGAGGCCTCCCGGCCCTCCCAGCTCGCCCCCACAAGGGTCTGGGCGAGCCGGAGGCCTCCCGGCCCTCCCACCTCGCTCCCACAAAGGGTCTGAGTGAGCCGGAGGCCTCCCGGCCCTCCCAGCTCGCACCCACAAAGTTCTGGGCGAGCCGGAGTCCTCCCGGCCCTCCCAGCTCGCCCCCACAAGGCTCTGGGCGAGCCGGAGGTCTCCCGGCCCTCCCAGCTCGCCCCCACAAGGGTCTGGGCAGGCCGGAGGCCTCCCGGCCCTCCCAGCTCGCCCCCACAAAGGGTCTGGGCGAGCCGGAGGCCTCCCGGCCCTCCCAGCTCGCCCCCACAAAGCTCTGGGCGAGCCGGAGGCCTCCCGTCCCTGCCAGCTCGCCCCCACAAGAGTCTGGGCGAGCCGGAGGCCTCTTGGCCCTCCCAGCTCGCCCCCACAAAGTTCTGGGCGAGCCGGAGGCCTTCCGGCCCTCCCAGCTCGCCCCCACAAGGCTCTGGGCGAGCCAGAGGCCTCCCGGCCCTCCCGACCCTCCCAGCTCGCCCCCACAAGGGTCTGGGCGGGCCGGAGGCCTCCCGACCCTCCCAGCTCGCCCCCACAAAGGGTCTGGGCGAGCCGGAGGCCTCCCGGCCCTCCCAGCTCGCCCCCACAAAGCTCTGGGCGAGCCGGAGGCCTCCCGGTCCTCCCAGCTCGCCCCCACAAAGTTCTGGGCGAGCCGGAGGCCTCCCAGCTCTCCCAGCTCGCCCCCACAAGGCTCTGGGCGAGCCGGAGGCCTCCCGGCCCTCCCAGCTCGCCCCCACAAGGTTCTGGGCGAGCCGGAGGCCTCCCGGCCCTCCCCGGCTCGCCCTCACAAGGCTCTGGGCGAGCCGGAGGCCTCCCGGGGTTGCGCCCTTGGAAATATTGGGCCTAAATATATCTTGGGCCTCGGGGGCCCACTCGGCGAATACAGGGTTGTACACAATCCCCGCTCTTTTCGAGCGTGGCTCACGCTCGGAAAGAAATATCCAACCCTGCATATTCGACGAGTGTCGCTGAGAATCCGGTTATTGGTGATATCTTGGAAAAGCCACAGCGCCTCCCCGAGAGGTCCCCCAAACTTGCCGGCTAGTGAGAGCCCGACTAGCGGGACCACCTTGGGGGAAAAAATACATAGCCTCCCCGAGAGGCCTTCCTACCCTGCCGGCTAGTGAGAGCCCGGCTAGCGAGACCACCTCGAGGGAAAAACACTTAGCCTCCCCGAGAGGCCTTCCTACCCTGCCGGCTAGTGAGAGCCCGACTAGCGGAGCCGCCTCGGGGGAAAAATACATAAGAGAATTTTCGGCCACTGAGCGTGTTGAAACCGAGACTTGCGAACAAGACTTAGTCTCTGTGGAGTTCGGGGCCCTCAGCTAGCCGAGGGGCGACCAATCTTTACTCCTCCCAAGGGAGAGCTCTAGGTTGAAGGTGTTGGAACTAGGGACTGGACCAAGGGCTAAGTGGGGAGATCCCGCCACATACCCGGAAGCCCCTTAGGAACTTCCCCTCCCAAGCCACTACTAAGCTTGGGCACCACTGGAGGCTCTCCTCACCCCCCTAGAGTGACTTGGGGAGGGAGAGAGAGAGGGAGAGAGCTAGCCTAGAATCAGATACTCCCAAATGGTGCCCCCTTGGTCCTATTTATAAGATTTCTGAAGTTGAGCTGCAAATAGCGGAAAACTGGTCTGCCAGATTACCAAAATACCCTTGAACTGGGCTGCAGATAGCCAAATCCCGCTGCTCTTGGACTGCGAATAACCAAAACTGGACTGCAAATAGCCAAATCCCGCTACCCTTGGGCGCTAAACGCAGACCACCTACCCGGCTTGGAGCTGGGCGAGCCGGAGGCCTCCCGGCCACCCCGGCTCGCCCCCACAAGGCTCTGGGCGAGCCGAAGGCCTCCCAGCCCTCCCAGCTCGCCCCCACAAGGTTCTGGGCGAGCCGGAGGCCTCCCGACCCTCCCAGCTCACCCCCACAAGGCTCTGGGCGAGTCGGAGGCCTCCCGGCCCTCCCGGCTCGCCCCCACAAGGCTCTGGGCGAGCCGGAGGCCTCCCGGCCCTCCCAGCTTGCCCCCACAAGGCTCTGGGAGAGCCGGAGGCCTCCCGGCCCTCCCAGCTCTCCCCCACAAGGTTCTGGGCGAGCCGGAGGCCTCCCGGCCCTCCCGGCTCTCCCGGCCCTCCCGGCTCGCCCCCACAAGGCTTTGGGCGAGCCGGAGGCCACCCGGCCCTCCCAGCTCGCCCCCACAAGGCTCTGGGCGAGTCGGAGGCCTCCCGGCCCTCCCAGCTCGCCCCCACAAGGCTCTGGGCGAGCCGGAGGCCTCCCGACCCTCCCGGCTCGCCCCCACAAGGCTCTGGGCGAGCCGGAGGCCTCCCGTCCCTCCCAGCTCGCCCCCACAAAGCTCTGGGCGAGCCGGAGGCCTCCCGGCCCTCCCAGCTCGCCCCCACAAGGCTCTGGGCGAGCCGGAGGCCTCCCGGCCCTCCCGGCTCGCCTCCAAAAGGCTCTGGGCGAGCCGGAGGCCTCCCGGCCCTCCCAGATCGCCCCCACAAGGGTCTGGGCGAGCCGGAGGCCTCCCGGCCCTCCCAGCTCGCCCCCACAAAGGGTCTGGGCGAGCCGGAGGCCTCCCGGCCCTCCCAGCTCGCCCCCACAAAGTTCTGGGCGAGCCGGAGGCCTCCCGGCCCTCACAGCTCGCCCCCACAAGGCTCTGGGCGAGCCGGAGGCCTCCCGGCCCTCCCAGCTCGCCCCCACAAGGGTCTGGGCGGGTCGGAGGCCTCCCGGCCCTCCCAGCTCGCCCCCACAAAGGGTCTGGGCGAGCCGGAGGCCTCCCGGCCCTCCCAGCTCGCCCCCCACATAGCTCTGGGCGAGCCGGAGGCCTCCCGGCCCTGCCATCTCGCCCCCACAAGAGTCTGGGCGAGCCGGAGGCCTCCCGGCCCTCCCAGCTCGCCCCCACAAAGTTCTGGGCGAGCCGGAGGCCTCCCAGCCCTCCCAGCTCGCCCACACAAGGCTCTGGGCGAGCCGGAGGCCTCCCGGCCCTCCCAGCTCGCCCCCACAAGGTTCTGGGCGAGCCGGAGGCCTCCCGGCCCTCCCCGACTCGCCCTCACAAGGCTCTGGGCGAGCCGGAGGCCTCCCGGCCCTCCCCGGCTCGCCCTCACAAGGCTCTGGGCGAGCCGGAGGCCTCCCGGGGTGGCGCCCTTTGGAAATATTGGGCCAAAAAATATCTTGGGCATCGGGGGCCCACTCGGCGAATATAGGGTTGTACACAATCCCCGCTCTTTTCGAGCATGGCTCACGCTCGGAAAGAAATGTCCAACCCTGCATATTCGACGAGTGTCGCTGAGAATCCGGTTATTGGTGATATCTTGGAAAAGCCACAGCGCCTCCCCGAGAGGTCCCCCAAACTTGCCGGCTAGTGAGAGCCCGACTAGCGGGACCACCTTGGGGGAAAAAATACATAGCCTCCCCGAGAGGCCTTCCTACCCTGCCGGCTAGTGAGAGCCCGGCTAGCGAGACCACCTCGAGGGAAAACACTTAGCCTCCCCGAGAGGCCTTCCTACCCTGCCGGCTAGTGAAAGCCCGACTAGCGGAGCCGCCTAGGGGGAAAAATACATAAGAGAATTTTCGGCCACTGAGCGGTTCCTGACCCTGCCCTCTAGGTGGGAGCCTGGTCAGCGGGCCAGCATCGGGACTAAGTACTTGAGACTTTTCTGCCACCGAGCGATCCTCAGACCTGCCAGCTTGATGGGAGCCTGGTCAGCGAGCCAGCATCGGGACTAAGTACTTGGGACTTTTCTGCCATCGAGCGATCCTCGGACCTGCCAGCTTGATGGGAGCCTGGTCAGCGGGCCAGCATCAGGACTAAGTACTTGGGACTTTCCTGCCACCTAGCGATCCTCGGACTTGCCAACTTGATGGGAGCCTGGTCAGCGGGCCAGCATCGGGACTAATTACTTGGGACTTTCCTGCCACCGAGCGATCCTCGGACCTTCCAGCTTGATGGGAGCCTGGTCAGCGGGCCAGCATTGGGACTAAGTACTTGGGACTTTTCTGCAACCGAGCGATCCTCGGACCTGCCAGCTCGATGGGAGCCTGGTCAGCGGGCCAGCATCGGGACTAAGTACTTGGGACTTTTCTGCCACCGAGCGATCCTCGGACCTGCCAGCTTGATGGGAGCCTGGTCAGCGGGCCAGCATCTGGACTAAGTACTTGGGACTCCGGCATGGGCGTGATGGAGACCATGTCCTCAAACCACTGCAGGTGTAAGACGGGGTCATCCTTGCCGAAGTAGTGAGACATCTCCGCCCCCTTGAACCCCTCCAGAATCGGGGCTGAGAGGATCAGCTCACAAAAAGGACCTCCTACGCTCGCCCCCCTTTGGGGTTGGGCGAGTGGGGGCATGACGCCTCCCCTCTCGCCCCCTTGGGTCTCGACGAGTGGGGGTCGAGGACCTCCCCACTCGCCCACTTGGGTCTCGGCGAGTGAGGGTCGAGGACCTCCCCACTTGCCCACTTGGGTCTCGACGAGTGGGGGTCGAGGACCTCCCCACTCGCCCCCTTCCGGCAGCTCTTTCCCGGATGCCTGGCCGAGGATGCTCTCACCCACCTTTTGAGGTGAGGCCTCCGGACCACTTTCTCTCCTGCCTTCGCCTATCGTGGCGAAAGTTAGCTGCAAGGTCTGCAGGATCTCTTGCCTGAAATTTTCAAACATCTCCAACGTCGCTCCATCCACTGGGGGTTGCGAGCGACCTGGGTCGGATCCTCCACCTCCAGCCATGGAGCTCATCTTGGGAGTTTCTTGAATCGGTCACACTCCACGCTCACCGCACCATGTGTTGAAACCGAGACTTGCGAACAAGACTTAGTCTCTGTGGAATTCGGGGCCCTCAGCTAGCCGAGGGGCGACCAATCCTTACTCCTCCCAAGAGAGAGCTCTAGGTTGAAGGTGTTGGAACTAGGGACTGGACCAAGGGCTTAGTGGGGAGGTCCCGCCACATACCCGGAAGCCCCTTAGGAACTTCCCCTCCCAAGCCACTACTAAGCTTGGGCACCACTGGAGGCTCTCCTCACCCCCCTAGAGAGACTTAGGGAGGGAGAGAGAGAGGGAGAGAGCTAGCCTAGAATCAGATCCTCCCAAATGGTGCCCCCTTGGTCCTATTTATAGGATTTCTGAAGTTGGGATGCAAATAGCCGAAAATTGGTCTGCCAGATTACCAAAATACCCTTGAACTGGGCTGCAGATAGCCAAATCCCGCTGCTCTTGGACTGCGAATAACCAAAATTGGACTGCGAATAGCAAAATCCCGCTACCCTTGGGCGCTAAACGCAGACCACCTACCCGGCTTGGAGCTGGGCGAGCCGGAGGCCTCCCGGCCTCCCCGGCTCGCCCCCACAAGGCTCTGGGCGAGTCGGAGGCCTCCCAGCCCTCCCAGCTCGCCCCCACAAGGTTCTGGGCGAGCCGGAGGCCTCCCGGCCCTCCCAGCTCACCCCCACAAGGCTCTGGGCGAGTCGGAGGCATCCCGGCCCTCCCGGCTCGCCCCCACAAGGCTCTGGGCGAGCCGGAGGCCTCCCGGCCCTCCCAGCTCGCCCCCACAAGGCTCTGGGAGAGCTGGAGGCCTCCCGGCCCTCCCAGCTCGCCCCCACAAGGTTCTGGGCGAGCCGGAGGCCTCCCGGCCCTCCCTGCTCGCCCCCACAAGGCTTTGGGCAAGCCGGAGGCCTCCCGACCCTCCCAGCTCGCCCCCACAAGGCTCTGGGCGAGCCGGAGGCCTCCCGGCCCTCCCAGCTCGCCCTCACAAGGCTCTGGGCGAGCCGGAGGCCTCCCGGCCCTCTCGGCTCGCCCCCACAAGGCTCTGGGCGAGCCGGAGGCCTCCCGGCCCTCCCAGCTCGCCCCCACAAGACTCTGGGCGAGCCGGAGGCCTCCCGGCCCTCCCGGCTCGCCCCCATAAGGCTCTGGGCGAGCCGGAGGCCTCCCAGCCCTCCCAGCTCGCCCCCACAAGGCTCTGGGCGAGCCGGAGGCCTCCCGGCCCTCCCGGCTCGCCTCCACAAGGCTCTGGGCGAGCCGGAGGCCTCCCGGCCCTCCCAGCTCGCCCCCACAAGGATCTGGGCGAGCCGGAGGCCTCCCGGCCCTCCCAGCTCGCCCCCACAAAGGGTCTGGGCGAGCCGGAGGCCTCCCGACCCTCCCAGCTCGCCCCCACAAAGTTCTGGGCTAGCCGGAGGCCTCCCGGCCCTCCCAGCTCGCCCCCACAAGGCTCTGGGCTAGCCGGAGGCCTCCCGGCCCTCCCAGCTCGCCCCCACAAGGGTCTGGGCGGGCCGGAGGCCTTCCGGCCCTCCCAGCTCGCCCCCACAAAGGGTCTGGGCGAGCCGGAGGCCTCTCGGCCCTCCCAGCTCGCCCCCACAAAGCTCTGGGCGAGCCGGAGGCCTCCCGGCCCTGCCAGCTCGCCCCCACAAGAGTCTGGGCGAGCCGGAGGCCTCTCGGCCCTCCCAGCTCGCACCCACAAAGTTCTGGGCGAGCCGGAGGCCTCCCGGCCCTCCCAGCTCGCCCCCACAAGGCTCTGGGCGAGCCGGAGGCCTCCCGGCCCTCCCAGCTCGCCCCCACAAGGTTCTGGGCGAGCCGGAGGCCTCCTGGCCCTCCCCGGCTCGCCCTTACAAGGCTCTGGGCGAGCCGGAGGCCTCCCGGGGTCGCGCCGTTTGGAAATATTGGGCCTAAAAATATCTTGGGCCTCGGGGGCCCACTCGGCGAATACAGGGTTGTACAGTCGATATCCACCTTTTTCTTGAAGGTGACGAATCTTTGTGCGGAGATCTCGGCCTTGGATCCTGATGAGCCGATCTCTGAGGCAAAGTTGAAGAGGCACATACTTCGAGGCCTGCGGAAGGAGTATGTTCCGTTTATTACCTCAGTACAAGGATGAGCTACTCAGCCCTCCTTACTGGAGCTAGAGAACATGTTGTCGTCACAGGAGAGCTTGCCGAAGCAGATGACTAGAGTGTCTATCTTAGGGGGAGATAGCGAGGTACTGTTCTCGGGAAAGAAGAAGTCCTGAGACAAGAAAAAGAAAAACTCCGGAGATGGACCTTCAACATCCTCTCAAGGAGATAGAGGAAAGTTCCTCCCTGCTCGTGATGAGAGGGGGAGAACTCTTTGTTATGCATGTAAGAAGTACGGGCACATGACAAATGACTGCTGGTTCAATCTGAAGACCGGTCACATTGCTGAGAAGGAAGGAGGCCACATGAGAGGTGGGGCGAGAGGTGGAGGTCACCAGGGGGTGAGGGAGAAGATCGACAACTGCTTCCTGGCTGAGATGACGACAACGTCAGTCGATGTCTTAGCCTCCATCAATTACGAGAATGACTGGATTGTGGATTCCGGTTGCGGGCACCATCTCACTGAAGATGTGTATAAGTTTACCTCCTTGAAGGCATACGATGGGACGGATGCTATCATCACTGTGGATGATACAGTGCATCCTATAGAGCAAGAAGAGATGGTATTCCTAGGGAGTGAAAAGAAGTCTGTGACACTGAAGAGTGTGTATCATGTGTCTGGCATGAAGAAGAATATCTTCTCGGTGGCAAACGCAGTGTATGCAGGATACCACGTGTTGTTTGGACCGAAGGAAGTGAAGTTCCTGAAGAACCTGTCTTCTGTTGATGTTGATATTACGCTCACCGGTAGGAGGGTGAAGAATTTATATGTTCTATCTACAAATGTCTATATGGACAAGCTGAAGACAAATGACAGTGTTGCGATCTGACATGAGAGGCTAGGTCATGTGGGGATGGACAAGTTGAAGATGATGGCTGCGAAGGGCCTAGTGTCTGGCCTGCCTAATCTCTCTTCCTACGGCGACGGCCATGTGTGCGAGGGCTGTCAATATGGAAAGTCACATCGACTTCCATTTGACAAGTCAGAGACCAGGTGTAAGGCACCTCTTGAGTGTGTATATGCTGATGTGATGGGGTCATGCACCACCCTTACTTATGGAGGAAAGAAGTATGCGCTGATTCTGGTGGATGACTACACCCGCTACACGTGGGTATATTTTTTGAGGGAGAATTCAGAAGTGTTTATGAAGTTCCAGGAGTGGAAGGAACTAGTGGAGGGGAGGCTGAACCTGATGGTGAAGAAGTTGAGGAGTGATAATGGGGGGAGTTTACCTCTAACGACTTTGCTTCTTTCTGCAGGAAATTTGGCATTCGGCGAGAGCTCTCTTACGCTCATACCCCTCAGCAAAATGGGGTCGCAGAGAGGAAGATCTGTCATCTAGTGGAGACAACCAGGAGTTGGCTACATGCCAAAGGGATTCACAAGGCCTTATGGGCGGAGGGAATGACGTGTGCAACTCACGTGATCAACCGACTACCTCTGAGTCCTAACAGGATGGTGTCTCCACACCAGCTCATGTTCGGGGAGAAGCCAAATGTGGGTTACATGAGAGTTTTTGGTTCTACCTGCTTCGTGCACGTCCTGGATGCTCAGAGAACCAAGCTGGAGCCGAAAGCACGAAAGTGTGTCTTCATCGGCTATGATGATCGGAAGAAGGGGTGGAACCATGGAAGTGCATGGATCCGTAGACCCACAAGTTTGTTGTCTCGCGCGACGTAGTGTTTAACTAACTGATCTCGTATCAAGGAGTCTCTTCTGTGGTGCTGTCGAAGAGTGGAGGTTCAAGCAGGAGTGAAGAGAGAGTCACTGAGGACTCTACTGTGGAGTTGGAGCTATCTCCCAATGCCCCATCGCCATCTAGCTTAGGAGGAGCTTCGAGTTCAAGAAGCAAGGGTAGTAGTGCTCCAAGAGATGATGGGAGAAGAGCTGTAGAGGAGGAGTCTATCAGAGTAGTAGAGAGTGGCCAAGCTTTGAGGAGGTCGAAGCGGACCATCGTCCCGCCTTCTCGCTATAAGGAGGGGAACTTCGTGAGTTTGGTCTCTTGCTTCTTCGCAGGACCACTCGACGAGAGAGAACCTGCCCGCTTTGAAGATGCAGTTGGCACCAAGGAGTGGCACGTGGTCATGGATGAGGAGATAGAGGCCTTGAAAAAAAATGAGACATGAGACCTTGTTCCCATGGTGGAGGGCATCAAACCTGTCACCTGCAAATGGGTGTACAAGGTTGATAAGAGGGTTGATGAAGGAGTAGAGTGGTACAAGGCTAGGCTTGTCGCTCGGGGTTTCTCGCAAACTTATGGAGAGGATTACGAGGAGACATTTAGTCCTGTGGCAAAGATAACGTCTGTGAGGACGGTCATAGCTCTGGCAGCGTACCGAGGCTGGAAGCTGTGGCAACTTGATGTGAAGAATGTGCTCATGTACGGAGAAATTGACAAGGACATATTCATGGTGCAACCACCTGGATACGTGTCCAAGTCACAGCCACATCATGTGTTCAAGTTGAAGAAGGCCCTCTAGGGGTTGAAACAGGCGTCGAGAGCCTGGTATGAAAAGATCGCGAAGTACCTGCAGTTCTGTGGTTATGGTGCCTCAGACTCAGACTCCAACATGTTTATGAAGAAGAGTGGAGACCTTCATGTGTTGGTGCTGCTGTATGTCGATGACATGATAGTGACGGGGAATAACAGTGAAGAGGTCGCGACGCTGAGACAACAGCTATCCATTCGCTTTGAGATGAAGGATCTTGGTGAACTGCACCACATCCTTGGACTTCAAATAAAGAAGGGAAGTGGTGGGCTGTTTATTTCCCAGAGGGCTTATGCTGAGAAGATCGTCAAGAGATTCAGCATGAAGGAGAGGAAGAGCAGCTCCGTTCCACTATGGGTTGGGCTGAAACTTCAGAAGAAAGAAGGGAGGATTCTTCCTGATCCGAAGGTCTTCCGGGCACTGATGGGGAGTCTAATCTACCTGACTATTACAAAGCCTGACATCGCTTTTGCCGTCGACCGAGTGAGTCGGTACATGCATGAGCCACGGAAGCCTCATCTGGAGGCAGCAAAAGAGATTTTAAAGTACGTGAATGGGACCCTTGAGATGGGTTGAACTATGGTGAGAAGATTGATTTCAAGTTGCATGGGTACACGGATGCAGACTACGAAGGTGGCGTTGATGATCGCAAGTCGACATAAGGTTACGCATTTCTATGTGGATCTGATGTCATCTCGTGGCGTAGCAAGAAACATGATTCTATCTCCCTTTCCACCATAGAGGTTGAGTACAAGACATCGTGCTTAGCAGCCCAGGAGTGTGTGGCTAAGGAGGCTGGTGGAGGATGTGGATGAGAAGATCAGCGGACCTACTGTGCTACGAGGGGACAACGAGAGTGCCTTAAAACTGGTAACCAACTCAATGTGTCATGCAAGGACCAAGCACATAGAGATCGAGCGTCACTTCATCAGAGAGAAGGCGTTGGGTGGCTTGATCGCGGTGGAGCATGTGCGAAGCGAAGACAACCTTGCGGACATATTCACAAAGCCCCTATCTGCGGGGTCGTTCAGGAGGCTTCACTTGTTGCTTGGTGTTGTTCCCGGAGCTCACTTCAAGGGGGAGCGTTAGTTTTGTGAAGTGAGCTAGCGCCGGCGCTAGCGCTACCGCCTGCGGTTGCTCAGCTTCTAGAAGGTCCCTCCCTGCCTATAAATAGGAGGGCAGACCCCCCCCCCCCCCCCCCTTTCTTTAAGTTAGAAAGTTAGAGAGTGTGAGAGAACTCAGAGAGAGTTTCTTGAGCGAGAAGAATAGAGAGCACTCGCGAGATAGCGCGGGCGCTAGTGCTAGCATCCGCGGTAGTGAGAGCGAGAGTAGCTAGCGAGTGGAGCGAGAGCGAGTGTGGCTAGCGAGCTGCGAGTGCTAGCGAGTGCGAGGTGTGAGGGAGTACTCGTGAGATAGCGCTGGCGTTAGGGGTTAGCACCGGCGGTAACGAGAAGTGGAGGAGAGCGGACACTGTCTGCGATCAAGTTTTTTATATCTTCTGGCTGTTGTGAATCAAGTTGTATGCAACTTGTATTCAGTCTTATCTCTTGTAAAGTGTAATCCTGTGCTAAGTAATAAAGACAGATTTTATGTTCATTATTTGGTGTGCTTGTCTTGGTGTGCTTATATCCGAAAAAATCTCACATTTAACATTGCGTGCTTCGATCTTGGATTGATCACGAACGAACATGACGAACACATTCAAATACACTACATTGTGTTTGAATAGTTGATTTAACATTGCGTGCTTCGATCTTGGATTGATCGCGAACGAACATGACGAACACATTCAAATACGCTACATTGTGTTTGAATAGTTACAACAAGCAATTGGGCATAAATAATATGAACAATCCCAACCAAGGAGATGGCTACGCTGAGGTGAGAAAAAGATCATCCCCAAAATATCAAATTTAGAATTCCCAGCTTAATGGAAAACGGTGTGAAGCCATTATTAATACCGAGATACATGGACAAATTATTAATACAAATTAGTGGATATCCCCATGATAACCAAATGGCAAGAAATGTGTAAAACAGAGTTTACTATCAAATGAGTTCATTCACAAAATCATTATGTAACATTGTCATGTCACCATAGAAATAAAGCAAGTCCATCCCATTCTTACCAGGTACCTTCTCTTTGAGTATAGAATTCCTGCATAGATCAAGAGACTTCTTCCTCTCCGCCACCATTACTAGAAGATCCAGAACAGCATCAAACTGGAAAAACTCAACCAGCCCAAATGTACCAATCAGCTGCAAAAGAAGTAACACAATAACTGCACTCCATTGCTAACGGCATCGACCTCTCCTTCTCTAACGGCTTGATATCCAGAGTCATTTTCTGAAGAGATCCCAAGAGAATAAAGCAAGCCTTCCTTATCTTATGCTCCTTTCCTCCGGTCGTTTGCTCGATAGGGGCAAAGCGCGGGAACAAGCTCTCCGCGGATCGCGAGACGATCCTTCCGAGTCCTGTTAATGTATGATCGCAGGACCTTCGCGTCCATATTGATACAGAGGGACTTGAGCTTCGGAGGGGGTTCAATGCCGGGCTTATATCCATCAGCCTTAGCAATCACCGCCGGAAGAGGAGCAGCGGGATTCTCTGATTCCAACCGTGTATCAAGTGCCTTCAGTTCCTGGAAACGCTGTCCGATGGACTTTTCAATGGAGGAGATATGCTCGTCGATATCCTTCCACTGAAAAGTGAAGGAAGCGGAGGACGAGGAACATGACTGTAACTCCTCGAAAGACTTTTGCAACTCCTCCTTCTTCGCATGGATGGAGTTCATAACCGCCTCAATGTCGGCGAAGCCCGGCTCTGATACCAAATTGTGAGGCCCCCATTTGGACCCCACATACATCTGTATCTAAGCTATGTTTACATTTGTCCCAGGTTGAAGTGCGGCTAGTGAATACAAAATAACAACACATAATAATAAAATTTACTTTCGTACCTTGTATTATTCGCTGAATCTTTTCTTTTTATCCATAATCAGTTCTTTTGGTTTTGCGTATCCCAAGTCACGTCCGATACCTACAAAATTTTACGACGGGCTTAGTCATAAAAATATGACTAAGTGAGGATAATAATCAGTTCTTTCATTGTTGTAAATAATTAAAGTAAAACTTACGCATTTTAAAACATGTTTTTCATACTAACCATTTATTTGTCTCAGTAGTGACCTTATGAAACATATAATTATACGAACATGTTAGTATCAATATAACCTTAAAGCAGTGTATCCGTATAAGCAATAAATCCTTGTATCAGTATGTCTATGAAAGAACATAATGACTGGGGGAAACATTTCAGTAATCATAAACAGTATAAGGAGCTATAGCATTCATATGAGCTATGGAACATGTAAACAATGCAAGTATCATAACGGTATCTATATCATGGAAGCAGTGTACATACATAACTTCATATCAGTTTTCATGTCTATAAACATTTATCCATGTACCATTATAACTCTTTAATTCAGTATTTCCATGAACGTTTCTTTTCTTAGGATATATTAGGGGCGATTCGAATTCTTTTTCCTTTTGCCTTTACCCCGAAGGGTCCTTAGATACCCCGAAGGGTCCTTTACCCCGAAGGGTCCTTAGATACCTCGAAGGGTCCTTTACCCCGAAGGGTCCTTAGATACCCCGAAGGGTCCTTTACCCCGAAGGGTCATTCATGTGCATGCATATTCAAGTCGCCCATAATATAACCTCGTGTCGACACGCTTACATAAAGTGAGTTATTCATTTTTAAAATCCCCTCAGAAATATCATTCGCTTGTTTGCCTTTTTCAAGGCCATACAATATAGCGACATTTAGTATCAGTGATATCAACTATGCATGTAACATTCAGTATAAAAAAAATGTATATAAAAAGAAAGTAAAGCCATAAAGCATAAATGAAACAGGTAGCTCTCACCATCAGTCGTTCTTTACTTTAATAGCAATTCATGTCGTTGCCATGCCTATTTTGAGATGCCATCCTTCACGATATCTGTATAAGAATCGTATCATATAGGGTCATTTCTATCGGGGTTGCACCTCGTTATAGTTACACCATTTATTATGTGATGACATCATTTGGAGGCTACTCACTATACCATTTAGTTAGCATCATCATAAGAGGGAGACAAGTGTAAAAGAAAGACAAATTTCATATTTACCTCATCATACCTCACTTCCAAGAAAACCTAATATAGTGTTTAAATAATAATTTCTGGCTAAAGAGCAAAGCAAGTCCAATGTAGAAATGACTGACCCAACTAATGCATAATAGCCAATCAACATAAGGAAAACAATATAGCTTTTCTATTTCCAATAACTGGTTCAGCCTAGGCAGTGTCAATTCCATAATAAGCCCCAATGAGCAGATAAGAATAAGATAACTGCAGGTGGAAATATAACATATAACAACATTAGCACCTCCATAAAAATCCATACAGCCGGCCCTACTTAGCTCTCCCATTAACCAATAAAACAAAACATAACAACCGGCCAACATAGGCCTTCAGTCCAGAAGATCCCCAACTTAGGAATTAGGGCAAAGTCAAGAGAGGTAAAGATTTCTTCCCTCAAAGCAGGAACTGAGTAAAACCATAACTGGATAATCACCTACATGATAGCAGCCTACATTCCAAAGGCTCCCCCAAAAATAAGAACCTGGAAACAACTAGCAGCTGACCAATAGGAGCATGAACCAGGAAACCCCCAACCTAAGCATGTACAGGGAAGCCCAAAACCCAAATCAAAACATGTGCATAAAAAAAATAGCAGCAGCTGGCCCAACTCTAATTCCCCTCCAAACAGCCAACAAAAACCCATAAAGAAAGAGGGAGAAAAGCTTGAGCTGAAAAACTAGCGGCCAAGCAAAATAGCCAACATAAACCCCTCAATAACATTCCCAAACTAATTCAGAGCTTCATCTCTTCTCTCCCCAAGGACATGAATCAATAAGCCCTTAGCAGCCATTAAAAACCAGAAATATAAAATGAAGAAGAAGGAGAAGCTCACCGTGAGGATTTCAGCCCTATTCTTGCCGGCCAAATCCCTAAAATCAGTCCAGCACAGTTATGGTTGCGCACGGAGGACAAGACCACAGCCCTGAATCACTCTCCCAGCACTGCCGAGCATAAAAGATAGATCGCTGAAGCATAAGGAAGGAGATTCGCAGCCGCCCTAGAGTTCCCGTGCCCGCCGAGAGTTCCAGACGGTGAGAAAAGGGATAGGTATCGGGAGAGGAAGCCAATCAAAGACATATACAACCACCGCTTAAAATGCCAGCCAAGATCTAATCGCAGACCACTCTTAAAACAAGCCTGTAGCACCCCAAAAGCAGCTACCAAAATGTGATATTAGCACACCCATTTCACCAATATACCACATATATATTTATGTAGTTTGGATCTACTAAAATATAGTGCTTGTCAACATATAGTTTGCCAATATAGGAAAACTCACATTCCGCCAAAAATTCTCGAATGCCGCAAAGCATCAATAAACTTCATACTCAACGGGCAAAGTTATGTCGAGTTGATACTGATTTATATTTTCATCATAGGGAACGAACTTTTATTACATTTTATTATTATTTTTGGGTCATTTCACGATTTGAGCCGTTACAAACTCTTCCCCTCTTATAAGACTTTTCGTCCTCGAAAATAGGACACAAGAACGTTCAAACTCGCATGACAGGAACAAGGGTAAGATATCAATTCTCACATATCTTTTATATTTACCATTCATTCAAACCTTTACTCGCTTTCCCGAGTTTCAAACTCTTCAATTATAGCGATCGACAAACCGCTATAAGCAATAATAAAGGAACAATAATGTTTCATGCTACATGAGCACCTTTCAATACATTCATCATTATAACATTGTCATGAAGTACTTTCACATTTCTTTTTCAGTATTCTACTTGTGAGTTTTCCTATTACCATGTTATCAACACCCAAGCCAACATTCATCAGGATTCTCGTTCATCACATTTAACCTTTGATCGTAAACGTTTATCATATAAACTTTCCTTTAATTTGACATATTGGTATTTTCTCGCGCCTTCTTTACGTCCTTTCTTTAGCATATTTTCATTTGCATTTTGCAGTTTCCTTTACTTCCGGTGTCGTTTTACTCATCACTCCACATACAATCATAACTTTTAAATTCTTCACATTCACCATTGTTTCTTTTTACTGTGCATATCGTTTTTGTTATAACTATTCTATGAATGTTTAATAGTGTCTCCTTGGAAAAGAATAATTTGTCTCTTATCAAATATTAGAGCCCGTTAAGTTATACACCGTTCATTACATGTTTATCCTAGTCATCTAAACACATTCATTTCCTTTACATGTTGTGTTGACGCCAGGAAAATCCTGACCTCAAAATTCGGACCGATGCAGCCGGAGGCTACTCGCCCAACAGTCCAACGAGACGACTAAGCTGGCGACTACTGAAGAGATAGAAGAGCAACACACAAGACCCCAGGTGCTGCGGCAGGGAGGTCCCACCACGTACCCAGAAGCTCCGAAGAGACTTCCCCTCCAAGACCAAAGAATGGCCGAGCAAGGTACGAGGAAGACACCGACTTGGCTAGTACCGGGAGTAGCGACCAAGTGCGACAGATGCTAGAAAGCAAGAGCAGGGTTTCGAAAGCTCAAGTCCAGGTGCCAATCCAAGTACCCCTGGGGTCCTATTTATAGGAAAACCAAGGGGTAGGGGGGGTTTTTATAGCCCAGCCCTTGCCCGACGACTAGCGACATTGAGGCGATCTCCCCGGGCAGATGAGCGAGTATCGCCTATGGTCGCCCACATTTTGGCGAGTATCTGAGCTACTCGCACGAGTACACCCCTACTCGCCTAGGCTGTCTTCTGCTCTTACACTTGTCTGCCGTGTTGACCTCTTTGACTTTGACTTCTGCCTACGTGGCCTTGGGGGGTCCACCCTCGGAGAATGAGGGTTGTACACAATCCCCGCTCTTTGCGAGTAACGTATTTGCTCGGAAAGAATCATCCAACCCTTATTCGACGAGCTGTCTTCTAGGCGAGTATTAGTGAGTAGTCGGCATCCCGCTGTTTTGACTCCCCAGCCCTATATATAGAGGGGGAGGGGTCTCTGACGCCAAGGTTTCTTTGGTTCTCGCTTCAAGATGTCGATGAGTATTGCCGAGGAAGCTGCTGCGGATTTGGCCGAGCTTGCCAGTTTGCTGCCGCCGTTGCGGAAGCCTGCTCGCGATGTTGAGCTCGAAGACTTCCTCGCTTCCCGGAAGAGGAAGCGCCTGGAGAGGAAGAAGGAGAAGAAGAGCAAGAAGAAGCAGAAGAGTGCCGTCGCCCCTGAGAATGTCGCTGATTCTCATGTCGGTACTACCCAGCAGGTGCTCGCCGACTTGGGTCTCGGCCAGTCAGGTGGTTCGCCTGCTCCTGATCCTCCTTCGCCGAATACCGCTCCAGAGGCGAGTACTGCAGGGATCTCGGCTCAAGATCGAGCTGAAGTTACTCCTGCGCAAAGTGAGAGATACCTACTCGCCACTTTTATTAGTCGCCCAAGTGTCGGCTGGTCTCTGACGTTTTCTGTATTATTTCGCAGATACGCTTCTCGCCGATGCTCGGCAGGAGCCTCTGAGCGTCATTCCCCTACGATCCTCGCCTATGGTCTTGAACACGGCTGGGGGAGGAACTCGCCAGGGCGGATCGGTGCGAATCCTTCATAGCTCTGCGGTAGACAAGAGGCCGATGAGCGAGCAGAGGACTCTTTCAGCAAGCAATCCTCTTCCGCCGCCACCGCCTTTGCAGCGACCTGAGGTGGCGAGTAGCTCGCAACTACCGGCGGACCAACTTCCTCCACCTCCTCCATTTCCTCCTCCGGCCGACATGCAAGATGATCGCCGCCTTCTGTCTTCTTCGGCTCCTACCGCTCATCCGGCTGGATCCTCGCGTCGAGGTGGGATGGCGGGATCTTCTGGTTTCTTCGCTCCCAGAGGGGGAGGGCGACCGGTGGATGGTCGCGGTCGGGGTGATGCGCCCTCCAGCAGGGAGCACATCGGCGGGTCGCATTCGAACCGGCGAGATGGCACTCGTCGCAGTCCGTCCCCGCATCGGGGAAGGAGCTCTCCTCGCCGACCATCTCGGAGTCCTCGCCGCGATTCGCGGAGTGAGGCCTATCGGCCTGGTAAGTGGAGTCGCTGCTTTTTTGAGTATCTTCTAAGAAGAGTCTTCTCGCCACTCGTCACTAAGATTTTGCTTCCATGTCTTTTCCTGCAGCTCGCGCCCCTACCCCCATCGGGGCCCTGGTCGACGCTGTCGGGCTTCCTTCTCGCGAGTATCAGGAGAGGGCTACTCGCGCCATCCTGGATTTGGAGGCGAAGTTGGAGCGGCTGGCGATCAGCGAGTCTCATCGGCGTCTGACCGCGGTTGAAGCGCGAATAGAGCTCTTGGCGGCTGCTGACTCCCAGCGTCGTCTGACCGAGCTGGAGGTCCGAGCATTACGGCTGGAAGAGTTAGAAACTCGCCTGGCTAGTGTAGAATCTCGCCTTCAGTCTGTCGGCGAGCTGGAGGGGATGCGCGCGAGCATGGGCTCCGTAGGTCGCCTGGCGAGGATGGAGGAACAGCTGCGACAAGGCGAGGATGCGATGTCCGTGGCCTTCGAGCATTTCAAGAGAGCTCGTGGTTTGGGCTGGGTTGGGCGACAACCACAACTTCCCGATGCTCAACCGAACCCCTAGGATCCTGCCCTTTTTTCTTTTTGTAGTCGCTTGTCGCCTTCTGGCAAATGTTTGTAATTCTGAACAATTTTATTTTTTCTAAGTAATTTGCCTATTTGGCGAGTATGAATCTCGCCTTGTTGCCTCTCTTGTTTCCTGTGATGTGTTGATGCTTCTTTTTTGTTTTTCTTTTCTGCGAGTAGCTGTTGAATGTCGCGTTGATATGGCGAGTAGCCTAAAAATTTGATGCAGGTGCTCGCTCGTTCGACATCAGTGTTCTGACGTGCACCCTAGGTTTTGGCGACTTTTCCTTGATATGCGCCACCTCCTACTCGCGCTCGCGGTGGCGTACGCGGGAAGCCAAGCTTTGTCGAGTACTATAAATAGGGGGGTAGATACGTATTTATTACGCTCTTGACGATCTTCCCTTTCTTCTAGCGACTATCTCTCGATTGCTCCTCTCCTTGCCCTTCGCTACTCGCTTCTTCGATCCTTCCACTCTTGGATGGCTGACGATGCAGCTATTCGCCGTGCAAGTCACGCGAAGAACTTCGAGGCAAATTCCTTCAAGAAGCCGATTACTCGGCCGAGCGACTTGAAGGAGTTCTCCGCCAAGTACTTGTCGCCGGGATATGTCGCCAGGCTTCCTCGTGAGGACGAACGCCTGAATTCCTTCTTGGAGACCGAGCTGGTCTTCCCCATCCGCCACTTTGAAGTCGGCCTGCGACTACCCTTGTGGCCGGAGGTTTGCCAGATCCTCCGCTACCACGGGATAGTCCCGGCACAGATCAATCCAAACGGAGTGGCGATGATTGTGGGGTTCCTCTGCTACTTGCGCGATCAGGGGATCGCCTTTGATCTCTCCGTCTTCCGGCGAGTATTCCACTTTGGCGCCACTGGCGAAGGCGTTGTCTTTTTGTGCAGCCATGTCTGCACCCTAGTCGGCACGGCAAACAAGAACCATCGCTGGACGGAGCGCATAGTTGTCATTAAGGGCGACTTTGGCGTCGTGCCGACTTCCTCTTTCCAGCCGGCCGAGAGTGCGTTCTTCCCTCCTTATCTGGAGGAAAGCCGGGAGAAGCTACTCGACAGCTTCCGAGGTCGCCGGCTGGATGTCGTCTTATGGAGGACGCGAGTAGATGAGCTCGCGGAGGTGTTCCCTGGTGAAGGTAGTCGCCTAAACGAGCATTAGGTCATACTCGCCAATTCGTCTTCACCCGGTGTCTAACGTTTGTCTCTTTACATTTTGTTGTAGCTACTCGCTCTTTGCCGAGCGAGCTTCTTCCCTTGGCGCCGAAGGCGGGAACCCCTACCTTGGTTGATTTGTCGCCCGGCGGCGACGATCAGGAGGTCGCCAACGATGATGCTGGGCCTTCGAAGAAGAGGAAAGCCAAGGCGAAATCCGTCGAGCCTGGGAGAAAGAAGGAGGTCGCTAGGAGGGACCTGAAAGCGAGGGCCGATCCATCGGAGGCGGGCGAGCCTAGCGGCCATCCTCTCTTCGGCGAAGGTGGGGGCAGCGAGGATGCTTATGGTCGCCCTTTGGTGTCCTGGGCTGAGCGAGCCCATGAAGTGACCTTGAGCACCAACCTCCCCGCCTGGTCGGAGGATTGGGAGGATGCGGGCGAGGCGTTCGACGTTTCGTTCGCCCTCTATGGTCGCGCGGACGCCGAATCCTTGCAAGAGGTCTCGGCCGAATATCTCGCCCATCAGAGCTCGCGAGCCAACCTGCGGGCTGTCGAGCTTGGGCATGCGACGGCGAGGAAACTGCTCGAGTACGAGCATATGATCAAGGTGCAGGGCCCGAAGATGATCGCCATGGCGAACAGAATTAAGGAGTTCGAGGTACTCACCGATGTGACTTTACTCGCATTTTGGGATACTCGCTACCTTGCAAACTTATTTAAACTAACCTTCTTCTTTTCGCTCGCTGCAGGCCGCCGAGCTGGAGTCGGCAAAGAGGCTGTCCCAGGCCGAGAAGGAGCTGGAGGATACTCGGCAAACCTTGGAGGCCGCCCAAGTGCGAATCGCTGAGTTGGAAACTCGGCCTGCCGAGCAACAGCCTTCGTCGGCGGGCCCCTCCAGGGTGGGCAAGCAGATCCGGATAGTCGGCGATGATATGGCGCATATCCGCCGGGAGATCGCTCGAGCAACCGGGAAGGTGGTCCTGAGCAGCTTGAAGGCTGATGGCTTCTTGAAGCCGGAAGCAATGCATCTGACGATCATGGACATCATCCCGGCATTACTCGCCGAAGAGTCCACTTCCCCCATGCGAGATCTCCCATCCTCATCCACCGATTCTGACGACGACGATTCTGAGGACGAGGTTGATGATGTGGAAGATCTCGATCCCGACGCCGATGATGGTGGCGAGGATGCATAGTCGCCTGTCTTCTTTTGGCAAAGCTGTACAATCCTTTTTGTGTATGTATTTACGTCAGTAAATGAATATAATCATTTTGCTCGCCTTTTTCTTTGATGCTCGCATCCCTTTCTTTTTTGAATGTCGCTTAGGCTCCTAGGCTCGGGGCGAGGTTGAGTGCTCGCTCGGTTCTTAGGGTCACGGCGAGATTGAGTGCTTCTTCATGCTCGCACCTGTATACTCGCCGAGGTACTCGCGCATGCATACTCGCCGAGATACTCGCGCATGCATACTCGCCTTTTTCAATACTTCCCTTGGTGGAGTCGAGTTGTGGAGGGTACTTGGAGGGTTCCGAAGGACACATGCTCTCAAGGCCTCACTCTGTACCTGGTGAAGAGTTCATTAGACTCGTTCAATAAATTCTGAAGGGGAAAGAGATAGGCAACGGCAGTCGGGGAGGCCTGGAGGGACACATCTTCCCGAGGCCTCCATCCTACTTGGATGCCGGAACGTCGACGAAGAGTGACGTTAAGTAGGGAATGACGGTCGGGGAGATCCAAGGGGATACACCCTCCCGAGGTCTCCATCCCTTGGCCGGTCGAATCGATCGCTCCCCTTCTCAAGTTGGAGTATCGGCTTCCAGACTTTACCCTAGTAATCTCTACAGTCGGACGAGAAATGCAGTCGGTGGGAACCGCGGCCAACATGCAAGGGGGGAGCTGATCTCGGCCGTCATTGCAGAGGCTTGGTCTTAAGGGAACGCACACCCGAGGCACTGTCCCATCATCCGTTCTGAGTTTTTACAAGGGTCAAGTCGGAGGCTCGTCTTCCAACCTGCGGCGGCGAATGTTGATGTAGGACGACGTCAAGCAGGGAGTGGCAGTCGGGGAGATCCAAGGGGATACAACATCCCGAGGCCTCCATCCTACTTGGATGTTGGATGTGGATCGGACCTGCTTCCTGTTGCTCACTGAGTTTAGCAGGGAGTTAAGCACACTTTAGGCACAATAACTCATATGATCTAACACAATAATTTAGAAAATGAAATGCTTTGCTGCGAGCTTTTTAGCTCTCGAGGGTACACGACGCCTTTTTTTCAAGGGTTCCTTGAGCTAGTGAAATCGATCATCCCTTCGCCGAATCGGAAGGTCGGCGTCCAGACTTCTTCCTGGTAATCTCTACAGTCGGACGAGAAATGCAGTCGGTGGGAACCGCGGCCAACATGCAAGGGGGGAGCTGATCTCGGTCGTCATTGCAGAGGCTTGGTCTTAAGGGAACGCACACCCGAGGCACTGTCCCATCATCCGTTCTGAGTTTTTACGAGGGTTAAGTCGGAGGCTCGTTTTCCAACCTAGCGTGGAGATTGACTTCACCTGACTTCTTTATTATGAAAACTTTGTTGATGCGAAAGAAGCTGCCTCGTCCCATGTTTCAGGGAGATGCAGATTTTATTCAAAGAAATGAATTTACAAGGATGGGGTATACACATTCCCCCTCAGGGATAAAACCTTTTCAGGTCATCGCCGCTCCAGGTGCTCCCTAGCAGCTCGCCTTCCTGGTTCTGCAAGCGGTATCCTCCTGTTAGGAGTGCTTCCTGGATGATGAAAGGTCCTTCCCAATTCGGGTTGAGCTTACCGACAGCCGCAGACCTTCCTGCTGCGTCCACCTTTTTCAGGACCAGATCACCTGCTTGGAATTGTTTGAGGCGAACATTTTTGTCAAAATGTTTTGCCATCCGGCGCTTGATCTCTTCTTGCCTGGCTGAAGCTAAATCTCGGAGTTCCTCGATGTAGTCGAGAGACAGTTTTTGAACCTCTTCATTCTCTAGTCGCCATTCTTCGCTTCCGCCCTCCGCAGCTATCACCCTTGGGCTTCTGACTTCGAACTCTACTGGAATGAGAGCTTCTGACCCGTGAGAGAGTTTGAACGGTGTTTCCCCCGTGGCTGAGCTAGGAGTGGTCCTCAGAGCCCACAGGACCGAGGGGAGCTGGTCCGCCCAGTTACCTCTTAGGTTCTCCACCTTCTTCTTCAGTAGGTTGATGATCAGTTTGTTGGCGGCCTCCACTTGGCCATTGCTCCTTGGGTGATGTACGGAGGCGAACCGAAGGTCGGTTCCTAGCTGCCTACAAAAGTCTTCCAGTTCTAAGCTGGCGAACTGGGGACCATTGTCGGTGATGATGGCGAGAGGGATCCCGAATCTGCAGACGATCTCTCCCCAGATGAAGTTCTTCACGACTTGAGAGGTGGTCTTGGCCAGGGCTTTGGCCTCGATCCACTTGGAGAAGTAGTCGATCATGACGAGAATGAACTTTCGTTGTCCACTGGCTTGAGGGAAAGGGCCGATCAAGTCCATCCCCCAGATGGCGAATGGCCATGGGGAGATGATCGATCGGAGCTGCTGGGCCGGCTGCAACTGAAGGGGGGCGAAGAGCTGGCACTTCTGGCACTTCTTCGAGAAGATCTCAGCATCCTTCCGGATAGTAGGCCAGAAGTAACCCTGCCTCGAGACCCTCTGCTCCAAAGTGCGAGTCCCAGAATGACTTCCACACTCTCCCGAGTGGATCTCTTCCAACACTCGGGGTACTTGGTCTTCGGAAACACATCTGGCCAGGGGGCCCGAGATGGTCTTGCGGTACAGCTCCCCATCTTGCAGGAGGTAGTATGCCGCCTTGTACCGAAATCTTCTCTGATCCCCTCCGTCCGCTGGGAGCTGACCGCTGGCCAGGAATGCCACAAAGGGATCCATCCACGAGGGGCGTTGCTCGATCTCCATTATCTCTCCCTCTTCAATGGATGGGTGGAAAAGTTCTGTGATAGTTCCTCCAGCCCTCGGCCCGTACTTGGCGAGGCGATCTGCTGCCGAGTTCTCCTCTCTTGGCACATGTTCGACGAAGAAAGACTGGAAGCCTCCAATCAGTCCTTTTACTTTTACCAGGTACTTCTGCAGGATGGTGTCGCGCACCTCGAACTCGCCTCGAATCTGCGACGCGACCACCATTGAGTCCGTGAAAGCCCGGACATCACGGATCCCCAGCTCCTTGGCAAGGCGCAAGCCTGCCACTATGGCCTCATACTCTGCCTGGTTGTTTGTGACGGGGAAGAGGATCTCGACGGCTTGCTCGATTCTTGTTCCCTGCGGGCTGACGAGCACGATGCCCACCCCCACAGAGCTTTTGCCCGAAGCTCCATCAACAAACAACTTCCAAGGAATGGGATTGAGCACCTCTTCTCCTGGCTCTGCTTCCACCGAGAAGTCAGCCAAGAAGTCTGCTACTGCCTGGGCCTTGATCGCTACTCGGGGAGAGAAGGAAATGTCGAACTCGCTGAGTTCTACCGACCATTTCGCCAACCTCCCTGAATGCTCCACTCCCTCTAGGACATTGCGGAGAGGATGATCAGTCACCACTCTGATGGAGTGAGCCTGAAAATAAGGCCAGAGCTTTCGTGTCGACACCACCAAGGCGAAGGCAAGCTTCTCCAGGATTGGATACTTCAGCTCCGCCTTCTTTAGTACCCGGCTGACATAGTAGACGGGTAACTGCTTCCTTCCTTCCTCTCGGACCAAAACGGAGCTCACCGCCTCTGCTCCTACTCCCAGGTAGACGAGCAGGTCTTCGCCTTCTTTCGGGCTCTGGAGGAGAGGTGTCTGAGTCAACTGCTCCTTCAGCTTTCCGAACGCCATCTCACATCCTTCGGACCACTCGAAGCTTTTCGCTTTGCGGAGTGTCTTGAAGAATGGAGAGCATTTCTCCCCGGCTTTAGAGAGGAAGCGGCTAAGACCCGCCAGCCTTCCTGTCAACCTTTGGACTTCCTTCATCGTCTTCGGGGATGGCATCTCCAGGATCGCCTTAACTTTGTCGGGGTTAGGCTCTACTCCCTCCGAGGTAAGGAGATGTCCCAGGAACTTTCCCCTGCCTGCTCCGAAGACACACTTCGTCAGATTGAGCCTCATCTTGAATCTTCTTAGCGTCACGAAGGTCTCTACCAGATCGGCTATGTGTTCCTGGACACTCTTGCTTTTGATCAAGAGATCGTCCACATACACTTCCAGGTTCCTCCCCTTTTGCTCTTTGAAAACATGGTCCATCATCCGTTGATAGGTAGCTCCTGCATTCTTCAAACCGAAGGGCATCATCTTGAAGCTGTAGCAGCCATCGTCGGTGATGAAGGAGACATCGCGGCAATTGGGGGGATGCATCCGGATCTGGTGATATCTGAAAACGCATCAAGGAAACTCATCACAGAAAAACCGATGGCTGAATCAACCAGCGCGTCGATTCGAGGCAAGGGATAACAATCCTTCGGGCAGCTTTTATTCATTAAGGAAAAATCCACACACATTCTCCAGCTTCCCCCCGCCTTTGCCACCATTACAACATTGGAGACCCAGCCTGGATACTGGATCTCTGACACAAACCCTGCATCGAGCAGTTTTTTAACCTCCTCCCCAATTGGCTTGGCGAGGATGGTGGCGGTTCTCCTTTTCTTCTGGCGGACGGGCTGGACAGTGGGATCCAGGTTGAGGCGATGACACGCAACCTCAGGGTCGACTCCTGGCATCTCGGCTGCGCTCCAAGCAAAGATGTCGACGTTCTTTTGCAGACACGCCGCCATCTCGATCTTCTCTTCGGTCTTCAGCGACCCGCCAATCTTCAGCAGCCCCGGCACTCCTGCTGCAGAGAGTACCTCGATCTCCTCGACCTCTTCAGCCACTTCCAGCCTGGCCGGGCTCTCCAGCACTCTTCCGAACTCTTCCGCGTCAGCCATCCAGCTGATGGTACTGACGGCGCTAAGATAGCACTCCCTAGCGGCTCTTGGATCGCTCCTGATCCTCACCTGGACGTCTCCTTTACAGTACTTCAAGCACTGATGGTAGGAGGATGGGACGGCTTTGAAGGCGTTGAGAAGCGGCCTCCCAAAGATAGCCCTGTAGCAGCTCGGGGCGTCGACGATAACAAATCGACAGCTGATGGAGGTGCCACCGAGTGTTACCAGGAGATCTGCTCCTCCTTCCACCTCCTTCTTCTCTCCGGAGAAGCCGAAGAGGGGACCATCTGATGCTCGAACTCTGGCAGCTTCGACTCCCAGTCCGTCAAACGTCCCCTTGAAGATGACGTTTACAGAGCTACCGTTGTCGATCAGAATTCGATCAACGGTGAAGTCCTCCACCGCGGCTTGAATCACGAGGGAATCATGGAAGGGATTCGCGTTCCCTAGCATGTCCTCCTCGGAAAAGGTAATCTCCTCTATCGGGGGCGGTGCTTGTGAGGTCGAGGCGACACTCCTGCGGTAGATCTGATGGAGGCTTCCCTTGCGGGAAGCTTCCAGCCCTGCTCCCCCATGGATTACTCCAACTCGACCTCCCTGGCCCAGGTCTCCCCGACCTCCCTGATCGACCCGATCCTCGTTCCTCCTGCGAACGACTGCAGCCTGCCCTGCCTGTGGCTCGGCAGGGGCCTCCATCCTCCTCTGCTCTCCTCCAGCTTCTCCTGCTGCTGCCAACCTCCTCCGGGCTTCCCAAAAGTCTGGGCAGGCAGCCATGACATGTCCCCCCACCTGGTGGAAGTCGCAGTAGAGAGGAACTTCTTCTGCTTGACGCCTCCTAGGCTTCGGCTTCTTCCTTCCTTGACGGCGGCCTCGCCCGGCTACCGCCATTGCTTCATCTCTCCTCCTCTCCTGACGCCTCTCTGGTTGGCGAAAGGGCCTTCTTTCTGGGGATCTCCCCCTTTGGTCCTGACGCTGGTGCCGTCCAGCCGGCCTCCATGGTGGCCGGTTGACGGGGACCTGGTAGTGTCTTCCCTCCTCCTGACGCTCAGGGGACTCGACGGGCCTTCTCTCCACGATCCTCCCGGTTTCCTTCCTCCTGAGCTCCTCCTTCTTCTTCTCCTCTTGCCGCTCCGTCCACTTCCTTTCCTCCCTCCGGGGCTCCTCCCTCTTCCTTTTTCCAGGGATCTCATCCCTCTCTCCATGGTCGCCTCTGGTCACCCGAGCCAACCTTGCCAAGAAGTCAGGGTTGGAGGCTTCTCCCCGGACAAACTTATTGGCCCTCTGAATGAGGTTGTCGTAGGAGTAGGGTGGGTTCTCACTGAGCTCCAACTTGAAGAGGCCTTGACTGATGCCGAATGTCAGGGCCAGCAACAGGATGTTGCTATCCACCTCCTGGATTTGCAGAACCTCCTCCTGGAAGCGCTCGATGTAAGGTCCCAATGCCTCATCTGGCTCTTGCACGAGGTAGAACAGGGCCGTGGCCTCCTTCTTTAGCTTCCGTGCCGTGTCGAACCGGGTCGTCAGCCCACGACACAGGTCTTCGAAGCAGTAGATTGAGCCTGCGGGCAACTGGTGGAACCAGTCCCAGGCCTTTGCTCGGAAGGTAATGGCAAACAACCTGCACTTGAAGGCGTCCGACATGGTTCGGATAGAGACTATATCCTCGAACCATTTGATGTGCCTGACGGGGTCCTCCTTTCCCGAATAGTAGTTCAAGGCAGAGTCCCTGAACCCCTCTGGCACTGGCGCGGCGAGAATCTCCTCGCAGAAGGGGCTCCTCCCTCCTGTCCGACGACGATCCTCAACCTGGCGAGTATCACCTCCATACTCGCCATATGGGCGAGTATCCTGGTACCTCGCCTGCTCGCCTGGCTCGCGGAAGCGAATACCTTGCGAGGTTGGCTGGTAGAATTGCGACCTCCTTGGTCGCTCGGTTTCATCCTCCATGTGCTCCTTTCCTGCTCGCCGGGGGGGACTCCCTCCCTCGGATGGAACTGGGCGATGCGGCGAGGTCGCCGTGACCTCGGCGCACGGCTGAAGCGCTGTTTGCAAGATCCCCTCCATGCGCTGCGCGAAGGCTCCCTCCATACGCTGCGCGAAGGCTTCCAGAACCGCTAGTGTCACGAACTCGCCACTCGCGGCCGAGTTGCCGACTACCCCTTCATGGTCGCCACCTACGACCATCTCGACTTCCTGCTGAACTTTCCTTTTCCGACTACGATCCACGCTCACCGCACCAAAGTGTTGACGGCAGGAAAATCCTGACCTCAAAATTCGGACCGATGCAGCCGGAGGCTACTCGCCCAACAGTCCAACGAGACGACTAAGCTGGCGACTACTGAAGAGATAGAAGAGCAACACACAAGACCCCAGGTGCTGCGGCAGGGAGGTCCCACCACGTACCCAGAAGCTCCGAAGAGACTTCCCCTCCAAGACCAAAGAATGGCCGAGCAAGGTACGAGGAAGACACCGACTTGGCTAGTACCGGGAGTAGCGACCAAGTGCGACAGATGCTAGAAAGCAAGAGCAGGGTTTCGAAAGCTCAAGTCCAGGTGCCAATCCAAGTACCCCTGGGGTCCTATTTATAGGAAAACCAAGGGGTAGGGGGGGTTTTTATAGCCCAGCCCTTGCCCGACGACTAGCGACATTGAGGCGATCTCCCCGGGCAGATGAGCGAGTATCGCCTATGGTCGCCCACATTTTGGCGAGTATCTGAGCTACTCGCACGAGTACACCCCTACTCGCCTAGGCTGTCTTCTGCTCTTACACTTGTCTGCCGTGTTGAGCTCTTTGACTTTGACTTCTGCCTACGTGGCCTTGGGGGGGTCCACCCTCGGAGAATGAGGGTTGTACATGTTGTACAACCCGTATTCGTCGAGTAGGCCCCCAGCCAACTGGCGAAACCTGGGTCGTCCGGATCATTCGCCGGGTCACTCGCCCAGGCTAAGGAAGGTAAAAATGCCCCCGAGTTGGTGGGGGTAAGCTGTAGGAGAGAAAACGCTAGGCGAGTGGTGCCCTCACGGACCACTCGCCCAGAAGCGTGGGCATTCGCCCAGCCAGGCGGGTGCCCAGCGAATGGTGCCCTCACGGACCACTCGCCCAAATGGGTGTGAGGGGAAAATGACCATAATACCCCTGGTGGGCTGCAAATAGCCCTTCGGAACAGCGGAGTTAGGCTATTAGCAGACCAATTTGGGGTGCGGTTAGTAAAATTAAAAGGCGGATTCAGGTTATTTACAGACCAGCCTAGGAAAACTATAAATAGACCCTTAAGGGCACCTTGGAGGAGATCCGATTTTAGAGAATCCTCTCCTCTAGGCTAGTTTTGGTTGGCAGCCAGTGCCCTCCAAGGTGCCCGGTTGAGCTTTGGTTTGGGAGGGGAAGCTCTCTAAGATCTTCCGGGTGTGTGGCGGGACCTCCTCGCTTCAGCCTTGGGTCTATTCCGTTTCCAGCATCCACCATCAAGAGAGTCTAGCGAAGGAGAAATAAGCATCGGCTACACCCCCAGTGGGTCCGAACTCAAGAGACCAGTTGCTGGTTTCAACATTTTTGGTGCGGTGAGCGTGGACCGTAGCCGGTGAAAGAAAATCCCAAGCTAGTTTCGATGACGGGAGATGGAGGAAATGGTTCTGACTCAGGTCACTCGCAGCCACCAGCGGCAGGGGAGTGGCTGGAGATGTTTGAGAAGTTCAAGCGAGAGGTCCTGCAGACAGTTCTCGCAGCAAGGAGCGAGTGCGAGACCCCGGCGGTCCCAGTGGTCCCGCCTTTGCAGATTGGCGAGAACGCACCGGGGCAGCGGCCGGGGAAGGAGGTGCCAGCAGAAGGAAGCGCGCGAGATCTCCCCGGACGGCAGCTGTTCAGCAGTCCGGCGAGTGCTGAAGTGTGTGAGTTGGTCCCGCGCGAGAGGACCACTCGCCGAGCAGGGGAAGGGAGCCCCTTTTGCGAGATGATCCTCTCGGCCCCAGTGCCAGAAGGATTTCGTGGGCCAGAGATGTCCTACTACACCGGGAAGGAGGATCCAGTTGTGCACCTGCAGTGGTTCGAGGACATGACATCAATCCTTCCCATGTCGGATTCTTTTCAATGTCGGCTCTTCGCGACCACCCTGAAGGAGAAAGCAGGGGACTGGTTCCACCAGCTTCCCACAGGTTCCATCCACGCGTTCGATGATCTGCGCCGAAGCTTCCGTCTACGTTTCTCGACGTCAAAAAAGAGGAAGAAGGATGCGGAGGCTCTCTTCAAGATCAGGCAGAGGGAGGGGGAATCCCTGGCCAAGTACGTGGACAGGTTCCAGGAGGAGATACACCTAGTGCAGGAGGTGCCGGGATTCGCCCTCCAGATGGCATTCATCGTAGGGCTGCGAGAGGGGTTCTTCAAGATGGACCTGAAGAGAAGACCTCCTGTATCCTTCGAGGAGTTGATGGAGAGAGCCGCGGAGGAGATTGAAGGGGAGGCAGCCAACCCCGAATTCTACAAAAGGTTGGCAAAGATGAGCGAGCCCGAGGCGAGGCAGCCAGAGGGAAGAAGGCGAGAGGAGCCCAGGGGCCAGGGGTTCGAAAGACCACCTCGGGTTTGGAGGAACCAAGAGCCCAACAACAGGTTGGGCTGGAGGAACCAGGAAGGACCGGCGCGAGGTCAGGATGAAAGGTACCAAGGAAGGGAGGCAGGAGGAGTGAATCAGGGGTGGAGGCAGGGTCCCAGACCCCCTCACCCCCCGAGGGAGCAAGCCATGGCGGTAGGCCGAGGGAGAAGAGGTAGAGGAGCAAGAGGAGGAAGAGGAAGAGCGGGAAGAGAGGACAGGGTGGCGTTGCCTTACTGTGACTTTCATCAGGAAGAAGGTCACGCGATCGCCACCTGCCCGGAGTTCTTGGAGATGAGGGAAAGAGGACAGCCACGGCGGCAGCAGGCCAGAATTGAGGAAGTGCTCCCAGAGGCAGAAGAGGACCGGTGTGAGGATAGGGCAGATACAGGAACCAGGGGGAATCGGGGTGATTCACGGTGGGGTTGGGATAGAGGCCTCTCGCAAGAGAAGCTTCCAGGCCATGTTCCGAAGGGACGTCGCGTCGACTTCCCAGACCCCACCCCCCTCTGAGAAGCTCACCTTCTCCTCAGAAGATATGCCAGATTACGAGGACCCATTCTGCGACGCCCTGGTGATCCAGACGGCGATAGAAAACTTCACGGGCTCTCGGATCCTGGTGGACAACGGGAGCTCGGTGAATGTGATCTTCAAAAAAGCTTTCGACGCGATGGAGGTAGAGAAGAAGAGGGTGCAGGCCTCCGACGGACCACTGTTTGGTTTCTCGGGGGAGCGGAAGGAGGTCGAGGGAGGCGTAGGTCTCCAGGTGACGCTAGGAGGAGTCCCAAGAAACTGCCGGTTCGTCATTGTGGACGCTCCGAGCAGCTATAACGCCATCTTCGGACGACCCCTCATCAGCGCCTTCCGGTGCGTACCCTCATCGTACCATCAGTGCTTGAAGCTCCATAGTGGAGGAGTCCAGATCCGCGTCCGAGGAGATGCTAAGGTGGCGAGGCAGTGCTATGTGACCGCCGTCAACATCATTTCATGGATGGCGGATGCCGAGAAGATGGATGAAGAGATGGCGAGGCCGGAGGGGCCAGGAGAAGAGGTGGAGAAGAGAGAAGTAGGGGGAGAGGGCGATGCCCGAGAGGAGAATATGGAGGTCGCTCGTGAGGAGCAGGAGGGCGAGTTGTTGGAGGTCGCTCGTGAGGAGCAGGAGGTCGAGTTGTTGGAGGTCGCTCGTGAGGAGCAGGAGGTCGAGTTGTTGGAGGTCGCTCATGAGGAGCAGGAGGTCGAGTTGTTGGAGGTCGCTCGTGAGGAGCAGGAGGTCGAGTTGTTGGAGGTCGCTCGTGAGGAGCAGGAGGTCGAGCCGGTGGAGGCGGAAGGAGCCGCAGAGGAAAAGGCCCGGGAGGAGAGGCGAGAAGCAAAAGGTCAGTGGGAAGAGCCAGCACGGCTCGAGGCGGCAGAAGAGGTGATAGAGATGGAGGTTACCACCCAGGCAGGAAGGGTGGAGAAGGTGCGGATCAGCGGGGGCCTCGGCCCGGAGGACCAGAGAAGGATGCTGGAATGCATCCAGAAGAACGTGGACATCTTCGCATGGAGCGCAGCGGACATGCCAGGCATCGAGGCGGACGTGGCTTGCCATCGTCTTAACCTCGATCCAGAAGCCCGCCCCATCCCGCAGAAGAGAAGGACTATAGCTGACAAGCTCGAAGGACCGATCGAAGCAGGTTTTGTAACGGAGATCCAGTATCCAGGCTGGGTCTCCAATGTCGTAATGGTAAAAAAGGCCGATGGCCGCTGGCGTATGTGTGTGGACTTTTCATTGTTAAATAAGGCTTGCCCTAAGGATTGTTATCCCTTGCCTCGGATCGACGCGCTGGTTGACTCAGCCGTCGGTTTTTCTGTGATGAGTTTTTTGGATGCTTTTTCAGGTTATCACCAAATAAGAATGCACCCCCCGGACGTCAGAGATGTCTCGTTCATCACCAGGGAGGGATGCTACTGTTATAAGATGATGCCCTTCGGGCTGAAAAATGCAGGAGCAACCTACCAGAAGATGATGGATCGGGTATTTAAGAAGCAAAGGGGAAGGAACCTGGAGGTCTACGTGGATGACCTTATGATAAAGAGCAAGTGTGTGAGCTCTCACATCCGGGACATCGAGGAGACCTTCGCCACCCTACGCAAGTATAAGATGCGCCTGAACCCCCTGAAGTGTGTGTTCGGGGCCAGCAAAGGGAAGTTCCTCGGGCACCTTCTCACCCCCTGGGGGGTAGAACCTAACCCGGACAAGGTTAGGGCTATAATGGAGCTGGGGTCGCCACGGAACGCCAAGGAAGTTCAGCGCTTGACCGGAAGACTCGCCGGGCTGAACAGGTTTCTCTCCCGGGCCGGGGAAAGATGCTCCCCCTTCTTCAAAGCGCTACGAGGCAACCAAAAATTTGAGTGGACAAGAGAATGCGAGGAGGCCTTTCAGGCCTTGAAGAGCCAACTCACCAAGGCTCCGCTACTACAAAGTCCCAAAGAGGGGGAGGATCTACATCTATATCTCGGGGTCGGGGCGGAGGCAGTAAGCTCCGTCCTGGTTCGGGAGGAAGGCAAGAAGCAGCTGCCAGTCTACTACGTAAGCAGGGTCCTGAGGGAAGCGGAGCTCAGGTACCCAATTTTAGAGAAGTTGGCCTTTGCCCTGGTCATCGCAGCAAGGAAGCTCAGGCCATACTTCAAGGCCCATTCGATCCAAGTAGTGACGGACCATCCTCTCCGCCAGATCTTCGAAGGAGTGGAGCACTCAGGAAGGCTCGCAAAATGGTCAATAGAGCTAAGTGAATTCAACATTACCTTTGTCCCTCGATTATCTATGAAGGCGCAGGTGGTGGCTGATTTCATGACAGATTTCGTGGCCGAGATGAAAGAAGACGGAGCCCCTCGTCACGTTCCGTGGAAGCTGCTGGTGGACGGGGCTTCGGGCAAGAATTCTCTCGGAGGAGGGGCGGTGCTGGAGAGTCCCCACGGAGTAAAGATAGAGCAAACACTAGTGATACACTTCCCAATCACCAACAACCAGGCGGAGTATGAGGCTGTAATCGCCGGTCTGCGGTTGGCCCGGGAGCTCGGGGTCCATGACGTGGAGGTCCTCACTGACTCCATGATAATAGCTTCTCAGATAAGGGGAGAGTTCGAAACAAGGGAACCTGTGCTCATGAGGTACTTAGCAAAAGTCAAAGGTCTCGTGGGGACGTTCAAAACTTTCTCCATCCGGCACGTCCCTCGAAAGGAGAGCACCCTGGCAGATCGGTTGGAAAAATCTGGTCCTTGAGCCGGGGGAACCCTGACGGACCTATTCCGTCCTTCGATCGAAGAGGGAGAGCTCATGGAAGTAGAACAGCGGCCCTCCTGGAAGGACCCCTTCGTCACCTTCCTTGCAACGGGAAAATTTCCAGAAGAAGTTCCGGACCAGAGGCGCTTCCGGTATAAGTCTGCCTACTACGTGCTCCAGGAGGGTGACTTGTATCGGAAGACCCTCTCGGGCCTCCTGGCCCGATGCATCTCGGAGGAAGAGGTCCCAAGGATCTTGGAAGAAGTTCACTCCGGCGAGTGTGGCAGCCACTCGGGGAGCAGGATGTTGGAAGCAAGGATAATAAGGCAGGGGTACTTCTGGCCAACTCTAAGTAAAGATGCGGCAGCCTTCGCCAAGAGATGCCAGAAGTGCCAAATGTTCGCCCCGCTTCAGCTCATGCCAGCTCAGAGGCTAAAGAGTATCACGGCACCCTGGCCATTCGCCATATGGGGAATGGATCTGGCAGGACCCTTCCCCCAGGCTAGTGGACAGAGGAGATTTCTCCTAGTCATGATTGACTACTTCACAAAGTGGTTGGAGGTCAAGGCGTTGGCTAAGGTCACCTCCCAGGTAATCCGCAACTTCGTATGGGGGGAGATCATTTGTCGACACGGGCTTCCGCAGGCCATAGTCACGGATAATGGACCGCAGTTCGCAAGCGAGGAATTCATCGGCTTCTGTGGCCAGTTGGGGATAGACCTTAGGTTTGCGTCCGTTCACCATCCCAGGAGCAATGGGCAGGTGGAGGCGACGAACAAGGTCATCGTGAACTTGCTCAAGAAGAAGGTGGAAAATCTTAAAGGAAATTGGGTGGAGCAGCTCCCCTCGGTCCTATGGGCTTTAAGAACCACACCCAACACCGCCACGGGAGAGACCCCTTTCAAGCTCTCTCACAGCTGCGAGGTCGTCATCCCCATAGAGTTCGAGGTTATGACACCACGGGTAAAGGTCGCCGCAAATGGAGAGGAAGATTGGAGAGCCGAGAACGAGGAGGAGTTGCGGCTCTCCCTCGACCTCATCGAAGAAGCCCGGGATCGAGCAGCCATCCATCAAGAAGAGGTCAAGCGGCGGATGGCCAAGTATTTCGACAGGCACGTCAGGATCAAGCAGTTCGAGAAGGGAGATCTGGTACTCAAGAAGGTCGACGCGGCTGGGAGGTCCGTCGCGGTGGGAAAACTTAACCCCAACTGGGAAGGCCCCTATGTCGTGGAAGAAGCACTAAAGTCTGGGGGGTATCGCCTTCAGAATGTGGAGGGCCAACCCCTCAGCCACACATGGAGTGGCGACGACCTTAAACGTTTTTATCCTTAGCACCATGTAGTAACAGTGGTTTTTGAATGAAAACATTTTGTTTAAACTGTGTATAAAAATGATGCTACAGCTCGCAGGAGAGACCCTAAAAGTTCCAGAGGTTGGCCCCGAGCAGACCCGCTGTCCAGGCTCTCACCTAGCTAGCAGGTCCGAAGGCTCACTCGGTGGCAGGTTCCATGTCCCAGAGGTTGGCCCCGAGCAGACCCGCTGTCCAGGCTCTCATCTAGCTGGCAGGTCCGAAGGCTCACTCGGTGGCAGGTTCCATGTTCCAGAGGTTGGCCCCGAGCAGACCCGCTGTCCAGGCTCTCATCTAGCTGGCAGGTCCGAAGGCTCACTCGGTGGCAGGTTCCATGTTCCAGAGGTTGGCCCCGAGCAGACCCGCTGTCCAGGCTCTCATCTAGCTGGCAGGTCTGAAGGCTCACTCGGTGGCAGGTTCCATGTTCCAGAGGTTGGCCCCGAGCAGACCCGCTGTCCAGGCTCTCATCTAGCTGGCAGGTCCGAAGGCTCACTCGGTGGCAGGTTCCATGTTCCAGAGGTTGGCCCCGAGCAGACCCGCTGTCCAGGCTCTCATCTAGCTGGCAGGTCCGAAGGCTCACTCGGTGGCAGGTTCCATGTTCCAGAGGTTGGCCCCGAGCAGACCCGCTGTCCAGGCTCTCATCTAGCTGGCAGGTCCGAAGGCTCACTCGGTGGCAGGTTCCATGTTCCAGAGGTTGGCCCCGAGCAGACCCGCTGTCCAGGCTCTCATCTTGCTGGCAGGTCCGAAGGCTCACTCGGTGGCAGGTTCCATGTTCCAGAGGTTGGCCCCGAGCAGACCCGCTGTCCAGGCTCTCATCTAGCTGGCAGGTCCGAAGGCTCACTCGGTGGCAGGTTCCATGTTCCAGAGGTTGGCCCCGAGCAGACCCGCTGTCCAGGCTCTCATCTAGCTGGCAGGTCCGAAGGCTCACTCGGTGGCAGGTTCCATGTTCCAGAGGTTGGCCCCGAGCAGACCCGCTGTCCAGGCTCTCATCTAGCTGGCAGGTCCGAAGGCTCACTCGGTGGCAGGTTCCATGTTCCAGAGCTTGGCCCCGAGCAGACCCGCTGTCCAGGCTCTCATCTAGCTGGCAGGTCTGAAGGCTCACTCGGTGGCAGGTTCCATGTTCCAGAGGTTGGCCCCGAGCAGACCCGCTGTCCAGGCTCTCACCTAGCTGGCAGGTCCGAAGGCTCACTCGGTGGCAGGTTCCATGTTCCAGAGGTTGGCCCCGAGCAGACCCGCTGTCCAGGCTCTCATCTAGCTGGCAGGTCTGAAGGCTCACTCGGTGATAGGTTCCATGTTCCAGAGGTTGGCCCCGAGCAGACCCGCTGTCCAGGCTCTCATCTAGCTGGCAGGTCCGAAGGCTCACTCGGTGGCAGGTTCCATGTTCCAGAGGTTGGCCCCGAGCAGACCCGCTGTCCAGGCTCTCACCTAGCTGGCAGGTCCGAAGGCTCACTCGGTGGCAGATTCCAAGCTCTCAAGGGTGGATCTCGAGAACACTCGCCGGGACCACGCGCCAGCAAGATGTGCCTCATCTTTCTTCCTAACTACCTGGGCGAAACCACGGCCCGAGCGAATGGTAAGGGGTTTCGAATGGAACAAGAAGCAAGAAGTCGAAGAAGGACAGCATGTCAAAGTCATCCTTGGGCATTCGCTGTGTGGCCAAAGTAGCCGCAGTTAACGTCCTAGCGAGCCTAGCGAGATATAGCGGCGAATGAGAGAAAAGCAGGGAATAATACAAATTGTAATCAATGTATACATCTTTTAAAAGCACTCGCCCGTTCAAAATTACAATCAAAAGGATAAACGCAAAAAGAGAAAATACAAGAGGCCCTTCTCAAGGATCAACAGATTTCTCGCTTGAAGACCCGTCGCTCTCACCAGAGTCTGGGATGAGGGCGTCTTCTCGCGGCTTGACGTGGTCGTCCTCGGGAAAGGGAATTGGGATATAAAGCTCGGGGACGACTTGGCGAGCGGAAAGAAGTTCGGCCTCCGCCTTCAGGTATCCCGCTCGCCGCAGCACCTGCAGCGCATGCTTGACGGCATTCTGCGCGTTCTCTTGCATCAACTGCTCCAACTCGTGATGGGGATAAAAATGGCCCCCGCTCCCCGGGTCGAGTGCTGACGCACCAGCCTCTCGCAATCGCTGGACTTCGGCTTTGGCCAGACGGATTTCATCCTCAAGGCCGGCCACCCGAGCGCGGAGCATCTCGGCAACCGTGGTATCCTGAAAATAATAACAAAGGTAGTAAGAATAAAGTTTGTCAATCGGCAACGAGTCACTCGCGGGAAAGGAGAAAACATACATACCTCTGCGACAGGGCGGTTGGCGAGAAGGGTCTTCGCAGCCGCCAGCTTAGTCCTAAGCTCCATCGCCTCAGTAGAAGCAACGGACCGGGACTCCTCAACCACCGCCAAGTCCCGCGCCAGTTTGATGCTCCGGCGCGAAGACATGTGCGCGAGCTCGAGCGCCCGCAGCATGGCCCTGGCACTCTCATGAGCGAGAATCTGGGTCGTCTCGGCATCATAGACTTCGGCATCTTCTCGGCCATAGAGGGCATACGCGATGGCGTAAGCCTCCCCGCTGGCGAGATCGCTCTCTATCCACGACGGATGGAGGGTGGAGAGCGAGACCCGGTTAGCATTCCTGTCCCACTTGACCAAGGGAGCCCCCGAGGGGTCCATGTACTTCTCGCCGCTGGGGAAGTTCCGATGGTCCCTGGGAAGTGGGGGCGGCGGCAACGACGGTCCCGCGCGAGGGGTGGTCTCTCCTGGCGCACTCGTCCCCAGGGCTTGGATCTGAGCACCCGCCCCGAGGGTCTCGTCCAGGACCCCCTTCCCCTTGGCGGAGGGGGGGTTTTGGGGCTTCTTGGAAGTGGAAGAGGTCAGCACCGCTGGCTTGCGCTTCTTTCCGCCAGGCTTGGAGGAAGAAGGTTCTTCCCGACAGGCGTCCGCGGCGGCCTGTGCGAGAGAGAGGGTAGATCCGGAGGGACGCGGCGGATGAAGGGGGAAGTGGCGCACACCTGCATAATATAACAAATGGTTCTAGCGAATGATGTAAAAATCACAAAGCGAAAGCGAATGAAGTCTCGAACACTTACCCTCGCCCTGCGGAATGGGTGGAAGCGAGTTGACGTTTCGCCGGAGATGGACGAGATCCATCCCGTGCTCCAGGATGTATTGGTGGAGTTTGGCCTCGTGCCCCCCTAGGGTCGGGGGGCGGAAGGTTGACTCCTCCTCCTGCACCGGCACGAGAAGAGTGTTCCCCAGGTTCCCGCTTACGAAAATAAAGCGGCGAACCCAGTCATGGTTCTTGTTCGGGAGCCCGTAGTGCTTTAGGGGGCTCAGTCCCGAGAAGAACGAGATACCATGGGTGCAGCGGAAGGTATACAGCTTGCGGAAGACGGGCAGCAAGAACTCGATTCCCTCTTCTCGCAGGTAGCTCGCGTACCCAACCAACATAGCGATGGAGTTGGGGTTGAGCTGGCCAGGCACGACCCCGTAGTACCTGAAGGTCTGGCGGAGTTCCGGCCAGATCGGGAGGCGAAACCCCACCTCGAAATGCTCTAGCGGGATCGCGAGAGCACAAGGCGAGATGGAATTCAGGCGCTCATCCGGCCTGGGCTTTCGCGCCTCGAAACCCGGCGGGACGTAGTCGGCGACGGCAGTCAGGTAGGCCTCCTCGGAGAGGTCGCAGGTATCGAAGACGTGGTTGGCGAATGCGCTGGCGCACTTGGCCCTGCCTTCCGCATCGCCACCCATTTTTGCGAGTGAAGAAGGAAAGGGGAGCAACAGATAAGGAAGAAGCGCGAGTGCTAGCGCAAGGAAAGAGAGCGGATGGTTAGGTATTTAATACGGTGGTTGAAAGACCTATTTATAGAGGGACTAAACGGCGTTTGGACTTTCGAAGCCACGGGTGTGCGGATAGCCATCGCGCCTTCCCGACACCTCGAGGCCCGAGCCGGTCCCTCACGCCCATTAATGGCAAATGCCCTATGTCTATTCATTCCGCGGCTACGCAACGAGGTTGGAAGAGCATCAGGCTATAAGTTATCACTCGGCAATACCCAAGCAAAGCTACGAGATACGAAAAACGAATAAAGAAGCATTCGCAAAGCATGGAGAAATTATTACAGATAAATATAACGTTCAAACATTCGCAGCATAAAGTAAGAAAAGGAAACAATAAGAGGGGTGTACGTTGGGTAGGTCAGATCTCCTCCCAGATCCACCAACCTCGCTTTCGCGACCCAGCTTCCATGGGCATTCGCGGGCGGTAATAAGCAAGTATATTGGTGATCTCATGGGAAGCCAGTTGGAGTTAATCCCGGGCTCGCGCGGCGTGTGTTTCGGGAGACAACTCCCCTCCTTCGCCCCCCAGGCGCTCCACCGTGGTGAGAAGGCGCGAGTAGTCCCGATGGAGGTCCTTTAACTCACGCGCGACTCTCAGCCGCACGTCGTCCACCTGGCTGGCTACGTTTCGCTGGATATGGATGAGCTTCCCCAGGACCTCCGAGATCCGATCCTTCAGGGTCGCGTGATCCGAGGAATCACCCAGGAAGTCAGCGAGATCCCCATGGGAAGGGAGAGGCGAGAGCATTCCCTCTCCCCCCTCGTAGTAGGAGTCGAAGGGGGAGGCTTCTCGATAGCCTGCGGAATCACAACTAGGTTAGTGGTGATAAAATATGTGAGTACGATAGAGGCGGGTGAGTGAACTGACCTGGGGTGGGGTCCAGATGACCTGAAGGACGAGACGAATGGGGGTGCGTCCCAAACAGCCAGGCGGGAGGTAAGACCTTTCCCTTTCCTGGACGGTAAGGCTGTGAAGGAGGAGCCAGAGCATCTGCACGGTCATCAGCACGGAGATGCTGATCCAGCTCTCGCTCAGGGGAGACGCTCCGTTCATTCGCGGTGACAGAGGGGTTCACCTGAGCAGGGGGACTTGGAGGAATGGAGTCCCGCAGCGGGACGTCAGCGTTGAGGGCTGCGAAAAGGTAATGGTTAGTAGCCGACAACATAAAAGGAAAAAGCGAGAAGGTTCACAACTCACGGGATTGGGGTACAGTCTCCCCAGGAGGAGGCGGAGGAGCAAGATCCAGATCGGGAGGAGGTGCCTCGTCCGCGGGAGGTGGCACCACCACACTGCTCAAAACGGCCCCATGGCCGTCCTCCGGCACCAAAGCCCCCTGCGAATGGCCAAAGTCAACGCAGGGTAAGGGACAGGAATTAAATTGAGACAGGAGGAATTCTCATACCGGCATCGCAGGGTCCGGAAGGGCATCCGCCAGCGTGTTCGCCGGTGGAGTATCCGCCGGAGACTCCGAGGCAGTCTCGCCTCTCTGACGATTCAGCCGAATTGCCTTGGCTCGACGCGAGACATAGGGGGCGCTCGGATCCCGTTTGGACATCAGCCAGGGAGCAAATTTGGATGCCCTGGGAGCAGTTGCAGCTTGGGCCGCAGCCAGGCGGTCGATCATCTCTCGCGAGAGGGGTTTCGCAGAAGGTTTGTGGAAAAAAATTAGGAAGTGGAGAAACTCCGAGCCGAGGTGAAAGAGTGGTCCAGAAAAACCTGACATGAGGATATATATATAAGGTGGCGGTGGGACCCACGGAATCTTATGGATCCAGTCAGCAAGCACTCACCGAATACAGGGTTGGACTGTTCTTTACGACCGTAGGAACCGCTCGTAAAGAGCGGGGATTGTGTACAACCCGTATTCGTCGAGTGGGCCCCCAGCCAACTGGCGAAACCTGGGTCGTCCGGATCATTCACCGGGTCACTCGCCCAGGCTAAGGAAGGTAAAAATGCCCCGGAGTTGGTGGGGGTAAGCTGTAGGAGAGAAAACGCTAGGCGAGTGGTGCCCTCACGGACCACTCGCCCAGAAGCGTGGGCATTCGCCCAGCCAGGCGGGTGCCCAGCGAATGGTGCCCTCACGGACCACTCGCCCAAATGGGTGTGAGGGGAAAATGACCATAATACCCCTGGTGGGCTGCAAATAGCCCTTCGGAACAGCGGAGTTAGGCTATTAGCAGACCAATTTGGGGTGCAGTTAGTAAATTAAAAGGCGGATTCAGGCTATTTACAGACCAGCCTAGGAAAACTATAAATAGACCCTTAAGGGCACCTTGGAGGAGATCCGATTTTAGAGAATCCTCTCCTCTAGGCTAGTTTTGGTTGGCAGCCAGTGCCCTCCAAGGTGCCCGGTTGAGCTTTGGTTTGGGAGGGGAAGCTCTCTAAGATCTTCCGGGTGTGTGGCGGGACCTCCTCGCTTCAGCCTTGGGTCTATCCCGTTTCCAGCATCCACCATCAAGAGAGTCTAGTGAAGGAGAAATAAGCATCGGCTACACCCCCAGTGGGTCCGAACTCAAGAGACCAGTTGCTGGTTTCAACACATGTGATCTTTCTTTCATTGATAAGCACCTTCCTATTTCAACTACTCCATGCTTAGCCTATTCATATAAGTTTGATTTGTGAAAATACTACTTTCTTGTTACACAGGTAAGAAATATTTCTTGGATAAGATGGTTATCTCAAGCATTTGCTAGTGGTCTTTATGACGCAACCGGTCATGTCGGACCTTTATTTTAACTTTGATAATGAATGAAAATATAGGTTAACAGTTATTCCATTACTAACTCTCATGATGGAATGTGTTGGGAAACCGATCTCTTGTTTCTTTTCCTTCATCTTTCTAACCTTAATTTTGTAACACCTCTTTCACATCCATATAACGTATCAAAGATTCGGCCGAAATCCAAGATATTTTATATATGGTGAAAGTGAAACTACAAATCATTATAATCTTTACTTTGCTTATTCATTTTCTTCAACGTTACATACCCATCATCACATTCTCTTTTTATTCTTCGCAGTCAGTATTTCATGATGGTCTTCATAGCTTTTACATCACATGTCGTTATTTCAATTTACTGCGGATAATTTGCAATCTTTATTTGTGCACTTTTCATTAAATTGTTCGACTTGCATATTTGTTCATCTCATGCCTTTAAGATTACGCGTTGTCTTTATCCTTACTTGTTATAGTCTAATGACTTCATGTCGGACGTTCATTTGAACTTGAGGTTGAAGTTAAATCCTCTTGCCCATACAGGCACCATATTTATAAGCATAATAATCCTCGATATTATTTCATATTTCATCTCATCAAAATTATTTTGATTCCTTCTTATACCACCATAAAGTGAAATTGATAGGTTTACCTTACTTCATGAAAATACCTTTCATATATGCACTCATTTTGTCGTTAAGATAGTCGTGATTTTGTAATATTCACTTCATCATTGCTGGAATACAAGTTCATGTATGAAGATTTTATTCAAATACCTCTTTCCGTAGTATCACTTCTTTTCGTATCCATTGAAGTCATGACATCATATTACCACTACTTACATTTATAACTTCTATTATAACTAATTTCCATTTTCTTTTTACATATTTGTAGAACACGTTTCAGAATTATGCATGCATACCATACATGACGAAAGTAGACTTATAATGCATATTCATTTTCGTCACTTTTGCTTCTTCTTGCTATTGCAAAAAGTTTCCAAACTATTAACAATGCATAACGTTATTTACCTTTTTTTTATAGATGTTTAGCAATGTCTTCATGGACAATAAACATTCGTTTCTTGTAGAACAGTAGAGTTCATCATTTATACACCTTTTATTACATGTTCAATCATTTTACATACCTCCGTCTTCGCATTATAAAAGATACAACGCTATTTTATAACCTTTCTTCCAGTTCTAAGTACAAGTTATCTCGCTTTATGTTCGTGTACATTTCATTTAAGTCTTATCATTTCATGACTTCTTTCAAAACCCTTAGACGTACTTCGATTTAACAACAATTTCTTATTTACTAGATTTCTATGAACGACCTTCTCACCTACATATCATGTGTGCTTATTCAGTACTCACTACAACCGAACTTCTTTGCAACCTGGCTCTGATACCAAATTGTGAGGCCCCCATTTGGACCCCACATACATCTGTATCTAAGCTATGTTTACATTTGTCCCAGGTTGAAGTGCGGCTAGTGAATACAAAATAACAACACATAATAATAAAATTTACTTTCGTACCTTGTATTATTCGCTGAATCTTTTCTTTTTATCCATAATCAGTTCTTTTGGTTTTGTGTATCCCAAGTCACGTCCGATACCTACAAAATTTGACGACGGGCTTAGTCATAAAAATATGACTAAGTGAGGATATACCTCTTTCATTGTTGTAAATAATTAAAGTAAAACTTACGCATTTTAAAACATGTTTTTCATACTAACCATTTATTTGTCTCAGTAGTGACCTTATGAAACATATAATTATACGAACATGTTAGTATCACTAAAACAGTATGAGCAGTATAGAATCATAATCATATCATGTAACAATATAACCTTCAAGCAGTGTATCTGTATAAGCAATAAATCCTTGTATCAGTATGTCTATGAAAGAACATAATGACTGGGGGAAACATTTCAGTAATCATAAACAGTATAAGGAGCTATAACATTCATATGAGCTATGGAACATGTAAACAATGCAAGTATCATAACGGTATCTATATCATGTAAGCAGTGTACATACATAACTTCATATCAGTTTTCATGTCTATAAACATTTATCCATGTACCATTATAACTCTTTAATTCAGTATTTCCATGAACGTTTCTTTTCTTAGGATATATTAGGGGCGATTCGAATTTTTTTTCCTTTTTCCTTTACCCCGAAGGGTCCTTTACCCCGAAGGGTCCTTAGATACCCCGAAGGGTCCTTTACCCCGAAGGGTTCTTAGATACCCCGAAGGGTCCTTTACCCCGAAGGGTCCTTAGATACCCCGAAGGGTCCTTTACCACGAAGGGTCATTCATGTGCATGCATATTCAAGTCGCCCATAATATAACCTTGTGTCGACACGCTTACATAAAGTGAGTTATTCATTTTTAAAATCCCCTCAGAAATATCATTCGCCTGTTTGCCTTTTTCAAGGTCATACAATATAGCGGCATTTAGTATCAGTGATATCAACTATGCATGTAACATTCAGTATAAAAAAAGTGTATATAAAAAGAAAGTAAAGCCATAAAGCATAAATGAAACAGGTAGCTCTCACCATCAGTCGTTCTTTACTTTAATAGCAATTCATGTCGTTGTCATGCCTATTTTGAGATGCCATCCTTCACGATATCTGTATAGGAATCGTATCATATAGGGTCATTTCTATCGGGGTTGCACCTCGTTATAGTTACACCATTCATTATGTGATGACATCATTTGGAGGCTACTCACTATACCATTTATTTAGCATCATCATAAGAGGGAGACAAGTGTAAAAGAAAGACAAATTTCATATTTACCTCATCATACCTCACAGCCAAGAAAACCTAATATAGTGTTTAAATAATAATTTCTGGCTAAAGAGCAAAGCAAGTCCAATGTAGAAATGACTGGCCCAACTAATGCATAATAACCAATCAACATATGGAAAACAATATAGCTTTTCTATTTCCAATAACTGGTTCAGCCTAGGCAGTGTCAATTCCATAATAAGCCCCAATGAGCAGATAAGAATAAGATAACTGCAGGTGGAAATATAACATATAACAACATTAGCACCTCCATAAAAATCCATACAGCCGGCCCTACTTAGCTCTCCCATTAACCAATAAAACAAAACATAACAACCGGCCAACATAAGCCTTCAGTCCAGAAGATCCCCAACTTAGGAATTAGGGCAAAGTCAAGAGAGGTAAAGATTTCTTCCCTCAAAGCAGGAACTGAGTAAAACCATAACTGGATAATCACCTACATGATAGCAGCCTACATTCCAAAGGCTCCCCCAAAAACAAGAACCTGGAAACAACTAGCAGCCGACCAATAGGAGCATGAACCAGGAAATCCCCAACCTAAGCATGTACAGGGAAGCCCAAAACCCAAATCAAAACATGTGCATAAAAAAAATAGCAGCAGCTGGCCCAACTCTAATTCCCCTCCAAACAGCCAACAAAAACCCATAAAGAAAGAGGGAGAAAAGCTTGAGCTGAAAAACTAGCGGCCAAGCAAAACAGCCAACATAAACCCCTCAATAACATTCCCAAACTAATTCAGAGCTTCATCTCTTCTCTCCCCAAGGACATGAATCAATAAGCCCTTAGCAGCCATTAAAAACCAGAAATATAAAATGAAGAAGAAGGAGAAGCTCACCGTGAGGATTTCAGCCCTATTCTTGCCGGCCAAAGCCCTAAAATCAGTCCAGCACAGTTATGGTTGCGCACGAAGGACAAGACCACAGCCCTGAATCACTCTCCCAGCACTGCCGAGCATAAAAGATAGATCGCTGAAGCATAAGGAAGGAGATTCACAGCCGCCCTAGAGTTCCCGTGCCCGCCGAGAGTTCCAGACGGTGAGAAAAGGGATAGGTATCGGGAGAGGAAGCCAATCAAAGACATATACAACCACCGCTTAAAATGCCAGCCAAGGTCTAATCGCAGACCACTCTTAAAACAAGCCTGTACCACCCCAAAAGCAGCTACCAAAATGTGATATTAGCACACCCATTTCACCAATATACAACATATATATTTATGTAGTTTGGATCTACTAAAATATAGTGCTTGTCAACATATAGTTTGCCAATATAGGAAAACTCACATTCCGCCAAAAATTCTCGAATGCCGCAAAGCATCAATAAACTTCATACTCAACGGGCAAAGTTATGTCGAGTTGATACTGATTTATATTTTCATCATAGGGGACGAACTTTTATTACATTTTATTATTATTTTTGGGTCATTTCACGATTTGAGCCGTTACAAACTCTTCCCCTCTTATAAGACTTTTCGTCCTCGAAAATAGGACACAAGAACGTTCAAACTCGCATGACAGGAACAAGGGTAAGATATCAATTCTCACATATCTTTTATATTTACCATTCATTCAAACCTTTACTCGCTTTCCCGAGTTTCGAACTCTTCAATTATAGCGATCGACAAACCGCTATAAGCAATAATAAAAGAACAATAATGTTTCATGCTACATGAGCACCTTTCAATACATTCATCATTATAACATTGTCATGAAGTACTTTCACATTTCTTTTTCAGTATTCTACTTGTGAGTTTTCCCATTACCATGTTATCAACACCCAAGCCAACATTCATCAGGATTCTCGTTCATCAAATTTAACCTTTGATCGTAAACGTTTATCATATAAACTTTCCTTTAATTTGACATATTGGTATTTTCTCGCGCCTTCTTTACGTCCTTTCTTTAGCATATTTTCATTTGCATTTTGCAGTTTCCTTTACTTCCCGTGTTGTTTTACTCATCACTCGACATACAATCATAACTTTTAAATTCGTCTCATTCACCATTGTTTCTTTTTACTGTACATATCGTTTTTGTTATAACTATTCTATGACTGTTTAATAGTGTCTCTTGGAAAAGAATAATTTGTCTCTTATCAAATATTAGAGCCCGTTAAGTTATACACCGTTCATTACATGTTTATCCTAGTCATCTAAACACATTCATTTCCTTTACATGTGATCTTTCTTTCATTGATAAGCACCTTCCTATTTCAACTACTCCATGCTTAGCCTATTTATATAAGTTTGATTTGTGAAAATACTACTTTCTTGTTACACAGGTAAGAAATATTTCTTGGATAAGATGGTTATCTCAAGCATTTGCTTGTGGTCTTTATGACGCAATCGGTCATGTCGGACCTTTATTTTAACTTTGATACTGAATGAAAATATAGGTTAACAGTTATTCCATTACTAACTCTCATGATGGAATGTGTTGGGAAACCGATCTCTTGTTTCTTTTCCTTCATCTTTCTAACCTTAATTTTGTAACACCTCTTTCACATCCATATAACGTATCAAAGATTCGGCTGAAATCCAAGATATTTTATATAGGGTGAAAGTGAAACTACAAATCATTATAATCTTTACTTTGCTTATTCATTTCCTTCAACGTTACATACCCATCATCACATTCTCCTTTTATTCTTCGCAGTCAGTATTTCATGATGGTCTTCATAGCTTTTACATCACATGTCGTTATTTCAATTTACTGCGGATAATTTGCAATCTTTATTTGTGCACTTTTCATTAAATTGTTCGACTTGCATATTTGTTCATCTCATGCCTTTAAGATTACGCGTTGTCTTTATCCTTACTTGTTATAGTCTAATGACTTCATGTCGGACGTTCATTTGAACTTGAGGTTGAAGTTAAATCCTCTTGCCCATACAGGCACCATATTTATAAGCATAATAATCCTCGATATTATTTCATATTTCATCTCATCAAAATTATTTTGATTCCTTCTTATACCACCATAAAGTGAAATTGATAGGTTTACCTTACTTCATGAAAATACCTTTCATATATGCACTCATTTTGTCGTTAAGATAGTCGTGATTTTGTAATATTCACTTCATCATTGCTGGAATACAAGTTCATGTATGAAGATTTTATTCAAATACCTCTTTTCGTAGTATCACTTCTTTTCGTATCCATTGAAGTCATGACATCATATTACCACTACTTACATTTATAACTTCTATTATAACTAATTTCCATTTTCTTTTTACATATTTGTAGAACACGTTTCAGAATTATGTATGCATACCATACATGACGAAAGTAGACTTATAATGCATATTCATTTTCGTCACTTTTGCTTCTTCTTGCTATTGCAAAAAGTTTCCAAACTATTTACAATGCATAACGTTATTTACCTTTTTTTATAGATGTTTAGCAATGTCTTCATGGACAATAAACATTCGTTTCTTGTAGAACAGTAGAGTTCATCATTTATACACATTTTATTACATGTTCAATCATTTTACATACCTCCGTCTTCGCATTATAAAAGATACAACGCTATTTTATAACCTTTCTTCCAGTTCTAAGTACAAGTTATCTCGCTTTATGTTCGTGTACATTTCATTTAAGTCTTATCATTTCATGACTTCTTTCAAAACCCTTAGACGTACTTCGATTTAACAACAATTTCTTATTTACTAGATTTCTATGAACGACCTTCTCACCTACATATCATGTGTGCTTATTCAGTACTCACTACAACCGAACTTCTTTGCAACCTGGCTCTGATACCAAATTGTGAGGCCCCCATTTGGACCCCACATACATCTGTATCTAAGCTATGTTTACATTTGTCCCAGGTTGAAGTGCGGCTAGTGAATACAAAATAACAACACATAATAATAAAATTTACTTTCGTACCTTGTATTATTCGCTGAATCTTTTCTTTTTATCCATAATCAGTTCTTTTGGTTTTGCGTATCCCAAGTCACGTCCGATACCTACAAAATTTGACGACGGGCTTAGTCATAAAAATATGGCTAAGTGAGGATATACCTCTTTCATTGTTGTAAATAATTAAAGTAAAACTTACGCATTTTAAAACATGTTTTTCATACTAACCATTTATTTGTCTCAGTAGTGACCTTATGAAACATATAATTATACGAACATGTTAGTATCACTAAAACAGTATGAGTAGTATAGAATCATAATCATATCATGTAATAATATAACCTTAAAGCAGTGTATCCGTATAAGCAATAAATCCTTGTATCAGTATGTCTATGAAAGAACATAATGACTGGGGGAAACATTTCAGTAATCATAAACAGTATAAGGAGCTATAGCATTCATATGAGCTATGGAACATGTAAACAATGCAAGTATCATAACGGTATCTATATCATGTAAGCAGTGTACATACATAACTTCATATCCGTTTTCATGTCTATAAACATTTATCCATGTACCATTATAACTCTTTAATTCAATATTTCCATGAACGTTTCTTTTCTTAGGATATATTAGGGGCGATTCGAATTCTTTTTCCTTTTTCCTTTACCCCGAAGGGTCCTTTACCCCGAAGGGTCCTTAGATACCCCGAAGGGTCCTTTACCCCGAAGGGTCATTCATGTGCATGCATATTCAAGTCGCCCATAATATAACCTCGTGTCGACACGCTTACATAAAGTGAGTTATTCATTTTTAAAATCCCCTCAGAAATATCATTCGCCTGTTTGCCTTTTTCAAGGCCATACAATATAGCGACATTTAGTATCAGTGATATCAACTATGCATGTAACATTCAGTATAAAAAAAGTGTCTATAAAAAGAAAGTAAAGCCATAAAGCATAAATGAAACAGGTAGCTCTCACCATCAGTCGTTCTTTACTTTAATAGCAATTCATGTCGTTGCCATGCCTATTTTGAGATGCCATCCATCACGATATCTGTATAGGAATCGTATCATATAGGGTCATTTCTATCGGGGTTGCACCTCGTTATAGTTACACCATTTATTATGTGATGACATCATTTGGAGGCTACTCACTATACCATTTAGTTAGCATCATCATAAGAGGGAGACAAGTGTAAAAGAAAGACAAATTTCATATTTACCTCATCATACCTCACAGCCAAGAAAACCTAATATAGTGTTTAAATAATAATTTCTAGCTAAAGAGCAAAGCAAGTCCAATGTAGAAATGACTGGCCCAACTAATGCATAATAGCCAATCAACATATGGAAAACAATATAGCTTTTCTATTTCCAATAACTGGTTCAGCCTAGGCAGTGTCAATTCCATAATAAGCCCCAATGAGCAGATAAGAATAAGATAACTGCAGGTGGAAATATAACATATAACAACATTAGCACCTCCATAAAAATCCATACAGCCGGCCCTACTTAGCTCTCCCATTAACCAATAAAACAAAACATAACAACCAGCCAACATAGGCCTTCAGTCTAGAAGATCCCCAACTTAGGAATTAGGGCAAAGTCAAGAGAGGTAAAGATTTCTTCCCTCAAAGCAGGAACTGAGTAAAACCATAACTGGATAATCACCTACATGATAGCAGCCTACATTCCAAAGGCTTCCCCAAAAATAAGAACCTGGAAACAACTAGCAGCCGACCAATAGGAGCATGAACCAGGAAACCCCCAACCTAAGCATGTACAGGGAAGCCCAAAACCCAAATCAAAACATGTGCATAAAAAAAATAGCAGCAGCTAGCCCAACTCTAATTCCCCTCCAAACAGCCAACAAAAACCCATAAAGAAAGAGGGAGAAAAGCTTGAGCTGAAAAACTAGCGGCCAAGCAAAACAGCCAACATAAACCCCTCAATAACATTCCCAAACTAATTCAGAGCTTCATCTCTTCTCTCCCCAAGGACATGAATCAATAAGCCCTTAGCAGCCATTAAAAACCAAAAATATAAAATGAAGAAGAAGGAGAAGCTCACCGTGAGGATTTCATCCCTATTCTTGCCGGTCAAAGCCCTAAAATCAGTCCAGCACAGTTATGGTTGCGCACGAAGGACAAGACCACAGCCCTGAATCACTCTCCCAGCACTGCCGAGCATAAATGATAGATCGCGGAAGCATAAGGAAGGAGATTCGCAGCCGCCCTAGAGTTCCCGTGCCCCCCGAGAGTTCCAGACGGTGAGAAAAGGGATAGGTATCGGGAGAGGAAGCCAATCAAAGACATATACAACCACCGCTTAAAATGCCAGTCAAGGTCTAATCGCAGACCACTCTTAAAACAAGCCTGTAACACCCCAAAAGCAGCTACCAAAATGTGATATTAGCACACCCATTTCACCAATATACCACATATATATTTATGTAGTTTGGATCTACTAAAATATAGTGCTTGTCAACATATAGTTTGCCAATATAGGAAAACTCACATTCCGCCAAAAATTCTCGAGTGTCGCAAAGCATCAATAAACTTCATACTCAACGGGCAAAGTTATGTCGAGTTGACACTGATTTATATTTTCATCATAGGGGATGAACTTTTATTACATATTATTATTATTTTTGGGTCATTTCACGATTTGAGCCGTTACACAACGAACACGGGAGCGTTGTGAGCGTGCTAGGAGGCGTTCTGAGAGCGCAATGAACACGAGAGCGTTCTGAGCGCGCTAGGAGGCGTTCTGAGCGCGCAACGAACACGGGAGCGTTCTGAGCGTGCTAGGAGGCGTTCTGAGCGCGCAACGAACACGAGAGCGTTCTGAGCACGCCGTGGGCGCGGAGGTGGTCTGAGCACGTGGCGAACATGGGAGCGTTCTGAGCGTGCTAGGAGGCGTTCTGAGCGCGCTAGGAGGCGTTCTGAGTGCGCAACGACACGGGAGCGTTCTGAGCGCGTGGTGAGTATGGAGGTGTTCAGCGCCCGTCGTGAACTTGGACCCCAAAAAGGTAGTCGAGCGATCCCGGAGAGGTGCGGCCAAAAAAGGGAGGGCGCACCCCACTAACGTGGGTGCTCCCTTGGCCGCGCCCCTCAAGGGATGGGGGTGCGGATTTGGCCGCACCCATAAAGCGGGCGACCGCACTCCTCAAGGGGGGTGTGGTTTGGCCGCACTCCTCAAGGGGGGGGGGGGGGGGGGGCGGTTTGGTCGCCCCCACCCCACCCCCAAAGGTTGGGTGCGGGTCGGCCGCACCCCCTATGGGGGTGCGGGTCGGCCGCAGTCGGCCTTGGTCACACCCCTTAAGGAGGTGCGGCTTCGGGGCGCGCCCCTTGAGGGGGGGCCGCCGGGTTCTACTCTGGTATGAGGGGGAAAAAAGGGGGGAGGGGGGGGAGAAAAAAGAAAAAGAGGGGGAGGAGAAAAAAGAGGGGGAGGAGAGGGAAAGGGGGAGGGAGGAAGAAAAAAGAGGGAAAAGAAGAAAAAAATGGAGGGAGGGAGAGATGAATGCTCTTTGCAGTGATTATTCATATCACCGAGATGACAATTTGGATCTCCGCGGAGAGCCATTTGGATCTCCGCGGAGATCCAAATGGCTCTCCGCGGAGATCCAAATGGTTTTCCGCGGAGAACCTTTTGGATCTCCGCGGAGAATCATTTGCTCTCCGCGGAGAACCTTCTGGATCCTTGAAAATGTTGCTTCATTAAACACTTATATAAAACATTTCCTAAAGTGATATGGTTATTATTTTAATTTTTACAAATCATTTTTTTTTCTTTTACGATGATCAATTGTTCACGGAAGCATACCATGATATGGTATATATAGTTGAAGTTGATAGCAGTTATTTATTCATTTTTTTTAATATTCAACTTTTTTCCAAGTAATTATGTACATCTGAGATGACCATTTTCATTAAATTATCTGAAATTCTCCATTAGCTTGAACTCCACGCAAAACATTCTTGTGGTTTATAACTTTCTAATATATATAATAAATGGTAAAATTACATTGTGTAGATCCAAAGATGTTTTCTATAGTTTGTATTCTCAATATGAATTTGTTGAAAAACAAACTCATAGTTTTCATCAAAAGATGAAAATGCATCTAATTTGCAGGAAAAAAATCTATCATCCCTTATTGAAGCTGTGGTCTTCTCATCTGTTGTCTTTTATCTTCTTTTTTTTCAATAAAATAATACATTTATATTTCAAAATAATCATTTAAGTTTTAATTAAAAGTTATTTTTTGTCAAAATCAAATATTCATTATTAATATTTTGTCAAAATCAGTTGAAGATCAACACAGGAGAAGACCACAGCTGTATCATATAAATGTTGAACCAACATGAACATTCATTGTATAAACCTGCTAGTTTTTGAGTTGATTTCAACACAATTTATTCCAATTAATTTTCAAAAACATTTTATTAACTAATCAACTGTATCACCAACCTCTTAATACCCACCATTGATCCTAGGGAAGAGTATTTTGAATTTTTTCAACTAAGCATTTTTTTCCTGCGGAGGAAGATTTATCGAAGAAAAAAGACGTTAGCCACAACTCTGAACCGATAATTTCACAGACATGCATTTAATAAATCTTAAAGATGAACGCCTCAATTTATTGTAGTTTGAAAATCTATATTTGCATATATATTATATAGATTTAAAAGACGTTAGCCACAACACACCACACCACACCATACTGACGCACCACAACAAATTAATAAAGTTCTGTTCAGATATACAACTATTTGATGCACAGACACATCATATATAAGCCAGACGGACTTATGTTTGACCAAAATAGTTTTATATATGTTATAGTCTCATCAATATTCATCCCCATTACTTTACTTTTTAATCTCTTTCTTCAGTAGCTAACATTTCTGTGCCACTCTCAGTTTTCACTTTGCCCAGATCTGCAACATGATACTGCGCGACGTATTTGTAAGCAGGTCCTTCTGTGGCCTTCACCGAAGGTTCATTCAGGAATGCTCAATTGCTCCTTGTTCCCAAGAGGATCATTCAGGAATGCCCAATTGAATAATGTTGCCTAATACATGTTTCTCAATTGAATTTAACATGGAAATCTACAAACCGCTGTGGTGGAAAAAATATGAAATATTATATATACAAAAGAGCATCATGAAAAAAAGTTGGGCTTACCTTTTTAGTAAACTATCCCTATGAAATTTGTGAGAACTGCACCAAAGCAATTTATAAGAACCGTAAGGGTGCAATTTTGAATCACTGCACCCATGCATTTTTGATAAACTGCATGGGTGCAGTTTTGATAAGCTGAACCAATGTAGTTGGACTGAAGTGAGGCCGAACATTATATATATATGTTAATTTATAGTAATTCTGATAAAAAAAATTCCAATTCAATTGGATTATGTTAAATATTGCATTTAAAATGATAGGTAGAAATTCAAGGTTTCATATTTCATAAAAAATTTATATGAAATTATATCATTATAAAGGTCTCCCCGGAGAGTCAAAAGGGTCTCCCCGGAGAGCCAAAAGGGTCTCCCCGGAGAGCCAAAAGGGTCTCCCCGGAGAGCCAAAAGGGTCTCCCCGGAGAGCCAAATGGGTCTCCCCGGAGAGCCAAAAGGCTCTCCCCGGAGAGCCAAATGGCTCTCCCCGGAGAGCCAAAAGGCTCTCCCCGGAGATCCGGAGAATCGCGAAGATTCTTTTGGCTCTCCGCGGAGTTCCTTTTGGCTCTCCGTGGAGATCCAAGAGGTTCTCCCCGGAGATCCAACGACCGAGAGAGGAGAAAGACGTCGCCGAGAGAGATCTGAATTGAAGACGTCGTCAAGACATCCAATTCAGCGGACTGAATAAAGTCAAGAGGGAATGACGGACTGAAATTGTGGAAATAAGAGTGGATCACGTCGGAGAAGAAGGGATCTCGCCGAAAGTGAGGCTTGGAGCTCGCCGGAAGTTTCGGCCATGAAAGGGGCGGTCAGATCTGGGGAGGAGAAGCTCGGACATGATGGAGAGATCTCTAGGTGGGAGGAGTTGGGTCGGCCTTGGATCATCGTTATAAGGAGAGCAAAGGAGAGCTGATGGCGTGCTGTTGGAGGTCGAGGCCGCCGGAGTTTGGAGGGGTCGCCGACGTTTGAGCGGGGAGAGAGAGAGGGGGGGGAGAGAGAGAGAGAGAGAGAGGGGAGAGATAGAGAGAGGGGAGCGGGAGAGAGAGAGAGAGAGAGCGGGGAGAGAGAGAGCTGGCCAGCTGGGTGAAATTTTTTGCGTTTTTTTTAATATTATCCAGTCATATTCAGTCTACCAGAGTTAGACCCGACTGGAGGGGGGGGGGGGGGTTGCTGCCGGCCTTAGCCGCACCCTGCAAGGATGGGGCGCGACCTCAGTGATTATAATTGTACCCCGCGAGGGGGAGGTGCGCGTCTGGACGTTCGGCGCTATCTTGGCTTGCTTGCGAGCCGGTCGAGGTCGCGACGGAAACTTACGAGCTCGACCGGATACATTTTTGGGAACTCCATCACCTATAAATCTATAGGTTCACATCATAAGCCCCCAAAACCTTCAGAGTCCGGATAACTGCGCGGAGGAATTCGAAGGTCAAATGTGAGAACAAAAGTGAGAAGGCTGAGTCGCTTTTCACGACCTTCGAAGGCTCGAAGGAGATCTTCAAGATTTGAAGGAGATCTTCGAGAGCCGAATGAGATCTTTAAGCGTCGAAGGAGAATTCCAAGGAAATCTTTAAAGGAGTTCTCTCGGGCGTAGAAGGAAAGATATCTTGAAATGAAGGCTCCGGGCTCCTTTTATATCTTTGGCCGGGGGTAGCTCGGTAATTTTGTCGTCGTAACTACCGTAACCACTTGATGGGCGAATCACGCTGGTCGATTTGGAGCACACGGATCGCCATCTTTCATAAATGACAGTTTTGCCCTTCGGGCAGCTTCGTTGAAGGTGATAAAGACGACGAACGGGTCATTCAATCTGAGAAATTAGAAAATATTAACTGCGCGCACATTCAGAACGTGGAAACGTTCTGAGCGCACGGGGAAGCATTCTGAGCGTGCAACGATCTCGGGAGCGTCCTGAGCGCGCAATGAACTCAGGAGCGTTATGAGAGCACGGTGAACACGGAAGCGTTCTGAGCGCGCGGGGAAGCGGTCTGAGCGCGCAATGAACTCGGGAGCGTTCTGAGCGCGCGGCGAACGCGTAGGCATTCTGAGCGTGCGGCGAACGTGGAAATGTTCTGAGTGTGCGAGGAAGCATTTTGAGCGCGCAACGAACTCGGGAGCGGTCTGAGCGCGCAATGAACTCGGGAGCCTTTCTGAGCGCACAATGAACTCGGGAGCGTTCTGAGAGCGCGACGAATGCGGAGGCATTCTGAGCGCGCGGCGAACGCGGATGCGTTATGAGCGCGCGGAGAGGCGCTCTGAACGCGTAAGGAGCGCGGGGGGCGGTCTGAGCGCGCAACGAGCGCGGGGGCGGTCTGAGTGCGCAACGAACACGAGAGCGCTCTGAGCGCACAATGAACATGGGTGCGTTCTGAGTGAATGGAGAGGCGTTCTGAGCGCGTAATGAGCGCGGGGGCGCTCTGAGCGCTCAACGAACACGAGAGCGTTCTGAGCGAACAGAGCTTTTTTAGCTGTTCTTATTCATTTTGAATAGCCTTTTCTAGCCCCCCCCCCCCCCCCTCATTTGGAGCATTTGTATTGTTCTTATGATTGTAAGTGTAAATGAAATGACATCATATGGCTGAGTTCGTCGAACTCAGAGCTTAGTTCGTCGAACTCAGACTGGAGTTCGTCGAACACAAGGCTTAGTTCATCTGAACTGCATCATAGAGTTGAGTTCGTCGAACTCAGAGCTTAGTTCGTCGAACTCAAACCTGAGTTCGTCGAACACAAGGCTTAGTTCAACTGAACTATATCATAAAGCTGAGTTCGTCGAACTCAAACCCGACGTTCGTCGAACTCAGGCAAGAGTTCGTCGAACACAAATTTTCCCAGCTTTCTAAGTGCAACCTAAAGCTCAGCTGAAACAGATTGTTCTGGTTAAGTTGATCATCCTACTTTAAAATTATTAGAGATATGATTACTTGAATGCCTTGAGGTTGTAGTCCTCTAGCTGGTGTTGAATCCACAGCAGCTGTGCACAACAACTCCCCCTTGGCTTCCAGCCTTGCCTTATTCTTTATGATTTTGCCATTTTCATCTAACTTGTTCTTATCATGTGCCTTGAGCACCCACTGTCCAAGTACCAAGTTTGGGTGAGGCTGATACTTGAACTATCCTGCAAGAAAGAGTTTAGTGATCCTTAGGAGCCTAAATAGCTTTGGGTCCTAGGTACTTGTTAGCATGATAAAATGACCTTACACTAGCTGCACCCTTTGCAGGAAGACTCATCTTTGCACATGACACATTAGGATTGTGCCAACAATCTATGGCAAAGTGTCTCACTTTACCACATCACCAACATTCATGAATGTTATTTCTCCTCTTCTGAACATTTCTTGAGGAATTAGCATTACTGTGCCTGTGTTCGGGAGGGGAGACAGCTGCAGTCTTCCTGTTTCTCTCAGCAATGCTTTGACTGAATGTCAATCTATGTGTTGTCTTGATGCTCTTTGTCCTGATGACATCAGCTTCCTTTGGCTTGGCAGCCATACAAGATCTGATGGAATCTGACACTGAGCAACAAGCCTTGTCAACAGATTTGACAGCTGTCATGTTCTTAGCTGAAATAAATTTAGAAAAGCTTGCATTCGTATTCTTGTATGAAGGGGCTGATGTACCAAATACAAATGGTCTATGTACAACCCTGTATTCGCCGAGTAGGTACTCGAGCCAAGAGGCATTTCGGAACGTCGTTCCTCAGCAGGATCCAGGGTGGGGAGAGAAGAGGGCGAGCGGTGGAGGTAGAGGCCTCCCGCTCCCCCACCCCCAGCAGGGGGGCGAGCTCCACTCACACCCCGCGCCCCCAGCAGGAGGGGGCGGGACCCTTAAGTAGGGGGCGAGTCGCTAGCGCCGGCGGTAGCAATACCGCCGGGCGCTAGCCAATTCTCGCCCCGCCCCAAGGAAAGGGGGGCGAGCTCCTCTCGCCCCCGTCCCCTCCAGGGGGGCGAGCTCCTCTTGCCCCCGCGCCCCCAGCAGCAGGGGGGCGAGACCCCAAGGGGGCGAGTCGCTAGCGCCGGCGGTAGCAATACCGCCGGGCGCTAGCCAATTCTCGCCCCGCCCCAAGGCAGGGGGCGAGCTCCTCTCGCCCCCGTCCCCTCCAGGGGGGCGAGCTCCTCTTGCCCCCGCGCCCCCAGCAGCAGGGGGGCGAGACCCCAGGGGGGCGAGTCGCTAGCACCGGCGGTAGCAATACCGTCGGGCGCTAGCCAATCTCACCCCGCCCCAAGGCAAGGGGGGGCGAGCTCCTCTCGCCCCCAGCGCCCCAAGCAGAAGGGCGAGACCAGCAGGGGGGCCGCCCCTAGCTGGGTCTCGCCCAGCCCCAGCAGAGGGCCGAGACCAGCAGGGGGGCCGCCCCTAGCTGGATCTCGCCCAGCCCCAGCAGAGGGGCGAGACCAGCAGGGGGCCGCCCCTTGCTGGGTCTCGCCCAGCCCCAGCAGAGGGGGGAGACCAGCAGGGGGGGCCGCCCCTAGCTGGGTCTCGCCCAACCCCAGCAGAGGGGCGAGACCAGCAGGGGGGCCGCCCCTAGCTGGGTCTCGCCCAGCCCCAGCAGAGTGGCGAGACCAGCAGGGGGCCGACCCCCGGGTTTCGCCCCACCCGGTTAATAGGCTCGCCGAGCCCCGCGAGGTACCCCCTCTCGCCCAGTTCCGGGGGGAGGGGTCGGTCTGCGTTTAGCGTCGTGGAACAACGGGATTTGGCTATCCGCAGCCATTTCCAAGAGCATTTTGGTAACTTTGCAGGCAGTTTTTGGTTACTTGCAGCCCAAATCCAGAATCCTATAAATAGGACCAAGGGGGCACCATTTGAGAGGAGGTTCATTCTAGGCTAGCTCTCTCTCTCTCTCTCCCCACTTTCTCTCTCCAGTGGTTGAAGAGAGCCTCCAGTGGTGCCCAAGCTTAGTAGTGACTTGGGAGGGGAAGTTCCTAAAGGGCTTCCGGGTATGTGGCGGGACCTCCCCACTAAGCCCTTGGTCCAATCCATAGTTCCTCAACCTTCAACCTAGAGCTCTCCCTTGGGGGAAGTAAGGGTTGGTCGCCCCTCGGCTTGCTGAGGGCCCCGAACTCCACAGAGACCGAGAAATCGGTTTCAACATTTATGGTGCGGTGAGTGTGGAGTGTGACCGATTCAAGAAACTCTCAAGATGAGTTCCAGGGACGGATGTGGAGGAAGTTCCGACCCGGGTCACTCGCAACCCCCGGTGGCTGGGGTGACGTTGGAGATGTTTGAAAATCTCAAGCGGGAGGTCATGCAGACCTTGCAGGTAGCTTTCGCCACGATAAGCGAAGGCAGGAGAGAAAGTGGTCTGGAGGCCTCACCTCAGCGGGTGGGCGAGAGCATCCTCGGCCAGGCATCCGGGAAAGAGGTGCCCGAACGGGGCGGGTGGGGAGGTCCTCGACCCCCACTCGCCGAGACCCAAGTGGGCGGGTGGGGAGGTCCTCGACCCCCACTCGCGGAGACCCAAGTGGGCGAGTGGGGAGGTCCTCGACCCCCACTCGCCGAGACCCAAGTGGGCGAGTGGGGAGGTCCTCGACCCCCGCTCGCCGAGACCCTAGGGGCCGAGTGGGTAGGCGCCAGGCCCCCACTCGCCCAGCCCCAAAGAGGGGCGAGCGTAGGAAGTCCTTTGTGTGAGTTGATTCTCTTGGCCCCGGTTCCAGAGGGGTTCGGGAGGTTGGAGATGTCTCACTACTCCGGCAAGGATGACCCCGTCCTGCACTTACAGTGGTTTGAGGATATGATCTTCATCATGCCCATGATAGATGCTTTCAAGTGCCGGCTCTTCAACGTCACCCTTAAAGAAAAGGCTAGGGACTGGTTCCATCAGCTCCCTGCGGGATCCATCTATGCCTTCGAAGACTTACGCCGAGTCTTCCTGCTACGCTTCTCGACGTCAAGGAAGAGGAATAAAGATGCCGAAGCACTTTTCAAGATCAAGCAAGAGTCAGGGGAGTCGCTGGCTCACTATCTGGAGCGGTTCAGGGAGGAGGTTCTCCTCGTCCAAGAAGTGCCCGGGTACACCCTCAAGCTTGCCTTCTCGTTGGGGCTGCGGGAGGGCTTCTTCAAGATGGACCTCAAGATGAGAGCTCCTTTGTCCTTTGAGGAGTTGATGGAAAGGGTGGCTGAAGAAGTTGAGAGTGAGGAGGCCAACCCGGAGTTCGCGAGAAGGTTGGCCAAGCTGAGTGAGCCGGAGGCAAGGCAGCAGGGGGGAAGGGTAGGGGTCCCCAAAAGGAAGTTCGACCAAGAGGAAGACAACTTCCAGGAAGAAGAGTCCGACCTTCCAGGGTGGAGGCTGGGACCAAAGGCACCCCCTCTGCCACCTCAGCAAACCATGACAATCGGTTGGGGGAGAAGGAGCAGAGCCAGGAAGGCAGAAAGAAGAGGAAAAAGAAGGGATATGGTTGAGTTACCTTACTGCGACTTCCACGATGAGGAGGGTCACGCAACATCCGACTGCCCTGAATTCTTGGAACTAAGGGAGGCGAGGGGTACGAGGAAGCAACAACAATAACAACCAAAAGAGGTCGAGGAAGAGCAGACTTGGGAGTAGGAGACCAGGTTTTAGTTTTCTCTCTTAACTTTTTCTTTAAGTCCATGTAGTATGACGGTCTACTTTCAGACTTAGTTTTTCTTACATGTAATATGATAGTCAAAGTTATGAAAGTTTTTCAGGTACTTAGCCCCGACGCTGGCCCGCTGGCCCGCTGGCCAGGCTCCCATCAAGCTGGCAGGGCCGGGAACCACTCGGTGGCCGGATGTTGCTCAAGGTACTTAGCCCCGATGCTGGCCCGCTGGCCAGGCTCCCATCAAGCTGGCAGGGCCGGGAACCGCTCAGTGGCCGGATGTTGCTCAAGGTACTTAGCCCCGATGCTGGCCCGCTGACCAGGCTCCCATCAAGCTGGCAGGGCTGGGAACCGCTCGGTGGCCGGATGTTTCAAAAGTACTTAGCCCCGATGCTGGCCCACTGACCAGGCTCCCATCAAGCTGGCAGGGCCGGGAACTGCTCGGTGGCCGGATGTTGCTCAAGGTACTCAGCCCTGATGCTGGCCCGCTGACCAGGCTCCCATCAAGTTGGCAGGGCCGGGAACCGCTCTGTGGCCAGATGTTTCAAAGGTACTTAGCCCCGATGCTGGCCCGCTGACCAGGCTCCCATCAAGCTGGCAGGGCCAGGAACCGCTCGGTGGCCGGATGTTTCAAAAGTACTTAGCCCTGATGCTGGCCCGCTGACCAGGCTCCCATCAAGCTGGCAGGGCCGGGAACCACTCGGTGGCCGGATGTTGCCCAAGGTACTTAGCCCCGATGCTGGCCCGCTGACCAGGCTCCCATCAAGCTGGCAGGGCCGAGAACCGCTCGGTGGCCGGATGTTTCAAAGGTACTTAGCCCCGATGCTGGCCCACTGACCAGGCTCCCATCAAGCTGTCAGGGCCGGGAACCACTCGGTGGCCGGATGTTTCAAAGGTACTTAGCCCCGATGCTGGCCCGCTGACCAGGCTCCCACCAAGCTGGCAGGGCCGGGAACCGCTCGGTGGCCTGATGTTGCTCAAGGTACTTAGCCCTGAGGCTGGCCCACTGACCAGGTTTCCACCTAGCTGGCAGGGCCGGGAACCGCTCGGTGGCCGGAGATTGTCAAATTAAATTCTTCCCCTGAGGTGGCCCCGCTAGCCGGACTCTCGCTAGCTGACAGGGTGGAGGAACTCTCGGGGAGGCTTTATGTTTCTTCCCAAAGAAGCTCCGTTAGTCGGATTTCTAGCGGCACTCGCCGAATATACAGGGTTGGACATTTCTTTTCGAGCGTGTACCTCGCTCGAAAAGAGCGGGGATTGTGTACAACCCTGTATTCGCCTAGTAGGTACTCGAGCCAAGAGGCATTTCGGAATGTCATTCCTCAGCAGGATCCAGGGTAGGGAGATAAGAGGGCGAGCGGTGGAGGTAGAGGCTTCCCGCTCCCCCACCCCCAGCAGAGGGGCGAGCTCCACTCACCCCCCCCCCCCCCCCCCCGCGCCCCCAGCAGGAGGGGGCGGGACCCTTAAGTAGGGGGCGAGTCGCTAGCACCGACGATAATAATACCGCCGGGCGCTACCCAATTCTCGCCCCGCCCCAAGGAAAGGGGGGCGAGCTCCTCTCGCCCCCGTCCCCTCCAGGGGGGGCGAGCTCCTCTCGCCCCCGCGCCCCCAGCAGCAGGGGGGCAAGACCCCAAGGGGGCGAGTCGCTGGCGCAGGTGGTAGCAATACCGCCGGGCGCTAGCCAATTCTCACCCCGCCCCAAGGCAAGGGGGCGAGCTCCTCTCGCCCCCGTCCCCTCCAGGGGGGGGGGGGGGGGGCGAGCTCCTCTCGCCCCCGCGCCCCCGCGCCCCCAGCAGCAGGGGGCGAGACCCCAGGGGGGCGAGTCGCTAGCGCCGGCGGTAGCAATACCGCCGGGTAGCGCCGGCGGTAGCAATACCGCCGGGCGCTAGCCAATCTCGCCCCGCCCCAAGGCAAGGGGGGGGGGGGGGCGAGCTCCTCTCGCCCCCCGCGCCCCCAGAAGAAGGGCGAGACCAGCAGGGGGGCCGCCCCTTGATGGGTCTCGCCCAGCCCCAGCAGAGGGGCGAGACAAGCAGGGGGCCGCCCCTAGCTGGGTCTCGCCCAGCCCCAGCAAAGGGGCGAGACCAGCAGGGGGCGCCCCTAGCTGGGTCTCGCCCACCCCCAACAGAGGGGCGAGATCAGCAGGGGGGGCCACCCCTAGCTGGGTCTCGCCCAGCCCCAGCAGAGGGGCGAGACCAGCAGGGGGGGCCAACCCTAGCTGGGTCTCGCCCAGCCCCAGCGGAGGGGCGAGACCAGCAGGGGGGGCCACCCCTAGCTGGGTCTCGCCCAGCCCCAGCAGAGGGGCGAAACCAGCAGGGGGCCGACCCCCGGGTCTCGCCCCACCCGGTTAATAGGCTCGCCGAGCCCCGCGAGGTACCCCCTCTCGCCCAGTTCTGGGGGGAGGGGTCGGTCTGCGTTTAGCGTCGTGGAACAACGGGATTTGGCTATCCGCAGCCATTTCCAAGAGCATTTTGGTAACTTCGCAGGCAGTTTTTGGTTACTTGCAGCCCAAATCCAGAATCCTATAAATAGGACCAAGGGGCACCATTTGAGAGGAGGTTCATTCTAGGCTAGCTCGCTCTCTCTCTCCCCACTTTCTCTCTCCAGTGGGTGAAGAGAGACTCCAGTGGTGCCCAAGCTTAGTAGTGGCTTGGGAGGGGAAGTTCCTAAAGGGCTTCCGGGTATGTGGCGGGACCTCCCCACTAAGCCCTTGGTCCAGTCCATTGTTCCTCAACCTTCAACTTAGAGCTCTCCCTTGGGGGAAGTAAGGGTTGGTCGCCCCTCGGCTTGCTGAGGGCCCCGAACTCCACAGAGACCGAGAAATCGGTTTCAACAGTCCATGTTTAGCCATTTGAATTTCCTCATGGGGAGCCTTCATAGCACTTGATCTCATTCCCTTTCTTCCACTATGGGAAGAAGTATTTTCCTTCATATAGGTACTTCCATTCTTCCAGTGACCATACATGCTTTCATGGTCATACATGTTGGAAGGAAGTAATACCTTTTGAAAGGTGGTTTGAGGCTTAGCCTTACCCCTGCTCTTTTCTCCACTCCCTTCTCCTGCTTCCATTTTATTGAATCCTAGTCCTCTTCTGTTGGATTGAGAAGAGAAGGAGTCAATAATAGGGAGCACAGATTTAGGCTTGGAGAATTGAGCCACTATACTTCTTTTTTTCACAAGCTTCTCCTCAAGATCCTTGATGACCTTGTTCTTCAGGGATATGGTGCTCAGATGGGTGATAGTTATCCCCTTCAGATGGCTAATTTCTCTATACATCTGATTCATCTTGTTAGAAGATTCAGTGCATTCTTGTTTTTCCATCTTAAGGTAATCTATCTCTTGGGCTTGCCTCTTGGCTAGCTTTTTGCTCCTTTTCAGAGCTTCCAAGAGAGCAGCATACTTGTCAATCAATTGATTGACATCTACTTCAGATTCTGAATCATAATCATCAGTTGATGAGTGTGCATCAGATTCTGGAATTGATTCATACTTAGAGGAAGAGAGAGGAGTAGGTACCTGGTCAGGTGTGTCATGACAATCTTCATCATCTGATGTTATGGCCATTAGGCCAATATATTCTGCAACATCTTCATCCACCTCATCATCACTTTCAGAGTGAGATAGAGGGGCCCTTATTGCAATTCTCCCAGCAGCAGGTTCTTCAATAGTAACCAGCCCAATGAGGGGTTCTTCCTTTTCAGATTCTGATGAGCTGGAGTCTGATTCACTCCAGCTCCTTTCCTTCTTATCTAGAAAGGATTTTTCTCCTTTCTTGCCTCTTGGCTGGTGAGCCTTCTTCTCATCCTTCTCTTTTCTCTTGACTGGGCAGTCAGCAATGACATGCCCTGGCATGCTGCTGCAATAACAAACAACTTTAGAGGAGCCATACTTGTCATTCCTGGAGTGATGCTTTGACTCCTTGTTGTCCTCCTTATTGTGATATGAGGAGGAGGGCTTGTTCTTCCATTGCTTCCTCTTCATCATCTTCTTGAACTGCCTTAAAAAGGCAGCAAACTCTTCATCAAAGGAAGAGCTATCTGAGGTGCTGGTTTCAGATTCAGCACTTCTCCTTGGAGGAGACACCATCCTGCCCTTGCTTATCTTGGAGTTGTCAGCTTTGAGAGCTACAGATTTCTCCCTTGCCTGAGCCTTTGTTGAAGTGTCCTCTTCCTTTCTTGCAGACAGCTGCGTTTCATAAGAGAGCAGCTTTCCAAACAATGTGTGAGTGGGGGTCTCACCAAGCCTGGCCACTTCCCTGATAGCACATATTTTTGTGTCCCAATCCCTTGTTAGAGATCTGAGGAGCTTATTATTCAGTTCATAATTAGTGAACACTCTCTCATAGGTTCTCAGCTCATTGACTATTCTGAAGAACCTCTCATAGCACATGGAGATGCTTTCCTGGCTCTGCTGCCTGAAGGCTTCATACTCTTGGTTAAGGAGTGACTTTCTATCATCCCTTACTGCAGCTGTCCCTTCCATATATACTACTAATGTATCCCACATTTTCTTGGCAGTAGTGCAGTGAACCAAGTTTTGAAATATGGAATCATCAATAGCATTAACTATGATGTTCTGGGCTCTTTTATCCATGGTGAACAATTCAAGTTCATCCTTGGTCAAGTCCTTGAATGCTTTGGCCACTCTTCTTGTTGGATCTATAGTGGAGGCAGTTTGAAAGATGAAAGGTCCTTCCTCAACTGTAATGTAAATCCTTGGATCAGATGCTTCCATAAACAGTCTGACTCTTTGTTTCTATATGCCAAAGTTTTCTTTGTTGCATATGAGCAACTTCATGGATCTCATTTCCTTCTTCAATCCAGAGGAGGTCATTTGGATTGAGATTAGACTATTCCTTTATAGGATCTGGTCAGACAGTTATGTCTTTCTTGACTAACCTCCCTCTAATACCACTTGCTAGTTTATATAGGATGTAGTCTAAATCACCTAGGGGGTGAATAGGTCTTTTGATTTCTACTTGGATGATATATGTAAGTTAAAATTATTCTAAGCAAGTAATCAAGCAAACCCAGAAAACACACAAGTGTTTATAGTGGTTCCCCAAGACAGTGTGTCTATGGGTAATCCACTTCCCCCCTTCACCCTTCTAACAGTGTGTTAGACAGGGCCAACTCCTCCAAACTCAGCTACAAGAGCTTACAACACAGATCCCTCAGGATCTCTCAGGTTTGCACAAACCCTACCTCAGGCACAACAGCCCTACCTCAGAGGAATCCACCTCCTACAGCTCAGACCACCTTCAGGTCCTACCTCAAGCTGATCTCTCAGTTCTACAACTCAGGATATTCAGCCCTACCTCAGATCTCACAGATCCTACCTCAGAGGACTCCACCTCCTACAGCCCAGACCACCTTTTGGTCCTACAACCTCAGGCCAAAATGGACCTACAAGCTCAGGCCTAACAACCCTACAAACTCAGGCAAAAAGCTCTACAGTAAAAGAGATTTTAAGCTTACTACAGCAGACAGCACAGAGAAGAAGTCTCTTGTAGTTCCTGCACAGCTTGTGCTTTCTTGTAGGTGGAGATGATAATGGCAGCTACAACCTGATCTTCCTCTTCAGTTGAAGGATGGAAGATCACCTTGCTCCTTCTTGTAGAGGAGCTATCTTTATCTCTCAGATTCTTCTTGCTTGTTCAGTGAGTAGGAGGAGAATGACGAGAACTGGGCCGTCAATAGAATAATGAAGATGTTAGCACTCGACCATCGCTTCAAAAGTGCCCTAACTCTATCTTTTATACACCATTGATCTTCAACGGCTCTAAGCCGTCCTTCTAACAGATCTGGGAGAGATTGGTGGACCCCACAATGCCTTTCTGCAGCTTGCGCCACGGGCAGAACTCGCCATGTCACGTTTGAACTGTCTCAGCGGTTGGGCTGAGATGGATTCCTATTCTCAGCGGATTTCGTCGATCTGCAGAGAAGTTTCTGCGTTTGACGAACAACATTCTGCGTTCGACGAACTGCAATCTGCGTTCGACGAACTCGCCAAACGCTGCGTTCGACGATCTGCATTCTACGTTCGACGAACTTCATTCTTCGTTCGACGAACACGCCAAGTCTCAGCGCTTGCTTCTGTCCCGTCTCTGCGTTCGACGAACCGAGTTCAGTGTTCGACGAACTCGCCAATTCTCAGCGCTTGCTTCTGTCCCGTCTCTGCGTTCAACGAACTGAGTTCTGCGTTCGACGAACACGCCAAGTCTCAGCGTTCAACGAACTGCATTCTGTGTTCGACGAACTCGCCAAATCTTTCCCAACTGCATGCTGCTTCTTTCCCGTCTCAGCGGATCCGCTGAGACAGACAGCCGTCTCAGCGGTTTCTTCTATCTGTAGCTCATCTTGACCAGATGCCTTCTCAGCGGCTCCTGACCTCGTCTCAGCGGTTCAGCTGAGACAACTCTTCATCTCTTAGGAGATGATTTCTCCTGTTCTAAGGGCATGATTGACCCTTTCTCTTGAGTTACCTGAGTCTGTACATCTTACAAAAATGTGGCTTTATCAAATACATCTTGTACTTAGCATTGTGAGTGATGCCTCTTCAAATCAAATGAATATTGAGGGCAATATTCTCAACAGTTACGGTCCTCACAGAGTTCCATTTTTGAACATGCCTGCAGGTCGTACACCCCAACCCATCTCCGCACACAGAGCGTGGTCCAAATCCCCACCTCAACAACCCGCTGAATATGGATCACGCTCTGTGTGCGGAGATGGGTTGGGGTGTACGACCTGCAGACCTGTTCAAAAATGGAACTCTGTGAGTAGGCCTGTAATGGTTCGGTTTGGTTTGGTTTTTCAGTAAAATCGTAAACCGAACCACCCCTATGTGGTTCCAAAAATTTGGAACCGAACCGAACTGCCAAAACATTGAAACCGAACCAAACCAAACTGAATGCTTCGACTCGGTTCGGTTCGATTTGGGTGGTTTAAATAATGTGGTACAATCTGAAAACATGAATTAAATAATGTGATGCAAGTTATGCTTGAACAGTGATCACAATTCCTAATTTCCTATCACCTAACCATTTCAGGACTCCAAAATCAAATCTTTTAATTAACCAATAATATATAAAAAAGTAGACAACTTAGATGTATTGTTATTCAAGCTGAAAATATGAATGGAAAATGAAATATTCATCAACATTGTTTGTTTGGAGAAAGATCTAGATTAGAGAAGTATTCATAGGACAAAAATCACTCTATCAAGTGTCACAAGAAACAAGATCTATGTTGGACGGGTTTGCCTGTGAAATGAGTCCAAAAGATAATATGAACAATGAAAGCTGATTACAGAGAAGAGGAAGAGGGCTCACTTGCGTCGGCGGGATGAGGAGCGGCGACTCGGCGTCGGCGGGATGAGGAGAAATCAACAGCGTGGAGCAATTCAGAAAACCTAGCTCCAGCCGTCCAGGAGAGTTCCGCACTTCGGGAATATAAAATATAAATACACTACGCTTTAATGAAATATAAAAATATAATATGAGATGTAATTAATAGTTTAATGAAATATAAATACACTACGGTTCACTATGAGTCTTATGCAAAGATTAAAATATAAAAATAAATTAAATATTTGTATACGCTACGGTTCGGTTCGACTCGGTTCGGTTTGCCACATAAAATCATGAACCGAACCGAACCGTATGGTTTTTCTAAAATCAAAACCGTGACCGAACCGCGGCCTACTGAAACCGAACCAAACCGTGCGGTTTGGTTTGGTTCGGTTCGGTTTGACGGTTCGGTTGGTTTTTGCTTACAGGCCTGACTGTGAGGACCGTAAATAAATTTGTTTGGACCGGGCAGTTTTCACGAATTCGTGTCGATTCCTGGGTCCGCGGTTAGCCCGCCCGGTTACCCGGTTCTACAATGGTTCTTGGTTGGCCCGATACTTAGGCTTGACTGGACCGGATACTTGGCCGGTTCACTGTCCGACCGGTCTTATTCGAATAAAGTGTATTTGTGTATTTTATCATAAAATGCACAAATTCAACGATGAATTGAGATATGTGCATTGCACTTTGAAATGTGTGCATTGCGTTGATTCACATCTCTAGCTTTGAATGTTTCACAAAAAGATGTTTTTTACTTTTAATATAGTGTATATATAAGTTACATTTGGTAAGACGAACATAATACTATTATTTTACTAGGAAGCCCCACCACATTATGTTTGATAGTAGTATTGATGTATCTCGAGTTGCCTACATTGTATGCGTTGTCGCGGCCGCACGGGCATGGGCGGATCCAGAGGGGGGCCCGAGGGACACCGGCACCCTCATTATTTTTTAAAATTATTAGTGGATTTGGATTCCTTTCGTCGAGGCAATGAATTTTGATTATTTATATGTCAAAAACGGAGGCCAGATAAGAGAAAAATAACTCCGATAAGATAGAAGCGTCCTCACGTCACGTAACTAGTTTGTTTTCGCACAAATATTGGCTATTCGTGGATCAAATTTGGCTATTCGCAGACCAAATTTGGCTATTCGCAAACCAAGTTCAACTATGTGCACCCTCAAAATTAACTTCCAACATGTGACTCACGACCCTCCTACTCACACCGCTAACATTTGTGTTCAAAAAAATTTTGTGCACCCAAATTTATAATGTCCTGGATCCGCCACTGCGCACGGGGGCCTGCACGCACTATCACTAGCACATATTAATTTTATTACATATTTTTCTCATTAAAATTATTTAGTATAATTGGTGATGAAGGGTGAAACACTTTTTATCTAACCCTTGATTAAACGTAACCTTAATTTCTTAAGAAATTATTTGATTTAATTTTTTACTATAAGTCAGTTAAAATTTGTTAATAAAAAAAATAAACAAATAAACATATGCTGAACATTTTATTTTACAGTGAATGATTGATGATGAATAAAAATAATTTATATTTCTCAAATATATCTAAAATAATATTGAAACGAAAAGTATCACTGATATAACATATACTGCATGGAATACAATTCGGCATGGAATATAATTCGGTAATTTTAAAATCTTTTAAAAATCAGTCCTTAAAATTATTTTTTGCAAGAATTCAGTCCTTAAAATTATTTTTGCAAGAATTCAGTCCTAAACTTTAGACAAAAATATGATTTTAGTCCCACAACTTTGAAGTCTTTTAGAAATCAGTCCTTAAAGTTATTTTTGCAAGAATTCAGTCCTAAACTTTATAAATTATAAGATTTCAGTCCCTCCATATTTCATTTAAATCATAAATGAAAAGGACATTTTTTATGTTTTTTAATAAACAACAAATTAATTTTAAAATAACTTATTAAAAAAACAATTGTAATGTTTCTTATTCAATTGACTTTGCAGTTAATCTTATTCAATGGAAATATAAATTATTATTAATGTTAATAGCAGATTTATTTGCAGAAAATGTTAAACAGTTTGTATTATGGAGATATTTTTTATTGCCGTTTTAAGCTGAATAATTTTAATTCAATCGTTTTTAAGCAAAAATTATTCGTGAGTTGATATTTACTTCAATAAAATAACACTATTAATGTTCGTGAATTATTTAAGAGAACCTTTAAATCATGTACTTTCGATTTATATGCATCAAATAAGGCAACAAAATCAAATGTTATTTTATTGAAGTAAATATCAACTCACGAATGATTTTTTATTTAATGAGTATTATAATCTATTTTAAAAAAAAACTAAAATACAGTGTTCATTCAAGTAATTACGTCTTATCCCAAAACTAAAAGTAACGAATGAAATCCATAAAATCTAAAGAGTTTTTAGGAGATCTCCTACATCTACTATGGTAGGCTGACATTAGGCATTGTACAACCCTCATTCTCCGAGGGTGGGCCCGTCTAAAGGTCACGTAGGCAGAAGTCATGGTCAACACAGAAGTCCTACAGATTTCATCGAACGCAGGATTTCGGAGTTCGTCGAACGCAGTTTTTCGGAGTTCGTCGAACGCAGTTCTTCGGAGTTCGTCGAACGCAGTTCTTCAGAGTTCGTCGAACGCGGTTCTTCAGAGTTCGTCGAACGCAGGCTTTCGAAGTTCGTCGCATGAGGAGAGATCAAGAGACTTGGTTGTGCGAGTAGGTACTTGCTCACTCCATGACGAGGAGGAAAGACCTACCCGGCGTTCACTACCCGTCCAGGCGAGAAGGTCGTGAGTTCGGACATACTCGCCTATAGGCGACTTAGCCAACCAACTCGCCAGTTTAGTCCGAGGTCCTTACCTACTCGCCAACCTATTGCCCTTGTCTAAAAACCAATTCTAGGGGGTCAGGGATAGTCGCCTGCCCCCTAGGATTTGTCTATAAATAGACCCCCAGGGGTACCAGGAATTACACTTGTCAAAAAATCATAGCTGCACCCCCCCCCCCCCCCCCTTACAGACAAGAATCTTCCCTAACAAGTGCCTTCCTAGTACCAAGCTCGGTCATTCGTGGTTTTGGAGGAGAATACTCTCTTGAGCTTCTGGGTATGTGGTGGGACCTCCCTGCCGCAGCACCTAGGGTTGTGTCCTTTATTCTCTTTGTTTCGTTCATTGTGACTAACCAAATCTTCTCGTTGAACCGCTGGGCAAGTAGCCTCCGGCCGCATTGATCCGAATTTTGGAGTCGGGATTTTTCAGGCTTCAACACTTTTGTGCGGTGAGCGTGGATCGCGGCCAGAGGAAGAAAGTCTGGTAGAAAAAGTGAGATGGTAACAGTTAGCGACCACGAGGATGTGGTGGGAAACCCAGCTCGAGGTGGCGAGTTCGTATCCATGGCTGTTTTCGAGGAATTCGCGCGGAGGGTAGAAGGCTCCATGCGAGCAAGTCTTCTACCTCGCATGGAAGGAACGGCGACCTCACCTCATCACCCGGGTCCGTCCGAGGAAGGTGATCATCCTAAGCGAGCAGGGAAGGAGCACGTCGAGGAGTTCGAGCGACCAAGGAGGTCACAGTTTGGTCTGCAGGCGTCGCAAGGAGCTGGCGGAACTCGGTTCCGCGAGGAGGAAGAGCAGGAGAGATACTATAATACTCGCCAGGCTAGCGAGTACGGAGGAGATACTCAGCAAGATGAAGTTCGTCGCCAAATTGGGGGGAGGAGCCCATTCTGCGAGGAGATCGTCGCCGCGCCAGTGCCAGAGGGGTTCAGGGATCCCTCGATGAATTACTACTCGGGGAGGGAGGACCCTATCCAGCATATCCAATGGTTCGAGGATGTCGCCTCCATCCGGACCATATCTGACGCCTTCAAATGTAGGTTGTTCGCGATCTCCCTCCGAGGGAAGGCAAGGGACTGGTTCCACCAGTTGCCGGAAGGTTCCATCTACTGCTTCGAAGACTTGTGTCGGGGGCTGAACATGCGGTTCGCCACGGCCAAGAAGATGAAAATGGAGGCAATGACCCTCTTCCACCTGACGCAAGGGGCCAAGGAGACGTTGGGGGACTACATCAACCGCTTCCAGGAGGAGGTGCTGCACATCCAGGAGGTGGATGGTCGCACTTTGCAGCTGGCCCTGACCTTCGGCCTTCGTGAAGGCCTCTTTAAGTTGGAGGTCAGTAGGATCCCTCCATACTCCTACGACAATCTCATCGTAAGGGTCAACCAGTTCGTCCAGGGTGAGGCTTCCAACCGCGGCTTCCTAGCCAGGCTCACCCGAGTGACCAAGGAAGATGAGGAGGAGGAAGAGGAGAAGACCCCCTAGAAGAGGAAGAAGGAAGAGCCCAGGAGGGCGGAAAAGCGGAAGCCGGAGGGAAGAGGCAGGGAAGAGAGAAGAGAAAGAGAGCCAAGGAGGGAGGAGCCGAGAAGGAACGATGAGAGGAGGCTCATCGTGGCTCCAGAGCGTCGGGAAGAAGAGAGACGCTACCAAGTCCCCGCTAACCGGCCACCGTGGAAGCCAGCCAGGGGACCTCAACGTCAGGAGCGGGGAAGGAGATCCCCGGAGCGAAGACGCTTCGACAGGCCGGAGGGGTGTCAGGAGGGAAGAAGGGAGGAAGCAATGGCGGTTGCCAGGCGTGGCAATCAGCAAGGCTGGAAGAACAGGAAGCAGAAGAGGCCGCGGGTAGAAGAGGTTCCCCTCGACTGTGATCTCCACCAGGTGGAAGGGCATGGCACGATGGCCTGCCCAGACTTTTGGGAAGCCAGGAGAAGGCTGACAGCAGGAGAAGTGGAAGGGGAGCAGCGGAGGATAGAAGCCCCGGTCGAGCCGCCGTCCGTTCAAGCCGTCGGTCGAAGGAGGAACGAGGATCGAGTCGACCAAGGAGGTCGAGGAGACGTGGCCTAAGGAGGCAGAGGAGTTGGTGTGATCCATGAGGGAGCAGGGATAAGAGCTTCCCGCAAGGGAAGTCTCCATCAGATCTATCGAAGGAGAGTCGCTTCGACCTCGCAGGCACCGCCCCCGTTGGAGGAGATCACCTTCTCCGAAGAAGACATGCTGGGGAATGAGAACCCCTTTCATGACGCCCTTGTGATCCAAGCCGCCGTGGAAGACTTTACCGTTGATCGAATTCTGATCGATAACGGTAGTTTCGTAAACGTCATCTTCAAGGAGATGTTTGACGGGCTGAGCGTCGACGCAGGAAGAGTCCGGGCGCCAGATGGTCCCCTCTTTGGCTTCTCCGGAGAGAAGAAAGAGGTGGAGGGAGGCGTAGATCTTCTTGTAACACTCGGTGGCACCCCTCTCCAGTGTCGTTTCGTCATCGTTGACGCCCCGAGCTGCTAAAAGGCCATCTTCGGGATGCCACTTCTCAACACCTTTAAGGCTGTCCCATCCTACTACCATCAATGCCTCAAGTATTGCCAAGGGGACGTCCAGGTGAGGATCAGGAGAGATCCAAGAGCCGCCCGCGAGTGCTACCTCAGCTCGGTTAGCACCATCAGCTGGATGGCTGACGCAGAGGAGTTCGAGAGGGTAACAGCAGGCACGGCCCGACTGGAGGCGTCCGAGGAAGTGGAAGAAATCGAGGTACTCTCCGCAGCGGGAGTATCTGGGTTGCTGAAGATCGGTGGGTCGCTAAAGGTCACCGAGAAGGTGGAGATGGCGACGTGCCTACAGGAGAACGTCGATATTTTCTCCTGGAGTGCTGTTGAGATGCCCGGGATCGACCCAGAGGTTGTCTGCCATCACCTCAATCTCGATCCCGCGGTGAAGCCCGTCCGCCAGAAGAAGAGGTCAAGTGCCACCGTGCTGGCTGGACCTATCCGTGAAGAGGTGAAGAAGATGTTGGACGCAGGTTTTGTGTCGGAGATCCAGTACCCAGGCTGGGTCTCCAATGTTGTAATGGTAAAGAAGACTGTAGGCAGCTGGAGGATGTGTGTGGACTTTTCTTTGTTAAATAAAAGCTGCCCCAAGGATTGTTATCCCTTGCCTAGAATCGACGCGCTGGTTGATTCAGCCGTCGGTTTCCCTATGATGAGTTTTCTTGATGCGTTTTCGGGATACCACCAGATCCGGATGTATCCCCCCGATTGCCGTAATGTTTCCTTCATCACTGGAGACGGCTGCTATAGCTATAAAATGATGCCCTTTGGGCTAAAAAATGCAGGAGCAACCTACCAGTGGATGATGGACCTTGTCTTCAAGGAGCAGAAGGGGAGGAACCTGGAAGTATATGTGGACGACCTCTTGATCAAGAGCAAGAGCGTCCGGGAGCATATAGCAGATCTGGTACAGACCTTTGCGACGCTAAGGAAGTTCAAGATGAGGCTCAATCCGGCGAAATGCGTGTTCGGAGCTGGAAGGGGAAAGTTTCTAGGGCACCTCATCACCCCGGGAGGAGTAGAGCCGAACCCTGATAAGGTTAAGGCAATCCTGGAGATGGCCTCGCCGAAGACTATGAAAGAAGTCCAAAGGCTGACAGGAATGTTGGCGGGTCTCAACCGCTTCCTGTCCAAGGCAGGAGAGAAATGCTCTCCCTTTTTCAAGATGCTCCGTAAGAGCGAGAACTTCGCATGGTCCGACGAGTGCAAAAAGACGATCGGTAGGTTGAAGGAGCAGTTGACTCAGACACCTCTCCTTCAGAGCCCGAAAGAAGGCGAAGACCTACTCATCTACTTAGGAGTAGGGTTGGAAGCAGTAAGTTCTGTGCTAGTCCGAGAAGAAAGAAAGAAGCAGCTCTTCATCTACTATGTTAGCCAGATGCTCAAGAAGGCGGAGTTGAAGTATCCCATCTTGGAGAAGCTCGCCTTCGCCTTGGTGGTGTCGGCGCGAAAGCTCCGGCCTTATTTCCAAGCTCACTCCATCCGGGTCGTGACTGACCATCCTCTCCGAAATATCTTGGAAGGGGTGGAGCATTCAGGGAGGCTGGCAAAATGGTCGGTAGAACTCAGCGAGCTCGACATTTCCTTCTCGCCTCGGGTGGCGATCAAAGCGCAGGCGATAGCAGATTTCTTGGCCGACTTCTTGGTAGAGGCGGAGCCGGGAAAGAAGGCTTATACTCCCATCCCTTGGAAGATGTTCGTGGACGGAGCCTCGGGCAAGAGCTCTGTGGGGGTTGGCGTCGTTCTTGTCAGCCCACAGGGAACTAGGATCGAGCAGGAAGTCGAGATCCTCTTCCCCGTCACGAACAATCAGGCGGAGTACGAGGCCATAGTAGCAGGCTTACGCCTCGCAAAGGAGCTGGGCATTCAAGACGTCATGGCTTTCACCGATTCGATGGTGGTCGAGTCTCAGATTCGGGGAGAGTTCGAAGTACGCGACACCATTCTGCAAAAGTACCTCGTGAAGGTGAAAAGATTGATTGGAGGCTTCCAATCCTTCTTCGTCGAGCACGTACCGAGAGAGGAGAACTCGACAACAGATCGTCTGGCCAAATACGGGCCAAGAGCATGAGGGACCATCACGAAGTTATTTCGACCATCCATTGAGGAAGGAGAGATGATGGAGATCGATCGGCGTCCTTCGTGGATGGATCCGTTCATTTCCTTCCTGAGTTCCGGGCAACTCCCTGCGGAGGAGGGGGATCAAAGGAAGTTCCGGTACAAGGTGGCGTACTACTTATTGCAAGATGGGGAGTTATATCGCAAGACCATCTCGGGCCCTCTAGCTAGGTGTGTCTCTGAAGAAAAAGTACCTCGAGTGTTGGAGGAAATCCACTCGGGAGAGTGCGGAAGCCATTCTGGGACTCGCACTTTGGAGCAAAGGATCCTGAGACATGGCTACTTCTGGCCCACTATCCGCAAGGATGCGGAGGCCTTCTCAAAAAAGTGCCAGAAGTGTCAGCTATTCGCCCCCCTTCATTTGCAGCCGACCCAGCATCTTCGTTCGATCGCCGCCCCGTGGCCGTTCGCTATCTGGGGAATGGATTTGATAGGCCCCTTTCCTTCAGCTAGCGGCCAGAGGAAGTTCGTTCTCGTCATGATCGACTATTTCTCCAAGTGGATCGAGGTCAAGGCTCTGGCCAAGACCACCTCTCAAGTCGTGAAGAACTTCATCTGGGGAGAAATCGTCTGCAGATTCGGGATTCCCCTCGCCATCGTCACCGACAACGGTCCTCAGTTCGCCAGTCTGGAGCTGGAGGATTTTTGCAGACAGCTCGGAACTGATCTCCGGTTCGCGTCAGTACATCATCCCAGGAGCAATGGACAAGTGGAGTCCGCCAACAAGTTAATTATCAACCTACTAAAGAAGAAAGTCGAGAACCTAAGAGGTAATTGGGCGGAGCAGCTCCCCTCAGTGTTGTGGGCTTTGAGGACCACTCCTAGCTCAGCCACAGGGGAAACCCCGTTCAAACTCTCTCACGGGTCCGAAGCTCTCATTCCAGTAGAGTTCGAGATCAGAAGCCCTAGGGTGATTGCAGCAGAAGACAGAGATGAAGAGTGGCGACTAGAGAATGAAGAAGCCCAGAAGCTGTCCCTCGACTACATCAAAGAGCTCCGAGATCTAGCCTCGGCTCGGCAAGAGGAGATCAAGCGTCGCATGGCGAGACACTACGACAAGCACGTTCGTCTCAAACACTTCCAAGCAGGTGACCTAGTCCTGAAGAAAGTGGACGCAGCTGGGAGATCGACAGCCGTTGGAAAGCTCAACCCTAATTGGGAGGGACCTTTCATCATCCACGAAGCACTTGCAACATGAGGGAATCGCTTACAGAATCAGGAGGGGGAGCTATTGGGAAATACATGGAGCAGCGATGACCTAAAAGGGTTTTATCCCTAAGCAGAGACGTATACCCTTCTCTCCTGTAAATTGATTTCTTATAAATAAAGCCCCCTGAAACATGGGACGTGAGGAATTTCTCATGATAGCAAGTCTTTAAAAAGAAGAAGGCAGGTGAAGCCGACCTCCTAGTCAGGTTGGGAAACTGGCCTCCGACTTAATTCTCGTAAAACCAAGAGCAGATGATGGGACAGTGTCTCGGTTGTGCGTCCCCTTAAGTCCAAGCCTCTGCAATGACGGCCGAGATCAGCTCCCCCCTTGCACGTTGGTCGTGGTTCCCACCGACTGCATTTCTCATCCGACTGGACAGATTATCAAGAAAAAGTCTGGACGCCGACCTCCCAATCCCACGAAGAGATGATCGACTTAAGCCGATCAGGGGACCCTTGAATAAAGGTGTTGTGTACCCTCGAGGGCTAAGAGCCCATAATGAAACATTTCGTTTCTGATTATTTCCTCCGATCGTGTGAGTTGATGTGCTTGAGTGTGCTTAACCCCCCGTTGAATTATTGAGCAACAGGAAACAGGTTGGGTCGACATTCCACATCCAAGTGGGATGGAGACCTTGGGATATTGTGTTCCCTTGGAAGGTGCTCCTTTGGAACCTCCCCGACAGTCATTCCCTTATACTGTGTCGACCTCTTCAACAGCATCAACAAGAGCAGCAGGATGGAGACCTTGGGATGCTGTGTTCCCTTGAAAGGTGCTCCTTTGGAACCTCCCCGACAGTCATTCCCTACTGTGTCGATCTCTTCAACAGCATCAACAAGAGCAACATGATGGAGACCTTGGGATGTTGTGTTCCCTTGGAAGGCGCTCCTTTGGAACCTCCCCGACAGTCATTCCCTACTGTCTCGACCCCTTCAAACAGCAGGATGGAGACCTTGGGATGTTGTGTTCCCTTGGAAGGCATTCCCTTGGAACCTCCCTGACAGCCATTCACTACTGAGTCGTTCTCTTCAATAGCACCAGCATCGCACTAGAAGGGAGGCTATCGGGAATGTGAATCCCCTTGGAAGCCCCGACCGTCTTTCCCTACCTAACGTCCTTTTCAGCAGTCAGGGTGCGAGTAGGAAACCTACTCGCAAGGTTGAGTGCGAGTAGCCCTATGGGCGAGGATCCGAGATATGGACAAGCAGATCAATAAAGCGAGCAAGGTAGATAGTCGGCAGACCCGATCCCATCCTAAGCCTCCCTGACGTGAAAGACAAGTAAACATGCACGAGCGAGCCTATGAGCCTAGCGACATCATAACAATACAAGAAAGGTTCACAAAAGAAGTAAATATGACTATCAAAAGGAATGTTATCTACCAAAAAATATGCTCGCAGAGCAACGAGAAGCATCAAAATTGTTAAATACAAAGTTTTACTTGGACGGTGGAGCATAGTCGTCTGAATCCGACTCGTTCTCTTCCTCGTCGTCCTCCTCCTCACTGGCATTCAAGATATCTGACAGAAGCCCCTCCGTCGTCAAGCTCTCCGCCCCAGGAACCAGCAAGCCGGCCACCGAAAGCTTCGCGAAGACCAAGTCCCCGACGGCTAGGGCAATCTCTCGCCGAAGAGAGGAAAGCTCCTGCGAAGCCATGAACAATCCTGCAGGTCGGCGGGAAGGTCCGGCTTCTGATTCCAACTCGGCGTTACGAACCTGCGTTGCCTCCAGCAAGGCCTGGCTCGCCCGCAGTTCGCACTCGAGCTTGGAGATCGTCTCCGCCGCCACCAACTGCTCTTCCTGCAGATACGAGAAGGACAGGTTAGAAGATGTGGAGAAAAGAGAGTGGGTTTCAATCCTAACTCGCGTGAAGTACCAAGACCACCTCGAAGCCTCGACTGGATTCGGTTTTATCCTCGGCCGCCTTGGCACGCTTTAAGGCCTCGTCCTCACGCTTCTCGGCCTCCATCGTAAGATTCCGATGAAGTGCGAGCTCTACTTCAGAGCCGAGAAGGTTCCGCGCGGTCTGATGGAATAGCTCTGAAGCGCGCAACATTGCTCGCGATCCCTGGTCGGCAAGAAAGCGAGGAGAAGCCTCCTGCAACACCTTCGCATCATCACGACCATAAAGTCCGAACAAGACGCTGAAAGCATCGTCGTTCGGGACCTCATCCTCGCTCCACGAAGGCAGGCGAGTGCTCAGGGACACCTCGCTGCGATCCCTGCTCCAGGTGATCAGCGGCTCGCCGTCCAAGCCCCTATTCAGCGAACCCTACCCGAAGTTGGGATGGTTCTCAGGGACGCTGACTTCCTCCTCGCGTGCCCACTCCTCCGCCACGCGCCGGGCGACTTCCTTCCTCTTCCTTTTCTTGATCGCCGCTGATTCGCCTTCGGCCGGGCATCCCGCCGCGCGAAGAATCTCAGTCGTGTCGCCGACCCCAAGAGGAATTCCCGTGAAAGGGGATTCCTGCTCGCCTTCCTCCTCGTCGTGTTGCATCGTCGCTTGATCGAGCACGGGAGATAGAGGAGGTGGGGTCTGACCCCCCACAGGAAGAGCCGTGGATGGAAGATGGCAGTAACCTGAAGAAAGACGTTAGACAAAGAAGCAAAGGTAAAATCACTTTTAGCGGCGACTAAGGAATGTTACCCTCGCCAGGCTGCATGAAGGCGAGATGGTCCACTTTCCTTTGCCAGAACTCGATATCGAGTTTTTTGTTCTTCAAGGCGAGGAAGAGTTCCTCGTGCCGGCCTCTGAGCGATGGAGTGGTGAGCGCCCCGGGAGGTCTTTGCTGAGGGTGATTTGGTATTTGCGAGAAGTCACCGGTGACGAAGATGAACTTCTCGCTCCACCGGTGGACCTTGTTCGACGTCCCCGCCACCTTGCAGTGGTGGCTGCCGAAGAAAATCACCTCATCCTTGGTCGCTCCCATATAGAAGATCTTTCGGAAGACGTCCAAGTCGAAAGTGATCTTCTCGCTGCGAAGGAAGCAGAGGTAGCCGATGATGATCGCTACCCCATTCGTATTGATCTGGGCGGGGACCCAGCCGTAGTATCTAAGGATCTGGCAGAACTCGGGCCAGAGAGGAAGGCGCAGGCCAACCTCGAAGTGCGAGAGGGAGAAGACGAGCTTCCCCTCCGAGAAGGTGTTGATCCGCTCGTCGAGAGCGGGAAGGCCAACACGGAAGCCTGGCGCGAGGTGTTGATGGACGAATCTCTCCAGATCGTCCGCGTGGGTAACAAGTTTCTTGAACTTATGCGCAACAAAATTTTCAGCATAAGCCAAGCGGCGAGCTTCAGCTTCTAATGAAGGCGTCATCGTTGCGAGCAGGAAGAAGGAAGCGAGATAGTAAAGAAATTGAAGAACTTCGAGAAAGCACGCCGATTTTGGACCCCTACCCCCTATTTATAGAAATTGGGTAAAGGGGGGGTGGGGGGTCGCGACGAAAGTGCGTGCGAGGTGGCTACCTACTCGCCTATAACGAAGTCGCGCAAATTACCGCATATGCGAGGTGTTAACCACCCTCCCCGCGTCTAAGCAACGATCTACAAAAACACGAGAAAACCCTGCAGAAGACAAAGTCAACACGAACGCGATCAAGCAATACAGTGCGAAATTACATCAAACAAGCAATTCGAGATTATTACAAATACTCGCTCAATAATGTTCTTAAAAATACAAATTAGCAAGTGATGTTAATGGACAGGAGGATCGCCGCGCCTATCCAAGGTATCCCCAAGCCGCCCGTTGAATCCCAGCTGGCGCGCAAAGGCCATCTGCTCGTTCGCTCTCGCCAAGAATTCCTCGTCGAGCCGAATATGCTCCTCCATGCGATTCAAAGTCCAGAGAGACCCAATGCTCGCCCGAAGGCCGCGCACATCTGTCCTCAGCGCCTCGTAGCGTTGTTCTATGCCAGCCATCCGACTGTCCAACTCGGTGACGAGATAGTGCTTTCCTTCTGCCACCTCTAGCCGATGCTTGAATCCTTCAATATTCGAGACGCGCCCTTCAAGCGAAGTTATTCGCCAATGAACCTCGTAGGCCATCAACCTCTCCACCTTTATCTCCAGGTCGAGATAGGCGGAATCCATCTTCGTCCTGTACTCGCGAGTAGGAAGCCCGAGCGCCTCAATGAAAGCAGACCCCGGAGACGTGGCACGGGCTGGAAGGCGGCGAGTTAGAAAAAGAACCACATAAAGATAGTACTTTACGATGATTATACCTGCCCGCACAGGTGCCGCCCTCGGTTGATGGCAAGGAGGAGAAGGTGACCGTCGAGGAGCGTCCCGACGAGGAGGAGAGACAACCCGACGAGGTGACGGAGTCCGCCGAGGAGATCTGCGAGGGGAAGGTGAGCGCCGAGGAGTATGTCGGCCCCCCGAACGCCCACCCCGTCCATTATGGGACGACGGCGCGGCGTCAGGGCGCCGAAGAAGCTGAGCCGTGGGAACCACCGAAGAAGACCCTCCCTCTCCCCTTCCTCCAAAAAGGGTAACCCGGGAGTTCCTCAGCAGTATCCTGTTTCCGCCTGGCACGCGCTCAGGAATGGGGGATGGCGGGCGAAGAAGTTCCCGCTCGGGGAGAATCCCTGCGGGAAGGACCGGTGGAGGAGGTAGGTGCTCGGTACATGCTCGCCCTTCCAGCAGGGACGTCTGCGTATTTACCTCTGCGGGGGGGGGGGGGGGCATCTACAAAAGAACGTCGGCATCAACAAAAAGTTCGCACAAGCATCGCGGTATCTCGAAAAGACAATTACCTTCTCAGAGAGGGTCCAGATGAACGTTCAGTGGTTCCTCCTCGGCAGTAGACCGAGGGACTTCGTCCCCCAATCTCTCATCGGTTGGCGGCGCGAGGGAGGGCTCGGGCGCAGAGGTCGCCGGATTAGCCCGAGGCACCTCCTCGTCCAAAGGGCTAAGGCGACGATCGGAGGACCTCCTTTTCCTCTTGCGAGTTTCAGAGCTTTTCGTTTTCTTCATCAGTTTCATCAGCAGCTCGACCTTCACACTTACCTCCTCGCTAGACAACATCTCGTCGATTCTAAAAAAGTGGCGTGTCAAGGAAGGGCCACCCCCTCTATTTATAGACTTCTGGGGATCCCAGGTCGGCCGAGCAGGTAAGCTTCCCGCCAGAAGCAGCTCGTCGAATAAGGGTTGGATGATTCTTTCCAACCAACTACGTTGCTCGCAAAGAGCGGGGATTGTGTACAACCCTCATTCTCCGAGGGTGGGCCCGTCTAAAGGCCACGTAGGCAGAAGTCAAGGTCAACACAGAAGTCCTACAGATTTCGTTGAACGCAGGATTTTGGAGTTCGTCGAACGCAGTTCTTCGGAGTTCGTCGAACGCAGTTCTTCGGAGTTCGTCGAACGCAGTTCTTCGGAGTTCGTCGAACGCGGTTCTTCAGAGTTCGTCGAACGCAGGCTTTCAGAGTTCGTCGCACGAAGAGAGATCAAGAGACTTGGTTGTGCGAGTAGGTACTTGCTCGCTCCATGACGAGGAGGAAAGACCTACCCGGCGTTCACTACCCGTCCAGGCGAGAAGGTCGTGAGTTCGGACATACTCGCCTATAGGCGACTTAGCCAACCAACTCGCCAGTTTAGTCCGAGGTCCTTACCTACTCGCCAACCTATTGCCCTTGTCTAAAAACCAATTCTAGGGGGGTCAGGGATAGTCGCCCCCCCCCCCCCCCCCCAGGATTTGTCTATTAATAGACCCCCAGGGGTACCAGGAATAGCACTTGTCAAAAAATCAGAGCTGCACCCCCCCCCCCCCCCCCTTACAGAAAAGAATCTTCCCTAACAAGTGTCTTCCTAGTACCAAGCTCGGCCATTCGTGGTTTTGGAGGAGAAGACTCTCTTGAGCTTCTGGGTACGTGGTGGGACCTCCCTGCCGCAACACCTGGGGTTGTGTCCTTTATTCTCTCCGTTTCGTTCGTTGTGACTAACCAAATCTTCTCGTTGAACCGCTGGGCAAGTAGCCTCCGATCGCATTGATCCGAATTTTGGAGCCGGGATTTTCCAGGCTTCAACAGGCATGTCAATAATATTTTTGAGGAGCTATCATTAAACCAATCAACTTTATTACAGTTGATTTGACATGCACGATGATATATGCATCAAGATAAGTATTTTTTTAACAAAAATTACTTTCTACATTAATTAATTGATATTGTGTTTATTTTAAGTTGCATTAAATAATTAGTATGAGCGTAGCCCCGAGTCTATCTCGATTGGGGTACTTTTGCGGTTGGTCGTACGAGCGAAGCCACGTGTAAACGACTCGTATAATATATACGAGCATCTTCACACAGGCTACGCCCGTGCTCGATGCTCTCGGGCGGCCTTCGGCCGCATCAATGCGGGCTTCGCCCGCATAAAGCCCCTGCTGCGCTCATCTTCAACGTCATAAATGCCTCGCCCTCGCACCGTAGCACCGTGAAACCCGCATTGATGCGGCCGAAGACCGCCCGAGAGCATCGAGCCCGTGCGTAGCCCGTGCGAAGATGCTCTCGTATATACATAAATTTTTAGTAAATACCTCTCTCCCTCTCTCCACGGCTATAAAAATATAAAATACATATTTATTAAATACTAACCCTCCTCTTCTCTCCCGCTCTCTCTCTCTTCTTCTCTCTCTACCGCTATATATACTATTTATTTAATAAAAAGGACCGACCCTGCCTCTCTCTCTCTCCCTCTCCCTCTCCTGCTCTCTCTCTCTTCCTCTCTCTCTCTCTACTGCGACGGCGGCCTGCGGCCCCAACCGCTGAGAACCAATTACTGGGATGAAGTGCAGCCCCAACCGCTGGGACGAAATGCAGCCCCAACCGCTGGGACGAAGTGCTGACAGGCGCCGAACGCCTGCAGAACGCCATTCATCGAACGCCTGGACGCGGAGAGCTTGTCGAACGCAGATCGTCATTTGTCGAACGCAGATCGTCATTCGTCGAACGCAGATCGCCTTTCGTCGAACACAGTTCCGGATTCGTCGAACGCCTGGACGCGGAGAGTTCGCCGAACGCAGATCGCCGTTCGTCGAACGCAGCTCGTCATTCGTCGAACACAGCTCGCCATTGGTCGACTGCCTGGACGTGGAGAGCTCGTCGAACGCATATCGTAATTCGTCGAACGCATATCGTAATTCGTCGAACGCAGATCGCCTTTCGTCTAACGCAGTTCGGGATTCGTCGAATGCCTGGACGCGAAGAGTTCGCCGAATGCAGATCGTCATTCGTCGAACGCAGATCGCGAATGAATTGAGGCGGCACTGTAGGCGTGGGCGAATGGACGAACGGGTGGTACTGTAGCCATCGAAAACGGCTTATTATATAGTATAGATGTATAAAGAGAGGAAGTGAGAGCACGTGATCTCCCTTTCTGGCTTTCTTCATCCGCCCGTTAGACTCCAAGCTTAAAATTTAATGAAAAATATTATTTAAATAAATTAACTTTTTCGTGACCCCTCATCAAAACTTTTGAATTTTGACCACCTCAGATTGCACTTAAAAAATAATCAACTGGCAGCGGAAATAACTCCCTCACAAGTTTCATACCATAAGATATAATAAGTTAATAACAACTAACAATAATAATATTATTATTTTATTATTTTTATAAAAAAAATAATGTTTTATCTTCCTATGAGCTCAAGCAACCTATATATTCACCTCCCTCGAATACTACTCTTAGATATTTTCCCACCTAGCTACTCTTATTAATGAATATTTTATTTGCAATGTGCTATAAACCAACTATTTATCCCTATCAATTATATGCACTTATTTGCAAGTGGACCTCATCAATGGGAGGGCCCTGCCTTAATATGAAAGTATGGGCGGGTTTTGGACCGCCGCGATGGGGACGAACAAAATAGCCTAGTTCGCTTCCTTCCTCTTCGCAACGTGTTCGCCGCCGAGGAGCCCAACAAATTTCATCCATTAACTACATACGCGTAATTGACATACATTTTTTCAAATTTGCTTACGCCAACTTTGTAATGTAATACAAATGATACGGCTATTTATGATTGATAGTGTTGAAGCCAGGAAAATCTCGACTCCAAAATACGGATCAATACAGCCGGAGGCTACTCGCACAGCAGTTCGACCAGACGGTTTGACTGGCAACGACGAAAGGGCTAGGACAATAACAACAGGACCCCAGGTGCTGCGGTAGGAAGGTCTCACCACGTACCCAGAAGCTCGAAAGAGTCTTCTCCTCCACAACCAACAAATGACCGAGCTTGGTACTAGGAAGACACTGACTCTAGCTAGGGAGGATTCTCGCCTATATGGGGGATGAAGCTCTGGTTTTTTGCAAGTGTCATTCTTGGTACCCATGAGAGTCTATTTATAGACAAATCTTGAGGGAGGTGCTGCAGGCGACTGTGTCTGGCCCTCTTTGAGAGGTTTGAGCAAAGTCTTGAGCGAGTGAGTAGGTAAGGACCTCGCCTCGGGCTGGCGAGTTGGTGGTTGAAAGTCGCATATGAGCGAGTAAGTCCAGGCCCTTGACCTTCTCGCTCGTCTTCCTGAAAAGCTCCGGGGTCTACTCCTTGTCGCCAGTTTGGGGGCGAGTAAGTCGCTACTCGCATCCGGGGTTACCTAATCCTAGTAAGCTACCTGATAACTTCGATTTGACCCTTGACTTTGACTTCTACCTACGTGGCCTTGAGGGGGTCCCACCCTCAGAGAATAGGGGTTGTACAGATATAAATGGTGAAAACATGAGGGATGAAGGTGGGAAATCATTGAGAAATAAGAGGTTTAATTAGATGCATCTATATATTACTTCATTAAGCTCCTAATGCATTTATTGCACGCGATAAGCTGGTGGGATTATATTCTAAATTCATCTTCGTAATCTATTAATCTTTTGATATTTTGTTCTTTGGGAATGTTTTTAACTACACTACTAGCAATGATATATGTTGCGGGTCGCTCAACGTTCTTTCAGACCGGGCGAATCAAACCGTCTTAGCCCGAGAGTGAACCGAGCGCGCAAGCAGTCACAGAGAGAACGAACAGGTGACAAGAAGACGTTTTTACCGTGGAAAACCCGGAAATGGTGAAAAACCACATGGTCGGATCAGCGCCGACCAAATTTCACTATGTGGTGGTGCGTTACAAGTAATGGTGCGAGAATCGGGAGCGACAGGCCGTTCCCGTTACAATTGTAGTTGAATGAACATCTCTGAGGGTGACAGGCCACCTCTCAGAAAAACTAAGTACTTTTCTTGGCCGGGAAGTCTTCAAAGTCCGCAGAAGATCTTCAAGCGACGATGGTGGTCTTCAAGCGACGAAGGAGTTCTTCGAAGGTTGAAGGAGGTCTTCGAGTGTTGATGAAGTTCTACGAAGGTTGAAGGAGATCTTCGGGTTCCGAAGGAGATCTTCGAGCGCTGAAGAAGATCTTCGAATGCTGATGAAGATCTTCAAGGGAATTCCAGAGAGCTCTCTCCCGTGTAGAAAATTCCAAGTCCTTTGAAATGAAGCCCTGTGGTTCCTTTTATAGCTTTTGAGGGTGGTTAGGGTGGTTATGGTGGTTAGGACGGCTACCCGCACACCATAACTAATTTATGTGCTATATGCACATTTATTGTGAATATGGCTATGCGCACACTAGTTTGTATAGTTTTTAGGATGATATGTATTCATATGACGGATATGGTTACGCGCACACCATAACCACATTATTTGCTAGACGCAGGTCGGATGCCCACTCATCATGAATATGGCTATGCGCACACCAATTTGTATATTTTGGTGATGATATGTATTGATATGACGGATATGGTTACGCGCACACCATAACCACATTATTTGCTAGACGCAGGCCGGATGCCCACTCATCATGAATATGGCTATGGGCACACCAATTTGTATAGTTTGATGATGATATGTATTGATATGACGGATATGGTTACGCGCACACCATAACCACATTATTTGCTAGACGCAGGCCGGATGCCCACTCATCATGAATATGGCTATGCGCACACCAATTTGTATAGTTTGGTGATGATATGTATTGATATGACGGATATGGTTACGCGCACACCATAACCATATTATTTGCTAGACGCAGACCGGATGCCCACTCATCGTGAATATGGCTATGCGCACACCATAACCACACGATTTGCTAGACGCAGGTCGGATGCCCACTCATCATGAATATGGTTATGCGCACACCAATTTGTATAGTTTGGTGATGATATGTATTGACATGACGAATATGGTTACGCACACACCATAACCACATTATTTGCTAGACGCAGTCCAGATGCCCACTCATCATGAATATGGCTATGCGCACACCAATTTGTATAGTTTGGTGATGATATGTATTGATATGACGGATATGGTTACGCGCACACCATAACCACATTATTTGCTAGACGCGGGCCGGATGCCCACTCATCATTAATATGGCTATGCGCACACCAATTTGTATAGTTTAGTGATGATATGTATTGATATGACGGATATGGTTACGCGCACACCATAACCATATTATTTGCTAGACGCAGACCGAATGCCCACTCATCGTGAATATGGCTATGCGCACACCATAACCACACGATATGCAAGACGCAGACCGTATTGAAGGTTTTTACTATTTATACCCCCATGTTGGAGGATTTTTACTATTTGCACCCCATGATGTGGAGTTTCACTATTCGCACCCTATGATGGGTGGTTACAGGTTTAGCGAGATTTGCCTTGATCGTCCTCGTTTTCTCCGCCGAATGAGGCGGGAGAGGTCGGGCGAGCGCGTCCGTTGGTCAAGGGAGGCCCACCGCCCGGCCGCGTGTGGTGCCGAGCGGTACCGCGCGGTGCCGGGCGCGCGGTACCGCGCGACGCTAGGCGCACGGTGTCGGGCGCGCGGTACCGCGCGGCGTTAGGTGCGAGGCACCGCACGGTGCCGGGCGCACGCGCAGTGCCGGGCACGCGGTGCCGCGCACGGTACCGCGCAACCGCGCGGTGCCGCGCACAGTACCGCACAACCGCGCGGTGCCGCGCACGGTACCGCGCAACCGCGCGGTGCCGCGCACGGTACCGTGCCACCGCGCGGCGCCGCGCGGCCGCGCGCGGCGCCGCGCGGCTGCGCGGCGCCGCGGTCGTGCGGCCGTGCGGTGCCGCGGGGCCGCGTGATGCCGCGCGACCGGGCGGTGTCGCGCGGCCGTGCGGTGCCGCGCGGCCGCGCGTGGCATCGTGCGGCCGTGCGGTGCCGGGCGGCTGCGCGCGGTTCCGCGCGGCCGTGCGGCCGTGCGGTGCCGCGCGGCCGCGCGCGGTGCCGCGCAGCCGCACGCGATGCCGCGCGGTGCCGCGCAGCCGCACGCGATGCCGCGCGGCCTTGTGGCCGCGCGTGGTGCTGCGCGTGGCTTCGTGCGGTGGTTGCGACGGTTGTGGTTGCGGTTGTGGGCGATTTCCTCCTCTTTCTTGCTCATACCTCCACCATCTTAGTGGGGAGTTGGGTTTTTGGCTAAATGCAACCCGGATTTCTCTATAAAATGGATGAGGACCCATCAATTGTCCCCCCAAATCCTCTGAGTTCTTTACTATTACTCAAGGAAGTGCGAGGATTTTGTAATCTTTCGGCGTGGTCTGGGCGTTGTGGTGGAGCTGGAGGAGTCCCGTGCTGGAATCCGGTCGGAGAAGGCCATTGTGGAGGGTTCAACTCATTTGTTGGAAGATTTGCGAGCTACAATGGCTTGTCTGGGGGCCGAGTTGTTGTCTTTCGAGATGGGGGTGGATCGCCTCTCCTTACTGGAGCGGACTGTTGAGTTGAAGGCTGTTGGAGTCGCCGAGTATAAAGCTTTTATAGCTTATGTGTAGGACTGTTCTCGGATTTTGGAATAAGTTCGCGAGGAGATCTAGAACAAGGAGGTGGAGCCCCAGCTTGAGGACGAGTGCGAGGTTGCTTTCACACGCGGGATGGGGAAAGCCCTCTGCCTGGTCGTGCGGACACGAGGTTGCGATGTGTGCGGATTGAGTGTCGGAGATCATGACGAGCTTGTCGTTTAGCGTTGAGGCCTGATGAGTTTAGTGGAGAGGTGGATAAGCAACGTGGTGGTGAGGGGCCCAAGCAGCGCGGAGGCGTGGTGCCTGAGCAGCGCGGAGGCGAGATGCCCAAGCAGCGCGGAGGCGAGACGCCCAAGCAGCGCAGTGGCGAGGTGCCCATGCAGCGCGGTGGCGAGTTACCCAAGCAGCGCTGTGGCGTGGTGCCCAAGCAGCGCGGAGGCGAGGTGCCCAAGCAGCGCGGAGGCGAGACGCCCAAGCAGCGCGGAGGCGAGGTGCCCAAGCAGCGCTGAGGCGAGTTGCCCAAGCAGCGCGGAGGCGAGGTGCCCAAGCAGCGCTGAGGCGAGTTGCCCAAGCAGCGCGGAGGCTGTGAGGCCCCCATTTAGACCCCACATACATCTGTATCTAAGCTCTGTTCATACATGTGTCCCAGGTTGAAGTAAGGCTAGTGAATACAAAATAAAGACACATAATAAGAAATTTACTTTCATACCTTGTCTTAGTCGTTGATTCTTTTCTGCTCTATCTTAGTCAGTCCTTTTGTTTTCGCGTATCCAAGTAATGTTCGTTACCTACAAAATTTGACGACGGGCTTAGTCATAAAAATATGACTAAGTGAGGATATACCTCTTTCATTGCTATATACAATTAGAAAAACTTATGCAGTTAACAAGACATTGTCCATACTAACCATTTCTCTGTCTCATCAATGAACTTATGTAGCATATCACTATATGAACATGTTAGTACCAGTAAACAAAATATGAGCAATTATAGGATTATATCAGTCTCTATATCATAGTGGCTGTGTAAGAAAGAAAGCTATGCAACATTTATCTCCATATACCAGTACAATTAAGCAATCTATGAACCAATTCTCATATTCCTGTTATAGCAGTATATCAGTAAAAGCAGTAAATCAATAAATCAGAATTTCTATGTCAGTGTATCAGTATCTCTATGTATCAGTATATCTGTTAATCTGTATTTCTATAACTGTTTCATTTCTTAGGATATATTAGGGGCGATTGAATCCATATTCAGTGTACATGTTTCATCCATGTCCTGTTTCATGCTTTGGGCCCACCCCGAAGGCTCATCAATGTCCTCACCAGTACGTACAACACGCGTTTATGCCTTTCGGCCGACTGGTTTGGCAATTTTTCTGTGAGATTTCATTCATGTGCTAGCAGTTCATTCGCCCGTAATATAACCTCGTGTCGACACGTTTACATTAAGTGAGTTATTCAATTTTATATATATATCCCCTCAGAATTTATTCGTCTGTTTGCCTTTCTCAAGGCCATACAAGATAGCGACATTAAGTATCAGTGACATGCATTTAACTTTCAGTATAATAAGAGTGCATACGTAAAAAGAAGGTAAAGCAATAAAGCATAAGTGAAACAGGTAGCTCTCACCATCAGTATCAGTATTCATAGCATTGTCATGTCTATGTTGAGGTGTCATCCTTCGCGGTATCTGTATTAGAATTGTATCATTTATGATCATTTATATCGGGGTTGCACCTCGCTATAGTTACAATAATAACTATTACGATGACATCATTTGGTTCACTAATCCCTTACTATTTCCCCCTTCATATTATAAGAGAAAACTAGAGGGGCAGCAGATGCCAATTTCCCCCAAATTATAGCTCAACAGCCGGCCAACTAGTAATAAAACCATATAACTTTTCTATTAAAAACAGTCGGTCAAGTTTTAGCAATTTATATCAGGGGCAGGAGAGAATCTAATACCATAATATTATAACAGCAGCTGACAATTTACTTTCCGTGAATATGGCTATACCCAACATGACAGTCTCATTAAGAAGCTGAAGAGAAGCAGCTAGATTCTTCCTCCCATAAACAGTGCACAAAACCAGCAAAGAAATCCAACGAACAGGTAAGAAAATCTGGGCGCCGATTCAAGACGAATACACGAACCCAAATAAACTAACCTCCTAATCTTCCAGCAAGAAGAAAAGGAGTAGCAGCCGATTATAAGTTCCACTATAAAGCAACCCAAAGCCGACCTCAAAAGTATGACCGGTCAGCAACCACAATTCGCCAAGAACAACGGTTCGAAGATCATCAATGAAAAACTCATGATAGCTGGCCAATCAACATGTTTAATAAACAGAGGAAAGGTGGGTACTCAAATCCCAAATTAATGTGAAACCCTAACCAACATCAAATCCCGTAACACCTTCACACTTGAAAAATCCTAACTCCAAGCTTTCCTGATTTCAGCTTTTAACTAGAACTAGAAAAGATTATAGAGGAGGAGAAACTCACTTAGAAGGAATTTCAGTCCCAAACTGTCGGCCCTAGCCAAAGCTAGCCAATAATTTGTACCAAATCTGCAGGACGACAGCATCAGCTCAAAAGGGCAGCATCAATTGATTCAAACTCTCCCAGAACAGAAGCTAAAACAAGCTTGAAGGAGGGGAAATAGGCGGTTCCCTCGAACCCTAGGCGAGAACGGGAGGAGTCGGCGTGCGAAATGAAAACAAGAGAATGAGGCTCGACTTTTCTTTAAGGAGCCGATCCTATCTCTTCAGCCACCGTTCAATACCACCGCCTTTCATAAAAGAAGTACCAGCCATGCTCTATTAGCAGCCCACTTTAAGCCTCTATTGGCACCCCCCCAAAGAGGAAACCTCTATTAGCACAACATTTTAGCTTTTAGCACGACTTAAAGTAAACCAAATCAGCATGGCTAACATACTAGTGGCACACCCATTTGCATATAAGCACGCCACTTCATCACTTTCCTCTAATAGCACCCCACTTCAATTAGGAGGCAACCTTTTTAACCAAACCTTCCGGTTAACACTACGATAGACTAAAACCACCGCAAAACATACACTTATATCTTTATGTAGGTTGCCAACATAAGTGAAGAGATTATATTCCGTGTAAATATGTCATATGCCGCCGAGGCTCAACGACGCTCAAAATCAATTTCCAAAGCGACGCAGAAGAGACACTGATTTCATTTTCATCATAGGGGACAACTACTTTTATTTTCTTTTATTATCATTGTGGTTCAATTCACGTTTTGGGCCGTTACAAAACTCTTCCCTTCTTATAGAAATTTTCGTCCTCGAAAATAGAACACCGTATCGATTCCCAAATATATTTTATTCTAACTACTTTCGCTTCATTTTCCCTGATTTTGAATCCTGACTTTATAGAGATCGATAAATCGCCACACTCACTACTATACGAAAAGTAGTGTTCGATACAACATTTCCATTTTACACATTCCAGTAAATGTTACAGTAAAACATTTTCGTAAGGTACTTTCATGTTGCACATTTCAATCTCCATTTTTAGTCAACAGCAGTCTCGTGCCTTGCGTTATTTGAATTTTTAAGCTTTTCTCAAATAATCATATCGTATACCCATGTAATCAAATTGACTTTTATCTTGTCTTCTTTACATACGTTGTTCATCACATTTTCATTTTCGTTTAGCAATTTCATTTACTTCCTTTATCCTTTACTAGTCACTCGAACCCAACGATGACTTTATTCTTAGCAATATCCTACGGCGATTGATTCAGTTTTGTAGCTCATATACACATGATTTTTAATTTCCTCTTTGTAACATTGCTTTCCGAATGACCTATAATATATTACATGTCCATGAACTTTCTTTCTCGTAGCATCATACTTTCATAATCACGTTGTTCTCATTTATAAATTCTTTTTATCAATTAGTCTTTACTTCAATTTCGATTTTTGTTATAGCCTATCATATCTCACTTATTTTCATATCTCTTGAAGTTATTACAACGCATATTCATTTCATTCATGATTACTTCTTCTCGCTAGTGCAAACATCTCAAAGCTTTCACAGTGAAGATCGTTAGGTAACTTTTCTACGGGTGTTTCGCAGTGCTTTCATGGAAAATAAACAGCTGTCACTTTTTGAATATTAGAGACCGTTATTTGTACACCCTTCGTTACGTATTCAACCATTTTACAGATCTCCGTGTTCGCATTATAGAATGATACCACTATATACATATAATCAATCTTCCTATTCTAACCACACTTATCTTTCAACTACTTATCATATTCATCTATCTAACATCAACAATACACAGACATTTCTCTTTGAAAACATTTGGTTGACTCATACAGTAGAAACAATTTCATGTCGCTTTATGTTCGTGTATATGTGATTTCTATCCATTCATGAATTCGTTCAAAACCCTTGGACGTACTTTGATTTAGACAAATTCCAGTTTCCTAGATTTCAATCTTCTTACCGTCATATCATGTGTACTTATGCAGTATTCACTACAACCGAACTTCTTTGAAAACCTGGCTCTGATACCAAATTATGAGGCCCCCATTTAGACCCCACATACATCTGTATCTAAGCTCTGTTCATACATGTGTCCCAGGTTGAAGTAAGGCTAGTGAATACAAAATAAAGACACATAATAAGAAATTTACTTTCATACCTTGTCTTAGTCGTTGATTCTTTTCTGCTCTATCTTAGTCAGTCCTTTTGTTTTCGCGTATCCAAGTAATGTTCGTTACCTACAAAATTTGACGACGGACTTAGTCATAAAAATATGACTAAGTGAGGATATACCTCTTTCATTGCTATATACAATTAGAAAAACTTATGCAGTTAACAAGACATTGTCCATACTAACCATTTCTCTGTCTCATCAATGAACTTATGTAGCATATCACTATATGAACATGTTAGTACCAGTAAACAAAATATGAGCAATTATAGGATTATATCAGTCTCTATATCATAGTGGCTGTGTAAGAAAGAAAGCTATGCAACATTTATCTCCATATACCAGTACAATTAAGCAATCTATGAACCAGTTCTCATATTCCTGTTATAGCAGTATATCAGTGCATGCAGTAAATCAATAAATCAGCATTTCTATGTCAGTGTATCAGTATCTCTATGTATCAGTATATCTGTTAATCTGTATTTCTATAACTGTTTCATTTCTTAGGATATATTAGGGGCGATTGAATCCATATTCAGTGTACATGTTTCATTCATGTCCTGTTTCATGCTTTGGGCCCACCCCGAAGGGTCATCAATGTCCTCACCAGTACGTACAACACGCGTTTATGCCTTTCGGCCGACTGGTTTGGCAATTTTTCTGTGAGATTTCATTCATGTGCTAGCAGTTCATTCGCCCGTAATATAACCTCGTGTCGACACGTTTACATTAAGTGAGTTATTCAATTTTATATATATATCCCCTCAAAATTTATTCGTCTGTTTGCCTTTCTCAAGGCCATACAAGATAGAGACATTAAGTATCAGTGACATGCATTTAACTTTCAGTATAATAAGAGTGCATACGTAAAAAGAAGGTAAAGCAATAAAGCATAAGTGAAACAGGTAGCTCTCACCATCAGTATCAGTATTCATAGCATTGTCATGTCTATGTTGAGGTGCCATCCTTCGCGGTATCTGTATCAGAATTGTATCATTTATGATCATTTATATCGGGTTTGCACCTCGCTATAGTTACAATAATAACTATTACGATGACATCATTTGGTTCACTAATCCCTTACTATTTCCCCCTTCATATTATAAGAGAAAACTAGAGGGGCAGCAGATGCCAATTTCCCCCAAATTATAGCTCAACAGCCGGCCAACTAGTAATAAAATCATATAACTTTTCTATTAAAAACAGTCGGTCAAGTTTTAGCAATTTATATCAGGGGCAGGAGAGAATCTAATACCATAATATTATAACAGCAGCTGACAATTTACTTTCCGTGAATATGGCTATACCCAACATGACAGTCTCATTAAGAAGCTGAAGAGAAGCAGCTAGATTCTTCCTCCCATAAACAGTGCACAAAACCAGCAAAGAAATCCAACGAACAGGTAAGAAAATCTGGGCGCCGATTCAAGACGAATACACGAACCCAAATAAACTAACCTCCTAATCTTCCAGCAAGAAGAAAAGGAGTAGCAGCCGATTATAAGTTCCACTATAAAGCAACCCAAAGCCGACCTCAAAAGTATGACCGGTCAGCAACCACAATTCGCCAAGAACAACGGTTCGAAGATCATCAATGAAAAACTCATGATAGCTGGCCAATCAACATGTTTAATAAACAGAGGAAAGGTGGGTACTCAAATCCCAAATTAATGTGAAACCCTAACCAACATCAAATCCCGTAACACCTTCACACTTGAAAAATCCTAACTCCAAGCTTTCCTGATTTCAGCTTTTAACTAGAACTAGAAAAGATTATAGAGGAGGAGAAACTCACTTAGAAGGAATTTCAGTCCCAAACTGTCGGCCCTAGCCAAAGCCAGCCAATAATTTGTACCAAATCTGCAGGACGACAGCATCAGCTCAAAAGGGCAGCATCAATTGATTCAAACTCTCCCAGAACAGAAGCTAAAACAAGCTTGAAGGAGGGGAAATAGGCGGTTCCCTCGAACCCTAGGCGAGAACGGGAGGAGTCGGCGTGCGAAATGAAAACAAGAGAATGAGGCTCGACTTTTCTTTAAGGAGCCGATCCTATCTCTTCAGCCACCGTTCAATACCACCGCCTTTCATAAAAGAAGTACCAGCCATGCTCTATTAGCAGCCCACTTTAAGCCTCTATTGGCACCCCCAAAAGAGGAAACCTCTATTAGCACAACATTTTAGCTTTTAGCACGACTTAAAGTAAACCAAATCAGCATGGCTAACATACTAGTGGCACACCCATTTGCATATAAGCACACCACTTCATCACTTTCCTCTAATAGCACCCCACTTCAATTAGGAGGCAACCTTTTTAACCAAACCTTCCGGTTAACACTACGATAGACTAAAACCACCGCAAAACATACACTTATATCTTTATGTAGGTTGCCAACATAAGTGAAGAGATTATATTCCGTGTAAATATGTCATATGCCGCCGAGGCTCAACGACGCTCAAAATCAATTTCCAAAGCGACGCAGAAGAGACACTGATTTCATTTTCATCATAGGGGACAACTACTTTTATTTTCTTTTATTATCATTGTGGTTCAATTCACGTTTTGGGCCGTTACAGAGGCGAGGTGGCCGAGCAGCGCGGAGGCGAGGTGCCCAAGCAGCGCGGAGGCGAGGTGCCCAAGCAGCGCTGAGGCGAGTTGCCCAAGCAGCGCAGAGGCGAGGTGCCCAAGCAGCGCTGAGGCGAATTGCCCAAGCAGCGCGGAGGCGAGGTGCCCGAGCAGCGCGGAGGCGAGGTGCCCAAGCAGTGCGGAGGCGAGGTGCCCAAGCAGCGCTGAGGCGGGTTGCCCAAGCAGCGCGGAGGCGAGGTTGTCTTTTTAGGCAAACTTAATTAAGATTGTTGTCCTCAATGCCAATCCTTTACTTGTATGAGGCATTTTCTTATCACCAAGTTTGGCGAGTTAGCTGTTTGGTGTTAGTACCGAAAGTCATGGCTTTAACGTTCATTGCCTTACTTTAGGCGATCCATATCGTTAATGGAGTCAGGGAGTAGCAGTGGTAATTTTAAATACACAATGGGTACATGCGCGTAAGTACAATCTTGCGGCTTACAGTTTTTAGAAGCAAAAAACTGAAAGAAGTAAAAATGGAAATTGATGATATGTGAATCGCATGATGTATGCGCTCTACTAGGGGGAAGTTCCCATGCCTGGTTCCTTCGGCTCAGCCCCGGCGGGGTATGACGTTGTCTTCTACTGGATTGTCAGCCTGAGGTCCGTGTGGGTTCGGGACCTGGTTTAGTAAAAACCTTCCGAGGAGGCCTTGCCGAATAAGACGCTCGATTTCCTCCTTCAACCGGTTGCAGCCTTCAGTACTGTGTCCATGCCCGCGATGGAAGTCGCAATATTGCGACTGGTTTCCTCTGTTTGGTGCAAGCGGCTCGGGCCGGCGAAGCGCGTTGCTATCACGAATGGCAAGAAGAACGTTAGTTCTGGTAGTGTTCAAGGGAGTGTAGTCCCGGTGCTGCTGGGATCCTCGATCTCGGTTGGCGTTGTCGTGATGCTTGTTGTTCTTATTGGGAACAGTCTGCGGCAACGACTCATCTTTCTTCCTCTTCGAGCTCCCCTCGAATTGCTGGCGGTGTGCTTCAATTGCTTCATCAGCTGCTATCTGGGCCTCGACTCTGTGAACGAGGTCTGGGTAGCTGGGTACAGTTTCTCGCATTAGTGCGGAGTAAAAGCCACCGGGGCGGAGCCCTCCAAGAAAAACTCCTCGCAGAAGCTCGGGGTCCACCCCTGGAATCTGACGTACCTCAGTAGTGAAGCGGCGGAAGAAATCCTTAAGGGTTTCTCCGTCGCTCTGGCGGATCCCCGAAAGATGGGAGGGGTCTCGAACAATCCTGCGGTTGGCGATGAACTGTCGTTCCATTTCTGCGAAGCTATCTATGACTCCGTCTTGCAGAGAGTGGAACCAAGTGCGTGCTTGACCTTTTAAGGTTGCTGGAAACACCTGACAGAGGAGCTGATCTGGAGCATTGTAAATTCTCATGATGGTAGTGAAATGGTTCACGTGCTCCAACGGGTCGCCCGTCCCATCGAACGTTTCTATGTTGGGGAGCTTGAAGCCGTGAGGGACTGGGTGAGCTAGAACGTGAGGAGCTAACGGGGAGCCGTTGTGCAAGGGACGGCGAGCGAAAGCAACACGGCGCCCGACCTGACCGTACTCCTCTGCTACTATATTACGTATTTCTTCTCGAGTGGTCCTCCCTACTGCTTGTCGAGGGTCGGCTCTTCCTTGGCGTTGGTGATGATGGTCGTCTTCTGGTCCCCGAGCGGGATGAGCGGAGCTTGCTGCGTCTGAAAGTTCTTCTGAGACATTATCCTCCTGAACCGCTGCCTCGATTGGAGCATGATTCGGGGGTTTGGGGGAGTGGATCATTCAGCAATGGAGGTGGAGCGGGAGCTCGAGGAACCTCGAGATTTCTCAGCAGGGTTAGCATCTCAATTTGATGCTCCTCCATCTGGCGCATGCGCCCTTCAAGCGCGGCAACGGGTGCTAATGGGGCCTCTTCGACGTGAGGTGTGTTGATGAGCGAATGAGAGGGAGCGGGATCAATGCGTCCTTCCGGGATGGAACCATCGGTGGTGCGAGCACTTCTTCTTGCCATTGCTGTTAGTCGCGAGTATCGCTATGAAGCGAATACTGTCTTCGAAAACTCTTTGCAGAGTTTGGGGAACACCTTTCCCACAGACGGCGCCAAACTGTTGCGGGTCGCTCAACGTTCTTTCAGACCGGGCGAATCAAACCGTCTTAGCCCGAGAGTGAACCGAGCGCGCAAGCAGTCACAGAGAGAACGAACAGGTGACAAGAAGACGTTTTTACCGTGGAAAACCCGGAAAGGGTGAAAAACCACGTGGTCGGATCAGCGCTGACCAAATTTCACTCTGTGGTGGTGCGTTACAAGTAATGGTGCGAGAATCGGGAGCGACAGGCCGCTCCCGTTACAATTGTAGTTGAATGAACGTCTCTGAGGGTGACAGGCCACCTCTCAGAAAAACAAAGTACTTTTCTTGGCCGGGAAGTCTTCAAAGTCCGCAGAAGATCTTCAAGCGACGATGGTGGTCTTCAAGCGACGAAGGAGTTCTTCGAAGGTTGAAGGAGGTCTTCGAGTGTTGATGAAGTTCTTCGAAGGTTGAATGAGATCTTCGGGTTCCGAATGAGATCTTCGGGTTCCGAAGGAGATCTTCGAGCGCTGAAGGAGATCTTCGAGTTCCGAAGGAGATCTTCGAATGCTAATAAAGATTTTCAAGGGAATTCCAGAGAGCTCTCTCCCGTGTAGAAAATTCCAAGTCCTTTGAAATGAAGCCCTGAGGTTCCTTTTATACCTTTTGAGGGTGGTTAGGGTGGTTATGGTGGTTAGGACGGCTACCCGCACACCATAACTAATTTATGTGCTATATGCACATTTATTGTGAATATGGCTATGCGCACACTAGTTTGTATAGTTTTTAGGATGATATGTATTCATATGACGGATATGGTTACGCGCACACCATAACCACATTATTTGCTAGACGCAGGTCGGATGCCCACTCATCATGAATATGGCTATGCGCACACCAATTTGTATATTTTGGTGATGATATGTATTGATATGACGGATATGGTTACGCGCACACCATAACCACATTATTTGCTAGACGCAGGCCGGATGCCCACTCATCATGAATATGGCTATGGGCACACCAATTTGTATAGTTTGATGATGATATGTATTGATATGACGGATATGGTTACGCGCACACCATAACCACATTATTTGCTAGACGCAGGCCGGATGCCCACTCATCATGAATATGGCTATGCGCACACCAATTTGTATAGTTTGGTGATGATATGTATTGATATGACGGATATGGTTACGCGCACACCATAACCATATTATTTGCTAGACGCAGACCGGATGCCCACTCATCGTGAATATGGCTATGCGCACACCATAACCACACGATTTGCTAGACACAGGCCGTATTGAAGGTTTTTACTATTTATACCCCCTATGTTGGAGGAATTTTACTATTTGCACCCCATGATGTGGAGTTTCACTATTCGCACCCCATGATGGGTGGTTACAGGTTTAGCGAGATTTGCCGCGGTCGTGCGGTGCCGCGGTCGTGCGGCCATGCGGTGCCGCGGGGCCGCGTGATGCCGCGCGGCCGGGCGGTGCCGCGCGGCCGCGCGTGGCGTCGTGCGGGGCCGTGCGGCTGCGCGCGGTGCCGCGCGGCCGTGCGGTGCCGCGCGGCCGCGCGGTGCCGCGCGGCCGCGCGCGGTGCCGTCTAGCCGCATGCGATGTTGGAGTTAATATAAATAGGTTATGATTCGCGGGTCACAAGAAATCTAGTTCACTCTCATTCAATATGCATGTCTTCTTCATCAGGGACTTGTAAACTAGAAAAATCAGTATCCTTAATAATCCATCCCCATGGATTAATGTGTAATTCCACTCAAGTTTTCATTTTAATGTTCGAGTAAAAGGAATTTCTCTCTCTCTCTCTCTCTCTCTCTCTCTCTCTCTCTCTCTCTCTCTCTCTCTCTCTCTCTCTATATATATATATATATATATATATATATATATATATAAGTGACAGGGCACAGGGGCCCCGTGCAGGCGGCGACATTCGACGTGGGCGACATTCGGAAGGGGCGGCGACATTCGGCAGGGGCGGCGATATTCGGCGGGGGCGACATTCAGCAGGGGTGGTGCTTTCGGTGGGGGAAATCTATATTTATATACGTATATATATAACTTAATTCAATTTTGTTCAACAAAAATCATATGGTATGATGGTTGTCATCTTTGCATAACATAGTGGAAACCTGAGTTCAAATCTCACCATTGACAATTTTTTGAGATTAAAAAACGGGTCATATGACACTTCTTTTTCTTTAAATTTAGGGGTACAATCATAATTTCATGTTGTAGGGTACTCTACACTTCATAGTTTTAGGTCACCCCCTAGTAGGTTTAGGAGACCTATGAAAAAGTGGAGAGAGGGAGCGATTTGATTCGACGGCTGATGAAATATCATGCTAGATTCGACGACCGTAATCATTTCAACGGCTTTAAAATTCATGGGTTTTGTGAAATATTTTGTAGTCGGAAGAACACGTTAACCAACGGGAGAATAAGGACACCAATATATGAACACAAGCTTTCAGAATACTAATTCTGGTAGCTAGTTACAACTGAACAAGGCTGAATACAAGTTGCATCCAACTTGAATCACAACAGCCAATAGTAGGTAAGAATTTGGTCACGGACAAGGTCCGCTTCTCCTCCGGAGCACACCGCGTAGGTGATACTCGCTCCGATACTTGCTCCGATACTCGCTCCTCACTACCGCCGGCGGTATCGCTAGCGCCGGGCGTTAGCTTTGCTACTCGCAAGCTCGCTGCTCGCACTCCAAGCTACTCGCATGCTCGCCACGCTTCGCTTCCTCCACTACTCGCTACCGCGCGCGCTAGCTACTAGCGCCGGGCGCTATCTCCCGAGTAGGTACTCGCTCCTTCCTTCTCTACTCGCTACCGCAGGGGCTATCCGTTATCACCGGTGCTATCTCCCGAGTAGGTAACTCGCTCGTCGAACTTACTCCAAGTTCGATGCTCGCCTGGTGGCGCTCTGGTATCTCTAACTCGCTCAAAGTTGAGGATACTCGCCACTTTCAAAATCAATACTCTTTAGAGGGGGGTACCCCTCTATTTATAGGCAAAAGAAGGGGGGTGGCGAGTATGAGCTAGCGCTGGCGCTAGCTCACTTCAATTCTAACACTCCCCCTTGAAGTGAGCTCCGGGAACAACTCCAAGCAACGAGCGAAGCCTCCGGAACGGCCCCGCAGATAGGGGCTTCGTGAATATATCCGCAAGGTTGTCTTCACTCCTCACATGCTCCACATCGATCAAGCCACCCAGCACTTTTTCTCTGATGAAGTGATGCTCGATCTCTATGTGTTTGGTCCTTGCATGACATACTGGATTGGTTATCAGTTTCAATGCACTCTCGTTGTCCCCACGTAGCACAGTAGGTCCGCTGACCTCCCCGTCCACATTCTCCACTAGTCTCCTTAGCCAGACACACTCCTGAGCTGCTAAGGACGACGCCTTGTACGCGGCCTCCGTGGTAGAAAGGGAAATAGAGTCCTGCTTCTTGCTACACCACGAGATAGCAGCTGCTCCACACAAGAACACGTAACCTGATGTCGACTTGCGATCATCAGCGTCACCTCCGTAATCTGCATCCGTGTACCCATGCAGCTTGAAACCGGACTTCTCTTCATAGGACAACCCCATCTCAAGGGTTCCCTTCACGTACTTCAGTATCCCCTTGGCTGCCTCTAGATGAGGCTTCCGCGACTCCTGCATATACCGACTAACTCGGACGACAGCAAAGGCGATGTCCGGCCTCGTGATAGTCAAGTAGATAAGACTCCCCATCAGAGCCCGAAAGATCTTCGGATCAGGAAGAATCCTCCCTTCTTCCTTCCGAAGCTTCAGCCCAGCCTCCAGAGGAACGGAACTGCTCTTCCCCTCCTTCATGCCGAATCTTTCGATGATCCTCTCGGCATACGCCCTCTGGGAAACATACAACCCGCCTCTTCTCTTCTCAACTTAGAGGCCAAGGAAATGGTGCAGTTCACCAAGATCCTTCATCTCGAATCGTATGGAAAGCTGTTGTCTCAGCGCCGCGACCTCCTCAGGGTTGTTCCCTGTCACAATCATATCGTCGACGTATAGCAGCACCAGCACGTGAAGACCTCCACTCTTCTTCACGAACATGCTGGAGTCTGAGTCTGAGGCATCGTAGCCGCAGAACTGCAAGTACTCCGCAATCTTTCCATACCAGACTCTCGGCGCCTGTTTCAACCCGTAGAGGGCCTTCTTCAGCTTGCAGACATGACGTGGCTGAGACTTGGACACGTATCCAGGTGGTTGCACCATGAATATGTCCTTGTCTATCTCTCCGTATAGGAACACATTCTTCACATCAAGCTGCCACGGCTTCCAACCTCGGCACGCCGCCAGAGCGATGATCGTCCTCACCGACGTCATCTTTGCGACAGGACTAAAGGTCTCTTCGTAGTCCTCTCCGTAGGTTTGTGAGAAGCCCCGAGCAACAAGCCTCGCCTTGTACCGCTCCACTTCTCCATCCGCTCTCTTCTTAACCTTGTACACCCATTTACAGGTGACAGGTTTGATGCCCTCCACCATGGGAACCAGGTCCCATGTCTCATTCTTCTCTAGGGCCTCCATCTCCTCGATCATGGCCGCGTCCCACTCCTTGATGCCAGCTGCATCCTCAAAGCAGGCAGGTTCCCTCTCATCGAGTGGTCCTGCGACGAAGCAGGAAACCAAACTCACGAAGTTCCCCTCCTTATAGCGAGCAGGCGGGACGATCATCCTCTTCGACCTCCTCAAGGCTTGGCCACTATCTACCACTCCGGTAGACTCCTCTGCTTGAGCTCCTCTCTGAACTCCTCCTGAAGCGGTGCTCTCCCTGCTTCTTGAGTTCGTAGCTCCCCCTGAGCCAGAAGCTCCTCCTGAGCCAGATGGCGATGGAGCACTGGGAGATAACTCCAACTCCACAGTAGGGTCCTCAGTGACCCACTCTTCTTCTCAGCTCGATTCTCCACTCTCCGGCAGCTCCACTGAAGAGACTCCCTGGTATGAGACCAGTTCGTCAAACACTACGTCGCGTGAGACGACGAACTTGTGGGTCTGCGGATTCATGCACTTCCACCCCTTCTTCCGCTCATCGTAGCCGATGAAGATACACTTCCTCGCTTTCGGCTCCAACTTGGTTCTCTGAGCGTCCGGGACGTGCACGAAGCAGGTAGAACCGAACACCTTCATGTGACCCACATTAGGATTCTCCCCGAACATGAGCTGGAGTGGAGACACCATCCTGTTAGGACTCAGAGGTAGCCTGTTGATCACATGAGTAGCACAGGCCATTCCCTCCGCCCATAAGGCCTTGGGAATGCTCTTGGCATGTAGCCAACTCCTGGTAGTCTCCGCCAGATGGCGGATCTTTCTCTCTGCCACCCCATTCTGCTGCGGGGTGTGAGCGCAGGAGAGCTCCCGCCGAATGCCGAACCTCCTGCAGAAAGAAACAAACTCATTGGAGGTAAACTCCCCTCCATTGTCGCTTCTCAGCTTCTTCACTCTGCGGTTCAGCCTCCCCTCCACAAGCTCCTTCCACTCGAGGAACTTGTTGAATACTTCTGACTTATCTCTCAGAAAGTATACCCACGTATAGTGGGTATAGTCATCCACCAGAACCAGCGCATACTTATTGCCTCCATAAGTAAGGGTGGCGCACGGACCCATAACGTCAGCATGTACGCACTCAAGAGGTGCCTTACACCTGGTCTCCGACTTGTCAAATGGAAGTCGATGTGACTTTCCATATTGGCATCCGTCGCACACATGGCCGTCGCCGTAGGAAGAGAGATGAGGTAGGCCACTCACTACGCCCTTTGCCGCCATCATCTTCAGCTTGTCCATCCCCACATGACCCAGCCTCTCATGCCAGATCACAGCGCTGTCGTTTGTCTTCAGCTTATCCACGTAGGCATTTACAGACAGAACATACAAATCCTTCACCCTTCTCTCGGTGAGCGTGACGTCAGCATCGACAGACGATAGATTCTTCAGGAACTTCACCTCCTTCGGTCCAAACAGTACGTGGTATCCTCATCCACCGCGTTAGCCACCGAGAAGAGGTTCTTCTTCATGCCAGACACGTGATACACACTCTTCAGTGTCACTGGCTTCTCTCTACTCCCAAGGGACAACTTCCCTTCTCGCTCCACGGGATGTACCGTATCATCCGCAGTGATGATAGCATCCGATCCTTCATACGCTTCCAAGGAGTCGAACTTGGACATATCTCCTGTGAGATGATGCCCGCAACCGGAATCCATTATCCAGTCGTTCTCGAGGTTGATGGAGGCTAAGACATCGAATGACGTTGCCGTCATCTTTGCCAGGAAACAATTGTCCCCCCTCTCACCGCCCTGGTGACCTCCACCTCTTCCTCCACCTCTCTGGTGATCTCCCTCCTTGTTAGCAGCATGACCGGCCTTTAGATTGGACCGGCAGTCCTTTGCCATATGCCCGTACTTCTTATAGGCAAAGTAAAGGGATCTCCCCTTCTCATCGCACGCAGGGAGGAACTTCCTCCCATCTCCCGGAGAGGACGTAGAAGGTCCATCTCCGGAGTTCTTCTTTCTCTTGTCCCAGGATCTCCTCTTTCCTGAGAACAAGGCCTCTTCATCTCCACTTGAGATGGATACTCCCGCCATCTGCTTCGCCAAGCTCTCCTGTGACGATAACATGTTCTCTAGCTCTAGAAGGGAGGGCTGAGTAGCCCATCCTTGCACGGAAGTAACGAAGGGGACATACTCCCTCCTCAAGCCTCGGAGTATGTGCCGCTTCAACTTCGCCTCTGAGATTGGCTCTTCAGGATCCAAGGCCGAGATCTCCCCACATAGGTTCTTCACCTTCAGGAAGAATGTGGATATCGCCATCTCGCCTTGAGTCGACTTTGCCAACTCATTCTCCAGGAATTATAGCCGCGCCACATTCTTTTTGTTGAATAACTCATCGAGGGCTATCCAGATCGCAGACGCTGACTTGCAACCTATGATGTGGTCGAACAAGTCAGGGGATATGGCTCTCTTCAAGGTGAACTCCGCCTTGGCGTTGGTCTTCCTCCAAGCTCTCACAGCTGGACCATTATCTCCGGCAGCTACTACTTCCTCTTGCTCCCCACCACCAACAACCTCCCAGAGATCCTCTCCAAGAAGGTAGCTCTCCATACAAGACATCCACTTCTTGTAGTTGGTTTGAGTAAGCAGCTAAATGCCAAGTCCCCTAGCATACCCTCCTCCGCCGTCCATCTTGGTTGCTTCATCCTTGTTCCCACTATCCCTCTGATACCATGTGAAATATTTTGTAGTCGGAAGAACACGTCAACCAACGGGAGAATAAGGACACCAATATATGAACACAAGCTTTCACAATACTAATTCTGGTAGCTAGTTACAACTGAACAAGGCTGAATACAAGTTGCATCCAACTTGAATCGCAACAGTCAATAGTAGGTAAGAACTTGGTCACGGACAAGGTCCGCTTCTCCTCCGGAGCACACCGCGCAGGTGATACTCGCTCCTCGTTACCACCGGCGGTATCGCTAGCGCCGGGCGTTAGCTCTGCTACTCGCAAGCTCGCTGCTCGCACTCCAAGCTACTCGCATGCTCGCCACGCTTCGCTTCCTCCACTACTCGCTACCGCGCGCGCTAGCCACTAGCGTCGGGCGCTATCTCCCGAGTAGGTACTCGCTCCTTCCTTCTCTACTCGCTACCGCAGGCGCTATCCGCTATCGCCGGCGCTATCTCCCGAGTAGGTAACTCGCTCGTCGAACTTACTCCAAGTTCGATGCTCGCCTGGTGGCGCTCTGGTATCTCTAACTCGCTCAAAGTTGAGGATACTCGCCACTTTCAGAATCGATACTCTTTAGAGGGGGGTACCCCTCTATTTATAGGCAAAACAAGGGGGGTGGCGAGTATGAGCTAGCGCTGGCGCTAGCTCACTTCAATTCTAACAGGTTTGATACTTCTTTATATATGGTAAATATATGTATATAAACACACACACACACACACACACACACACACACACACACACACGAGTGACAAGCATGGGGCTCCACCCCTACTGCTAAGCGCGACAGTACCCGGCCGGTGACGGCGGGCATTGCCTGCCCCCGGCGGGCTTCGCTCGCACTTGCGCCCACAACATATACATACGAGTATTCAAAATGACCGCACAAAAATTTTAATTAATATTTTATAATTGGTTTTTAAACAAAAAATCATTTTAAAGTGTGTTTAGAATGTCTAATGATTACCCACCAAAATAGATGTAAGATGTCTTTTTAGATTTTATGAATTTCGATTATTATTTTTATTTTAGGAATATAGTGTAATTACAAAAATAGCCATTATATTTTATGAATTTTTATTTTTTTTATAATATATGTTAAGTCATTCGAGTAAAAAATGAGCTTATATTTGACATTTTTTAATGTTACACCAAAGGCAACTTCTTGTATATAGTAGTTAAAGATATATATATATATATATATATATATAAATGATCAACAGTAGAACTTTGACTTCTTAGGCTCCGTTTGGTTGTGCTGTTGCTGATGGAAAGCTGCTGATAGGAAAAGTGCTGATTTTAAAAAACAGAGTTTTGTTAAAAAAAACTGTTTGGGTGAAATGGAGTTTGTAAAACGGAGTTTTGAAAAAATTGTTTGGAAACAAAACGAAGTTTTGAGTGAATTTTTTTTCCATAAAAAAATTTGTTTTAGAAAAGTGAGAGAAGTCTTCTCCTTCTTTCGAACAAATTCGATCAACAAATCTTTGTAGGCAATCATCAACTCCTATCCTGAACAAATTCGATCAACAAACCTTTGCAAGCAATCATTTATGAAAAACTGAAAAACCCAAACAAATACACAGCAAGGTAAGTAAGAAATTCGATCAACAAACCTCTGCAGGCAATCACTGAGATTGGAGATTCTTTGGATATCTCAAAGCTCATATTGTTCAGAACTCTAACATACGGGGAAGTAAGAAATTCTCCTGAAGGCATTGGAAGTAGCAAAACAAAAAGGTGAAACAGTACATCACTACCACCACCATCGCCGGCTGGAGCTGCTACAGCAACAGAAGCTCCACCTCCACCTAAATAAACCAGCCAAACAGTACAGGAATGTGAGTCAGTCCTGTCAGCCAGTCAAGACATCACCCTAATCTCCTTTTTTCTTGATAGGTCTAATCGTCTTCCTCTCTTTTCTGACATTCGTCTGAAAATGAAAAGAGTGACATACGAGACAAGAAAAGTCATGTCCTTTCCTGTCAAAACCAGACTTGGCAAACTTCACCCAAGGTGATGGAGAGCGAACTCAAGATGAAACAACAGAACATCCAAACCCTGCCTGCTGCCTCGGGCTGTGTTGAGAAGGAGAAGAAACAAGACATTTTAGGGTTTCAATTCCTCCAGATGGGCAACCGCCCGATACCTGCTCGCTCACCTCACCCCCAACGCCTCCAGAAGCTCCGAGAGTCTCCGAGGTTGAAGACGACGGAGGAGGAGATATCTCTCATCACAGTCGAACTCCGTCGCGGGGTTATGATCTTCCTCCGGAAGTAGCAAAACAAGAAGGTTGAAGACGACAGATCAGGAAGCCTGCGAGAGCGAGGAAGAAGGGCGTTGCTGAACAACGAAATGGATGCCTTATCGGGAAGTCGAGCGGAAGATGAGAAATGCGGAAAGTTGCGGCTGGACGTGGCTTAACAACGCGGCTGGGGGATAGTATAAAACTGCAGATTTAAATAACCGGTTTTTTAGAAATAAGCCGAACCAAACGCCGCTTTTGTTCAAAACTCAGTTTTTTGCCAACCGCACCGTAGGCAATCAGCCGAACCAAACGCCACCTTATTTGTCGTTTGTTATCCTATCTAATATCCCTATTTTCCTTTTAATTAAGAGAATTGTTATTGGTAGGCCAATTTTTTTTTATATTCCCGGCCATTTAGTGACAAATTTTATCCTTTTTTTAATGTATGATATTTGTACCCATCGGCCCCTCATTTCTCTCACGCAAGCCTGACCCTGAGACGGAACCCTCGCCCCTCTCTTTGCTCGCAGCCCATCGCCGGCGTCGAATCTCGGCGAGGATCTTCGAGTTTCGGCATGATATTTCAGAAACCTCCGCACACCCCTTGTGCCCTCTCTCATTTTCAGTAAAAAATTAAACACCATCACAGATGTGGTAACAGGCGGAAGAAAGGAGGTTGTGACCACGGTGATTCCAGTTCTTGTCCTCTCATTTCCTGGTTGTGACTTCATCTTCTCTACGGCTGTTTTTTTTGGATGCTCCTCTTAGCCCTATTTTATTGTTTCAGCATGCCCTAGACATGGTTTGATTTGTGATTTTGGGTGTTCAACTTTGATGTTCATACTTAGAGACTTTTTTTTGTAGGGATCCAAACATTGCGTTTTGATTTTAGTAGAGATCCAAGCAACCGAACTCGTCTTCCATCAAATTGCAATTCTTCAAGGTGAGCTTTGTGCACATTCCATATATCACACGACTAATCTAAGTGGATGTTATTTATTGTTGACAAAAAATTTCTAAGTAAATGCTATTTATACATGTTAAAATCCTATATTGTTTGGGTCTATGAGATCAAAAAAATGTGTTCTTAAAATTACTCATATATTGTTCGGATACGATTATCATGTATGTGTACACATATCATATTTGTGTACAAATATTCATTTATGGGGTACCAATAGCAACACCCTTGATTAATCTCCTTGTAGGCATCATAAGGGACAAAGAGAACAAACAACATACAAATATGATAAATTTCTCTTCTTCCGAGCACAAAATTTGGAGTTCTTCCTCTGTCAGATCTAAAGCTGCAAGTTGAGTTTAGCCGCATCAATAGCTCGAATTTTCATTTTTTGCTGAGACCGGCTCGTTTACACCCCTAGATGGATCAATCATATGACCTTTAAAGGAGCATCACCAATTAGAAGTTTGATTAAACCTTCTAATTTCTAAACCCTAATTTTTGTCGAGACCGACTCGAATTTCCATTTTTTTAAGCTTAGCCGACTCGTTTGCGGATTTTTCATCTTTGAATAACAATCTGTCACTCTGTTCTCAGGATTATAGATGGATGTCAAAGAGGGGGGTTGGGAGAATGGGCACCACATAAATTCAATGGGATTGGTGACTTTGGCACTGTTTAGCGTGTCGGTGGCGATCGTGAATACAATGGTTACGTACTGTCGTCATTCATGAATGTCCGACCTCACCTAAAGAACTTCATCCACTTTTATATTCAAAACTAGTTTTTTCTTTTTTGGTGGCGGTTATAATCAGCCATGTCAAACATATAAACATATATTCTATGACAGCGTCATTTTTTATCCAAACTCACTGAATCAAAAACACCATGCCAAACAGAGCCTCCAGATAAGTAGGCAATCCAGAGAAATCAATGCCCTTGCTGCACGCTGCCCACGCCGGAACCAATTTAGAAATCTAATTGGGTAGATTTTTTTTTGTATTGAGCTGTGAATATCTAAAAAGATGTACAAATATCAGTTTATGAGCTGCGTATAAATATTTAAGATGTGATCGTCTTTTTTAAAGGGTGTTGTTAAAGGCAAATCAGAATTGACTATTGGCAAATCAATTTCTATGAGTTAGATCTACAACTTTCGTGTTCAACACTTTTCCTAAAAATGCATGTACAAAGTGTATTTTTTTGTTATTTAAAAGTGTTCAACACGAAAGTTGTAGGTCTCGACGAGATCTACAATTTTCATGTTGAACACTTTTCCTAAAAATGCATGTATAAAACGTATTTTCAAAAGACGCGTAATAACTCATATAAATTGGTTTGCCAATAGCCAATTCTTATTTGCCTTTAACAATGCCCTTTATTAAATCTTTCTGCCGAAAATGAAGAGCACTAGGATTTGTTTTCCTTAAAAAAAAATGAGCGGATGATGTGATTCATTCTGGACACATGTGATAAAGAGTGACGTGTACCTTTTAAGGGTTTCCTTGTGACGGGAAAGCAATTGGCTGTAGCAGGTCATCAGCATTTTCTCGCATGTAATATATTTCTTTATCATCAAATCCTTATCAGAATATTCACATTATTCCCTTGGGTGAATAGTGAGCTGCACCTGTGACCTGTGACCGGTGACCGGTTCAGGTCTGCATGTACTCAGAAGAACTGATCCATACAGGTGTGCCGAGATTATAACCGCACCCCGTTATGGAGTTTAATGTGTCCCATTCGTTGCACCTATATTAAGTATCCCTAAGAAAACTATATTAAAAACTATATTAACTATTCGTCACATAAATAAATACCTTCGTCTCCTCTACTCTAAGCTTACATCTTTGTTCGTTTAAGCTTAATATTTTTGCTGGCTATTTTTTGTAAAATGATTATTTATCAAATACTTGCAAAAAATTGTCTTTTAAAAAATGCCCCTGAGATACCAAGAAAGAGAATTAAAAAAAAATTCAGAAAAGAAATTTTTCACGAGAGCTCTGTTTGAAACGGTGGCTGTTGAAACCAAGACTTGGCTTCTTGTGGAGTTCGGGCCCTTAACAAGTTGGGGGGTGGGGGGGGGGGGGGGGGGGGGGGGGGGGGGGGGGGGGGGGGGCGATCTCACACTTACTTCTCCCAAGGGAGAGCGCTATGTTCAAGGCTTAGGAACTAGGAACAAGACCAAGGGCTTAGCGAGGAGGTCCCACCACACACCCGGAAGATCTTAAAGTGCTTCCCCTCCTCAGCCAATGCTAAGCTTGAGCACCTTTGGAGTCTCTCTTCACCCACCAAAGAAACTTGGGGAGAGAGTAGTCAAAAGAGAAGTCCCTCCAAATGGTGCCCCCTTAGTCCTATTTATAGATTTCTGGACTTGGTCTGTCAATAGCCAGATTCCAGCCTACGAGATTACGAAAATTCCCCTGGATTTGTCCCGTCACAGACAAATCCCGCCATTCCGAGGTGCTAAACGCAGACCGCCCCCTCCTCTTGGGGCTGGGCGAGACAGGGGCAGGCCACCCTTCCTGCTCACCCCCCAAAGGAGCTGGGGCGAGACAGGGGGCAGGCAGCCCTCCCTGCTCGCCCCTCAAGGGAACTAGGGTGAGATAGGGGGCAGGCCGCCCTCCCTGCTCGCCCCCCAAGGGAGCTGGGGCGAGACAGGGGGTAGCCCGCCCTCCCTGCTCGCCCCCAAAGGAGCTGGGGGAGATAGGAGGCAGACCGCCCTCCCTGCTCGCCCCCAAAGGAACTGGGCGAGACAGGGGGCAGGCCTCTCTCCCTGCTCGCCCCACAAAGGAGATGGGGGAGACAGGGGGCAGACCGCCCTCCCTGCTCGCCCCCCAAGGGAGCTGGTGCGAGACATGGGGCATGCCTCCCTCCCTGCTCGCCCCCAAGGGAGCTGGTGCGAGACAGGGGGCAGGCCTCCCTCTCTGCTCGCCCCCCAAGGGAGCTGGGGGGAGACAGGGGGAAGGCCGCCCTCCCTGCTCGCCCCCCAAGGGACCTGGGGCGAGACAGGGGGCATGCCGCCTTCCTTGCTCGCCGCCCAAGGGAACTGGGGCGAGACAGGGGGCATGCTGCCCATCCTGCTCGCCCCCCAAAGGAGTTGGGGGAGATAGGGGGCAGGCCGCCCTCCCTGCTCTCCCCCCAAGGGAGCTGGGGAGAGACAGGGGGCATGCCGCCCTCCCTACTCACCCCCCCCCCCCAAGGGAGCTGGGGCGAGACAGGGTGCAGGCCGCCCTCCCTGCTCGCCCCCCAACGGACCTGGGGCGAGACAGGGGGCAGGCAACCCTCCCTGCTCGCCACCCCAAAGGAGCTGGGGCGAGACAGGGGGCAGGTCGCCCTCCCTGCTCGCCCCCCAAGGGAGCTGGGGCGAGACAGGGGGCAGGCCGCCCTCCCTGGTCGCCCCCAAGGGAGCTGGGGCGAGACAGGTGCAGGTCGCCCTCCCTGCTCGCCCCCCAAGGGAGCTGGGGCGAGACAGGGGGCAGGACGCCCTCCCTGCTCTCCCCCCAAGGGAGCTGGGGCGAGACATGGGGCAGACAGCCCTCCCTGCTCGCCCCCCAAAGGAGCTGGGCGCGAGACAGGGGGCAAGTCGCCCTCGCTGCTCGCCCCCCAAGGGAGTTGGGGCGAGATAGGGGGCAGGCCGCCCTCCCTGCTCGCCCCCAAGGGAGCAGGGGCGAGACAGGGGCTGGCCGCCCTCCCTGCTCGTCCCCCAAGGGAGCTGGGACGAGACCGGGGGCAGGGCGCCCTCCCTGCTCGCCCCTCTTAGAGGGCTGGGCGAGACAGGAGGCTGACCGCCCTCCTTGCTCGCCCCCTCTTCGGAATAATATGGGGCTGCGCCTTTCAGACTTGAGCCCTTCCGAAGGCTCACCAGCCCCTCTTACCTGGGGCAGTGCCTCTTAAAAGATATTGGGCCTAATGATATTTTGGGCCCGGCGGTCATGAACGCTGGGGTAAGAACTGTAGTTCGTGACCTTCCAACCTCACATAAGGAACTTCATCCATTTTTATGTTAAAAAACAAATTTTTTGGTGGGGTCATAACCATTGTCATATAAAACATAAATTCTATAATAGTAATGTTTTTTGTCTAACACACCAAAGCAAAAACGCCGTGCCAAACGGAGCCGATGCCTAGCTCAAATAAAAAAATCATTACAATTGTTCTAAAATCAAGATAACTTTAGGCTTAGCAAGTGGTGACAGGTCACCGTGGTGTATAACGATAACAATGTGAGTAATATGAGAAATTTTTCAGCCCCGATGAGAGAGAAATTCAGGACCAATCATGATGAGCCATGCGCATAACGGTTTTTGGATGGATGTATTGAATTTATCGAGAGATAATTCGGATCAATCTGCCTGACCATGATATCCAAATTATAACCGGGGATCCGACGCAAAAATCGCTAGATCGGGGCATATGTTATTTTAATTGCACAAACTATTCGGATCAGATGGGCCCAGCCTCGCGAAGATTCCATTTCCGGGCATATATTTTCTCGAGAAATTAGCCGAATTAAAAGCTTGCTTATGTCACGGACCAATCATTTCCGGTCCACGCGGATCACTGATTTCAACGGTTCAGATTTAAACACGATTTTTTGACCAGGTATTTTAGACGCGAAATTGAATTCCACGCTTTGCCTATCCAACGGAAACGCTTTAAACAAGCTATAGACACAGTCCATCGGACGGTCAATATGAACCGCATCTCAGCAGTTGAACGCCACCTTCGCCGTTAAGGCATTATATTCCCGCAATCTGGGCGCCGGCGGTACACCGAGCTTATCAAATTCAACAAACGGCCAGATCCATATCGAGTCTCCATACTGCCGCATGCGAGCAAAAAACATAGCAATCGTTGAGCATAAATCGGACGGTTGAATTTGAGTACTTCGCATGCGGAAGAGATGACCTTTTATTATGCGGCCGATGGGTGGAGTAGAAAGTAACGGAGACGGCAAATTTCAGCTAGTTACGAAACTAAACGTCGGTTAAAGTGTTCGGCTATAAATAAGAACCGCTCGATGTTTCTTCGTTCCCTCTCAATCGTTTCGTTATCGAGCTGTTCTTTAAAAATCCCGCTGCCGATTGATTTTCTTCATCAGATTCGTAGCAGAACATCTCCAAATCAACTTCTGGTACTTCTTTTGATTCTAGTTTCTTTACAATTTTCTTGTTATATGTTCGCTTCTCGATTCAATGATCTAATCCCTATTTTTTTTATCGATCTAGGATTCTCTCTGAACCGATACGATGACGGATAAGCACCAGCACCTAAAAGAATCGAGGACTGCTTATTTTCTCGTCATCTGCGCCGCCTCCGTTTTCATTTGATATTCTCGAACGCATCGACTTCTCGCTCTCTTCAAGGGCGAGCTCTCTGCTCAAGGTATTCACGCGCGGTGATCGTTTTCGATCTATAATAAGAATTGATCTCTTCTTCGTTTGTATGCAATATTGATTTGCAATTTTGGGATTGGAAATGTCTAGGGTTTAGTCGGCAACACCGATCAAGGAGGATGCCCTGCGTCAATCCAGATCCGTCCGATAAGGATGCGGAGCCATTCGTGGAGGTGGATCCGACTGGGAGATATGGGCGATATGGGGATCTTCTTGGCACCGGAGCAACCAAGAAGGTTTACAGAGGGTTCGATCAGGAGGAGGGGATTGAGGTCGCTTGGAACCAAGTCCGGCTGCGATGTTTCAGCGAGGACGCGCAGATGCTGGATCGCCTTTTCTCAGAGGTATGGCTTCTTCGATCCCTCCGTCAGGAGAATATCATCGCCCTCTACAACGTGTGGACCGACAACGACGCCGGCACTCTCAATTTCATCACGGAGGTTTGTACCTCCGGCAATCTCCGTGAATACCGCAAAAAGCATCGCCATGTGTCGCTCAAGGCCTTGAAGAAATGGAGCAGGCAGATACTCACCGGCCTTGAATACCTTCACAACCACGATCCCTGCGTCATTCATCGCGATCTCAACTGCAGCAACATCTTCATGAACGGAAACTCCGGCATGGTAGATCTCCAATCCGTTTTTTCACCCCGCCACCACCTTCCCATATTCATTGCATTCTTCTTCTTTTAAAATCTTGCGTATTTTGAATGTTCTGTTTTTATCACCGGAATTAAATTCAAATACATGCACTTTTCATCTTGTAACGTTTACAATAAGCTCTTCATCCTAATATTTGATAGTTAAATACCACTTTAAATTCGATTTATGTTCTGGTATATTTTTTCTTAATTTTTTTTTTTATGTTTCTCTCGGGGTTTGTTAGACATTTTCGGTGGGGCTGGAATAAAATTCCCGACTGTTTCCAACATAATAAAGTTCGTATTTTCACGGGTCAATTAATAAAAGCTGACTTTCCATTTACCAGGTTGTCTTTTTAAGTAATAATATTCGCCTAATACGAGGCGAAATAAATGTTTATGTCATAACATTTCTTAAATTAAATAAATCCCATTTTGCAAACTTCTATTTTATTCGCGTCCATCTTCTATTTCTATTCATTAATAACTATTCGTTTATGTAAACACTTATTATATTTCCTTTATTGTTTTATCAATATATTTAAGGAAGCGATAATCGTAAGTGTATATATTAATGACTGATTTATATATTTAAAATAGGCAGTTGTTATTCGAAAATTGTAAATGTCCATAAATTAAGTTTTTCCTATTTTATTCGAAAATCGTAAATATCTATCGGTAGACCAATTCGGAAATCATAAATGTCTTGTTTATATTAAAATTAAAAATGAATGTTGCATTTTGTTAGTATTGATGACTAATAAGATTATAATGTCATACACATTATATTTTAGAATATTTGAGAAAATTTAGAAAGAAGATTTCTCCTTTGTTCATGCGATTTAGATTAAAATATCTGCAGATAATAAATTTGACTTTGTTAAGATTTGCGCCTTAAAATAATATATAACTATCATCATTTATGTGGATTTATCTATTTTATGGACCCCTAATTATTTTTTCTTTCTTTTTCGGTTGCAGATTAAGATCGGTGATCTGGGACTTGCGGCTGTGGTGGGCAAAAGCCACGCGGCGCACTCTATTCTGGGAACGCCGGAGTTCATGGCGCCTGAACTTTACGAGGAGAACTACACGGAGCAAGTGGACATTTATTCATTCGGCATGTGCGTGTTGGAAATGGTGACGCTCGAAATCCCCTACAGCGAGTGCGACTCGGTGGCGAAGATCTACCGCAAGGTGACAAGCGGCGTACCGCCGGCCGCCCTGAGCCGCGTCCGCGACCCTGAATTCTACGACTTCATCCAGCGCTGCCTTGGCGCGCCCCACGCCCGCCCCTCCGCTGCTGAGCTCCTTCGGGACCCTTTCTTCAGCAGCCTGGATGTCCCCGCCATCTCTTCCCTCCCCGCCCTCCCTCAGCGTCCCCCGCGTCTCCCCGCCGGAGACCGTGCCAGGCAGATGACACTGGAAGGTTCGTCCGCCGCTGCCCCCTCCACCGGGCTTGCGAGTCTACGAGTTGTCTGAGACTGACTTTGCCGGCTGCGCGGCACTGAATTCCGCAGTATTTGGGTATAGTACCGAGAAGTTTGCCGGCAAATTTAAAAAAAGGAAGGGAAAAGGGTGAATTTTCCAAGAACTGTATATAGGAGTATAGTATCTCTTTAATCGAAGCTTTGTTAGAGCTTTTTGTGTGGTGGTGTTTTTATTAATGCAATTTGAAGTTTTGTTTAGGTTTTGGTCTCTTTTCGGCAAAGCAGTTGAGTCGGAGCTGGAGTACACGTTTCTACTTTATAAGCTGTTTTCAACATGTTTAATATTATTCTATTCTATTTTGGCTGGCAGTTAGGATTTCATGTTTAGATGCTGACTTCTCTTAGAGCATATGTTATGGTGCCGCACTACAGTTTTGGATATCCGCACTTTTTTTATATGAGTTATTACGCGCCTTTTGAAAATACACCTTGTACAAGTATTTTTAGGAAAAATGTTTAACACGAAAGTTGTAGATCTCGACGAGATCTACAACTTAAAAATGCATGTACAAGGCGTATTTCCAAAAATTTGCTATAATTACGCACATATTTCAATCAGGGCAGCAATACGTCTTGTGCGTGCATTTTTAGGAAAATTGTTCAACACGAAAGTTGTAGATCTAGATGAGATCTACAACTTTTGTGTTGATCACTTTTCCTAAAAATGCATGTACAAGACGTATTTCCAAAAGGCACGTAATAACTCATACAAAAAAAGTACGGATATCAAAAACTGTAGTGCGGATAACAATCACCTATTTTATTGTTTGTCTACTTATTCCCTTTCCATTTGACGAAATGGAGGGATCCGTTTCATCATCTAATGACCCAAAGTACTTTTAACATATTTTCAGTGGTGGAGATTTTTGGGGATTAAAAAAAACTATAAAATGATGGGAAAAAGTGAACCCGTCGAATCAAGAGACATTCGATCAGAACCGTGAAATGGATCCTCTCCATTTCTGACCACCTGATAGCTTGTTCTTTGGGCGCTCATATCGGCACTGCGATTTAGGCTATTCACACTCAAAATTCTAATTTTGTAGGAGTTTTATTTTTACCTCATGCACTCAGTAATTCCTCCTCACTCATGCAAATGGCAAAACTCCCTCATGCCTCTCGCCCCCAAGGGTTTTTGCGATAGTAATTCCTCCTCACCCCAGCCGAGGAGCGCCACTGACCTCGCCGGAGAGAAGCCCGCCCGCCAGCGAGTATCTCACGCGCACACACAGTGAAATTGCAAGTCTCCGCCTCCGCCGTTAGGATTTCGTGAAAAACATCCCGCCTCCGCCCTTCGCGTTTCCGGCGACGGATTCTTCCACAGACTCCATCTTCCACCGCTTCCACGGCGACTCTGCTTCCACGTTTGTTTCAAGTGGCATTCAAGCTTCTTCCTTGTGTTCTGAACCAAATGTCTGGCATCAGAACTTGAATATTGATGCGATCTTAGCTAATAATTTATGAAATTTTCATAGATAAATCCTTTTTGTAGAAGCCCTTGTCCATTGCAGAAGTTGTTATGAAATTAATATTTAAATAATATTTTATGAAGAAATTGATGCGCATGCGGGTTGAAATTTATTAATAATTTATGAAGAAGTTGTTATGCTCTAATCTCTACATCTCTTTTAGTTTTTTGGATTTCTTGATACATTACTAACTCTATTTTGTTTGAGTTCGCTGCCTCAGTTTTTTTGGATTTCTGGGATGTCTTCTTGCATTCTTACAGCATACATTATCACGACTGTTTCATTTGATTTCTTGAGAGGAGTCGCAACAAATTATTGTTTTGAGTTCAAATAAAAAAATGGTGTGCAAATATTATTTTGCTTGCGGATAGCCATTGTCTAAAAACAGTGCTTGCGAATAGCGGCTAGTGCGAATAGCCAAAAATACAGTGCAAATATCAGCTCCCCATTTGCCCAATGGTTTTGTTTTTTCCCCAAATAATGTGTACTTGTTGCCGCCCAACTGAAACATCTTTTTTTGTGTGGTGTTAGGAGTGCACCAAATTTCGCTATAATTTAAACAACTTAAAAGTTTAATTTCTCTCTCTAAGGCTATGCACAGCCCAACCCGTGCCCGATCCCTGCTCAATTGATTTTAGGGTTTTCGAATTTAGCCGCCCGCCTCCCCCTCTCTCCTTGATAGCAGCTCATTTTCGAACCACATCGGCGACGGAAAACACTGATTTTAGCAAAGTGCTTTATCTCCACTTCACTGATGACCGGTGAATGCATCAAAGTCTCATGAAAAACCGTTGAAAGAACACTGAGCAAACGAACAACTTACACAAGCTCAACTCATGCTATCTGAACCATTCAATAGGCAATGTTAAGCATGGGTCGTACAATAGCCTTCTCCTTCATTTAAAAAAATGCGGCCAGGGGGGTTTGGCGGCGGTGGTGGGGGCGGCAAGGAGGATCTGGTTATGATAATGGTTGATGGACATGTGTGTCACATCCCTTTGTTTGAGAATAACAAATCTCATATTGTATTTGATATTGCTTCTAGTGTATTTATAGTGTGCAGGAACTATAGGTGCAATACTCCACAGGTAGAAGGCAGCATGGAATACAACTTTTGAAAGGAGCAGCGCTACCGCCGGCGCTAACGCTACCGCCAGGCGCTAGCCGTTCGACGAAATTGAAGCCGCGTTCGACGAAATTTCGATCGACGAATTTGGCTCCGTTCGACGAAATTTTCGTTCGACGAACTTGAAGCTCCGACCGACGAAAGTTCGTTCCCGACAGTTTTCGCTACCGCCAGCGCTATCGCTACCGCCAGGCGCTATCTCAAATTCGTAGCGACGGTTTCGCAACCGCTACCGCTACCGCTACCGCCAGCGCTATCTCCCGCTACCGCCAGTGCTATCGCTACCGCCAGACGCTATCTCAAGTTCGTGCACAGCGCCACGCCGCCGACGATTTCGCAACCGCTCGACACGAACGCTACCGCAGGCGCTAGCCACTACCGCAGACGCTAGCTCCAAGTTCTATAAAATGCTGGGCTCTCTCTCCTTTTGGTCAGACCTTCCAGAGACATTACTTGTGCCCAAACTCTCGTGCTGCTACTCTGCCAAAACATCATCTCCCACTCAAAGCCAAAGGAGAAATTCTGGAGAAGGAAGCCATCACACTGCATCGAAAGAACGATCGCTTCGACCTCGCTTGTGCTTCAGCGATCCTTCATCCTCATCTCCAGAAATCTCAAGAGGGAGTTTGCTTGTTATTTACTTTACTTCTTTATTTGTATCTTGTAGTTAATTCGCATTGTGTTGGCGACTAGATCTGGGTAGGACTTAGGGAGAAATTCGCCTTGTGTTGGCGACTAGTTCTAGGTGATTAAATCTAGGGGGCTCGAGGCCATATCCGGGGAAGGATTGGCTAGAGCGGCTTGAGGCCTTATCCGGGGAAGGATAGGCTAAAGCCAACCGGTTTGTGGGGATACAAGTCAGTATAGAAAATGAAAAGAAATTCACTTTTGTACGCCTCCGATTTCTAGCGATATTAAAATCAAATTTTGTAAACACCATTTTTACATAATGCAATCATGATTACATTTGTGTTTATTTGATTTCTCTCAATTGCATAAAATTTCATTATTGCAAAATTGTTATTACAAAATTGTAATCATTATTTCCTATTAATCAAAACAACTTATTAATTATCTTAAAATTTATAAAAAGAATTTTATTCCCTTATTCACCCCCCTCTAAGGGCGCCGTAAGATCCAACAAGTGGTGACGGCTATTTCGGAATCGCACAACTTAAGAACGCTCCAAGTTGAGAGCCTCATTGGGAATCTCAAAACCCATGAGGTAGAACTCAAAATCCAATTTGATGAATACAACAAGGAGCCAAAGAAGAAGGCGTTGACATTAAAATCAAAGAAGGAGTGCCAAAAGGATGAGGATGAAGATGAAGAGAGTCTTTTGGTAAAGAACTTCCGAAAGTTCATGCGAAATCCGGAAAGGCGAAACACTTTCCGGAAATTTATCCAAAAGGATGAAAGATGGAAAGGGTCGTCCTCAAAGAAGGAAAAAGAGAGCGACGATGAAGAAGAAAGACCTCCACCAGAGTGCTTTCATTGTAGGAAGACGGGGCACATAAGGAGCCAATGCCCAAAATTCTTGAAGGAGAAAAATGAGAAACGACACAAAGGGAAAGAAAAGAGGAAGGTAGTAAAGGCAAAGACGTGGGATGACTCCTCTTCCTCCTCCTCCGAAGAATCAAGTGAGTCTTCATCAAGCGAAGATGAGGAAGCAAACATGTGCCTCATGGGACATGAAAACGACGGCGACGACACCAGTGTTCCTAGTGACACTGAGGTAACTCCTCCCACTTATGATGAATTGTATAATGAATTTCTTGAAACTTGCAAAGTTTTTGATAAAAATATGAAAGATAGTATTTTATTAAATCGTGAAAATGAATCTCTTATTAAAGAAAATCAAAAGCTTTCCAAAAAGGGTAATTGTTTTAGAAAAGAAAAAGGTTTCTTGCCAAGAATGTGATCACTCCACAAAATTGGCAAAAGATATAGAAGAGTCATTTTCTAAAGCCCTCTCTCATGTCAAAACTCTTACAAAAGAGAAGGGGAAATTAGAAAGGAAATTGGAAGCCTCTCTTTTGCAAATCAAAAATAATAAAAAAGGTTTTGAAAATAGGTGTGTCATGCTTGTGAAAGAAAATTCTTCACTTAAAGCACAAGTTCATGATCTCACCATGGCTATTAAAAAATTTGGTATAGGCCAAAAATCACTGGAAATGATTCTAGGGTACCATTGTTATGGATCTGGAAAGTTTGGGCTCGGATATCGAGGAGAGGGCTACTGCCCGGCGCTAGCCACTAATGCCGGCGCTAGCACCTCATACCAGAAACCTGAACTTTCTTTTTCAAAATGCTTTCCTTCTGCAAATCAAAGTTTTTTCAGCAAGAAAATATACCAGAAAAGGGCATCAACCCCCTTTATTTCGTGTGCAAACTGTTATAGGTTAGGTCACGCATCTAGTTCTTGCAGGAAAATAAAACGAAATACTTTAAAGCAAGTCTGGGTACCTAAGGCTTCCACTTACTCTATGGGTGGTTCCACTTAGGTATCTGGATCTTTACTCTCATCTTCTTTCTAGATGTGCAGGAAGGCTAAGGACAATGAAGACGTGTTGTACTTGGATTCAGGATGCTCCAAGCACATGACGGGCAATAAAGCAAAGTTCCTTAGCCTAGAAAGGAAGAAGGGAGGGATTGTGACTTTTGGCGACAACGAAAAAGGAAGAATCATGGGAATTGGTACAGTTGGTAACGAATCCTTCACTATATCAAATGTTCTTTATGTAAAGGGCTAAAACATAATCTTATTTCAATTAGCCAATTATGTGATAAAGGATTAGATGTTTTATTTGAATCTTCTACTAATCTATGCAAAATATCTAATCCTATTACAAACAATATTTTACTAACTGCACCAAGAATACACAATGTTTATATTGTTTCATTTCATGATCTTTCAAAATCAGCTTTAAAATGTTTTATTACCAAAAATGATGAACTTGATCTTTGGCATAGAAGGCTAGGACATGCTAGCACAAAACTTATCGTAAAACTTGCCAAAAGAGATTTAATTAGAGGATTGTCTAGATTAAATGGAAATTTACCTTCACTTTGTTCACAATGTCAAAAAGGTAAAATTACTAGATCCTCTTTCAAAAGTAAAAATGTTATTTCTACAACAAGACCTTTGCAATTAATTCATATGGATCTCTTTGGTCCCGTTAGCACCGCAAGTCTTGGTGGTAGATTGTATACATATGTTTTAATAGATGATTTTTCTAGATATTGTTGGACAATATTTTTCTCATCCAAATCCGAAGCGTTTTGTGAGTTTTCAAAATTATGTACTCGTATTCAAAATGAAAGTGATTTAAAAATTAAATGCATTCGCTCGGATCATGGAGGAGAATTTGAAAATGAAAAATGTACTTATTGTGATATGTTAGGCATAAAACATGAGTTCTCCGCACCACGCACACCACAACAAAATGGTGTTGTAGAAAGAAAGAATAGGACACTTCAAGAGCTAGCACGCACTATGTTATGTGAATATAAATTACCTAAGTCCTTTTGGGTCGAAGCCGTAAACACATCATGTTATGTTATAAATAGAATCATGCTTCGCCCATCTTTAAATCTCACACCATATGAACTCTATTTTCAAAAGAAGCCTAATGTGCCTTACTTCAAAGTTTTTGGTTGTAAATGCTTTATCTTAAATACAAAAGATAGCTTGGGAAAGTTTGATGAAAATGTGATGAAGGAACATTTCTTGGATACTCTTCAACTAGTAAAGCTTATAGAGTTTTTAATAAAAGAACTAGAAAAGTTGAAGAGTCAATTAATGTGAAATTTGATGAGCTTGTTCCTTGTATAGAAAGACTTTCCGCAGGTAAAGAGGATGATCTATTACCTCCTTTGGAGCATGGTGATGAAGCACCTTCCAAAGAAGAAGAAGAGGAGGCCAAGAAAGATGAATATGTACCTCCAAGCGTCTTAAAATTCTCAAAGGATCATCCACGGGAACTTATAATTGGTGAACCATCCATCGGGGTAAGAACTCGCTCTTCTCTTCATGAATTTTATTCAAATATTTGCTTTGTTTCCGAAATTGAACCAAAAAATGTTACATCCGCTTTAAATGATGAATTTTGGTTTTTGGCTATGAATGAAGAGTTAGAACAATTTGAGCGACATAATGTTTGGAAATTAGTAGAAAGACCATCTAATCACCCGGTTGTAGGTGTAAAATGGATTTTTAAAAATAAATTAGATGGTGAGTCTAGAATATCTAGAAATAAAGCACGCTTAGTAGCACAAGGTGAAGTATCTAGTTGCCTACCTAAATCACCTAGAGGGGGGTGAATAGGTGATCTCTACGTCTTTTGCGGAACTAAAAAATAAACGTAAAGCACAGCACACAAAGTAGAACACAGCCACAGATAACACCAGGAATTTATAGTGGTTCCCCGTACTTGGGTACTCCACTGCCGGCCTCGCCAATCTAGCACCACAGCTAGACTTGACTACTCACTAAATCTCAGATCTGAATGATCCTACAAACTCGGAGTCAAACTCCTACAAACTCAGAGAGAACCTCTCTTACAACTCGGAGAAAAACTTCTCCTACAACTCGGAGAACAACCTCTCCTACAACTCGGAGATAACAACTCCTACAACAAATGATAAAAGGTTTTGAACAAAAAGATACCAGATCTGAATAATACAGGTGTTTTCTTCCTTTTTCTTGAATGGCTTTTGAGAACGATGAGGAAGAACAACGATCCTTCAAATCTGTCTTTAGCAATCCGAAACGATCCAATAAAGATTGTAGAAACAGAACACGTACGGATCGATCGAATCCTTCTTGATAGAAAATGACAACTCCAATGAGTAGATCGATCTCCAATCGTAGGCGACGGCGAGGCGGCGCTTTTCTCGTTCTTTTGATCGGGAGAGAGATTAGGGTTGAGAATGATTCGAAAACTTGTTTTTAATAACCCAAGAGCGAGCCTATATATATAGGGAAACAATTAAGGGTTAAATCGGCCTTAAATGCACTCAGTATAGCCGTTGGGATCGAAACAGAGCGATTACGAAACGAAGATTTGAAATCCGGCTGTCCGTCATTCGTCGGGATTCGTCGGGAGAATACAGGAACATCCGACGAATTGACTTAGCCACAGGGAAAAATGAGTCAACCTGTGAAAAACACTGTCTGTCACCATTCGTCGGGATTCGTCGGGAGAACACGGGAACATCCGACGAATTGACATAGCCACAAAGATTTCTTCACAACCCAGCCAAAATGACTTCTGTCAGCATTCGTCGGGATAACACGGGAACATCCGACGAATTGACTTAGCCACAGAGATTTCTTCACAACCCAGCCAAAATGACTTCTGTCAATATTCGTCGGGATTCGTCGGAATGACCCGAGTCATCTCGACGAATGGACTTAGCTTCAGAATTTTCTTCACTACCCAGCCAAAAGGACTTCTGTCTGGATTCGTCGGGATTCGTCGGAATGAACCGAGTCATCTCGACGAATGGACTTGGCAGATTTTTACTTTTCTTCTGAAAACCTGCTCCACTCCCAAACCTTGAAAGCCTTCAGTTATGAGCACATGAAGTGCACCCCCAAAAGAGAGATTACACATGGACCAACACTTTGTTCTATACAATGAGGGATTACATTGTCTAGAACTGTGTTTGGTGATCCATTGCAACCTGACTTTGGTGAGCACTTAGCATTAAGGCCTGTCATACCACATCTAAACAAAAGTCATTAAATACATACTCAATTCAATTTAGTTCACTATGGGACACCTTCAAATCCAGGTGATTGTGGATACAATACCCAACAATCTCCCCCTATTTGAAGATGTCATAACCCTATGCACTAAATAGAATTGCACAAAAAAAAAATATAATTGTATAAAATAGCATAACCAGGCAATAATAATTGAAGAAAGAAATAATGTCCATCAAAACAGAGAGATAAATATAAACACAAAGAAAACAGCATGATTTCAGAATGGGTTCAGCTCATGCTTTATCTTTGTCTTTCTTTCTTTCATAAACCCTTTGCACTGCCTCAGCTTTCTTCTTTTCTTCAGACTCCATTCTTTCAAAGAATGCCTTTGGCTTGGGCCAATACTTGTCAGGAGCAGTCTCTTTGGATCCACCAGTCTTGAAGTGGAGTCTCCTTTCAGTTGTCCTTTTCTTGAACTTGTCCCATTCATCCTGACTGTAGTGTTTGCTGACACTGTCATTCTGCTTGCTGACTAGATTGAATGAAGTAAGAATGATCTCTTTTGAAGTGGGACTCCAGCTTTCTTGAAAATTTCTTGGAGGAGGCATATCATAGAATGCCCTCATCTTCTTAAATGGATTAGACCTTTTTGCAGAAGGTCTGTCCCCAAAAATCTTCCTTTTCAAAGATTTCTCAGAAACTTCAGGAACCTTGGAGCTTTCAACCACTGGATCATCCCAGAATTCTTGATAGGTTGAAGCTGGGATATCAGAATCAATGAACTCAGAAACTTCAGCTGGAACTTGAGAGGAACTGGGAGCACTGGATGATAGGGGAACATCTGGCATCTTGTCTACCACAGTAAAGCCAAGCATGCCTGCAACTTCTGTGAAGAGCCAACTGATTGACTCATGAGTGTATCCCTGGACATCTGAAACTGATTGCATAATATTCTCAGTCAACTTTCTTCCATTATCATCCAACTTAGACACTAAACTCTCCTCCCCCTTTATGACATCTTCATGTAGGAGGGTATAGAGCTTACTAAGTTGCCTTTCCATTTGATCATCTAAAAAGTTGATTCCTTGATCATGAGCAGACTTTAGAATAGAAAGAGCAGCAGATGAATGAAGAACATCTTCACCAACTTGAACTAGATTCTGGAGAACATGCCCTGTAGCTTTATTGGAGTGATCCAAAGCTTTTCCTGCAGTGGTCATCCAGGCTTCTTGATCACTCTTAAATCTTCCCATGTCATGCTTGATCTTAGCCATTTCCTGTCTCAGAGAACTATCAACAGAGTCAATCTTCTTATAGACTTGCTTGATAGAATGATCAAAGTGATCAGTCTGACCCTTAAGCAGCCCTGCTATGGACTTCAGTAAAGAAGAGTTAGAGCTATCACCAGTCTCAACCTCTTCAGGAGAAAATCTATCAGCTACAAAACTTGAGGACTGTGCTTGCTTTTCAAACACAGTTGCCCTAGTTGCCTTTGGAGAAGTGCTCCTATCCACAAGAACTTCTGGAGGAGGCAAAAGCAGCACATAAGGAAAGACTTCAGGAGGAACAGATTCAGCCATGAAGATATCCTCCTGGTCTTTCTCCCCCTCAGGTAGAGACATTTCCTTAGCCAACTTCAGCAAGGCATCAAAGTTGTCCTTCTCCCCAGATTCAGATTGCTCATTGGGAGAGTCTGGCAATAATTCATGATCTTCAGAATGAGAATCAACCATGGCAGGTGATCTCCTGGAATCTTCCATCTGAGGAACCTTATCAAAAACAGCAGCATTCTCTGGGCCCTCCATGTCAAGAGTAGCATCAGGGACAACAGAATCAACAGGATCAAGAGGCACTTGATCAGCACCACTTGGAGGAACTCCTACTGCAGCACCACTTCCTGTACCAATGTCTCTTGGGGTTGGAAACTCCCCCTCAACATGTGCAGCTCTGCCCTGAACAGGAGTTGGACTAAGTCCACTCCCCCTGGAGGATTGCCCTGCTTCAGTAGACCTATGCTCATCAGGCAGAAGGGCCTCATCATCACTTACAGCAGTCCTAACTTCAGCATTCCCTGCACCCTTGGGAATTATCCTTTCCCATTTTGAGAAAATGGTTGAGTTGATCTTCTTTGTGTGGTGGATGGGGAGACCTCTTCCAAGATTAAAAAAATCTGGATTGCTATTGTGAAGAAGCAGACTGAGAATTCTTCCAAAATTTGGAGCAAGAAAACTTGCTTTAATCTTCTCAAAGATTACTTCACCAAAATTGAAGTTCTTCCGACAAATTATAGCGGTGTGAATTTTGAAAGCTTCTTCAGAGAGGTAGTCATGAGAGCCTACCTTGCATAATAATACTTTTCCTATAATATCACACAGAATCTTATCTCCTTCATTCATGAACTTTCTTCTGATTTTGGAGCTTTGATCAAGAATGCCACAGAATCTTCTAGCTCTGAAAATATCTTCATCAGACAACTCTTCTGATTCAACTTCAGGCATCCTTAACGAACGGTTGATACCACTAGCCTTCAAAATGATTTTGCAAGACCTAATGGAGCTTTTGATCTTCTTACCTTGACCTGAGATTTTGGCATTGCGATAGAACTCCAGAATGTCCTGTTCTAGAATTTTTGCCGGTTCTTCCAAGACAAAACTGAGCCCGGCTGTATCGAGCATCAAAATCACATTCCGAAACTCATCTGAAGCTGAGCGGAAGGCGCCTCTCACCAACTCTCCCCCTGAGTGCAAGCCACCTGAAGTTTTTGGCGCCATTGATGTCGTCGACGTCTTGGAAGAGAAACAGAGGAATCGCGAATGGAGGAGACGAACGGTCGGGAAGGGTTTTACGGAAGGTCTCGTGAAATCATGCGGTTTTTTTTGTTTTTTTTATATATATATATATATATAAATTGAAGTAGAGTGCGTACCTGAAGGACGATAAAATCGTATTTAATAGGGAAATGATTCCACGGGTAATGAATTGAGAGGAGTAGAATTTGTCCCGTGAACATCCGTGAAGCTTCATGAAATTTTCTGAGTTAACACGTGAAATCTCGTTCAATTTCGTGAAATTTCAACAATCCCAACTTTAAGAGTCCTTGTTAAGCATTCCAAGTTCCATTTTGAAGAAATTGAATTTGGTTTCGTCCTGAGGCTTCGTAAAAATATCTGCAATTTGTTTGTCAGTATTAACATATAACAAATTTATGTCCTTACTCTCAACATGTTCCCGGATGAAGTGGTAGCGAAGCTCAATATGCTTCGTTCTGCTGTGAGAGACGGGATTATTTGCGATAGCAATTGCACTGGAAGAGTCGCAAAACATAGGAATGTCTTTGATCTTCATGTTGTAGTCTTGAAGTTGATTCCTTATCCATAGAAGTTGTGCGCAACAACTGCCAGCAGAAATGTATTCCGACTCGGCGGTTGATATTGCAACACAATTCTGCTTCTTGCTGCTCCAGGAAATAAGTCTCCTTCCGAGGAATTGGCACGTCCCGGAAGTGCTTTTTCTGTCGTCTTTGCTACCTGCAAAGTCTGCATCTGAAAAACCAATTAGTTCGCTATCATTACTTCTTGGGTACCATAAGCCAAGATTTGGTGTGCCTTTAAGGTATCTCAAAATTCGCTTTGCAGCAGTATAGTGGGATTCCTTAGAGTTCACCTGATATCTAGCACATACACATGTAGAAAACATTATATCAGGTCTACTGGCAGTAAGGTAGAGCAAGGAGCCAATTATGCTTCTGTACTTGGTTTCATCAAAAGGTTTCCCTTTCTCATCCTTGTCCAGAGACGTAGCTGAGCTCATTGGAGTCCTCATAGAGGTTGCACTCTCCATTCCAAATTTCTTAATCAACTCCTTAGTGAACTTCGTCTGAGAAATGAAGATTCCATCTTCAGACTGTTTCACTTGAAGTCCTAAGAAATATTTCAGCTCACCCATATATCTAGCACATACATTTTCTCAAAATTTGAGCACATTTCAAATTTCCCTTGCATAAGTTTAGAAAACTTTTTGCAGAGGTTATCATCCGTAGAGCCAAATATGATGTCATCGACATAGATTTGCACTAGCAGAATCTTGCCTTTTACTTCCCTAAGAAATAATGTCTTATCTATCTTTCCTCTTGTGAACTTGTTCTCAAGAAGAAAGTTAGACAGCGTCTCATACCAAGCTCGAGGAGCTTGTTTCAAACCATATAAAGCTTTCTGTAATAAATAAACGTGATTGGGATGTTCAGGATTAACAAAACCTGGGGGTTGTTCAACGTATACTTCCTCTTTAATGTCTCCGTTTAGGAAAGCGGATTTGACATCCATTTGATATACGGTGAAACCCTTGAAAGCAGCATAAGCAAGGAAGAGTCTGATCGCTTCGAGCCTTGCTACTGGAGCGTACGTCTGATCGAAGTCGATACCTTCCTCTTGTCTGTATCCTTTAGCTACAAGTCTGGCTTTGTTCTTTATGATTGTTCCTTCTTCATCCAGCTTGTTTCTATACACCCACTTTGTTCCAATGACGTTTTTGTCTTTGGGTTTTGGAACAAGTGTCCATACCTTACAGCGTTTGAACTGATTTAATTCTTCTTCCATAGCAATTATCCAAGATGGATCTTCATTTGCCTCTTGGAATTTCTTCGGTTCGACCTGCGAAAGAAAACTCAAATGCATATTCTCGTTAATGGTACCTCGTCTTGTTCTTATTCCTTCATGAGGATCTCCTATGATCTGATCAACTGGATGATCCCTCATGTGTCGTAGCCCGAGGTTCCTTGCATGATTTGGACCAATAGGAGTTTCTTCTGCTGTTGGAGTATCTTCCTCCACTTGGATTGGCTCTTCATCAGGATGATCTTCTTCATAGGTAGTTATTGGGGGGATCTTGATGAAGTGTTGAGAATTTTCTTCAACTGGCTGATCCAAGCTTAAGTCCTGCAGCTTTGAACCTGTGTCTACAGAAGAAATGCTAGAGGAGCTGCCTTGTAGCATGCTCGTCTCATCAAATACAACATTAATAGATTCTTCTACCACTAGGGTTTTCTTGTTAAAAACTCTATATGCCCTACTATGGCTACTATAACCTACAAAAATACCTTCAAAGCTCTTTTCACTGAACTTAGTTTTGTAATGCTTTCCATTGTTCAGTACAAAGCATTTACTACCAAAGATTTGAAAATAAGAAATGGTCGGTTTCTTGCCTTTTAGAAGTTCATAAGGAGTCTTTTCATGGTTTTTGTTTATGAGCGCTCGGTTTTGCACATGGCATGCAGTATTGACATCTTCAGCCCAGAAATATTCAGGTAGTGAAGAGTCACTCAACATGGTTCTGCAAGCCTCAATGAGTGTTCTATTCTTTCTCTCAGCTACTCCATTTTGTTGTGGAGTTCGAGGAGAGGAAAACTCATGAAAGATACCAAGGCTTTCACAGAATTCTGTCATAGCTCCAGATTCAAATTCTGTACCATGGTCACTTCTGATTTTGACCACCGAACAGTTAAATTCATTCTGGACTTGCCTGACAAAACTAGTGAAAGTGTCAAAGGTATCTGACTTGTGTTTCAGAAAGAATACCCAGGCAAAATGAGAGTAATCATCTACAATAACCAATGTGTAAGACTTTCCTCCTAAACTCCTAATTTGCAAAGGACCAAACAAATCCATATGGAGCAGGTATAGACACCTGGTTGAATCTTTGCCAATAATGCTCTTAAAGGGAGCTCTTGTTTGCTTGCCTTTTACACATGCATGACAAGGTCTATCTTTACCGCACTTAACATCTGGTGCATCGCGCACTAAGTTTTGAGAAAACAATTTATTAATAGTTTTGAGATTTATATGTGCTAATCTCTTGTGCCATTGGTCAACAAGAGATGCACTATCTTTTGCTAAAAGACATACTGATGTAGAAGATGATATACAAAGAAAATTTAAACAAAATATGTTTCTACAGCGAATGCCTGATAAAATCGTTTCATGATTTTCAGCCGACTTTATCAAACATTTATCTTTATGAAAATCAACAATGTATCCTTTATCACAAAGTTGACTTATGCTTATCAGATTATGTTGTAATCCTTCCACATAAGCTACATCGGAAAACGATACATTACCATTAGAAATCATACCATAACCTTTAGTTATTCCTCTGTCTGAACCGCCAAAAATAACTTTTGGACCGTTCGCAACTGGAATGTAGTTTTGCAAGAGGCTTCTTGTCCCGGTCATATGCCGAGAGCATCCACTGTCCAAATACCAGATAAGATTTTTATTGGCCTTTGGACATACCTGCAAAAACAGTTTATTTTGCCTTAGGAGCCCAAACATATTTGGGTCCTTGGTCCCTTGTCAGTTGAGCACCACGATGAATGTTAACATTGCGAGTGGTCTGTCTTGCAACGTTCACTTGTGGTCTCCTAATATACGTTGTATTGAACCAACAATCAACGACAAAGTGACCAATTTTGCCGCAGCACCAACAGTCGAATCTGTTATACCTTCTTTTTACACTCTCCTGCTTAACTTTTTGAACGTTAGCTCTTGCAGGAGCAGCCCTTTTAGATGAGGATGCCTCATGGGGGCAGCACACACAAGGTGGTACTGTCTTCTTCGGCTTTGGTGCAACAACCTTCACTTTTGGTGCTTTCTTAGCACTCGGACCATGAACAAATGGACCATACCCTTTCTGATTAATCTCCTGATAGGGTGCTTGAAAAGTACTATCACCAAAGTTTCGGGGAGGAGCCCATTCCTTATGATCATTCACAGGCGCAAAAGAAATTGGTCGTGTGAAATGACCATAGGAACTCTCCATATCATAAGCATTCGTAGGGAATATAACTCTCTTGAATGCTACAGGCTCTTGATGAGCTTTCCCTTTTTCTTTGGTGGTAGCTTTCTTAGCGACCAAACCATTCTTCTTAGCAATTATGTTTTTAGAAGAATTGCTAGTACTAGCTTCATGCCCTATACCACTTCCTTTTGCCTTAGTGGTAAAAGTACCAATAATCGGCAGAACAGTTTTTGGTTGAGAGAATGCTTTAACCAACTTCTTCTCAGCCGCAAGCTGTTCTTCCAATACATTTATCGAATGATCTCTCATGGCAAGAGTCTCTTCCGAGCTTTTGATCTTGTCTTTCAAGGCTTGGACTTCCTCTTTGAGAGAAGAAAGTTCTTCAACTTCTTTTCTCAAGTTAGATTCCACCTCCTTGAGAGCCATGATCTCCTTACCCTGAGTTTTGACAACCTTTCGGCACTTGTCAAAGCTTTGGAGCATTTTGGTATATTGAGACATGAGCTCAGATTCATCGTCTGAGGGGTTATCCTTTTGTTCAGCCGAAGCATAATCAGAATCAGATAGGATAGTGTGATCATTTACCTTTCCGGTGTACGGGGGTGCTTCTTCATCATCAAACATGGCCATTAGGCCGAAGTAAGCTTCTTCTTCATCACTCGACTCATCGGAGTCACTGTCGCTCAGAGTTTTGGCTTTCTTAGCGAGGAAGCTTCTATCTGATTTCTTCTTTCCGTGGATGGATTTCTTGTCTTCTTTCCTTCCACCTTCTTTCTTCTTATAGGGACACTCAACAATCATGTGCCCTGGCTTATTACAACAGTAGCAAATAATGTCAGAAGAAATGTGTTTGTTCTGTTTGGATTTATACCTGTCATTATTGCTTGAGCCCTTCCTGAGATAGTCGCCATCACGACGAGAATGTTTATGATCCGAGGAAGACGGCTTGTTGTTCATGTGCCTTCGCTTGTTCAGCAGTTTCTTAAACTGACGGGAAATTAAAGAGAACTCCCCATCAGACAGTTCGGAACAGGAGGAGATGGCTTCTGATTCTTCTTCAATATCAGATTCCTTTTCTCTGATCGGTATCACTGCTTTGCTCTTCTTTGAATTCTCTGCCTTCAAAGCTAAGGTTCTTTCTTTGCTTGAAGCTCGATTTACATCTTCTTCAGACTTTCGGATGTTCATTTGTAATTCATGAGACAGCAGCTTTCCGAACAGATTCTGAGGTTCTAGACTTGGCAGTTTTCCAAACTCTCTAATGGCCACAATTTTGCTATCCCAGTCTTTCGTTAGGGAACGCAAGAATTTGTCATTTAGTTCACCGTTTGTGAACTCCCTGTCGTAGTTCCTCAGACCATTGACTATTTTGAAGAATCGCTCGTACGCATCAGCAATGCACTCCTTCTTACTCTTCTTGAAAGCCTCATACTCTTGATTGAGTAGAGATCTTCTGTCTTCTCTCACTTCGTCAGTACCTTCCATTAGAACAATCAAGGATGTCCACATTTCTTTGGCTGATTTGCAGTGGATTAAGTTTTGCAACATGGAGTCATCCACTACGCTTGCAATGATGTTTTTAGCCTTCTTGTCAAGGGCAACAAGAGCAATTTCATCCTTGTTTAAGTCCATCATCTTTTTAGGTACCTGAACCGTGGGATTTGTTGACGAGGCAGTCATTGGCACATGAGGACCTTCTTCCACGACTTGGAAGATTCTGGGATCTGCAGCTTCCATATAAAAACAGACTCTTTCTTTCCACATAGGAAAGTTAGCCTTAGTGCAGATGGGCAATTTCAGAGAGGATTCCTTGACTCTATCCATGGCTAGCTAGCAACTAGAAGGATGGATCCTGTTCAAGGTGTTAACCTAGCAACGAACAGCGACCCTCTGATACCAATTGAAGTATCTAGTTGCCTACCTAAATCACCTAGAGGGGGGTGAATAGGTGATCTCTACGTCTTTTGCGGAACTAAAAAATAAACGTAAAACACAGCACACAAAGTAGAACACAGCCACAGATAACACCAGGAATTTATAGTGGTTCCCCGTACTTGGGTACTCCACTGCCGGCCTCGCCAATCTAGCACCACAGCTAGACTTGACTACTCACTAAATCTCAGATCTGAATGATCCTACAAACTCGGAGTCAAACTCCTACAAACTCAGAGAGAACCTCTCTTACAACTCGGAGAAAAACTTCTCCTACAACTCGGAGAACAACCTCTCCTACAACTCGGAGATAACAACTCCTACAACAAATGATAAAAGGTTTTGAACAAAAAGATACCAGATCTGAATAATACAGGTGTTTTCTTCCTTTTTCTTGAATGGCTTTTGAGAACGATGAGGAAGAACAACGATCCTTCAAATCTGTCTTTAGCAATCCGAAACGATCCAATAAAGATTGTAGAAACAGAACACGGATCGATCAAATCCTTCTTGATAGAAAACGACAACTCCAATGAGTAGATCGATCTCCAATCATAGGCGACGGCGAGGCGGCGCTTTTCTCGTTCTTTTGATCGGGAGAGAGATTAGGGTTGAGAATGATTCGAAAACTTGTTTTTAATAACCCAAGAGCGAGCCTATATATATAGGGAAACAATTAAGGGTTAAATCGGCCTTAAATGCACTCAGTATAGCCGTTGGGATCGAAACAGAGCGATTACGAAACGAAGATTTGAAATCCGTCTGTCCGTCATTCGTCGGGATTCGTCGGGAGAATACAGGAACATCCGACGAATTGACTTAGCCACAGGGAAAAACGAGTCAACCTGTGAAAAACACTGTCTGTCACCATTCGTCGGGATTCGTCGGGAGAACACGGGAACATCCGACGAATTGACTTAGCCACAGAGATTTCTTCACAACCCAGCCAAAATGACTTCTGTCAGCATTCGTCGGGATAACACAGGAACATCCGACGAATTGACTTAGCCACAGAGATTTCTTCACAACCCAGCCAAAATGACTTCTGTCAGCATTCGTCGGGATTCGTCGGAATGACCCGAGTCATCTCGACGAATGGACTTGGCTTCAGAATTTTCTTCACTACCCAGCCAAAAGGATTTCTGTCTGGATTCGTCGGGATTCGTCGGAATGACCCGAGTCATCTCGACGAATGGACTTGACAGATTTTTACTTTTCTTCTGAAAACCTGCTCCACTCCCAAACCTTAAAAGCCTTCAGTTATGAGCACATGAAGTGCACCCCCAAAAGAGAGATTACACATGGACCAACACTTTGTTCTATACAATGAGGGATTACATTGTCTAGAACTGTGTTTGGTGATCCATTGCAACCTGACTTTGGTGAGCACTTAGCATTAAGGCATGTCATACCACATCTAAACAAAAGTCATTAAATACATACTCAATTCAATTTAGTTCACTAGGGGACACCTTCAAATCCAGGTGATTGTGGATACAATACCCAACACAAGGATATTCTCAAATCGAGGGGATAGATTTTGATGAATCTTTTGCACCCGTTGCTAGATTGGAGTCTATAAGAATTTTTCTAGCATTTGCAAGCTTTAAAAGAATAAAACTATTTCAAATGGATGTGAAAAGTGCTTTTCTAAACGGGTTTGTAAAAGAAGAAGTTTATGTTGAACAACCCCCCGGTTTTATTAATGAAAAATTTCCAAATCATGTTTATAAACTAGAAAAAGCGTTTTATGGTTTAAAACAAGCGCCCCGTGCATGGTATGAAAGACTTACATCATTTTTATTAAAGCACGGTTATATTATGGAAAGTGCGAATAATACTCTCTTCATTAAGCACAATAATGATGATATAATTATTTTACAAATATATGTTGATGATATTATTTTTGGATCTACCAATGAAGAGATGTGTAAAGAAGTTATTTTAGTGATGAAAAATGAGTTTGAAATGAGTCTTGTAGGAGAACTTTCTTATTTCCTTGGTTTTCAAATATCACAAAGAATTAATGGTATCTTTGTATGTCAAACTAAATATGTCCATGATATGCTTAAACGTTTTGGATTTGAAAACCTTAAACATGCTTCTACACCAATGAGTGCATCACTAAAATTAGGAAAAGATGAATCAGGAGTTTCTATAGATCAAACTTTATATAGAGGTATGATAGGATCTCTACTTTATCTTAGTGCAACTAGACCTGATATTATGTTTGTCGTATGCTTATGTGCTAGATTTCAAGTCAATCCAAAATAATCTCATTTAAAAGCGGTAAAACGAATTTGTAGATATCTCATTGGGTCATCTAGATTAGGATTATGGTACCCGCATAATGATTCATTTACATTGCATGGCTATTCCGATTCGGATTATGCCGGTTGTTCACTTGATAGAAAAAGCACTAGTGGTACTTGTCATTTTCTAGGACCTTCATTAGTTGCATGGTCTAGTAGGAAATAAAATTCGGTTGCACTCTCCACCACGGAGGCCGAATACATTGCAATAGGGAGTTGTTGTGCACAAGCTCTATGGATGAGCAAAACTTTAGAGGACTTTGGTTTTCATCTAAAACTTATTGAATTAAAATGTGACAACAAGAGTGTCATTGACCTTACAAATAATCTGGTACACCACTCTAGATCCAAACATATAGATGTGCGTCATCATTTCATAAGGGATCACATTAAAAAGGAAAATGTAAGGATAAATTTCATCGGCACGGACTCTCAACTTGCTGATATATTCACTAAACCTCTTCCCGATACAAGGTTTCAAATGTTAAGGTTGGAATTAGGAGTCATAGACATCTTAGGATGCAAAACATATAAAACGCTAATGTTTTATGCAATTTGAGCAATCAAGACATCTCTGATAATTACAAAACTTCTGCATAAGACTACTCTTAAGACCCCTAACCAATATCAAAAATCAAAAATTTAAAATTCTTGAAAAATCGTATACTGTTTCCAGCGCTAGCGATAGCGCCGGCGCTAGCGTGGGTGTGTGATTTTTCTATTTTTTAAAATTTCTAAAAATCAACAAAAATATGTTAGTTTATTTGTGCAAATTCATTTTTATGTTTCTGTCTATTTTATTTTTGTTTTATTTGAAATATGAAAAATCAACTATAAAAGTTCAAAATTCAAAAATACAAAAATATGTTTTATGGTTTTCTGTTTTATTCATATTATGAAAAATCAACTACAAAAATTCAAAATTCAAAAATATGTTTTTTTTTTATATTTGTGTTTTATTCATATTATGAAAAATCAACTACAAAAATTCAAAATTTAAAAATGACAAAATATGTTTTTGTGATTTTCTATTTTTTCATTGATTTAAAAATGATAAAACAAAAAAAATGTATGATCTTTATTGCGAATATCAAGCATGCATGAATTCTATTTAAAATTATTTACAATGTTAAAACTTATTCCTTCAAATTACTATGAACATTATTTTGCTTATTATGCTTTGATATATCTATTTAAAGTGCATCAATTGTATTGCAAAATGTGTAGAACCAAGCTTAGCATGCCTCTAAGTATGAGTAAATGTTTTATGATTGATAATGATACATTTCACTCACTTATTTTGGTAATCAACATGTGTGTCTAAATCTAAAAATGCTTGCTTGCGTATTGTATTTGTACAATGAATTAAAACTTGCATAAGTTTATTGCCTACACTACATTTGAATTGCACTTATGAAATTTAGAAAAGTGGTTAAGTTTAAAAGTTGGGTTTGCAAAACAAGTGTATTCGGAGAATGTTGTCTCACAAATATGAACAAAAAATTATATATATGTAGACAAATATTACTCCACCAAGCAATACTTGAACCTCCTGATAAGTCTTCATAAGCATTGTGAGGTTGAGCACCTTGGAAAGAATAGTAAAGTTACTTGTGCAAACCTTGGTTATTATACCACTTTGTTAAAAATTATGTGCATTAAAAGTGTGTGAAAGTAATTTACTTGTGTTTTATTGTGCATTTTACTTTACATATGTCTTGTATTTTGGTGATTTAAATCAAGTGTTAACATTGCCCAAAATATACTTATATGCACATCATTATCTTTCATAACACTTCTTCTCATGAGTATTGAATTCTAATGCTTTATCTATACTACTCTTTAAAGAAAAAAATGCACTAGATAACCTAGCATGACCTCTACAATGTTTTGGTATCTCTTGAACTTAAAATTAAGTAACATTGTAGTATAATCTCTCTTTGATATATTCATTTCATGCTTGGTATCTTTATGAAAAACTTTGAGATTTCAAAAAAAAAGGTTACAACATCTTTACATTTTGAACTTAAACTCATATTTATATTTATGATCTTCATGCTTACACAAAGATGTTTTCTATAATCTTCCGCTTACTTACAACTCTTATTCTTTTTATTTGAAATCTCTTATATGCTATGCTTAAACTCTTTATCATTGTTTATATTTCGAAAAGCTCGGTCATGATATATAAATGCCTTCTTACTTCCCTCACCCCACCTTCTTTTGATAATACCAAAAGTGGGAGATTAATTGAAGAAATCTATATATGAGAAATATAGAAAAATAAGGGGATACTAATTCATGAAATCTATCATTTAGGGGGAGTAACACATAAATTGCATTTATGTAGGGGGAGCATTAAGTTAGGGGGAGTATGCACATTAGCATGCATATCATTTACTATAGTTGCACGTTTTTTATCTTGCTTATCATATACTATAAACACTATTGTTGATTTCTTGCTAAGTGGATTTGTTATTATCAAAAGGGGGAGATTGTTGGACATGTGTGTCACATCCCTTTGTTTGAGAATAACAAATCCCATATTGTATTTGATATTGCTTGTAGTGTGTTTATAGTGTGCAGGAACTATATGTGCAATACTCCACAGGTAGAAGGCAGCATGAAATACAACTTTTGAAAGGAGCAGCGCTACCGCCGGCGCTAACGCTACCGCCAGGCGCTAGCCGTTCGACGAAATTGAAGCTGCGTTCGACAAAATTTCGATCGAGGAATTTGGCTCCGTTCGACGAAATTTTCGTTCGACAAACTTGAAGCTCCGACCGACGACAGTTCGTTCCAGACAGTTTTCGCTACCGCCAGGCGCTATCTCAAGTTCGTGCACAGCGACAGTTTCGCAACCGCTACCGCCAGCGCTATCTCCCTCTACCGCCAACACTATCGCTACCGCCAGGCGCTATCTCAAGTTCGTGCACAGCGCCACGCCGCCAACGGTTTCGCAACCACTCGACACGAACGCTACCGCATGCGCTAGCCACTACCGCAGGCGATAGCTCCAAGTTCTATAAAATGCTGGGCTCTCTCTCGTTTTGGCCAGACCTTCCAGTGACATTACTTGTGCCCAAACTCTCGTGCTGCTACTCTGCCAAAACATCATCTCCCACTCAAAGCCAAAGAAGAAATTCTGGAGAAGGAAGCCATCACGCTGCATCTGAAGAACGATCGCTTCGACCTCGCTTGTGCTTCAGCGATCCTTCATCCTCATCTCTAGAAATCTCAAGAGGGAGTTTGCTTGTTATTTACTTTACTTCTTTATTTGTATCTTGTAGTTAATTCGCCTTGTGTTGGCGACTAGGTCTGGGTAGGACTTAGGGGGAAATTCACCTTGTGTTGACGACTAGTTCTAGGTGATTAGATCTAGGGGGCTCGAGGCCATATCCGGGGAACGATTGGCTAGAGCGGCTTGAGGCCTTATCCGGGGAAGGATAGGCTAAAGCCAACCGGTTTGTGGGGATACAAGTCGGTATAGAAAAGGAAAAGAAATTCACTTTTGTACGCCTCTGATTTCTAGCGATATTGAAATCAAATTTTGTAAACACCCTTTTTACATAATGCAATCATGATTACATTTGTGTTTATTTGATTTCTCTCAATTGGCGTAAAATTTCATTATTGCAAAATTGTTATTACAAAATTGTCATCATTATTTCCTATTAATCAAAACAACTTAGTAATTATCTTAAAATTTATAAAAAGAATTGTATTCCCTTATTCACCCCCCCTCTAAGGGCGCCGTAAGATCTAACAATGGTGGCGTGTCTCCGGCGCACCGGGCGGCAATGGTGCTTGGCAATAATAGGGGCGGCGGCAACCATTGGCTGGATGGTTCTGGCCAGCGTGGGCGTGGGCGGCTTGGGCTGGATGCGGCGGGCAGCAGCCTTGCGGATGGAGGCCGACTTCGGGATCGGTCTCCGGGCTCGATTCGTGGAGGCCAACGCCTCTCCTGGGCGGATGAGGCGGCGCCCATCCAGCAGCCCACTGGTGGACCTGGGCAGTTCTTGCCATTGGCGGAGGCGGGGGGCTCTTTGGAGGGCTGTGTTGAAGCCCAGATTCGGGGCAAATCTATTGCGCCTTCTTTGGAAGATGATGGTGGATCCCAATCAGGTATGTCGGGAAACCTTGATGATGTGTTGATTGATGAGGAGATGGAGCCTGGTGAGGGCGAGGAGGAAGGGGAACTTGCTGATGTGCAAGGTAGTGCTGCAGTTTTTGAACATGCAAACCGCATGCCAGCTGCTCGACGAAATGCCGCCTCCAGTTCTGCGGCGAATTCGGTCCGTTTTGGGGCACCTGCTGCCCCGTCTTGGCAGCATAAGGACCCTGCTGCCTGCCACAACCCCTCCTTGGATGCGCCCTCGTGTAGCAGCCCGCCGCTTGGCACCGGCACTGAAGATGTTCGACAAAATGTCGAGGCGCATTTCCGCCCCCCTCGGCTTGGGACCGCAAGGGTGTTGTGTCGCTCGGTGACATTCCAGGGCTGGACGACATTGCTCCGGATGGGTCGCCCATTGCGATGATTGACGAGGTGGCGGCACACACTTTGACAGATATTTCATTCTCCGTGGTTGGCAAGTTCTTGGGCCGGCGGTTGCCCGCGCATGTTATTGAAGCGGAGCTTCGAAAACGCTGGGAGAGATTTGACGTCTTCCATTTCTTGTTGCTAAGAGCGGACTGTTTTTTATGTATCTTCTTGACCGCGGAGGCCCGGGACTGTGTTCTTCAAGGCGGACCTTGGTTTCTCAATGGATGTATTATTGGTATGGATGAGTGGACGCCGGGCTTTGACCCCTCTTCATTCAAAGACCTGTCGTCGCCTGTTTGGGTGCGGCTTCCGCACCTCCCGTTGCTGTTTTGGGACCGCTCTAACATTGCCCGCATTGCGGCCCGGGTGGGTAAACCGCTTTGGATTGACTCGACGACAAACGATTGGGGTAGAATGGAGTATGCTCGCGTCTGCATTCGTCTGGATCTGTCCAAGTCTCTTCCCGATGGGATTGAAGTTACGAGCACCTTTATGAATTTTGTGCAGGCCATAGAGTATGAGGGGCTCCCAACCTTGTGCTCTTTTTGTGGCTGTGTTGGTCATGGTGATGGGGCGTGTCTCCCTCCGCCGCAGGTACAACGCCCTGCTCCCCCCAAGCCCGCCCCTCCCATCAAGCTGCTCCTCCGCCTACTCCCGCCCCTCCTATGCCGCGGGGATAGCCTCCTACTGATGGCACGATGTCGGACGGTGTGCTCGGATCCGGTCCTTGGAGTGTGGTCAAGCAGCGCCGCTGCCGCCGCCGCGGGGTCGGGAAGACCCCGCTTCAGCATCCCACCCCTCCCGTCCAGCCCGCCCCGGGTCGCCACCCCCCCCCCCCCCGGCTGCTGCTGTGCGGCCCCCTGCTCCTGCCCAGTCTCCGGAACTGCGTGGGCTCGTTCCTCGTGAGGCCTGCCCGCCAGGGGTGCCGAACCCGCATGCTTTATCCCTGCTGCCCGGTGATCCCTTGGACAGCACCGAGCCGGATTTGGAGAAGCTTCCCGATGCAGCTGCGATGATTGGGACAGAGTTGGTCCCCTTCTCCATGGATGCTACGTCGGCACCAAATGCACCTCGGGTGCACCGCGCGAATGCTGCCCGGGAGGCTATCTACCTTCTTGAGCCACTACGGGTGATTGCGCAATCTGATTTTGGTTCTCACAAGCGTCCAAGGGATGACTGTTTAACCGACGGCGGGGACACGTCCTCTCCAAGGGGCCCATGACGAGCCTCCTTATGTGGAATTGTAGGGGGGCTCGGAAGCCAGCTACTGGGCATCTTCTCCGCGATCTCATTTTGCAGTGGGGGGTTCCCTTGGTTGGTTTGTCTGAGACGATGGTGGAGGATCTTTCAAGGCGTGATGTGGATCGGTTGGCGGGTAGGAATTGGGATTTTGTCCATCAACCGTCAGCTGGTAGGTCGGGGGGTATTGCGGTGCTGTGGCGGAGTGATGTGGTTCAGTTTGTGTCAGTTTCTCTATCTCGGCAATGCGTTATTGGAGATGTTACTTTCCCTGATAAGCGTTGTTGGCGGGTGGTGTTCGTTTATGCGAATAAGGATGCTTATATTTGGAGACATTTGTAGTCTCTGCTGGAGCAGTTTGCGACCCCGGATCTCCCGATGCTGGTGGGGGGTGACTTTAACTACCTGCTGCGGCCGGAGGAGCGGCGCGGTATTCGGCCCTTTGTGTGTTCTCAGGGGCCTCTGAAGATGGATGCGGCTCTGGCGAATCTGGACCTGCAGGAGTTGGGGTTCACGGGCCCGACCTTTACTTGGTGTAACAATCAGCCCGGGCTTGGGCGTGTGTTGGGGCGCTTGGATCGGGTTTTTGTCAACTCGGTGGGTATGGATGTTATTCCATTAGGCACTGTGCGGCACCTACCTCGTGTTGGCTCTGACCACTGTCCTCTCCTCGTGGCTTTAGGGGCGATGCAGGCTGCGCGACCAACCAGGTGGATCAGGTTTGAGGATACTTGGCTTTCGTACCCGATGGTGCGGAAGGTGGTCTCTCGCTCTTGGCTTAAGGTGGATGTTGGTGGCAGTGCGGAGGTTCTACAACGGAAGTGTCGTCGTACCCTTTGCACCCTTTTCTTTTGGAGCAAGAACAAGCTCAAGGATCTGGGGGCCCGGAAGGAAACGCTGGAGGCGGAGATTGTGGAGCTCCAGCGGTTGGAGAGCTTGGATGGTGGCATCTCGGAGGACCAGACCCGAGCTCTTATTGCGGCGGTTAAGGAGATCTTGAGCACTCATGCTAGGTTGGCCACTTGGTGGAGGCAAAGGGCCAAGGTGTAGTGGATCAATGATGGTGATGCGAACACCCACTATTTTTACTCCATTGCTTCTGCGCATCGGCGCGGGAATCAGATCTCTCAGGTTGAGCTTGAGGATGGCGTCCTTGTTGAGGATCCAGAGGATATTGAGGCGGCTTTCTTGGACTTCTTTGATCAGAAGTGGGAGTGTGCACCTCCTATCCTTGATGGCTGGCCTCTCTTGCCATCCTCGCGGCGGCTTGATGGTGAGGCGGCCTCCCTGTTGCTGAAGGAGGTTTCTGTGGAAGAGATTTGGGGCGTCATCAAGGCCATGAAGGCTAACCGTGCTCCGGGCATGGACGGTATTACTGCTTCCTTTTTTGTCCATTTCTGGCCAATTGTGAGTTCCACTGTTTGCAGGGCCATTTGCGATTTCTTTGCTCTTGGTCGCATGCCCAGCGAGTGGAAGGAGACATTGGTGGTACTCATTCCGAAGTGCCCCAATGCATCTCGACCGGACCGGTTTCGGCCTATTAGTCTTTGCCAGACCATCTATAAGGTGGCGGCGAAGATCCTTGTGGATCGCATGAAGGGGCTCCTTCCTTCGCTTATCTCTGAGGAGCAGGGGGCATTTGTTCCTGGGCGCTCTATTTCCCACCAGTGCTTTATCGCTCAGGAGGTGGTGCACAAGATGGCGACCTCGACCTCAATGACAGGATTCCTCGCATTGAAGGTCGACATGGAGCAGGCGTACGACAAGATGTCGTGGGAGACGCTGCGGCGGGTTCTGGACATGTTTGGGTTCCCGGAGAGGTTTGCTAGATGGATTATGCAGTGTGTAGAGGGGCCGCAGTTTGCGCTGCTTCTCAACGGGTGACGTACGAGGTGGATCAAGGCGAGTTGCGGCTTTCGGCAGGGCTGCCCCTTATCACCTTTTCTGTTTGTTTTGTGCTCTGAGCTGCTCTCGCTTGCCTTCAGTCAGCGGGGGAACTCACTGGGCGTTATGGTGGCGGCCTCTGGCCCACAGATCTCTTATTTGTTGTACGCTGACGACATCTTCATCACCTCGGATGCCACCACGTCGTGTGTGGATCAGTGTCTTGCTGTGTTGCAAGAGTACTGCTCCTGGACTGGGCAGCGGATCAACAGGTCAAAGTCCATGGTCATGTTTGGCAAGTCCACCCATAGGTGGCAGTGTAGCAGGTTGACTCACCGTTTGGGCTTTCAAAGGGTCCGCGAGTTCACTTACTTGGGCATTACACTGGCTATGCGTAAGTTGAAGCGCTCAGACTTTTCACACCTGCTTCTGAAGGTGGTGGAGAAGGTTCGTGCTTGGGGGAACCGACACCTATCCTTGGCTGGCCGGGCCACCCTCGTCAACTCGGCGCTGTTGGCCACGCCGATGTTCCTTTATACGCACTGTCACGTGCCTCGCTCGGTACAGGAGTATATAGAGCGGTTGGCACGATTTTTTCTGTGGCAGAAAGGCCCCTCCCAGCGTGGGATGCATTATGTTAGCTGGGAGCACTGTTGCTCTCCAGTGGTCGGGGGAGGGCTTGGGTTCCATGGGGTAAGTAGATGGCAGGGCTCTTTACGGGCAAAGTTCGCCTGGGAGCTGATGCAGTCGGGTTCTTCCCTTTTCCACAGGGTGATTTCTGTTCGGTACACTGGCCGTCTTTGGCGGGAGGGGGTCACTCGACGCGACTCTCCGGTGTGGCGGCTCATCAGGGATGGTGCTGAGTGCCTTCGTCCTCTGCTTCGCTGGAAGATTGCGGATGAGGAGTCTGTGGATGTGCTCGCCCACGCTTGGATTCTCGACCGACCTTTGTCTCGGTGGCCCACTTTTGCTGACTGCGGCGCGCTGGAGTCGATCCCGGTGTCAGCTTTTGTGATGCCTGGTGACGGGTGAGATGCTTCCGCTCTATCTCAGTTTTTTGGGTCGGACCTTGTTGAGCTCATCCTCCAGATCCCTCTTCACAGTTCGCAACCCCAGGACAGGCCGGAGCTCTGCACCCGCCTCAGCGTCCGATCAGTTGCCTCCCTTGCTTTCATGGCCCAGTTCGATGGGACTCGTACGGATTTCAGCTGGCTTCGGAAGATGAAGCTTCACCCGCGGGAGCGGATGTTTTGGTGGCGGCTTCTCTGGGATGCTATCCCCACCCGTGTGTGGTTTGCCCGTCGGGGTCTTTCTGCTGAGCGTGGATGTTCTTGGGGCTGCACTTTAGAGGAGACCCGAGACCATTTGGTCTCGGACTGCTGTTGTCTTGTGTCCATCCGGGTCGCTCTTCGGTGATGGGGCTACAGTATTCCCTCATTCTCCAGTTGGGAGACTGTGCGTGACTTTCTCTCCTCCGCCTCTGCCGGTGCACTAGGTACGGCGCGCGTTTTTTGCTGTGCGGTTTACCAAGCATGGCGTGGCCGCAATGCCAAGGTTCACCATGGGGAGGTGGCGACCTTTACGGTTATGGCAGCAACCATCGTTGAGAACCTCTCCATTTTGCATACTCTACCAGCACAGGGGCACTGGGGTACCACCCAGCCTCACCGGCTGTCGACACCGCTCTCTTGGTGCCCCCCGCCCCCTGGATGGATAAAGTTCAATGTGGATGGTTCGCTTTCCTCGTCTGGGCTTGTTGGGCTTGGGATGGTGGCTCGTGACGATCGAGGTGCTCTTGTCTTTACTGCTGGTGTAACGGCCCAAAACGTGAATTGAACCACAATGATAATAAAAGAAAATAAAAGTAGTTGTCCCCTATGATGAAAATGAAATCAGTGTCTCTTCTGCGTCGCTTTGGAAATTGATTTTGAGCGTCGTTGAGCCTCGGCGGCATATGACATATTTACACGGAATATAATCTCTTCACTTATGTTGGCAACCTACATAAAGATATAAGTGTATGTTTTGCGGTGGTTTTAGTCTATCGTAGTGTTAACCGGAAGGTTTGGTTAAAAAGGTTGCCTCCTAATTGAAGTGGGGTGCTATTAGAGGAAAGTGATGAAGTGGTGTGCTTATATGCAAATGGGTGTGCCACTAGTATGTTAGCCATGCTGATTTGGTTTACTTTAAGTCGTGCTAAAAGCTAAAATGTTGTGCTAATAGAGGTTTCCTCTTTTGGGGGTGCCAATAGAGGCTTAAAGTGGGCTGCTAATAGAGCATGGCTGGTACTTCTTTTATGAAAGGCGGTGGTATTGAACGGTGGCTGAAGAGATAGGATCGGCTCCTTAAAGAAAAGTCGAGCCTCATTCTCTTGTTTTCATTTCGCACGCCGACTCCTCCCGTTCTCGCCTAGGGTTCGAGGGAACCGCCTATTTCCCCTCCTTCAAGCTTATTTTAGCTTCTGTTCTGGGAGAGTTTGAATCAATTGATGCTGCCCTTTTGAGCTGATGCTGTCGTCCTGCAGATTTGGTACAAATTATTGGCTGGCTTTGGCTAGGGCCGACAGTTTGGGACTGAAATTCCTTCTAAGTGAGTTTCTCCTCCTCTATAATCTTTTCTAGTTCTAGTTAAAAGCTGAAATCAGGAAAGCTTGGAGTTAGGATTTTTCAAGTGTGAAGGTGTTACGGGATTTGATGTTGGTTAGGGTTTCACATTAATTTGGGATTTGAGTACCCACCTTTCCTCTGTTTATTAAACATGTTGATTGGCCAGCTATCATGAGTTTTTCATTGATGATCTTCGAACCGTTGTTCTTGGCGAATTGTGGTTGCTGACCGGTCATACTTTTGAGGTCGGCTTTGGGTTGCTTTATAGTGGAACTTATAATCGGCTGCTACTCCTTTTCTTCTTGCTGGAAGATTAGGAGGTTAGTTTATTTGGGTTCGTGTATTCGTCTTGAATCGGCGCCCAGATTTTCTTACCTGTTCGTTGGATTTCTTTGCTGGTTTTGTGCACTGTTTATGGGAGGAAGAATCTAGCTGCTTCTCTTCAGCTTCTTAATGAGACTGTCGTGTTGGGTATAGCCATATTCACGGAAAGTAAATTGTCAGCTGCTGTTATAATATTATGGTATTAGATTCTCTCCTGCCCCTGATATAAATTGCTAAAACTTGACCGACTGTTTTTAATAGAAAAGTTATATGGTTTTATTACTAGTTGGCCGGCTGTTGAGCTATAATTTGGGGGAAATTGGCATCTGCTGCCCCTCTAGTTTTCTCTTATAATATGAAGGGGGAAATAGTAAGGGATTAGTGAACCAAATGATGTCATCGTAATAGTTATTATTGTAACTATAGCGAGGTGCAACCCCGATATAAATGATCATAAATGATACAATTCTGATACAGATACCGCGAAGGATGGCACCTCAACATAGACATGACAATGCTATGAATACTGATACTGATGGTGAGAGCTACCTGTTTCACTTATGCTTTATTGCTTTACCTTCTTTTTACGTATGCACTCTTATTATACTGAAAGTTAAATGCATGTCACTGATACTTAATGTCGCTATCTTGTATGGCCTTGAGAAAGGCAAACAGACGAATAAATTCTGAGGGGATATATATAAAATTGAATAACTCACTTAATGTAAACGTGTCGACACGAGGTTATATTACGGGCGAATGAACTGCTAGCACATGAATGAAATCTCACAGAAAAATTGCCAAACCAGTCGGCCGAAAGGCATAAACGCGTGTTGTACGTACTGGTGAGGACATTGATGACCCTTCGGGGTGGGCCCAAAGCATGAAACAGGACATGAATGAAACATGTACACTGAATATGGATTCAATCGCCCCTAATATATCCTAAGAAATGAAACAGTTATAGAAATACAGATTAACAGATATACTGATACATAGAGATACTGATACACTGACATAGAAATGCTGATTTATTGATTTACTGCATGCACTGATATACTGCTATAACAGGAATATGAGAACTGGTTCATAGATTGCTTAATTGTACTGGTATATGGAGATAAATGTTGCATAGCTTTCTTTCTTACACAGCCACTATGATATAGAGACTGATATAATCCTATAATTGCTCATATTTTGTTTACTGGTACTAACATGTTCATATAGTGATATGCTACATAAGTTCATTGATGAGACAGAGAAATGGTTAGTATGGACAATGTCTTGTTAACTGCATAAGTTTTTCTAATTGTATATAGCAATGAAAGAGGTATATCCTCACTTAGTCATATTTTTATGACTAAGTCCGTCGTCAAATTTTGTAGGTAACGAACATTACTTGGATACGCGAAAACAAAAGGACTGACTAAGATAGAGCAGAAAAGAATCAACGACTAAGACAAGGTATGAAAGTAAATTTCTTATTATGTGTCTTTATTTTGTATTCACTAGCCTTACTTCAACCTGGGACACATGTATGAACAGAGCTTAGATACAGATGTATGTGGGGTCTAAATGGGGGCCTCACAATTTGGTATCAGAGCCAGGTTTTCAAAGAAGTTCGGTTGTAGTGAATACTGCATAAGTACACATGATATGACGGTAAGAAGATTGAAATCTAGGAAACTGGAATTTGTCTAAATCAAAGTACGTCCAAGGGTTTTGAACGAATTCATGAATGGATAGAAATCACATATACACGAACATAAAGCGACATGAAATTGTTTCTACTGTATGAGTCAACCAAATGTTTTCAAAGAGAAATGTCTGTGTATTGTTGATGTTAGATAGATGAATATGATAAGTAGTTGAAAGATAAGTGTGGTTAGAATAGGAAGATTGATTATATGTATATAGTGGTATCATTCTATAATGCGAACACGGAGATCTGTAAAATGGTTGAATACGTAACGAAGGGTGTACAAATAACGGGCTCTAATATTCAAAAAGTGACAGCTGTTTATTTTCCATGAAAGCACTGCGAAACACCCGTAGAAAAGTTACCTAACGATCTTCACTGTGAAAGCTTTGAGATGTTTGCACTAGCGAGAAGAAGTAATCATGAATGAAATGAATATGCGTTGTAATAACTTCAAGAGATGTGAAAATAAGTGAGATATGATAGGCTATAACAAAAATCGAAATTGAAGCAAAGACTAATTGATAAAAAGAATTTATAAATGAGAACAACGTGATTATGAAAGTATGATGCTACGAGAAAGAAAGTTCATGGACATGTAATATATTATAGGTCATTCGGAAAGCAATGTTACAAAGAGGAAATTAAAAATCATGTGTATATGAGCTACAAAACTGAATCAATCGCCGTAGGATATTGCTAAGAATAAAGTCATCGTTGGGTTCGAGTGACTAGTAAAGGATAAAGGAAGTAAATGAAATTGCTAAACGAAAATGAAAATGTGATGAACAACGTATGTAAAGAAGACAAGATAAAAGTCAATTTGATTACATGGGTATACGATATGATTATTTGAGAAAAGCTTAAAAATTCAAATAACGCAAGGCACGAGACTACTGTTGACTAAAAATGGAGATTGAAATGTGCAACATGAAAGTACCTTACGAAAATGTTTTACTGTAACATTTACTGGAATGTGTAAAATGGAAATGTTGTATCGAACACTACTTTTCGTATAGTAGTGAGTGTGGCGATTTATCGATCTCTATAAAGTCAGGATTCAAAATCAGGGAAAATGAAGCGAAAGTAGTTAGAATAAAATATATTTGGGAATCGATACGGTGTTCTATTTTCGAGGACGAAAATTTCTATAAGAGGGGAAGAGTTTTGTAACGGCCCAAAACGTGAATTGAACCACAATGATAATAAAAGAAAATAAAAGTAGTTGTCCCCTATGATGAAAATGAAATCAGTGTCTCTTCTGCGTCGCTTTGGAAATTGATTTTGAGCGTCGTTGAGCCTCGGCGGCATATGACATATTTACACGGAATATAATCTCTTCACTTATGTTGGCAACCTACATAAAGATATAAGTGTATGTTTTGCGGTGGTTTTAGTCTATCGTAGTGTTAACCGGAAGGTTTGGTTAAAAAGGTTGCCTCCTAATTGAAGTGGGGTGCTATTAGAGGAAAGTGATGAAGTGGTGTGCTTATATGCAAATGGGTGTGCCACTAGTATGTTAGCCATGCTGATTTGGTTTACTTTAAGTCGTGCTAAAAGCTAAAATGTTGTGCTAATAGAGGTTTCCTCTATTGGGGGTGCCAATAGAGGCTTAAAGTGGGCTGCTAATAGAGCATGGCTGGTACTTCTTTTATGAAAGGCGGTGGTATTGAACGGTGGCTGAAGAGATAGGATCGGCTCCTTAAAGAAAAGTCGAGCCTCATTCTCTTGTTTTCATTTCGCACGCCGACTCCTCCCGTTCTCGCCTAGGGTTCGAGGGAACCGCCTATTTCCCCTCCTTCAAGCTTGTTTTAGCTTCTGTTCTGGGAGAGTTTGAATCAATTGATGCTGCCCTTTTGAGCTGATGCTGTCGTCCTGCAGATTTGGTACAAATTATTGGCTGGCTTTGGCTAGGGCCGACAGTTTGGGACTGAAATTCCTTCTAAGTGAGTTTCCCCTCCTCTATAATCTTTTCTAGTTCTAGTTAAAAGCTGAAATCAGGAAAGCTTGGAGTTAGGATTTTTCAAGTGTGAAGGTGTTACGGGATTTGATGTTGGTTAGGGTTTCACATTAATTTGGGATTTGAGTACCCACCTTTCCTCTGTTTATTAAACATGTTGATTGGCCAGCTATCATGAGTTTTTCAGTGATGATCTTCGAACCGTTGTTCTTGGCGAATTGTGGTTGCTGACCGGTCATACTTTTGAGGTCGGCTTTGGGTTGCTTTATAGTGGAACTTATAATCGGCTGCTACTCCTTTTCTTCTTGCCGGAAGATTAGGAGGTTAGTTTATTTGGGTTCGAGTATTCGTCTTGAATCGGCGCCCAGATTTTCTTACCTGTTCGTTGGATTTCTTTGCTGGTTTTGTGCACTGTTTATGGGAGGAAGAATCTAGCTGCTTCTCTTCAGCTTCTTAATGAGACTGTCATGTTGGGTATAGCCATATTCACGGAAAGTAAATTGTCAGCTGCTGTTATAATATTATGGTATTAGATTCTCTCCTGCCCCTAATATAAATTGCTAAAACTTGACCGACTGTTTTTAATAGAAAAGTTATATGGTTTTATTACTAGTTGGCCGGCTGTTGAGCTATAATTTGGGGGAAATTGGCATCTGCTGCCCCTCTAGTTTTCTCTTATAATATGAAGGGGGAAATAGTAAGGGATTAGTGAACCAAATGATGTCATCGTAATAGTTATTATTGTAACTATAGCGAGGTGCAACCCCGATATAAATGATCATAAATGATACAATTCTGATACAGATACCGCGAAGGATGGCACCTCAACATAGACATGACAATGCTATGAATACTGATACTGATGGTGAGAGCTACCTGTTTCACTTATGCTTTATTGCTTTACCTTCTTTTTACGTATGCACTCTTATTATACTGAAAGTTAAATGCATATCACTGATACTTAATGTCGCTATCTTGTATGGCCTTGAGAAAGGCAAACAGGCGAATAAATTCTGAGGGGATATATATATAAAATTGAATAACTCACTTAATGTAAACGTGTCGACACGAGGTTATATTACGGGCGAATGAACTGCTAGCACATGAATGAAATCTCACAGAAAAATTGCCAAACCAGTCGGCCGAAAGGCATAAACGCGTGTTGTACGTACTGGTGAGGACATTGATGACCCTTCGGGGTGGGCCCAAAGCATGAAACAGGACATGAATGAAACATGTACACTGAATATGGATTCAATCGCCCCTAATATATCCTAAGAAATGAAACAGTTATAGAAATACAGATTAACAGATATACTGATACATAGAGATACTGATACACTGACATAGAAATACTGATTTATTGATTTACTGCATGCACTGATATACTGCTATAACAGGAATATGAGAACTGGTTCATAGATTGCTTAATTGTACTGGTATATGGAGATAAATGTTGCATAGCTTTCTTTCTTACACAGCCACTATGATATAGAGACTGATATAATCCTATAATTGCTCATATTTTGTTTACTGGTACTAACATGTTCATATAGTGATATGCTACATAAGTTCATTGATGAGACAGAGAAATGATTAGTATGGACAATGTCTTGTTAACTGCATAAGTTTTTCTAATTGTATATAGCAATGAAAGAGGTATATCCTCACTTAGTCATATTTTTATGACTAAGCCCGTCGTCAAATTTTGTAGGTAACGAACATTACTTGGATACGCGAAAACAAAAGGACTGACTAAGATAGAGCAGAAAAGAATCAACGACTAAGACAAGGTATGAAAGTAAATTTCTTATTATGTGTCTTTATTTTGTATTCACTAGCCTTACTTCAACCTGGGACACATGTATGAACAGAGCTTAGATACAGATGTATGTGGGGTCTAAATGGGGGCCTCACAGCTGGGATCTCGATGCTGCATTGGGATCCTGGGGGAGTGGAGCTGGCGGCGATTTTGGCGCTGAAGGATCAGATTGCCCCTTCTTTATATGGGACTCGCGGAGCTATTATAGAGGGCGACTGTCGTACCCTTATGGATAGTTGTGCTGCTGGTATGAGACGGGGTGACTGGAGCGTGACAGTGGATGGCGACGAGGACTTCTCATTTCTGAGCGGCTTTCCCCAGCTTCGGTTCCAGCATATTGGCCGTGAGGGCAATAGAGTTGCTGATTTTTGTGCGCGTTTTGGTCTTCGGGGAAATTTTGTTTGGCTGAACGTTGATAGCACCCAGACTGAGTTTGCCGAGCTTATTCGGGTGGACTTAGATGACATGTTGTAGTTTTTTTTTCTTTTCTTTTTGGTTTTTAATTACATGCTATTTGGATCTTTCAAAAAAAAACTCATGCTATCTGATTTGATCCAAACCTTGCCAACTGAACTATTGTAGGGTTGTAGTACATGATTATTTTTATTCCCACTAATTGCTGGAATACACGTAGCCCCACGCCGACGACTAGTCCTGTTCTCATTGTTTTTGTTTTGATGAGTTTCGGGAGGTTGATCTTCCCCGACGCGACTTCTTCCCTGATTTTGACTTCAACGGAGCCTTTCAGCTCTTGTATTTCAGATTCCGCTTTGTTGGGTGGGTAGATTTTGTGAAGAATGATTCCACTTTCTTCTTCCATCCCCTGTTATCAACATAAAATTAAACCATTTTTTTTTAAGAAAAATAAATTTTTTTGGTAATATGTCTAGCTTATATTAGAAAGAAATCAATTCCGTAGAGCCAACGGGATGATTTGGCAAGAATGTCATTAGTTTGAAAAAAAACATAAATTCTGGAATTCTAGCAACTCCAAGCATCCATCTCCATGTCCCTGGTACCTGAAAAAATACAGATTGTTGAAGTATATTCTACAAAAGAGAGAGAGAGAGAGAGAGAGAGAGAGCCTGTGAGCAAGAGGCGTGGGGGACTAGCTCGGACTTGACGCTGTATTGGCCGTACTTTGCCGTATTGATTGTACATGGCGATATTGTGTTGTACTTTGCCGTTAGCTGCACATATTTATTATTAGTGATGTAACACCACTCTTGTTTTTTTGACAATCTCAAAAAATAATTGAATCTAATTAATTCTCTTGATAAATAATATAGATACTTTGAAAATCATTTTGTATTCCGCTTTCTAATTAATTTCTTTTTAGTGCAATAATGAGATTTTTATCTTTTCAAAATATTTCTAGGAGGTGGAAGCAATTCGAGATCACATGCATATAGTCGTGTCCAAAAAGTCTAGGCCTAGAAATTTTGCTCGGGCACGGCCTGGAAAATGCCTGGTTATACCTGAGCCTAGGTCGGTCTAGGCCCGACACAAACCTTGTGGGCTAAACAAGGGCACAAGGCCCCATTTATGGCTAAATGCCCGAACTGGTGCACAGCTCGGGCCAGGCCCGAGCACCAAGCTTTGGCCCTCGCACGACACGAAATAGATCATACCCTCAATGTCTCCTTGAGCCGTTGATCACAATAGCTCATGAAAACGGCCTGGCAGCAGCTAATCTAAGCCCTAGGTCAAATTTTTTTGTTTTTGTTTTTTTAAAGTCTGAGTTAAAAATAAAATAGTGTATGATTTCATATAAAAGTTAAAAAGTTAATTGTTTATGGTATGATTTAGACACATTTACATGTTAATTAAAGTTAATAATTTAATAATATATGTTATGATTAAAGTTAATTTACATAATCATTTGAAAATTTATAATTAGGGGGGTGTGGAGAGGATGAATAACTCTTTACTCTCATCTCCCATTCTCTCTTACTCTTTCTCAATCTCTCTTTTCTCTCCTACTCTCCAAGACTCCTAGTCATGCTAACGACATCATATTCTTTGGGTGCTGCTCATGAAACCGGAGACCACAAACATACGACTCTAGTTTGAGACATATTTGAAATCATGTATTTGACGTGCTCGTAAGATGGAATTCGACGTATAAGATGCTAAAAAGAGCTGACAGATAGAAGTCGCTACTTATGAAAAATTAATTGATTATTAAGTTCGAAGGGGGATGAAAGGATGAATATTATCTCCTTTTAGAATAATTTTTTATAAATCAACTATATTTTTATCCGACATTTATTATCCATTAGCCATTGAAAATTTTGTAATGATTGAAAAAAATCTAAGGGTCCGTTCGTTTGGACGGAATTGGCTTTCTGGAATTGACATTGAAGATTAGAAATCCAATTCTAGTGTTCGGCGCAACGAAATTTAAGCGGATATTGACTTTCATGTGAAAACTCATGACTTTTACTATGAACTAAAAAATCAAATAGCAATTCTTACCTCCGGCCATTAGTTTTCCGCATAATCAAATGTTTACGCTAGAGTTTTTCGACTTACGCGCGGGTTTTTCGCCCGAGTGTGCGTTTTCTTGCAGGGTGTGTTTTTCAGTCGGGCACGAGTTTTTCGGTCGGGCGCGTGCTTTTCGACCGGACGTTCATTTTTCTCCCAGGCGGGCGTTTTTCACCCGGGCGCATATTTTCGCCCGGGAGCGATTTTTTCGCTCGGGAGCGAATTTTTCGCCCTGGCGCATTTATTTCTCCCGGACGCGTTTATTTAGGTCGGGCGCGATTTTTTCGCCCGGGAGAGATTTTTTCGCCAGTGCGGGATTTTTTCGCCCGGGCGTGATTTTTTCGTCCGGACGCGTTAATTTCACCCGGGCGCATATTTTTGCACGAGCACGATTTTTTCGCCCGGGCTTTCGCCCGAGCGCATTTTATTTCTCCTGGGAACGTTTATTTCGGCCGGGCGCGATATTTTGCCCGGGCGCGATTTTTTCGCCCGGGGTGCGATTTTTTCGCCTGAGCGCGATTTTTTCGCCCGAGAGCGATTTTTTCGTCCGGGGAGGAATTTTTTCGCCCGGGCGTGATTTTTTCGTCCGGACGCGGTTATTTCACCCGGGCGCATATTTTCGCTTAGGCGCGATTTTTTCGCACGGGCGCGTTAATTTCACCCGGGCACATATTTTCGCCCGGGCGCATATTTTCGCCCGGGTGATTTTTTCGTCCGGGCGCATATTTTCGCCTATGCGCGATTTTTTCGCCCGGGCCCGATTTTTTCGCCTGGACGCGATTTTTTCGCCCGGGGCGCGATTTTTTCGCCCGGGCGCGATTTTTTCGCCCGGGCACGATTTTTTCGCCCGGGCGCATTTATTTCGACTGAGCTCTATTTTTTCGCCCGTGCGCGATTTTTTCGCCGACCGCGATTTTTTTGCCCTGGCGCGATATTTTAGCCCGGGCGCGTGCTTTTTGCCCGGACGCGCGCTTTTTGCCCGGGCGCGCGCTTTTTGCCCAGGCGCGCGCTTTTCGCACGAGCGCGCGCTTTTAAAAATTTGAATTTTAAAAATTTCAATTCCAGAAAGCCAATTCCATTGTGCAGCCGAACAACTTACAGATATCAATTTCAATTCTGTTCACTGAATTCCATCCTGCAACCGAACAGCCGAATTGGTTTTATGCACAAAATCAATTCCTGCAGATATTGGTTTTCTGGCCAAAGCCAATTCCAGAAAGCCATTACCTACGCGCCGAACGGACCCTAATTATTTTAAACAATATGCATTTTAATGGATGATAATTGAAATAATGTAAACAAAAATTTTAATGAACCCATGCAGTCATGCAGAATGCATCGTGAGCGTTTAATGTACTCAAACAACTAGGTGTGTGACGACCCTGGACAGGCAACCCGACCGTTGTGTTCACCAGCGTGGCAATCCTGGTCGCCGGGCTGCAGCCAAAGCAACCCAAGCCACTCTCCGCGCTTGTTTCTCAGCAACGACGGGTTGTTGAGGTGGGGTCTTGAACCCGTAACCTCTTTGATAAAGAGCATTCAAACCACTCCTCATCACCAATTGAGCTGCAACTCAATTGGAGATGAAGAGTGGAGAAATTTCATAGGTAAGCGTGCTTGGGCATGAGTAGTAGCGGGATGGGTGACCTCTTGAGAAGTCCCCGCGCTGCCCACTTAACTTAAGTTTCTCTCATCAAAGAGAGCCTGAGCCTCCAACAACCTGCCGTCGCTGATAAAATCGGCGCGGAGACGTGATTGGGGGTTGCATACGATGCCAGTCGGAGTCCCCGCGCTGTCCACTTAACTTGAGTTTCTCTCATCAAAGAGAGGCTGAGCCTGTTAGATTTGTGAAGTGAGTATATGCTGGGATAGTGGCGACTATCCAGGTGACGAGTATCCGTGCCGAGTATCGGTGACGAGTATCCGTGCCGAGTATCCGTGACGAGTATCCGTGCCGAGTATCCGTGACGAGTATCGGTGCCGAGTATCGGTGCCGAGTATAGGCATGCTCGCCCCCCTTGAGTTGCCTATAAATAGAGGGGTACCCCCCCCCCCCCCCCTAAAGAGTAACGAATCCAGACCTTCTGACAGTGACGAGTATATACTCTGAGAGTGACGAGTATAGCCATCAGAAGTGGCGAGTATCATCAACTCTGAGCGAGTTAGAGATACCAGAGTGCTACCTGGCGAGCATCGGACTTGGAGTAAGTTCGGGTAGCTCCCTTGAGCGGGTAGCGAGTATTGGAGGTCGTGACGAGTATCGTCGTGACGAGTATCTGCGTGACGAGTATCTGCGTGACGAGTATCGTCGTGACGAGTATCTGCGTGACGAGTATCGTCGTGACGAGCATCGGTGACGAGTATCGGTGACGAGTATCGGTGACGAGCATCGGTGACGAGTATCGGTGACGAGTATCGTCGTGCCGAGTATCACCGTGACGAGTATCCGTGACGAGTATCCGTGACGAGTATCCGTGACGAGTATCCGTGACGAGTATCCGTGACGAGTATCCGTGATGAGTATCGAGGCGACGAGTATCACCAGCGCGGTGTGCTCGGGAGGAGAAGCGGACCTTGTCCGTGACCAAGTTCATTACTACTATTGGCTGTTGTGATTCAAGTTGGATGCAACTTGTATTCAGCCGTGTTCTGTTGTAATCTTGTTGCCAAGTATATATTACAGCTGTGTTTGTTCTGTTTTGGTATCCTTGATTGGTAGCACACAAAAACTTCAACATGGTATCAGAGGGAGGTTGCTGAAGCAGCGCCTGCTATCGTAGTTCAAGGTTGTCATCCAAGATGGACGGTGGAGGAGGTTTTGCGAGAGGACTAGGCATTGAGCTGCTTACTCAAACCAACTACAAGAAGTGGATGTCTTGTATGGAGAGCTACCTTCTTGGAGAGGATCTCTGGGAGGTTGTTGGTGGTGGGGAGCAAGAGGAAGTTGTAGCTGCCGGTGATAATGGTCCCGCTGTGAGAGCTTGGAGGAAGACCAACGCCAAGGCGGAGTTCACCTTGAAGAGAGCCATATCACCTGACTTGTTCGACCACATCATAGGTTGCAAGTCAGCGTCTGCGATCTGGATAGCCCTCGATGGGTTATTCAACAAGAAGAATGTGGCGCGGCTACAATTCCTGGAGAATGAGTTGGCGAAGTCGACTCAAGGCGAGATGGCGATATCCACCTTCTTCCTGAAGGTGAAGAACCTATGTGGGGAGATCTCGGCCTTGGATCCTGACGAGCCAATCTCAGAGGCGAAGTTGAAGCGGCACATACTCCGAGGCTTGAGGAGGGAGTATGTCCCCTTCGTTACTTCCGTGCAAGGATGGGCTATTCAGCCCTCCCTTCTGGAGCTAGAGAACCTGCTGTCGTCACAGGAGAGCTTGGCGAAGCAGATGGCGGGAGTATCCATCTCAGGAGGAGATGGCGAGGCCTTGTTCTCAGGAAAGAGGAGATCCCGGGACAAGAGGAAGAAGAACCCCCGAGAGGAACCTTCAACGTCATCTCAGGGAGATGGGGGGAAGTTCCTTCCTGCCCGTGACGAGAAGGGGAGATACCTTTGCTTTGCCTGTAAGAAGTACGGGCATATGGCAAAGGATTGTCGGTCTAATCTCCAGGCCGGTCATGTTGCTGAGAAAGGTGGAGACCATCAGAGAGGTGGAGACCATCGAAGAGGTGGAGGAAGAGGTGGAGGTCACCAGGGCGGTGAGAGGGGGGACAATTGTTTCCTGGCAGAGATGACGGCAACGTCAGTCGATGTCTTAGCCTCCATCAACCTCGAGGACGACTGGATAGTGGATTCCGGTTGCGGGCATCATCTCACTGGAGATATGTCGAAGTTTGCCTCCTCGGCAGCATATGAAGGATCGGATGCTATCATCACTGCGGATGATACGGTGCATCCAGTGGAGCGAGAAGGGAAGGTGTCCCTTGGGAGTATAGAGAAGCCAGTGACACTAAAGAGTGTCTATCACGTGCCTGGCATGAAGAAGAACCTCTTCTCAGTGGCGAACGCCATGGATGCTGGATACCACGTGTTGTTTGGACCAAAGGAGGTGAAGTTCTTGAAGAACCTATCGTTTGTCGATGCTGACATCACGCTCACCGGGAGAAGGGTGAAGGACTTGTATGTTCTGTCTGCAAGTGCCTACGTGGACAAGCTGAAGACAAACGACAGCGCTGTGATCTGGCATGAGAGGCTGGGTCATGTGGGGATGGACAAGCTGAAGATGATGGCGGCAAAGGGCCTAGTGAATGGCCTGCCTCATCTCACTTCCTACGGCGACGGCCATGTGTGCGACGGATGCCAATATGGAAAGTCACATCGACTTCCATTTGACAAGTCGGAGACCAGGTGTAAGGCACCTCTTGAGTGCGTACATGCTGACGTGATGGGGTCGTGTGCCACCCGTACTTATGGAGGCAATAAGTATGCGTTGGTTCTGGTGGATGACTATACCCGCTATACGTGGGTATACTTTCTGAGAGAGAAATCAGAAGTGTTCAGCAAGTTCCTCGAGTGGAAGGAGCTTGTGGAGGGGAGGCTGAACCGCAGAGTCAAGAAGTTGAGGAGCGACAATGGAGGGGAGTTTACCTCCAATGAGTTTGCTTCTTTCTGCAGGAGGTTCGGCATTCGGCGGGAGCTCTCCTGCGCTCACACCCCTCAGCAGAATGGGGTGGCAGAGAGGAAGATCCGCCATCTGGTGGAGACTACCAGGAGTTGGCTACATGCCAAGAGCATTCCCAAGGCCTTATGGGCGGAGGGAATGGCGTGTGCCACCCATGTGATCAACCGGCTACCATTGAGTCCCAACAGGATGGTGTCTCCGCACCAGCTCATGTTCGGGGAGAAGCCCAATGTGGGTCACATGAAGGTGTTCGGTTCTACCTGCTTCGTGCACGTCCCGGACGCTCAGAGAACAAAGTTGGAGCCGAAGGCGAGGAAGTGTATCTTCATCGGCTACGATGAGCGGAAGAAGGGGTGGAAGTGCATGGATCCGCAGACTCACAGGTTCGTCGTCTCGCGCGACGTTGTGTTTGACGAACTGGTCTCATACCAGGGAGTCTCTTCTGTGGAGCTGCCGGAGAGTGGAGAAGCTAGCAGGGAAGAGGAGTGGGTCACTGAGGACCCTACTGTGGAGTTGGAGTTATCTCCAAGTGCTCCATTGCCATCTGGCTCAGGAGAAGCTTCTGGCTCAGGGGGAGCTACGAACTCAAGTAGTAGGGAGAGCACCGCTATAGGAGGAGTTCTGAGAGGAGCTCAGAGAGGAGCTCAAGCAGAGGAGTCTACCGGAGCGGTAGATAGTGTCCAAGCCTTGAGGAGGTCGAAGCGGACCATCGTCCCGCCTGCTCGCTATAAGGAGGGGAACTTCGTGAGTCTGGTTTCCTGCTTCTTCGCAGGACCACTCGATGAGAGGGAACCTGCCTGCTTTGAGGATGCAGCTGGCATCAAGGAGTGGGACGAGGCCATGGAGGAAGAGATGGAGGCCCTGAAGAAGAACGAGACATGGGACCTGGTTCCCATGGTGGAGGGCATCAAACCTGTCACCTGCAAGTGGGTGTACAAGGTGAAGAAGAGGGCTGATGGAGAAGTGGAGCGGTACAAGGCGAGGCTTGTCGCTCGAGGCTTCTCACAGACCTATGGAGAGGACAACGAGGAGACCTTCAGTCCCGTAGCGAAGATGACGTCGGTGAGGACGGTCATCGCTCTGGCTGTAAGGCCCCCCCCCTCCCTAATCCTGAACCGTGTTCAGGGAGGGGGGATCTTACTGCCCAAAGAAGACCACCCAGCGCTTTCCGGGTGGCGACGTCCCACCCGCTTAAGCACTGAGCGGTCTCTTTGTCAGGCACAAGAATCACAACTTCACATCAGAACGCATAGCGGAAGCAATCAACCAAAAAATAGGAAACCAAAACACACTGCTTATATTTACATACTTAACGGGGCCGAAGCCTAACGTTTACAAAAGTGCCTTGAAGGCTACATCGACTGAACGAAAGGGCCTAAGCCGGTCCTATACTCTAGGACTCACGTCTCGGAAGACAAGGGGCGGGGCTGGGAAAGTCGTACGGATCATCTCCAAGGCTTCGAGATCAACCTGTGATGTGGGGGCTTCACGCTGTCCCGTCTCCTGTGATTGGTTATAAGAAATAACCGTTAGTCACAGAGCTAAGTAGAAAACACATCCCCCTCCCCGGATCCGTATCCAGGGGGCGGCTAAAGACAGAATTTGAAATAGCCGAAGCAAGGAAAGGGTTAGCAGCAAGCAAATATATATATTTATATATATATATATATAGCGGGGCTCCTGCCCTAGTATCCACAACCGCGCCGTATAGTAAATATCTAATACTATCGCGCGCATACACACACCCAGGTACTCAAGACCTGTAACCACACAAAGGACCCTGTGTCGACACAGTTTTAGACCGCTTTAGTTCAAGCAGGGGAGCTAATCCCGCGGGCCTCACCGATGTGGCCGTCGGCGACAGTGGCCAGTCCTGCCACTTCTGAATGTAGTCGTACCGTATCACTCAGGCCCTCCTGTACAACTTAGTGTACTGAGTGGATGTGAGCGACATCCGGCGAACTGATTTTTAGGCCGACCAGCGGAGGCGAAACTACAGGCTCAGAGGGTAATAACCCGTTGTGCCCATCTCCCTGTCGCCATGAGTCGTCAACCCACCCGCACCGGTACGAACGGTCTGCGAGCGTGACCGACCCGCCACTTCCAATCAATCTTCACCCGCTTTATATAAAACAAACCCTTAGGCCACGGGGCAATTTCTACTCGACCGGTCGCACGATCTTGGACCGGGAGGCTTAGCGGTAGGAGGGCTCCTTGCTTGGGACTAACCTGGGAGGAGAGACTCGACTCCGGGTTTTTCCCAACTAAGGCCTCGCCGAAGGGAGGATAAACACCGCATTCGTTGCCACGGCAGCTCTGCGCTAGTAAATAAATTAGGCCGAAGAATGGGCCATGTGATAAACAGAAAAGTAGGCCGAAAGCAAAGGTCATGTATTAAATAGGAAAGTAGGCCGAAAGCAAAGGCCATGTATTAAACAGGAAAGTAGGCCGAAAGCAAAGGCCATGTATTAAACAGGAAAGTAGGCCGAAAGCAAAGGCCATGTATTAAACAGGAAAGTAGGCCGAAAGCAAAGGCCATGTATTAAACAGGAAAGTAGGCCGAAAGCAAAGGCCATGTATTAAACAGGAAAGTAGGCCGAAAGCAAAGGCCATGTATTAAACATGAAAGTAGGCCGAAAGCAAAGGCCATGTAAATAGGACCAGTACGAGACTGGATTTAAATGAAAGTGCTGAATGTAAATGCGGGGGACCAGTACGAGACTGGATCTAAATGAAAGTACAGAATGTAAATGCGGGGGACCAGTACGAGACTGGATTTAAATGAAAGTACAGAATGTAAATGCGGGGGACCAGTACGAGACTGGATTTAAATGAAAGTACAGAATGTAAATGCGGGGGACCAGTACGAGACTGGATTTAAATGAAAGTACAGAATGTAAATGCGGGGGGGACCAGTACGAGACTGGATTTAAATGAAAGTACAGACTGTAATTGCATAAGATGAAATGGTTAGTAGTTCAATCACTCTTATCAGAGGAGGCTTCGATCGACGACTCCGTACTTTTATCATTGTCGCGACGAGGTTACGTTTTGGCGCCGCGTTGCGATGTCGTTCCGATTTTTGCGTTGCCTTTCCGAGCTTAGTTGGTCTCTTAGCTTACTATGCATAATTTTGGGATAAGTATTTAAAATATGCGTCGAGGGGACGCCGATTTATTTTAATGAATTTCGCTCTTTTCCGGGCGTCCATTTTTGTTTGAAAAGGCTTTCGAGGGGTCAAATCACAAGTCCACACCCCCTATCTTTGATAGTATTTGTAAACTACCTATATTTAGTGCCCCTAATATTTGGGAAATTTTAGAGACCCATTTGGGTATTTTAATACCTAAAATAAACTTTAAATTGGATTTTAAAAATAGTAAATCTTGTCCTAAAATTCCCCAAAAATTACGGGGGGTGCCCCTTAGGGTGAGACACATTTTTCGTTTAGAAAAGATTTTCTGCAAAGGCCCCATTTTTCCTCAAAAAAATGGGGAAGGTTAAGGGGGTTTGGGGTGCAAATAGAGAAGGGAAGAAAGCTGAGGGCGCCACACCGGGCGCCGTCCTTGGCTCCCACAGCGGATCCCCAGCGGATCCGCTGTGGGGGCACTCAAATTCATGCAGGGGGGGGGGGGGGGGGGGGGGGGGGGCGGGAATTAAGGTTGCGGGAGCTGCTTGATCTCCCGGGGGAGATCGAGCGGCTCCCGTCAATCCTGACGGGAGGCGGCTGCTGCCGCCGCCGGCAGCGGCCGGATGTGGCCGGCGCCGCCCCCGGTCGGTGCGCCGGGGGCAGGCGACCACTCCGGTGGTGGTCCGGCGGCCTGGCGCCGCCGGCCACCGCCGGGGTTCGTGCTGTAAGGGCACGGGGGCGGTGGCGGCCTGTACGCCTCATGCAGGCTTGCCGCCACCGCCCCCACCGGAGGGAAGGGATGGGGGAAGCCCCCGGCCGGTACGCCGGGGGCCGGCGACTCCTCCGGGGGTGGTCCGGCGGCCTGGCACCGCCGGCCACCGCCGGGGAAGGGAGTAATAGGGGCGGGCGGCTGCGGCGTGGCCTGCATGGGCCATGCAGGCCGCTGTGCCGCCGCCCCTCCCGTCGGAGGGTCACCGGCGCCGCCCCCGGTCGGTGCGCCGGGGGCCGGCGCCAACTCCGGTGGTGGCCCGGCGGCCGGGCGCCGCCGGACCCCACCGGACAACGGGGCAGAAGGGGCGGGGAGGCGCGGTGCAGCCAGCCCGAGCCGTGCCGGCTTGCTGCACCGCCGCCCCCTCGCGCGTAGCCCTCCCTGCCGCCCCTGGTCGGGGCGCCGGGGAGGGGGCAGCCGTCCGGCGGTGGCCCGGCAGCCTGGCGCCGCCGGCCGCCGCCGGGGAAGGGAGTAACTCCCTTACAGGGAGCGCGAGGAGGAGGGGGAAGACGCGGCCGCCGCCGGCCGTGACTGCCGGCGGCCTGAACGCCTCCTCCGGGAGGTAGAAAAGGGGAGGGGGAGATCTCTACCTGGGGTGGAGGGGGTGCTCGGGAGGAGGAAGGGTGGTGGTGGTGGCCGGCCATGGAGGAGGAAGAGGAGGGTGGTGGCGGCTTGGCTCCGGCTAGCTCCGGCGAGGGGGTGGCCGGCTGGGTTGGGGTGCTGGCAGAGGGGAGCTGAGGGAGAGAGAGAGAGAGAGAGAGAGAGAGGGAGGGGTGGTGTGTGGGGGAGGAATGGAGGGGCTGCCCCTCCTTTTATAGGAAGGAGGGGAGCCATCCCCCCCCCCCCCCCCCCCTCTCCCTCCCTTCCACGTGTATGAAGGGAGGGTGAGTGGGGGGGGGGAGATATTTCCCCCCCCCCCCCCCCCCCCCCTCTTTTCCTCACGTGCATGAAAGGGTGGGGGGGGGGGGTGAGTGGTTTGACCGGGGTCTATCTAGGTTCTTCGAGGCCGACAAGAGTTGCCGGGGCCGTTGCCGGGCTCGTGTGCTTTATACCTCGTGCGTTTCACCGAGGCGATCTGCATAGTGCTAAAGTGGCATACTCTCCATATGACCTTGTATCGAGGTGCAACGAGTTCCGTGGTGCCTGTATTGTCCACACAAGTTCAACGAGTCTGACGGAAGTCGATTTGGGGTACGTACGGTCACTATAATAATGAGGTAGCGGCGCGCTACGACACCCGAAATGGTCGTTTTCTCCAAACGACTTCGGATCGAGGCGCAACGAATTCCGTTGCACTCGTATGGTTCCTACGAGTCCAACGGATCCGACGGAAGTCGAATCGGGGTTCGTTTGGTCACTGTACCCCAATGACTTAGTTGCGGCGCGCAACGCTACTAAAAACGGTCATTTTCTTCAAACGACTTCGGATTGAGGCGCAACGAATTCCGTTGCACTCGTATGGTTCATACGAGTTCAGCGGATCTGACGGAAGTCAAATCGGGGTTTGTTTGGTCACTGTACCCCAATGACTTAGTTGCGGCGCGCAACGCTACTAAAAATGGTCGTTTTCTTCCAACGACTTCGGACTGAGGCGCAACGAATTCCGTTGCACTCGTATGGTTCATACGAGTTCAACGGATCTGACGGAAGTCAAATCGGGGTTCGTCTGGTCACTGTACCCCAATGACTTAGTTGCGGCGCGCAACGCTACTTAAAATGGTCGTTTTCTATCGTTCGGGTCTTCTTTTATTGGGCTTACTAGGGTCTAGTGGCCCAATAAAAGTCGGGATGTTACAATCCAATAAAAATAAAGGGATTTTCGTCCCCGAAAATTGGCTAAAGTAGGGGTTTTAACGGACGTACTTGGGGAAAGAGTGCCGGGTATTTTTCTCGAACGAGCGTCTCGGGTTCCCAGGTGAATTCTTCGCGCCCACAATTTGACCACAAGATCTTGATCATCGTGATGGTTTTGTTCCGCAGCTCTTTGATCTTGGAATCCACTATCTTCACAGGTTCGAGTTGGACAGATCGGTCGGATTGTACTGATGTTGGTGGTGCAGGGAGATGCTGCTCTGGTTGGCGTAGGACACGTCTTAGCGAAGAGACGTGAAATACGTCGTGGAGGTTCCCCAGTGCAGCTGGCAGAGCTAGCCTATAAGCCACCGGGCCAACTCTTTCTATGACTTGATATGGACCTAAGTAGCGTGGATCCAGCTTTTTCTGCTTCTTTATTCGAGATATTCCGTGCATAGGCTTTATCTTTAAGAAAACCATATCTCCCACTTGGAATTCCACTTGTCGGTGACGCGCGTCGTAATACTTGGCCTGCCGGCTCTGCGCTTCCAGCATGTGTTCCCGGATTAATCTTATCGCGGCGGTGGTATCGTCGATGTAGGTGACTCCCAAGGCTTCGGGGTCCTCATCCTGTGCCCAAGATAGCGGTGTCCGACATCGTCTTCCGTAAAGGGCTTCGTAAGGTGCCATTTTGATGCTTGCTTGGAAACTGTTATTGTAGGAGAACTCTACTAAGGGCAGTAACTGTTCCCAAGGCTCGCTGTGTTCCACTATGCATAATCGGAGGAGGTCCTCCATCGTCCGATTTGTCCTTTCTGTTTGCCCGTCGGTCTGGGGGTGGAAGGCGGTACTAAAAGCTAATCTGGTTCCTAGATACGCCTGTACTCGTCTCCATTCTTTTGACGTGAAGCGTCCATCGCGGTCAGAGACGATTGACTTAGGTACCCCATGGAATCGGACCACTTGCTCTATAAATAGCCGGGCTAAGATGTCGACGCCGTCGCCTTGTCGGTTTGGAATGAAACGAGCCACTTTGGTGAGTCGATCTACTACGACCCATATTGAGTCGTTTCCTGCACGGGATCGAGGTAAACCATGGACGAAATCCATGGAGATATCTTCAAATTTCCATTCTAGAATTGGCAGGGGTTGTAGTAGACCTCCTGGGCTTCGACATTCCGCCTTGACCATTTGACAGGTCTGGCAATGTGCAACATAATTGGTGACGTCCTTCTTCATTCCTGGCCAATATAACGTCCTTCGCAGATCCGTGTACATCTTTACTACTCCCGGGTGTATGGAGTACCTGGTTTGATGTGCTTCGCGGAGGATTTCTTCCCGGATTCCCTCTGCAGCGGGGATGAAGATGCGGTGTCTGTATTGTAGGATGCCATCATACAAGTTGTAGTCTTCTTGCGCGCCGTGTTGCAAGGCTTGAATGATCGAGGCCGCTTCTACGTCGACCTTCTGGGCTTCCCGTATTCTATCCCTAATGTCACACTGTATCTCCATCCAATAGAGATGAGCCTGGTATTCCATCGGATTTCTGCGGGTGATGAGGATAATATCCATTTTTGCCAATGATTTGACCAACTCCTCCGGCACCATTTCTAACCAACTCCCGGTCCTCGGAGGCTGCCGACTCAAGGCGTCTGCGACCTTATTAGCCTTGCCGGGGTGGTACTGGAGGGCGAAGTCATAATCACAGAGGAATTCTAACCACCGACGCTGCCGGAGGTTCAGCTCCTTCTGGGTGAAGACGTATTTGAGGCTTTTATGATCGGAGAAGATTTCGCATCGTATCCCGTAGAGGTAGTGTCTCCAGACTTTTAATGCGAAAACTACCGCCCCCAGTTCCAGGTCGTGGGTGGCGTAGTTTAGCTCATGTGGCTTGAGCTGACGTGAGGCGTAGGCAATCACCTTACCATGTTGCATAAGCACGGCCCCTAATCCTTTCAGAGAGGCATCAGCATAGATTTGAAAACCCTCGGTACCGGAGGGGAGGGTTAGGATTGGGGCCGATATCAGCCGGTTCTTCAGTTCGATGAATGCTGCCTCGCATTCGGGAGACCATTGGAAGGTCACATCCTTCTTGGTGAGAGAGGTAAGTGGTAACGCGATTTTGGAGAAACCTTCGACGAACTTACGGTAGTAGCCGGCGAGGCCAAGGAAACTTCGGACGTCTGCTGCTGTCTTAAGTGGCGGCCAATCTCGTACTGCTTGCACTTTGGCCTGATCCACTGCTACTCCGTTTTTGTTGATGGTGTGTCCCAGAAAGCCGACTTCTTCCATCCAGAACTCGCATTTGCTAAACTTGGCGAAGAGCGAGTGCTCTCTTAGCTTAAGTAGTACCATTTGGAGGTGCCTGGAGTGATCGGTTTTGTTCTTTGAGTAGATGAGAATATCATCTATGAAGACTATTACGAAATGGTCCAGAAAGGGTTTGAATACTGTATTCATCAAAGCCATAAAGGCGGAAGGGGCATTGGTTAGCCCAAATGGCATTACCATGAACTCGTATAGTCCGTAGCGAGAGCTGAAAGCGGTCTTGGGAATGTCCTCTTCTCGCACTCTAAGTTGATAGTAGCCGGACCTTAAGTCCATCTTGGAAAAGACAGACGCGCCTTGCAGTTGATCGAACAGTTCATCTATCCGGGGTAGGGGATAGGTATTCCGGACCGTGAGTTTATTCAAACCTCTGTAGTCGATGCAGAGGCGCAGCGATCCATCCTTCTTTTTAACGAACAGTACTGGGGCTCCCCAGGGAGAGGTACTAGGACGTACGAATCCTGCGTCGACTAACTCTTGTAGCTGAATTTTGAGCTCGGCCAGTTCCCTCGGGGCCATCCGGTACGGTGCCCGGGACACTGGTCGGGCTCCTTGAGTAAGTTCGATTTGGAAGTCCACTTCCCGTTGCGGGGGCAACCCGGGGAGTGACTCTGGGAAGATATCTGGGAAGTCCCTGATCACGGGTACTTTAGAGAGTACTTGCGTCGTGTTTTCCATCTCAAAGTAGATTAGGTATATCTCGTCCTTCCGCCGCACTGCCTTGACAGTTTGTGCAGATGTTAAGATGATGCGGGTGACGGACGGTATACCTGCTAGGGTGATAACTTGCCCATTCGGATTCTGGAGGCGGATTTCTCGAGTTGAACAATTGATTTGGGCGCTGTGTTCTGCCAACCAATCCATCCCCAGAATGATGTCGAACCCGGTTATTGCTAAGATGGTGGCGTTGACTTCGAACTCTATGCCTCCTAGCATCGCCTGGAAGGAACACTTTTCGGTGGAAGTCATATCTGATCCATCCGGGAGTCGTATTCGGATTGACATCCCGGATGATCGTACCGTGTTCTCCTTGTCTGCGATGAAGTTTTGTGCAACGAAAGAATGTGTGGCGCCGGTATCGAACAGTGTTTTAGCGGGGCGACCTTCTACCAAAAGTAAACCTGACAACATATATGTATATATATATATCATAATCAAAAGCTTTCGTACATATACATGAGTAGGGATGACATATACAAAAGTCCCAACATATAAAGCTATAACATCTCCTAGGATATCCTACTATCGGAAGTAGATACCTATCACTACGTCAGGAGCAGGACCGTGCTGGAGATCCAATGCGTATGCCTCGAGCGGTGCTGCTCTGCCCTGCCTAGCCGGCTCCCTCCTGCCTGCGGGACGTCCTCTGCGTCCACCTCGTCCTCTCTCTGCCGCTCTCTGTACTGCTCCTAAGCCGGGTCTCCCGGTAGCCTGCGGGCAAAAGGCTCGTATATGCCCAGGCTGCTGGCATAGGTAGCAGTTCCCTGCGAAGGGAACATCTCGTCGTGCGGCTGGGACGACCTGAGGTGCTGGGGCTGGGGGTGCTGGTCGGGGCTGGGGTGCTGGTCGGGGCTGGGGTGCTGGTCGGGGCTGGGGTGCCCGTCTATATGGCTGGTGACGCTGACGCTGTCTCCCATCTCGGCCCTGCCTGCGAGGACCTACCCCTCTCTCCCGGCCCTGGGTCTGGGGAACACCTACATGTCCCCTCCGCTGCTGGGCTACCATCCGCTGGTCCATCTCCAGAGCGGTGGCATGTGAGGCGATCGTGTGGAAGGATGCCTGGGAAATCATGATCAGGGCCTGACGGAGGTCGTCTCGTAATCCCCGATAAAATCTGGCCGCCCTGTCCCTATCTGTACCTGCTAAGGTCCCGGCGAAGCGGGCCAGGTGGATAAACTCTCTCTGGTAGTCTGGAACTGTCCTAGCTCCCTGCCTGATCTGCAGGAACCGCTCCTGGAGTGCCATCCGGTCTGCATCCGAAATGAAGTGCTCCAAGAAGGCCTCTGAGAACTCCCCCCAGAGAATGGTGCTGAGGGGTCGCCCTCTAAAAGCGGAGCGGCTAGCTGCCCTCCACCAGTCTCGTGCATAGCCCTCCAACATGGTCACTACTAGGGATACTGCGGCTACTGCTGGGCACATCATCCCTACAAGAAGCTCCTCTACCCTCTCCACCCACTCCTCGGCCTGGATAGCTGACTCTGTACCTCGGAAGGTGGGGGGCCTTAGCCCTCGGAACGTGGTCAGCAGATCGGTGGGTACGGTGGCCTGCTGGGGTGGTCGTAGGGTGGCTGTCTGGAAAGCTGCTAACAAGGCTATCAGTGTCCGTCCTAGCTCTGTATCTCCAAACGGAGCTGCGGCTGGTGTGGCTGGGACTGGTGGTGGGGTGGTAGGGTGGTACTGATCCTCAGAGGAGGACCTTCCGTTGCTCGACTCCGGTATCTGGAGAAGTAACAACATGAATATCAGAACTTGCAAAAATAAGGGAATTTTGCAGGACTGAAACGAAAAGTAAGCGGAAAGCGTGTGGGTGTACTACCGTGCAGTCTCGAATCCTTAACTCTAAGCCTAAAGGGTCCACCAGGCTTCCGCTGCGTGGTTCGTCCCGAACCAAGGAACGGAAACGGGGACGAGAGGATCGAAAGACTGCCCCATGTGGTCGGATCGTGGTAGCTCTGATCCATTTGTAAGGCCCCCCCCCCTCCCTAATCCTGAACCGTGTTCAGGGAGGGGGGATCTTACTGCCCAAAGAAGACCACCCAGCGCTTTCCGGGTGGCGACGTCCCACCCGCTTAAGCACTGAGCGGTCTCTTTGTCAGGCACAAGAATCACAACTTCACATCAGAACGCATAGCGGAAGCAATCAACCAAAAAATAGGAAACCAAAACACACTGCTTATATTTACATACTTAACGGGGCCGAAGCCTAACGTTTACAAAAGTGCCTTGAAGGCTACATCGACTGAACGAAAGGGCCTAAGCCGGTCCTATACTCTAGGACTCACGTCTCGGAAGACAGGGGGCGGGGCTGGGAAAGTCGTACGGATCATCTCCAAGGCTTCGAGATCAACCTGTGATGTGGGGGCTTCACGCTGTCCCGTCTCCTGTGATTGGTTATAAGAAATAACCGTTAGTCACAGAGCTAAGTAGAAAACACATCCCCCTCCCCGGATCCGTATCCAGGGGGCGGCTAAAGACAGAATTTGAAATAGCCGAAGCAAGGAAAGGGTTAGCAGCAAGCAAATATATATATTTATATATATATATATATATATATAGCGGGGCTCCTGCCCTAGTATCCACAACCGCGCCGTATAGTAAATATCTAATACTATCGCGCGCATACACACACCCAGGTACTCAAGACCTGTAACCACACAAAGGACCCTGTGTCGACACAGTTTTAGACCGCTTTAGTTCAAGCAGGGGAGCTAATCCCGCGGGCCTCACCGATGTGGCCGTCGGCGACAGTGGCCAGTCCTGCCACTTCTGAATGTAGTCGTACCGTATCACTCAGGCCCTCCTGTACAACTTAGTGTACTGAGTGGATGTGAGCGACATCCGGCGAACTGATTTTTAGGCCGACCAGCGGAGGCGAAACTACAGGCTCAGAGGGTAATAACCCGTTGTGCCCATCTCCCTGTCGCCATGAGTCGTCAACCCACCCGCACCGGTACGAACGGTCTGCGAGCGTGACCGACCCGCCACTTCCAATCAATCTTCACCCGCTTTATATAAAACAAACCCTTAGGCCACGGGGCAATTTCTACTCGACCGGTCGCACGATCTTGGACCGGGAGGCTTAGCGGTAGGAGGGCTCCTTGCTTGGGACTAACCTGGGAGGAGAGACTCGACTCCGGGTTTTTCCCAACTAAGGCCTCGCCGAAGGGAGGATAAGCACCGCATTCGTTGCCACGGCAGCTCTGCGCTAGTAAATAAATTAGGCCGAAGAATGGGCCATGTGATAAACAGAAAAGTAGGCCGAAAGCAAAGGCCATGTATTAAATAGGAAAGTAGGCCGAAAGCAAAGGCCATGTATTAAACAGGAAAGTAGGCCGAAAGCAAAGGCCATGTATTAAACAGGAAAGTAGGCCGAAAGCAAAGGCCATGTATTAAACAGGAAAGTAGGCCGAAAGCAAAGGCCATGTATTAAACAGGAAAGTAGGCCGAAAGCAAAGGCCATGTATTAAACAGGAAAGTAGGCCGAAAGCAAAGGCCATGTATTAAACATGAAAGTAGGCCGAAAGCAAAGGCCATGTAAATAGGACCAGTACGAGACTGGATTTAAATGAAAGTGCTGAATGTAAATGCGGGGGACCAGTACGAGACTGGATCTAAATGAAAGTACAGAATGTAAATGCGGGGGACCAGTACGAGACTGGATTTAAATGAAAGTACAGAATGTAAATGCGGGGGACCAGTACGAGACTGGATTTAAATGAAAGTACAGAATGTAAATGCGGGGGACCAGTACGAGACTGGATTTAAATGAAAGTACAGAATGTAAATGCGGGGGGGACCAGTACGAGACTGGATTTAAATGAAAGTACAGACTGTAATTGCATAAGATGAAATGGTTAGTAGTTCAATCACTCTTATCAGAGGAGGCTTCGATCGACGACTCCGTACTTTTATCATTGTCGCGACGAGGTTACGTTTTGGCGCCGCGTTGCGATGTCGTTCCGATTTTTGCGTTGCCTTTCCGAGCTTAGTTGGTCTCTTAGCTTACTATGCATAATTTTGGGATAAGTATTTAAAATATGCGTCGAGGGGACGCCGATTTATTTTAATGAATTTCGCTCTTTTCCGGGCGTCCATTTTTGTTTGAAAAGGCTTTCGAGGGGTCAAATCACAAGTCCACACCCCCTATCTTTGATAGTATTTGTAAACTACCTATATTTAGTGCCCCTAATATTTGGGAAATTTTAGAGACCCATTTGGGTATTTTAATACCTAAAATAAACTTTAAATTGGATTTTAAAAATAGTAAATCTTGTCCTAAAATTCCCCAAAAATTACGGGGGGTGCCCCTTAGGGTGAGACACATTTTTCGTTTAGAAAAGATTTTCTGCAAAGGCCCCATTTTTCCTCAAAAAAATGGGGAAGGTTAAGGGGGTTTGGGGTGCAAATAGAGAAGGGAAGAAAGCTGAGGGCGCCACACCGGGCGCCGTCCTTGGCTCCCACAGCGGATCCCCAGCGGATCCGCTGTGGGGGCACTCAAATTCATGCAGGGGGGGGGGGGGGGGGGGGGGGGGGGGGGGCGGGAATTAAGGTTGCGGGAGCTGCTTGATCTCCCGGGGGAGATCGAGCGGCTCCCGTCAATCCTGACGGGAGGCGGCTGCTGCCGCCGCCGGCAGCGGCCGGATGTGGCCGGCGCCGCCCCCGGTCGGTGCGCCGGGGGCAGGCGACCACTCCGGTGGTGGTCCGGCGGCCTGGCGCCGCCGGCCACCGCCGGGGTTCGTGCTGTAAGGGCACGGGGGCGGTGGCGGCCTGTACGCCTCATGCAGGCTTGCCGCCACCGCCCCCACCGGAGGGAAGGGATGGGGGAAGCCCCCGGCCGGTACGCCGGGGGCCGGCGACTCCTCCGGGGGTGGTCCGACGGCCTGGCACCGCCGGCCACCGCCGGGGAAGGGAGTAATAGGGGCGGGCGGCTGCGGCGTGGCCTGCATGGGCCATGCAGGCCGCTGTGCCGCCGCCCCTCCCGTCGGAGGGTCACCGGCGCCGCCCCCGGTCGGTGCGCCGGGGGCCGGCGCCAACTCCGGTGGTGGCCCGGCGGCCGGGCGCCGCCGGACCCCACCGGACAACGGGGCAGAAGGGGCGGGGAGGCGCGGTGCAGCCAGCCCGAGCCGTGCCGGCTTGCTGCACCGCCGCCCCCTCGCGCGTAGCCCTCCCTGCCGCCCCTGGTCGGGGCGCCGGGGAGGGGGCAGCCGTCCGGCGGTGGCCCGGCAGCCTGGCGCCGCCGGCCGCCGCCGGGGAAGGGAGTAACTCCCTTACAGGGAGCGCGAGGAGGAGGGGGAAGACGCGGCCGCCGCCGGCCGTGACTGCCGGCGGCCTGAACGCCTCCTCCGGGAGGTAGAAAAGGGGAGGGGGAGATCTCTACCTGGGGTGGAGGGGGTGCTCGGGAGGAGGAAGGGTGGTGGTGGTGGCCGGCCATGGAGGAGGAAGAGGAGGGTGGTGGCGGCTTGGCTCCGGCTAGCTCCGGCGAGGGGGTGGCCGGCTGGGTTGGGGTGCTGGCAGAGGGGAGCTGAGGGAGAGAGAGAGAGAGAGAGAGAGAGAGAGAGAGAGAGAGGGAGGGGTGGTGTGTGGGGGAGGAATGGAGGGGCTGCCCCTCCTTTTATAGGAAGGAGGGGAGCCATCCCCCCCCCCCCCCCCCCCCCCCCCTCTCCCTCCCTTCCACGTGTATGAAGGGAGGGTGAGTGGGGGGGGGGGAGATATTTCTCCCCCCCCCCCCCCCCTCTTTTCCTCACGTGCATGAAAGGGTGGGGGGGGGGGTGAGTGGTTTGACCGGGGTCTATCTAGGTTCTTCGAGGCCGACAAGAGTTGCCGGGGCCGTTGCCGGGCTCGTGTGCTTTATACCTCGTGCGTTTCACCGAGGCGATCTGCATAGTGCTAAAGTGGCATACTCTCCATATGACCTTGTATCGAGGTGCAACGAGTTTCGTGGTGCCTGTATTGTCCACACAAGTTCAACGAGTCTGACGGAAGTCGATTTGGGGTACGTACGGTCACTATAATAATGAGGGTAGCGGCGCGCTACGACACCCGAAATGGTCGTTTTCTCCAAACGACTTCGGATCGAGGCGCAACGAATTCCGTTGCACTCGTATGGTTCCTACGAGTCCAATGGATCCGACGGAAGTCGAATCGGGGTTCGTTTGGTCACTGTACCCCAATGACTTAGTTGCGGCGCGCAACGCTACTAAAAACGGTCATTTTCTTCAAACGACTTCGGATTGAGGCGCAACGAATTCCGTTGCACTCGTATGGTTCATACGAGTTCAGCGGATCTGACGGAAGTCAAATCGGGGTTCGTTTGGTCACTGTACCCCAATGACTTAGTTGCGGCGCGCAACGCTACTAAAAATGGTCGTTTTCTTCCAACGACTTCGGACTGAGGCGCAACGAATTCCGTTGCACTCGTATGGTTCATACGAGTTCAACGGATCTGACGGAAGTCAAATCGGGGTTCGTCTGGTCACTGTACCCCAATGACTTAGTTGCGGCGCGCAACGCTACTTAAAATGGTCGTTTTCTATCGTTCGGGTCTACTTTTATTGGGCTTACTAGGGTCTAGTGGCCCAATAAAAGTCGGGATGTTACACTGGCGGCGTGCCGAGGGTGGAAGTTATGGCAGCTGGACGTGAAGAACGCATTCCTATATGGGGAGATCGACAAGGACATATTCATGGTGCAACCACCTGGATACGTGTCCAAGTCTCAGCCGCGCCACGTCTGCAAGCTGAAGAAGGCCCTCTATGGGTTGAAGCAGGCGCCAAGAGCCTGGTATGGGAAGATCGCGGAGTATCTGCAGTTCTGCGGCTACGATACCTCAGACTCAGATTCCAGCATGTTCGTGAAGAAGAGTGGAGGTCTTCACGTGCTGGTGCTGCTATACGTCGACGACATGATCGTGACAGGGAACAACCCTGAGGAGGTCGCGGCGCTGAGACAGCAGCTCTCCATACGATTCGAGATGAAGGATCTTGGTGAACTGCACCATTTCCTTGGCCTCCAAGTGGAGAAGAGAAGAGGCGGGCTGGATGTTTCCCAGAGGACATATGCCGAGAGGATCGTCGAGAGATTCGGCATGAAAGAGGGGAAGAGCAGCTCCATTCCTCTGGAGGCTGGGCTGAAGCTTCGGAAGGAAGAAGGGAGGATTCTTCCTGATCCGAAGATCTTTCGGGCACTGGTGGGGAGTCTTATCTACCTGACTATCACAAGGCCGGACATCGCCTTTGCTGTCGGCCGAGTTAGTCGGTATATGCAGGAGCCGCGGAAGCCTCATCTGGAGGCAGCCAAAGGAATTCTGAAGTACGTGAAGGGCACCCTTGAGATGGGGTTGTCCTATGAGGAGAAGTCTGACTTCAAGCTGCACGGATACACGGATGCAGACTACGGAGGTGACGCTGATGATCGCAAGTCGACATCAGGTTACGTGTTCTTGTGTGGAGCTGATGCTATCTCGTGGTGTAGCAAGAAGCAGGACTCTATTTCCCTTTCTACCATGGAGGCCGAGTACAAGGCGTCGTCCTTAGCAGCTCAGGAGTGTGTCTGGCTGAGGAGACTAGTGGAGGATGTGGATAAGGAGGTCAGCGGACCTACTGTGCTTCGCGGGGACAATGAGAGTGCATTGAAACTGGTAACCAATCCAGTGTGTCATGCGAGGACCAAGCACATAGAGATCGAGCATCACTTCATCAGAGAGAAGGTGTTGGGTGGCTTGCTCACTGTGGAGCATGTGCGGAGCGAAGACAACCTTGCGGACATATTCACAAAGCCCCTATCTGCGGGGCCCTTCCGGAGGCTTCGCTCGTTGCTTGGAGTTGTTCCCGGAGCTCACTTCAAGGGGGAGTGTTAGATTTGTGAAGTGAGTATATGCTGGGATAGTGGCGACTATCCAGGTGGCGACTATCCAGGTGACGAGTATCCGTGCCGAGTATCGGTGACGAGTATCCGTGACGAGTATCCGTGACGAGTATCCGTGCCGAGTATCCGTGACGAGTATCGGTGCCGAGTATCGGTGCCGAGTATAGGCATGCTCGCCCCCCTTGAGTTGCCTATAAATAGAGGGGTACCCCCCCCCTAAAGAGTAACGAATCCAGACCTTCTGACAGTGACGAGTATATACTCTGAGAGTGACGAGTATAGCCATCAGAAGTGGCGAGTATCATCAACTCTGAGCGAGTTAGAGATACCAGAGTGCTACCTGGCGAGCATCGGACTTGGAGTAAGTTCGGGTAGCTCCCTTGAGCGGGTAGCGAGTATTGGAGGTCGTGACGAGTATCGTCGTGACGAGTATCTGCGTGACGAGTATCTGCGTGACGAGTATCGTCGTGACGAGTATCTGCGTGACGAGTATCGTCGTGACGAGCATCGGTGACGAGCATCAGTGACGAGTATCGGTGACGAGCATCGGTGACGAGCATCGGTGACGAGTATCATCGTGCCGAGTATCACCGTGACGAGTATCCGTGACGAGTATCCGTGACGAGTATCTGTGACGAGTATCTGTGACGAGTATCCGTGACGAGTATCGAGGCGACGAGTATCACCAGCGCGGTGTGCTCGGGAGGAGAAGCGGACCTTGTCCGTGACCAAGTTCTTTACTACTATTGGCTGTTGTGATTCAAGTTGGATGCAACTTGTATTCAGCCGTGTTCTGTTGTAATCTTGTTGCCAAGTATATATTACAGCTGTGTTTGTTCTGTTTTGGTATCCTTGATTGGTAGCACACAAAAACTTCAACAGAGCCTCCAACAACCTGCCACCGCCGATAAAACCAGCTCGGAAAAGTGGTTGGGAGTTGCATGAGATGCACCCTGGACGATGCCAGTTGGAGTCATCGGGTTGAGGCCATGGTAGGGTGGCCCTGGGTCGTTACAAAGTGCGCGTTAATTCTCCGGTATCCTAGCACAACAAGCACGTATCAAACACATGCGGTCAGTTTTTGATTTTTGTTAGGCCTCGTTTCCGACCAAGAACAACCGAACAAACACGGATGGACCCGTTTGGTTTTAATTTAATTGGGGGTTCTTTTTCCACAAATCAGGTTGTATGTGGTCAGTTGAGACTATGGGTGTTGATGCTGGTTGTAGCTCCTTTGCTTGGTTTTACAGTCTTAAACCTAGGCTTCGTTTAGTGTGGCTTATTTGCTCCGGTGAGTTTGGTCAAAAACGTCATTATCATAGAATGTATGTTTGGCAAGACAAAAGTTACGACCGCTATAAAGAAAATAAACTAGTTTTGAGCATAAAATGCATGAATTTTTTTAGGTGAGGTCGTGCATTCACGAACGACGGTTCATGACCACGGTGTTCACGACCGCCACCACCGCGCCAAACGAAGCCCTGGATGAGTGCGATCAAGGTCTTGGGATATTGATCCTGATGCATGACACATGAGTTTTTTTTTTTTTGGGGGGGGGGGGGGGGGGGGGGGGGGGGGGAATACTTTACATAGGGTTGTTTACTTTCATTCCAATACGAGGGACAATGCACATGGGCCTCCCGTGCGACCAACGATAGTACCCTGACTGTGACAGTACCCTGACACGACAATTGCAGTCCAAAGAGCATCGTGAGGAGGAAGGGATTTTAGTTAATGATATACAAAATAAAGAGAGAAGGAGATGATTGCATGGAGGGCTAGGATTGCTTTGATGGTCCACACCATTACACCACAAGGGGGATATCTTTATATATTAGTATAGATACACACACACTAGTAGTCCGTCACGGAGAACTCCGTGCCTTGCGCGATTGTACTCCAGCCGCTCTCCTTTCCCATATGCAGTGTCCGACGACTGTCGGACCTCCGCCGACGCTCAATGTCCTATTGCTCGAAGATTACGCAAAAATTAACCTTATGTTTATTGAATTTGATGGGTTTCTTCGGCGAGAGGACATCAAGCGTGGGTGGGGGTCTGATCGTCGCCGAACGCTGCGCATGGGAGAATGTGAGCGGCTGAAGTACCGTCGTGCAAGTCATTTAATTAATACTATATTAATTAAGGCGATTGATATACGCACTCCTTGATTGTATATACGCAGCCCTTTGAACACAGCCCCTAAACCGCTATTTGTACACCATATTACTATTCGTATCCCAAAACAAAAATATTTAAATTTCTAGATTTCAATGCAGTATAAATATGAACAAGTTACATTCTACAGGCTTGATGACTCTAATAAATCTTCTTATATTTCTGCTCGAAAAACTTCAAATAGTGTCATGAGGTCAAGGGGGGCCAACGTTCTTCTTACTTGATTGAACCTGTGAGAAAGTAGAAAGCAAGAAGCAAATGCACATCTGTGTACTCTCGAGTTCGAAATGGAACAATTCTAATATTTGCTGGGATGAACTCGCTGGAAGTTAGCCTTCTTTCAAATCCTAATAGCTGGAATGATTCATCTATCTGATAATTAATGGCAGAATAGTTATTATTTTGCTTTGTAACAGATATAATTAATGCATCCATTACTTGCTTCAAGCCTGCAACTATAAGTTAAAAAGAAAAGGGAAGCTGAGTTGAAATACATAAACAAATAAGTATTGTTAGTGTTCAATTAATAGGACCATCGTGGATACTCTTCTGTTAAATAATGTTACCTCCAATACATTGTCAGAAAACCACCAACCAATGTCAAGAACAAGTACATCTCCGACATTGAAGGCGGAATGGGGAGCTGGCGCAGCACCTTCGGCGAGAATGTGGAGCTGGCGAAGCACCTCCGGCGAGATTGTGGAGCGGGCGAAGCACCTCCGGCTGATCTAAAACCAGCACGGCAGCGACGAACTGGCGTTGAAGGCGGAATGGGGAGCGGGAGAAGCACCTCCGGCGAGAATGTGGAGCTGGCGAAACACCTCCCGCGAGAATGTGGAGCGGGTGAAGCACCTCTGGCTGATCGAAAACCCCCACGGTAGCGACGAGCAGGGATGGGGAAAAGAAAGGGGCTGCGCTTATATTGGGGGTAGCGTTTGGGATTTTTAATTTTAAAACTTAAACATGGTCTGCGAATAGCCGATTTCAGTCTCAAACTTTTATATTTTGGAGATTCCAGTCGTAACATTTTCCTCCGTTTTATTTAAGTCCCAAAAATCATTCTCCCGCTAACTTTCCGTTTGCCTAAACCTAAAACCCACTCGACAGAAGCGCATCGCAGAGAAACCCGCAAAATCTGAAATGGCTCCCCCGGCGGCCACGAGTTAGGATTAGGGTTTATCTCACCGGCGGCGTCAATCCAGTAGGAGATTCCACCGGCGGCGTCAACCTCAAATGCTTGTCCTCCTCTTCATTTATCCTCTGTTCAGAGCTTCTATTTCAGTTCAATGACTTTCACCTGAGCGAAAGGAAGAAGTCGTCAACAAACAAGGCTATAGATGACGAGCGAGGTCTTTGAATAGCAAAGGCAAGATGTTATGCATTCCAGACTGTTTTCTCTCATAATTTACTATGTAATCTTGTTTTTATGTAGTTTGCAGATGCAGTGTTATTGGCACAGGAAATATATAAAATTTTATTAAATCTATAGTCAAAAATTAGTTGTTTGTTTGTTCCCTTTCTTCATTTACATGTTTCTATAATGCAACTTGTTTTCCTTTTGGTAATGTAGAGGTTGAACAGCTACTGGATCCAGAAGAAAGGGAAATCTTGCAGCACAATGAAGTTTTCTTTGATATTTTAATGCATTACGGCCTGTTTTCATTTTTTTAGGTATTAACCTTGTGTGGAAGTTTGTTTATATGAATAATTAATGTTATTCTTTAAATTACTTGTTAAGTATTGATGGGTTCCTCAAAACGTATCTGGTCAGGTTCGTAATTTTTCGCCGCAACCTCGACCGGTTTACTTCCAAACCGAGCTAGTGCGATACGGTCAGGCGCGCACCTCCCATTCGCAGGGTGCATCCATAGTCGCTAAGGCCACACCCCATCCTTGCGGGGTGTGAGGACCCTGACCACAGCCTGGCGCACCAGCGCTGCCTTTCGTCCCAGACCCTCACATGGGCCGCAGCCCATGCCACCCCTACCCCTCTCCACGCCTATTCGGCCAAGGCGGGTTGTTGGAGACCGCAACCTCCCTTTGATGAGAAGTGATCCAGTTAAGCGCCTCTACGGGGACTTCTCAGGAGGTCACCCATCCCAGAATTGCTCCTATCCGAGCATGCTTAACTATATAGTTCTTTCACTTCTCATCACCAGTTAAGCGTGCTCGGATGAGAGCAATTCTGGGATGGGTGACCTCCTGGTAAGTCCCCGTAGAGGCTTAACTGGATCACTTCTCATTAAAAGGAGGCTGCGGTCTCCAACAACCCGCCGTGGTCGAATAGGCGCGGAGAGGGGTTGGGGTGGCATGGGCTGCGGCCCATGAGAGGGCCTGGGACGAAAGGCAGCGCTGGGGCGTCAGGCTGTGGTCAGGGTCCTCACATAAAAAGTGCACTTTTTATGTGTGGACCCTGACCACAGCGCTGGTGCACCAGGCCGTGGTCAGGGTCCTCACACGGGGTGTGGACAAAATCCCACAGCCGCACCCCCTTGAGAGGTGCGGCCAAGGCCGGACGCACCCTCTTGAGGGGTGCGGCCAAGGCCGACCATGGCCGGCCGCGCCCCCATTGGGGGTGCGGCCCATCCCGCACCCTCCTTGCGGGGGTGCGGCCATAGAAACCGCACCTCCCTTGGGGGGGGGGGGGGGGTCTGAAGCTCAGGAAAACCCCATTCTCTCCCTCTTTCTCTCTCTCGAAACTTCTGGCTCGATAATCCAGGGAGGAAGAAGAAATGGAGAAGAAGAATATTAATAATATATGGAAGACAGCCAAAGCTGTAATAATAATAATAAGAAGAAGAAGAAGAAAGGAAGTGTCGAACCAAAGGTCGTCGATTCCGACGAAATTCGCACCGAAGACAAAAGTCGGCGCTACGAATCCAATGGAGAAGTCTAAAACAAAATCCGACGAACAAATCTCAAGATATAAATTTCTGAAGTTTACGACGAACGATAATTCCACAAATCTTAGGAAAATCATCGGGGCTCTAAAATCGCTCGGATCGCAACGGAACTTCGACGAGTCTTTCTAAAGTTAATTAATTTAATTTTCCAACGCAAAATCTTCCAACTCCGGCACGCTCCAAAATTTGGTCGACTTGACCAAACGGACGCGCAAACGTGCAAACGATGGTGTACCGCTAACTCCGCACTAACGTAACGCTCTTAGGTAAAAAAAATGACGTCAAAGAAAGATAAAATAATTCCTGAAAATTCAGGGGCGTTACAGTGTTCCCCCGAACTCTACAAAGACTTTGAAGATAGTATCCACAACACAACGATACTCGTGACAAGCATCAATGACAAGAAAAGCTACCCACATGCACTACTGAAGGATCAGCCGCTGGGGGGCACGTCAATCCAGCTCCTTCCCACTCGCTCATCCACACGCCTCTCACGGGAGAAGAAGCAAACGCACCCATTGCGGCATTGGAGAGACGCATGCGCCAGATGGAAGAGCACCAAACTGAGATGCTCGTGCTCCTAAGGAACAGAGGGGCGCCGCGAGCTCCTAATCCTGCCCCCGAGCAAGGCAGGCCGCCTCCGCCAACTCCGGATCGCGCTCCGGCCGAGCGCTTCGCTCACGAGCACCGCATACCTGAAGAAGAGTTCTCCAATGTGGCCAACTCAACAAGCCCAACCCGTCATGCCGGAGAACCTGAAGCTCATCATCAGCACGACCACTGTATAACCTGTAATTCGTCGAGATCAGAAATGCCTAAGGAGACGGTTATTCGCAGACCTTGCTAGTAGTGTATTGAACATCCTCAAGGAGGCAACCATGAGCGAGCATGGGGCCAGTAGAGGCGAGCAGAAGCGATCTTGGGCGAGTACCTCGCGAGTATGGGCGAGTAGCCCTTGTAACTCGCGAGCAGAGGCAGTATGCTCATCTGGATCCCCCCAGGATTTCTCTATAAATAGACCCCAAGGGGTACTAGAAATGACACTTTTGGAAGTGGTCGAGGTCCCCCCAAGCTGGATACTCGTCAAGTCCATGTCCGCCTAGTACCTCGCCCAGCTTTTGGTTGTGGAGGGGAAGTTTCTCCCAAACTTCCGGGTATGTGGTGGGACCTCCCTGCTTGAGCACTTGGGGTGTGCTTATAGTCATTTACTCTCTCCTGTTTTAGCTATCCGAGCCGTGGAGTTTGATCGCGGGATCAGTAACCTCCGATTGCATTGATCCGGATTTTGGAGCCGCGATTTTCCTGGCTTCAACCACCACCACCACTCGGAAGCGGCAAGCTCGAGCATGCAATTGGAAGGCTCACTCAGGAAGAAATTCACGGCGTAATCGCCGAAGAATACGAACAAGTCGGACGACGGGCCGCCTTTGTCCACCGCCCATTCCACCACGACTCGCCATTAACACCCGAGGTCCTGGCGCATCTGATCCCGCACGACTTCAAGCTCCCAAACATCGAGACGTTCGACAGAATAGATGATCCGCTGGAACACGTAAACCACTTCACCACCATCATGCGGATTTACAATGACACTGACCAACTGTTATGCCAAGTGTTTCCGACAACACTAAAGGGGCAAGCACACACTTGGTTTCACTCTCTGAGAGAAGGAGTCATCAATAATTTTGTGGAACTAACTCAGCAATTCACTGACCAATTTATTGCCAACCGCAGAACCGTCCGGGACCCCTCCCACCTTTCAGGAATACGCCAGAGCGAGGGAGAGACCCTTAAGAATTTCTTATGCCGCTTCACTACTGAGGCGCGACAAATTCCAGGGGTGGACCCTGAGCTTCTACGAGAAGTTTTTCTTGGAGGACTCCGCCCCGGTGGCTTCTACTTCGCACTAATGCGGGAAACTGTACCCAGCTACCCAGACCTCGTTCACCGAGTCGAGGCCCAGATTACAGCTGATGAGGCAATTGAAGTGCAGCGCCTGCAGTTCGAGGGGAGCCAACTCGCTTAAGAAGATTGTCTTCCGAAGCGAAGGAAATCTTCAAAGGCTCGAAGGAGACCTTCGAAGTCTCGAAGGAGATCTTCGAAGGTTCGAAGAAGATCTTCGAAGATCGAAGGAGATCTTCAAGCGTCGGAGGAGAATTCCATGGTCGTAGAAGACAAGGTCCCCTGAAATGAAGGCCCTAGGCTTCTTTTATAGCCTTGGGCAGGAGTAGCCCGGTAATTTCGCCATTGTAACCACTGTAACCTCCTGACGGGCGAATCACGCTCGCCGATTTGGAGCACATGGATCACCATTTTTGGGATATTCCCATCTTGCCCCCCGGGCAATTCGGTCAATTCGGACAGTTTCGTTGACGGCGTTGAGCGCAGAGAACTAGACTCGCAATCTAGGAAATTAGGAAAGGTTAACTGTCGCGCGCGTCGCGAACACGGAAGTGTTCTGAGCGCGCGACGAACACGAAAGTGTTCTGAGCGCGCGGCGAACACGGAAGTGTTCTGAGCGCGCGACGAACACGGAAGTATTCTGAGCGCGCGACGAACACCTAAGTGTTCTGAGCGCATGATGAGCGTGGAGGCGTTCGACGCTCGGCGTGCACTTGGGGGCGTTCCGCGCGTGCCGTGAATGTGGACTTAGGAGGTGAACGCGTCGTGAGCGTGGAGGCGTGTCGTTCATGGTGATGCCGGGGAGGTGCGGTCCCGCCGGTCAAGTTAGTGCAATAAAGGGTGCGTGCGAGGTGGTGTGGCTGGAGCCGAATGTCGAGCCTGTGCGGTGGTCACACATCAAGTCTTGCGCGGTCAAGGAGGTGTGGCCTGCACTGCGCGGTGAGTGTCGGGCGACGAGTGCCTAGCGGCGAGCGCCGCATCGCGGCGGCACGGTTTGCGCCGCACCAAGGTGGTGCAGGCTAGGGGAGGCGCCCGCGGTGCCGCACCTGGGAGGTGCGGCCATGGCCGGGAAGGTTTGGCGGGCTCCGCTGGCGGCCGGCGAGGCGTGCGGCAAGTCCGGCGGCGAGGTTGATGGCGGTTAGGAGAGAGGGAGAGGGAGAGATAGAGAGATGGTGGTATGGAAGAGAGAAAAGGAGGTTACGTGGATGGAGGAGAGAGAGAGAGAGTGGGGTTGCATGGATCCCCACTATGGGAGTGCGGTTTGCGTGTGCGCGTACGCGTGTGTTCCGGTGATTATTTGGAGGACCAAAGGGACTCAGAATTATGCGAGAATGGGTCCGTTAGAATCGTATCGGCAAAAAATCGTGGGTTCGACCGGATTCGACCAGGTCCATTTTGGGGAACCCCATCAATAGTCTTTGTAACAGCCATTGTAGATTTCGTCAATCTCATCTGCAGCACTTTTGTCGTTTATCTTGTTGGCTCCACCTACGAAATAGTATTTCCATAAGCAAAACATAAGCATTAAATTTAGAATTTTCCTCTTGAATGTTGACATTTTTTGAAGGTGTAGTAGAATGAGAGCTGACTTAAGTACCTTAGTGTAAATTGTGTTTCTTTGAGATAACCTTTGCGAAGACCACTTCGTACACGACATTTTTCGTGTGTACATCTTCATGGCCTTCTATTAAGCCTTGTTTCACCAGTACTGTCGTGTTTTGTTCTGAAACACCTCTTGATAGTGCTACGTATAGCTGACCGTGTCCGAAGACATTATTTGGAAGGTAGATTTGACATTGCCAATTGTTTGACCTTGAGCCTTGTTAATAGTTAGTGCAAAGCACAGACGAACTGAGAATTGTTTGCGCGTCAGTTCAAATGACATTTTTACGTCTTCAACAGTCTTTAGTGGTATGCGCGGTAGAAATACGCACAGTCCCTTGAATTGACCTCCTAATATATCAGCTTTGATTAGATTCCTGCCAAATCTATGACTATTAGTCTTGTGTCGTTGCATAATCCAATGTTTGGGTCGATGTTCCGTAACAACATTATTGGTGTGCCCTTTTTTAATTCAAGCTTGTGTGGTGGTGGATTGTCGGGATTAATTGCGTTCAGAAATTCAGGTTCATATAAATTACGTGCATCTTCGGCCACCGAGTCGAATGAGTAGTAAGTTATTTTTTCTGCAGGAAAAACATGAAGACACTTTGTGTTTAATGAGTTTACATCCTCATTCAATGGAGTGAGTAACAGCCTTGTCTCCATGTAATGATCTTCATGTGCGCCTGAATGTAGATTTGGAAATACTCGTTCAATTAGGAGTTGAATAGACCTTTCGCCCTCCCATGGCATAGCCATTGAAGAAGGAATTTGAACCATGTCGCTATCGATTGTTGGTTCTTCTCCGTCGCCAACACGAAGCAAAAATTCTGAGAAGGTTGTGTCGTTGCGAGCTCTCATATTTTCAGTTAGTTGTAGCAATTTAATTTCGAGCCATAAATAGGAATCAACTATGCTTGCACAAATAATTTCTGATTTAGTGTTGTTTACGACCACTGACATTACTTGGCGGAAATCTCCACCCATGATAATGACCTTGCCATCGAATGGCTTATTTATGTCTGTAATATCTCTGAATGTACGGTCAACAGATTCAAATGTTTTTTTGTTGGTCATTGGTGTCTCGTCCCAAATGATTCAGACGTGTGTTTAATTAATTTGGACAGATCAGATTGCATTCTAATATTACACATGCACATTGGTGTAAATTGTATTGGAATTTTGAGCTTAGAATGTGTTGTGCTTCCTCCTGGAAGTAGGGTTGCTGCAATACCGGAGGAAGCGGTGGCTAACATTATTTTGCCTTCGGTTTGGAAAGCTGCAAGCAAAAATCGATAGACAAAAGTTTTTCCAGTTCCCCCTGGACCATCGAGGAAAACAATATTACCATCTTGTTGTCTTATAGATGTAGCAATCGTTGTGAAAGCGAGTTTTTGTCCGGAGTGTAGGGCTACAATACCATTTACATCGGCCTCTGGAACAACAATTGACATTTCATGCTCGATAAGGCTGGAGAAGTGTAAATCTTTGAATGTTTCGCTGATACGGGGTAGATCAAACTCAGATATATTGCGTTTGTGTTGATGGAAAATTATGTTCAAATCATGAAGAAGCTTGTCCACTAAGTATGCAGTGTTCGCAGTGCTTGTACATGCGTAATCTTCTGTCATGTTCATATAGTTTTCGTCCCACAACTCTCTTACTGCAGTAGGTTCACAATATAACAGAATCGTTGCAAATAGCCTTCGCAGTGAATTAGGCATTATGGAGTGGCGAGCTTCTGTTAAGCATTCACATAGGCTGTTGTCTTCTTCTAGAAGGCCGTGACGTTCTGCAGCTTGTTTAAAAGTTAAGTAACACACATTAGAGAGTCAGGAGATCATCGAAGGACTTGGGTCCCGGGATATGATTCAATAGTAGTCTTAAATAAAATCTTTCACCTTCGAATGGTGCAAAAACATATAACTGTTTGATCACCCTTCAATTTCGTAGCCTTGGGGTCCATGTTCTCGATGGGATCAACCACCTGTAATGTTTGGCGAAGTCGACGTATAAGTAGTTTGTTTGCTCGATTCCTTCGTTATAAAATCGGAAGAATTCAGTTAACATCGTGCGGCTGTTCCTTTCATCACTTATAACATCTGATATTGACTGACGGCTACGAAATTGAACTCGATGTCTATTAGGTAGATGTACCTGCAAGCGGACTAAGGATGGAAAAGTCTGATATAGACCGAACTTAAATATTTTCCACAGCTTCCGGAGCACACATCCAATGACCATCAACATATTTGCTAACTTCGTCGTAGTTTGGCCCCGGTCGAACTTCGAATGCTACACAATCAGGTTCTTTCTAGACGTATTTGTATAAATATTTGATACTTTTGATGCTGCTGAATATCTCAACATTGATGTGACAGTCATATTTTAAAAGTAACCATGGATTGTAGGGGACGACCCAACGATTATCGATCATTATGTCACCTTCTCGATTGAGTGCAATGTATCTGTTTTCATTCCTTCGTCGGTATAGTGGGTACGAATCAGAACCTTGCGTAGTGGTTTCTGAGAATTGCTTTGGGTAGCCTTTCCTGCAACCGTTAACTTTCATGCATAGTGCGTTCTGATTGAAAGGTCTGCATGGTCCATGTATCATGTGTTTTAGTACAGTAGTATAAAGCTCTGACTCTTCGCTTTGGTATGGTATCTCAGCTCTTACAATGCAATCATAATCATCTGGGCTGGATAGCATGTCAGTTTCATGTAGAATAATTAACATATGTACGTGCGGTAGACCTTTTTTTTTGGAACACGACAACATGAACATGTGTGACGACTTTGCATAGAACACCTTTGTGGAAGATATCATCCTTTAAAGTATCGTATTTCGCTTGAAATATTCTAGTTATTAAATCTGGACGATCATGTGGAGTCTGGCCAGGTAGGAGCTCAGCTTTGATTTCTTCTCATGATGGATTGCATGTCATTGTTAAAAAAATATCAGGTTTTCCGAAGTTTTTCACAACAGACATTGCATCTTGATATCTCTGATACATATCTTTTGGGCTTCCAGCAAACGTAGATGGCAAGATAGTTCTACTACCTACGTTCATTGATGTGTGTAAAAGATTGAAATGAATATATAGTTAGGGGATGCTTCAAGAGAGGTCTATATGTATGTAAATGTAAGTAATTTGTGAAGATAGAAATGGCAAACCTGCATCATTCTCGCCAGAATCCAAGTAATCTTGCAGTCCCTGGTAAAGTTCAGATCGAATGTCGCTTTGATGTGATTTTATCCAACTCAATTTTTGGGTTTCTATTTTTACTGCATTATCCACTGCATATTGTTGAAGTAGGTGTCCCCGTGTAGTAGTATTGTTGGAGTAGCCCCGCGAATCTGAGTATGTTGAAATAAATTTTGTTATTGAAAAATGTGTTGGCAAAGTCTATTATAGAAGAAGAGATAGAGTACATGTAGTATGTATGAGTAATAGTCACAACAGCTGACTTTTTCCCTACGATGCATTTGGGGCTTGCCATGCCAGCCATATGTACCACATGACAGTAAAAGAGGGTATTGTAGTGGATCATAATATCCAGAATATTCCTTTATATTTAGTAGATTCCTGGCAGTTGTCTGAACCGCAATGTCTCTGTTGGTTGCATCGAAGGAGTTTTCTCCGCCAACCAATATTGCGGTTACTTGAGATGTTGTAGGTAGTGAGTACTGATGTTGGTTAGAAGGTCTCTCCTTGATCAGGAGTCTACATTCCTGGATGCTAGTGCGTCTTGCTAAATGGAGTAGGGTTTGAACGAATGGGTTGTAAGCATTTAAAATGTCAGTGATGTTTTGAATCAAATTTTCAAGCAGCCCATCATTTTCTTGCAATCTATTATGTAATTCATTTGTCGTGTCGTAAATGAACATTTGTAAGAACCTAGGTCTGCATCCCGGAGCATGTAGAAGAGAACCGATTCGATGATATATTGCTCCGTGTGTTCTGAAACTATAGATACCCCCGTTGAGAGCCGGCAAGGTCTCATCTATTGTAATGCCGATTGACGTGAATGAGAAAATGTGGTTGTAAACACGAATATTTTGTCTAAAGTGTCGTCCCTCGGTTGTTTGAGCAGTGTAAAGGTTGTACAGGTCAACCGGCACAGGTATAGGTTGCAGAGAAACCTTTCCTCTGGAGCAACACATAGTTGGTGTTTCTTTGTGGAAAAGTTTGGCTTGACAGTGTCTGCAAAGCTCTGAGGGACGCAAAGTGGCCGCAGGGACATTGCGCGCTGGGTAGCAGTTTCGTGCAATGTTACAAAATGGAAGTGACATATGAGGGTTCTCAGTTGTTGTTGCGGGTATTGTTGTCGTTGGTAAGATGACTGTTTGTTTAGGGTTGGTACTTGTTTGCGGAGATGTTTCTGAAGTTGTTGTTCATATTTGGCGTAGTAGTTGTTGTCTTTGATTGTGTTGTTCTGTGGTGCGTTGATGGCTCCTACGTTGTCTCATATCTGATGTATTTTGCGGATTATGGCTTGAGGTGGTACTTCTCCTTGAACGCTTTGTTGTAGTACGACGGTGTTGCCGAGCTTGATGTGTTTGGTATTTATTTATATTTGTAGAACGTGAAAACAGATGATGGAAAAGATTAGTGTTTGAATACTACCATGAGATGATTGTGTAGCTTGAACGGACGTTGATGGTTCATTTAACTGTAAACCGAGAGGTTGTTGTGCAAGAGGTTGGGTATTAGCCTGACCGCGACATTGTTCTCGTCTCCATGCATTTTGTTCTTGGCGTTGCTCGGTAGACATTCGGGCCCTCGAACGTTGAACTCGAGCCTACGTTCGTTCTTCGTTATTGAATAATCTATGTGGAGTGGAGTAATAGTTATTGAAGTTACTTGTAGTTATTGTATTATTATAATTTGTTATAGTAGATTTGTACCGCTAGCATATGATGATTGGGTAGTGGTATTGTTGGTGTTGGTGACGACAGTAGTTGCTGGAAGGTCCAATTGTTCGTGAATAGTCGTATTTCAAAGCACGTATGGTTGATTTTGGTTTGTTGACTGTCGAATAGCTCTTAGTTCTCTCCCCCTTGCATTACGTGCATCTCGTTGTTGTGTTAACGGTGTTCTTGTAATGGTGTTTCGTTGTCGGTTCATTTTTAGGATGAAAGAGCTGGATACAGAATCTAATCAGCATTTCATCTTCTTGCTTGCCACCTATCACTGCAATCTGCATTACCAAAGCGCGCAAGTCTAAACGAATGCCAAATCTAGAGCTAATAATTAAAACTATAGTTGTGATTTGTGAAGAACATTTGGGGAGAGAATGTGAAGGATTAAAATGTGTAGCAGGATATAAATTATGCTCCCAGATTTAAGAAATGGGGCCAAAAATGGGGCATTCAAACACTAATCCTTTCCATCATAATCCCTAATCCCACTACTCTTAGCGGGATATCGTTCGTAAGGCAGAGATCTAATTTTTGATTAGCGAACGGTTTAGATATATTTGACGGGCCTCAGGTATTACACCAAAAGAGGCTTCCATACATCTTTGTATATATAGTATAGATAGATATCCAAAAATCACACTTTGATGTAAGAATGTATCGCATATTCACATTACACTGAATTAATACAAATGAAACAAGGAAAAAACAAAAATGTGATATCCTGAAATCACGGACATGCCTAGCAATTAAAATACCCAAATATCACATGAAATGCATCACAACACATCACAATAAGGATGATAATATCTTGTAAAAACAACAATCTTCGTCTTTTTGGAACTAAGCACGGCATATACATATTAAAGAAACTGAGGAAAACACTTAAACATGGATGATTCATAAATAAGATTAGGCAAGCTCAAAAACTCGAAAGATGGACTGCTTCACGGGTGGGTTCAACCTTCCGAGCTTCGAAGAGAAACCTCGTTGTTTCTATAACTTCGTGTCCACTGACGTAGTGCCTCCTACATACCGGCATATAGACATCGGCACCTCCGATGAGTTCCGTCTCCATTTGAGTCGTCTTCCTCAAGGTGAAGAAAGCGGGTCGGCCACATAGTTCGCATCTCGAGGTCAACTTGACCACAGAATCGGCAAGGGGAATGACATCAAGCACCGCGCCAAATTTCCTCCTAAGGAAAGATATCAGAATCATTAAATTCAGAAATCTGTGTTTGATTTGGAAGAACTAGCAGAATGTGGATATTATATGCTTTTACATATCAATTGCTTGCTGGAGATGCAACTCATAAGAAATTGACATTTACACAAGAAATTAAACATATGCATATTTATCTCAATGATTCTCTGTTTTAGCCAAGTCAAAAGCCATAACAAGACTTAAACCCTAGACCTTAAGACCCTAAACCTAAAGCCTAAGCCCTAAAAGTATGAATAACATTATGTTGAGTTAATAATTCAATTTAATGGCTAACTCTTCAAACAAAGTAAAAATGAGGAATCACCTTCCCACACAATTCTCCTCAACCAAACAAGAAAGCAAAACCTCACTTCTACTCAACTCCTACACCATTTAATCTTTATTTACTCCCTTACGAATCTTCGTCCATAAGATCACTTTTCATAATTGTTAGTGTGCACTCAAAGGGTATAATGGTCTTCGTACTTAAAATGACTTTGGTATTTTTCAATCACAAGCTGATGTAGGGTTATCACAAGCACTATGCAGATTATCATCTATAACATCTACATTGGATAATCATAAATATTATGATAAAAGATTTTTTTTAAATAATACCACTATCAGATTATAGGATTAGGATGACAAGTAAAATTCAACTAATCTTTCTCTGATGTCCAACCATAAAGAATACCGGTTGTTTAACAACCAACATTATCTGCCAGCCGACTTCAACCTCAACTACCTTGAGAATTAATTAAAATATATCTTCTTTTGTAAAGAAGAATTGCCCTACAACCAACAACATCATTTATCTTGATGAAAAAGAAATTATTCCACTTTTTTTCTTCACATGAAATTATTTATGAACTGAGATTTCTGGTCTTCAAATACCTTAAGTAGTCACCATCGAGGCCGGCAACAATAACAGTCTTTCCATCGCGATCAGCGACAGTTCGACAGAAATCATAGAGGTCGTCGAAGAATTGAGCTTCATCAATCCCTATGACATCAAGCTGCAGGCAGATATCATGAATTATTGGATAAAATATAACCATGTTTGCTTGTACAATAAGCTCTACTGACATGTATGTGCAATTTTAAAAAAAAAATCAAATTTTTTGCTCCAATGTAGAAGGTAATATTAACATGGCTGATAAAAAAATTTCAAATTGTTATGCCTGGCTGCTTGCTGCATAACTAAATTTTATTTTCAATTAGAACTTAAAAGTGGGGAGTATATGAATCATGCTTCAGATAATATGAATAAAAACAACATCAAAAGAATTATGAAAAAAATAGCAGCCACAACATCGTCACAAACATTATCATTATTGTATAAGTGTAAGCTTCATGAATCCACATAGTTCATCAACTACTAACGAGAGTTGTATGGGGTAATAGATTTATTCATTGAAATTCATTTTTAACTTAAATTCATGTTGCCTTAAGTTTTAGGGTTTAAGTCTATTGGTTTGAGTTAATTAATACTTAATAGTCAAATAGTAATTGGACATTAATTTAATCTACTAATCTAATGAGTGCATTTTTTACTTGTGTCATACATGTCCAAAATCATCTATTTTTATAAATATTACTCCATGCCACATAAGCTTTTGTAGGGCTTAGACCCGCCACGACATTTATTTTATCCTGGCATTTATTTTATTTTGAGCATTTTTGTTATTTCTTTATCACATCTATTTACACATTTGGGTTAGTGTGGATTAGGCGTTATTTCTTCAATTTGGACAAGATGGATAAATCTGATTTTATTTTCGCATCATAAATTAGGGCATAGTTTCGCTCACTCTTATCAACATCTCAACGTCCCCGCATAGGAAGCCAATGAAAGGCTCCAAAATGTGTTCCATAATAGGTCAACCAAAGAGATCTAAGGGCAGCCATCGACCTAGACACCAAACTCCATCATCCTTCGTCGCATTTTGCCCAATAACCCAATCCTCAGCACTAGCATTGACACTAAATAATTAGAATGTTTTCATTTATGTAACAATCAACTTATATATCAATGATCTTTGACTATCAAACACCCAGATTGTTATGGTTGCGCATGCCGATGGGACACGCACATGCCGACGAGACGCCGTGGCGAGTCCGCACGCGGGGGGAGACGCTGGCGGGTCCGTGTGGCGGAGAGACCGAAGACGCGCTGCCGACGTGATCATTTTATTTGCATTCGTTATGTTAGTTTCATTATGTGTACGCTTTATTATTATCCGCACTGCTTTTCGTTATCCGCACTCCGCACCTATAAGGGGTTGCGTTGTACTCTTTTTGATTATGCTTGGATGTATAAAAATTAGGGTTGCACACTAACTTTTCTTCTCTTTCCCTCCTCCTTCCTCTGCCTCACCTCCGCCAGACCTTCCCCTTGCCGGATTCCTCTCCGGAATCATACCAAATTGGTCTGACCTGCTTCACTGCCCGCTACCTTAGTCGTCGGTGTCGCTGCCCTTGTTTTCGCGCCAGATCCATTTACCATGCCGGTGTCGCTGCCCTTGTTTCCGCTTGCATCGACCGTGCCTGTGCCGCTCCTTACTCCGCCTGCGTCCAGCGGCCGCTCCGCTCAATTCATCCACCGATCGCATGTCCAACGCCAGAGTCGTCACTGATCGCGTGTCCAACGTCAGATCTGTCGCCATTCGCGTGTCCAGCACCGGATCGCCCTTCTTCTTCCCGTCCAACTCCTCCCCGCCCAGCAACGCCGATCCAACAACGCCTATCCAACGCCGGATCGGCCTTCTTCCCGAGCAACCACCTTCAGTCCCGCCCAGCAATGTCGCATCTCCGCCGATCCAGCTCAGATCCACCTCCTCCAGCCACCTTTCGCCAATCCTGCTTCCATGGCTCCCAATCTCCGCTCCTCCAGAGACCGCACTTCCGATGCCGCCGCCTTGAGCCGCCGCGTGGAGGCTCATGAACAACTCGTCGCCTCCATGCACGCCTCCCTTCTCGACCTCTACTTCAAGATTGACTCCGTCCAGGCGTCCGCCGCCGCCGTTTCCGCCGCGTCCGGCTCCGGCTCGCCCGCGGACGACGGCTCACTCCTTGGCTCCGGGCCGATGCAAATTTCTGCCAGGGCCACTTCTCCGCCAATTCCGGGCCGCTGCGCCCTCTCGCTCGACATTCCCTCCTTTGTCGGCGATGACCCGATGGGTTGGGTCGCCAAAGCGGAGCAATATTTCGACCTCAACTACACACCGGAGCACGACAAGGTGTCTACGGTTGTGGTTGGCTTGGACGACTCGGCCCTCCACTGGGCATGGTGGCTCCGCCAATCCAACCCGTGTCTCTCTTGGCCCGAGCTCAAGCAGGAGATGATCCGGCGGTATGCACCCGCTACTCCGGCTCCTCCGCCATCGAGCGTCTTTGCGGCATCCGACAGACAGCCGACCTGGACAACTATGTTGATGAGTTCGTCGCCCTGGTCTCCCACGTCCCCGGGCAACCGCCCGATCTTTATCTGGGCTTCTTCATGCAGGGTTTACTGCCACATATCCGCTCTCGTCTCCGCACGCACCACCCTCACACAGTCTCTAACGTTGTGGACTTGGCACGTCTGGTGGAAGCCGACCTCTCCCCCAGGCCACCTGCCCCTGCTGACCACCACCGGCCTCGGGCGTCTTGGCGACCGCCAACCACGGCTCCTCCACCGCGGACGTCGCCTTGTGGAAACCAGTCGGGCCGCCCACCGGCCCCCCATCGCCTCTCGAGCAATGATTACAATGAGCTTCGCAACAAGGCTCTCTGCTTTCGGTGCCGCCAACCGTACTCCCTCAACCATGAATGCTCAGTGAAGGAGTTCACACCATCTTCGGAGACGTCGACCTTGATATTACCTTGGCCGACTTTGAGGCCCTGGAACTCTCAACGGGGCATACAACTCTCGACTCCACCGCAGCTACGTTCCACCGATTAGAGTTATCTTGCGCATCGACGGGCGGGATCTCCGGCCAGCAGACCATGCAGCTCTCGGGAATGCTGCGGGAACATTCGATCATCATCATGGTGGACAGCGGCGCAAGCCACAACCTCATATCTGAGCGCCTGGTGCAGCAGCTCCGTCTCCCCTCAGTTCCCTCTCTAGATGTCGTGGTCTGCCTGGGCGATGGACGCCGTCGACCGACTCAGGGCCGTTGCACTGCCGTGCCTATTTTCCTGGGGTCCTGTTCCATGACAGCGGACTTCTACACATTCGGTCTAGGGGGCATCGATGCCATTTTAGGGGTGTTTTGGCTCCGCACGTTCGGCGATGTATGCGTCAATTGGGCGACTATGGCCAAGCAATTCCTCCACGGGGGTCATCCATGTCGCCTCGATGGTGATTTTCCTCTCCTCTGCTCTCCGGTCTCCCTCTGCACTATCCAACGGTCCACAGACGTTGGCCTCTCCGCGGGGCAATGGGCCCTCTCGGGCCCGGTCGACGTGTCTTTCCCTTCCCTGACAGACCACCCGGAGCTTTCTACTGCGCTCGCCGACGTCATCCAGCCTCCGACAGGATTGTCACCAGCTCAGCTTTCTCTGGTCCGGAAGAAAGATGGCAGTTGGCGTTGTACTAGCCAGCCAAGCTACTTGATCGCCGCTACTACCTTCAGGGGACTCTGGCCCGCATGAGGTCCCTATTGCGGGGTCTTACCGCCTGGAGTTCGAAGCTACGTAGCTGCCCCATGATCACTTCTGCCACCACCACTCCAACTACTGCCTTGCGGACAAGGCATATTTTCCAGACGGCGGCATTGTTACGGTTGCGCATGCCGACGAGACACGCACATGTCGACGAGACGCCGTGGCGAGTCCGCGCGTGGGGGGAGACGATGACGGGTCCATCTGGAGGAGAGACCGAAGACGCGCTGCCGACGTGATCATTTTATTTGCATTCGTTATGTTAGTTTCACTATGTGTACGCTTTATTATTATCCGGACTGCTTTTCATTATCCGCACTCCGCACCTATACAGGGTTGCATTGTACTCTTTTTGATTATGCTTGGATGTATGAAAATTAGGGTTGCACCCTAGCTTTTCTTCTCTTTCCCTCCTTCCACTGCTTCACCTCCACCGGCCCTTCCCCTTGCCGGATTCCTCTCCGAAATCGTACCACAGATTCCATCATAATTGGTACTTTTAAGTATCCATGATAACCTCTTACTACATAATAATCTTGAGGCCCTTCTTCATTTTAATAACCCTACCTAAAATATAGATATTATATTCACATTTATGTCCTCAAGCTTCTATGAGATTAATCAAATATAAACAAGCATACATCTAGATATCAATTTATATTCTAATGGTATTGATTGATAAAATATTAGTTTTAAGAATAACTCCTTTTGCAGCTTATTATAACTTTTCAATCACCCAATACATGAAATATTGGCTAGTAAACCCTATTGTTAGAGCAATGATTCACATCCCACAAGGTAGACACATTTTCACCAAGTCTATGTGATGTGTTAGTTACAAGAGAAATGTGGTATAAAAAGAGGCAATAGGATAATTGACACAGGACGAATGTAATGAGTGAAATCGAGCGCTAATAGAACTCTAATGAATGAATACGAGTGAAGTGATAAAAGGGTAATCTAAAGTGATGCAATGCTCATGCGTAGTCCAATATTCAATTGTAATAAATTCTAAAATTAACATAAGAATTTGCGAGCATGCATGATTGAGATTAAGCATTAGAAACAAAAGCAAATTCTAATAAAAATTAAAATAAGAGTGCTTCAATTAATAACTTGGCAAATAAATCTTTTAAGTAGGATGGAAATATTGAGCACATTTTTACAAATTTATATTTCCAAGTGTATATGTTACAACAAATATTCAGCACAAAGTAAAATACGCTTCCAATTTAGAGCTTACACAAGTAGTTAAACGCCAAATGGACAAAAGTGCGCTGATTCCTGGAGTAGTACAACAACTTTGTAGTATTCTACACAGTTTTGAAAGTTTCCAGTGAAGATTTGGTGTGGTAGGATGTTTTGGACAAGGGTTATGAGTTGCCAGAATCAATCCAGGAAGGGGGTGGGAATATACGTGGCTGAAGGGTGAAAGAGTGAGGGCTTTGCAAAATACCGCCGGTTGAATCTGCCCAGGAGGGTGAAGGGGCATTGGCTGTAGGAGAACGTGAGCGAGAGGGATTGAGTGGCTTGGAATGTGATTAGGCGGTTTGCAGTTATTTCACAGATTTTGGTAGTTATATGTTCGTTTATGTGTCCGATAATGGGGATACAGGCGGTATTGTTGGAGGAAAGGAAATTGGCCAACCAATTAAAGAAGGGAGTGAAGCTTCGACACCTAGTGCTCCACAACATTGGCACTGCGGAATGATTACCAGAACTCGGAAATCTGTCCAAATTCTATAATGCCTGAAAATGAGACCCTACACCCTTATTTATAGACTCGGAACCCATTATGAACGGCCACAATCATCCGAAACATAAAACCACGACTACCGTCTCGGATCGTTCATCCAACGATCCTAAATCCGCCTCCCACGTAAGTAGACTTTGGCGGGTTCCGATAAAGTTCGGTCCGCCCATGAAATGTGATCCCCATCAATAACATTACATCTTTTATATCATATATTGTATAGAGATGGCATTGAAAAAATGTTAAGGCTGTGAATAGCATTTCTAGAATACTAATTGCATGCATAACATTCGAATAAAATTTCATGTGAATAAACATTCTAGAAATGACACACACGGTGCAATTGACATTATAAATTCAATCCAACCCATGTACTCAAACCTATATGGTTTCTTTCTTGAAACAATACACATAATTTAAGTTAAAACATTTTATTCGGCACATATCTATCAGAACTAAAGCCAAAATTTAAAGCAAGTGCTAACTGGTACAGCTGTAGACAGGGAATTCTACAGTAACTCCCCAGAAAATGGTCATTGATATTAACAAATGACAAATTTTAAAATGTTAATAAAATGACTTCATTCTTCGACCTTAACTGCATCACATCAAAATTCAATCAAGCTGAAAAAAAATACTATGTTACCATTACAATTCAACATGACTTTCCAGCAATTGCTTCAATTAAAAGATATGATATTCTACAACATTAAAATAACTCGCTCTTAAAAAACCATATGATTAAAGATTTATCTGATCTATCAAGAATCATGGCCGTCAGAGAATCAATGACTTATGTACATTGTAATCAACCTAAACCTTGTTGAACGGCAAGGCCCATACACTATTACTGACCCATTTTAACCACTTGTAGATGCGTTTCTATGAAAGATTTCGAAACAAGTATGAACTATGAACATACCCGCATTATTAATTACATGGTATCACAAATTCATAATAGAAGTACGCAATTCCCAAAGCTAATATAGCAATATTTTTACTATTGTGCATGTTTGACATAAGTTTCAATCAATCTAGAGAGAACACTGTTGAACCGACTCATACTTATTAATAACTTTAGCTTAAGCTTATAGTTTTGATAAATGTTTGCTTATTTCTAAGTTTACATATTGCAACCGTCATGATTAATGAAATAGTTACTCTTAGTGCCCACACTAAATTTTTTTGAAAAAAAATGTTTGTATTATGTACAAAGTTCAAGTTTTGAAACCATAAACTATTGAGTTCCATTTTTCTTGTTTTTTATTTCATAAATAATCAAGTAATCAACACATGTATAGTCCAGCAGCAGAAGAATATAGTATCATTCATAGTGCAAATTCACCACCATTAACCAATCTGTCAACAGAGGCCTAGAGTAAGAACCAAGAAAAGGGGCATCAAGGAAACACATTTCTTCAAATATTTAGTTAAATTCACATACCATTTCATAGTCTTCATCACTCATTTTACTCCGCAAAACTGAAAGATCTGGAAGAGCAAAGCAAAGCATTTTCGCACCATCATGCGACACCACAGAATCCAAACCATAACGGGTATCCTTATCTGATTTTATCATCGCTACCCGCCTATTTAATTTAAGAAAAACGCAAGAAATAGAGACAAAATTAATGACTGTTTAATATAATAATTTGAATACAAAATTTTCAGCTATTTGAATTTTACAAAATTAATGACTGTTTAATGACTGTTTATTTGAATTTTATGCTGAATGAAGGAAGCATGGTTATGTGCACATAAATCAAAATGGATTTTTATGCTGAATGAAGGAAGCATGGTTATGTGCACATAAATCATAATGGATTCTTGGGTCTGCCCTCTCGGATGTCTTTGGCTTTGATTTGAGGGCATGATTCCGCAGCAAACGCGACGGTATAGGGGGCCACTATTTCAGTGGTACTCTGTGAGCAGCCACTTTGTGCATTTATTGTCAAAGGTTAGGTCTTTCTCCTATGAGAGAAGCCACTTTGTGCATAGTGCCAAAGGTTAGGTCTGTTTCCAATCTTCCCCCGCCCATACCCCCAATGATTGGGGACTATATGGGTTATGATGTTGTTGTTGTTGTTGTATTTGAATTTTACAAAAAAAAAAGTTGTTTTGTTAAACAGTTTGAAATTTGGATATGTTATGAGGAGCTCTGTAAACAGAGATCATCCAAACAATTTTCTTCATATGCAAAAGACAATTTCTAACGGCTTCATTTGATATAGATACTTTTGCTACCGCTCTTCCAAGCACGGCGTTGAGCTGGTAATTACTACAGTAGCGTTCTGGGGAGATTATATTGACATGAGTGCTGCGATCAGTACAAAATCAAACAAAATGACATCCGCGTGGGAAATTTGTGGAACTAGAAGATGCGGATGGTAAAAAAAACTTCTCGTTTGATTCTTGGCACGAAGAAACAAGGTATTCGGGGTTGAAAACCCATATTGACAGATGAAGAATTGAGGAAGGATAAAGGTCAGCAGATCCCCTAACCTTCCGCTGTCGACTGCAAGCTGGATGCGACGGAGGAGAGCTGTTGTCTTCCCAGCAAACATCGGTCCGACGATCACGTGGATCTCGCCGCAGAGCGATCGTCCCTCCGACGACTTCTGATCGGGGCCCTTTGCAGGCATGACGACGTAGGATCTGGAGGTCAACCGAGGGGAGGGATTTGGATTGAAGAAAATTCTAGGGCAGTTATGTGAGATGACTTGGTGGTGAAAGGGAGGTGAGTGGGAGAAGATATACGAACGAATATGGGCGGGAGAAAGTGGATGAAATAGGGATTTCATGCCGGATATGGAGCGAAAGGTGCCGGCGATCATTAATTGGATTAAAATTTTTTGAAAAAAAAAAATCGGATTTGAATGCCGCCAAACGAGGGGGAAAGGGTCTAGGGTTTAGGAGCGGATTTGACGCGGGAGAGGCCCGACCGCCCGATGGAGGGGAAGGAGTGTATCGGGACGATGCCAAAGATATTGATATCTCAAATTTGCCCTCGCGTCAATCTTCCGTTACAAGCCACATTTGTTTTACGTGCCCGATGTAGTCTGCAAATATCAATTAAAATATTTTTTTTCTAAAGATAAATGCAGGCATCTCTCATGCTCTACTTTTTCTTATTTTTTCCAGCGAGTCAGCTCTGGTTCATCGCTACTTTTGCTTCCTTTGCTCCTTCGAATCCTATAGCAGGGTAGGGGGAAGTTGGAGCTGTTCCAGCGAGTCCTGATGGTGTTCCGGTGGTTTTCCGAAAGCTCCGACGAGGTAATCTTGGAGGATGAGGCCGAATAAGGAGGCGTCAGAGGCGGGGTGACGATCAAGGGAGGGCGGTGGTGGGTGAGTTCGTGTGCGAGGTTGGAGAGGGAACTCATCACCTTAATTCAGTTTTTAAAAATCTTTTAAAAGTGCCAAAAAAATTTTGGCATATATATATATTAAATTTGATCTGCATGAATAATTTTTTGGCATGCATACATCCACGGTCTGCATAAAGCCAAAACAGGTATGCATATAACATTGCTCAATTTATAAATCAGATTCTAAATTTGTTTTTGTTTTTATTAAAACCCGACAAAACATGGGACACAGTAGCCAACAATCAATCCAAATATTTATCCTTGGACTATACGCATGCCGACTTCAGCTATGTAAAGACCGTCCAATTTGAAAATGACTATATGCAGGCTAATTTTTGAACGGGTTCACACTTACTATATATTTATAGTTTGACCTGTATTTATCCTTGGACTGCGTACAGCCGAAACTGACCTACATATAACATGTCCCAATATTAATGCCCCACACCTGGCCTACCACAAGACGGAAGCCTCACACCAAAATTGCCCGGGCAGAAAGAATACTTGACCAATAACGGGAGCGATGCTAAAAAAAACACTCTCCGGAAAATAGCGAGCCCGGAATATTAATCTAACCAATGAGTCCAGTTTAGAAACTAACATCCACGCTTAGGCTTCGTTTGGCGTGGCTTATTTGCTCCGGTGAGTTTGGACAAAAACGTCATTGCTACACCAAACACTTTATGATCAAAACTTGTTTCTTTTCTTGGTAACTGTTGTAACATTTGTCATGCTAAACGTATATTCTATGACAATGACATTTTTTCGAAACTCGCCGGAGCAAATAAGCCGAGCCAAACGAAGCCTTATTTTACGAGGAGCGCCAAATTGAAAAATGTCAAACACCAAAATCCCGCCCCACCGTGCGGTATTTGTAGAGGAAGGGAGCTCCAAAACTTCCAAGACAAAGGGAGCGCTTTCTGTCCTAATTAACAATGTAGCTGGAACCAGCAGCAGCAATGGCTCAAATTCTTCTTCGTTTGGAGGAGCATCTAAGTAAAAATTGGTCATGAATTTATTTTTTTAATAAAAAATGAATTTTAGATATTCAATAAGCACACAATCGGTTAAAAAGGAGAGAAAATTTGTTACAGAGACTCTCATTTAAAAAAAAAAGGAAAAAAAACCCAAATAAGTCCCTTATATTTAGGCCTCAATTCAAATTGGTTTTTTAACTTTATTTTAATTCATATTGGTCCCTTAATTTTCATTCCTATTTCATACCGCTCAGATCCCTTCACCGCCCTCTTCTACCAGTTGAGTCGGTGTCGCCGGTCGGGATCCATTCTCGCCGTCATCTGCAAAGGAGATCCCTTGATCTGTCGTTCTATCCAGGCGTTCTCGTCAACTGGCGATTTCGTCGAGGGTGTTTTTCGTCGATTGAGTTCTCGTGTTTCTCTAGTCGACTGGAGATGATCTCGTCGATGGGATATTTTTTCGGGTGGAGTTCTCGTCGATAAGGGATTTCGTCGACCGGTGTTCTCGTCGACAAGGATTGTGTCGACTAAAGTTCTCGTCGACAAACCAATTTGTCGAGCGCTGTTCTCGTCGATATTTGCAACCTTCTCGTCGATAATGGTAGTCTTCTCGTCGACATTGACAGTTTCTCATCTTCCAGCTGGTCGATCTAGTCTTTCGGCGACTGTGCTCAGCCAGAGTGCAGGAGCAAATTAATTTCTAGATTGAATCTGATATGGATTGGATTGTCTCTACTCGGATCAGGTGATATCTTTTCAGCTTTTGTGCGTTTACTTTTCAAGATGTCGAAGCGAAGCACATACGACATTGTAAAGTTGCAGTCGTTTGACCTCCACTGAAAGAACGTAAAATCTTATACACAGCTCTTAGCGACTAGTCCACGACTCTTGAAGACGTGAATGGGTTTTAGTGGTCCAAAGACAAGGATTTCTGCAGCGATTATCTTCTGAATTCCATGAATCCTCGCCTTGCAATGACCTACACTGGATTCAAAACTGCAAAGGAGATTTGTGACCGCTTGGGCGCGCATTTCCAAAAGTAAGAAAGATTGTCAAAAACTCTCTTTGCCATGTAGTTTTTCAACTTTAAATTGAATGCAAATTCCACAATCACCTCACAGTTGATTGAACTAGAGAATATGTGCAACAAGTTGGATGATGAAAAGTCTGATATGCCTGATAATCTCTTTGTAAGTTTAATCCTTAGCAAGCTACCTCCTAAATGGACCACATTCAAGACTGAAATGCATAAATTGAAGGAGCAGATTGGGATTGATGAACTCATGAGGTTTATCCATATTGAGGATCAAAATACTGCCAAGAAATGTGTAGAGCAAGTTAATCAATCTACTCAGATTGCTAACTTATTTTCACGTCATGTCAAACCTCATAGAAAGCCACTGACACCTAAAGGTAAATCCTCTTCACAGTTCGAGGTCAAAATGTATTTTTTCAAAAGGAAGAACGGAAAGTGACATAACTGTGGGAAGTGGGACTACTGGGCCGCAGACTGCAAGGGTCCAAGGAAGCTAAAGGAGGATGCGCCACAAAACAAGGCTAATATGTTGGTAGACAATTCTGCACCCAAATCATTTGTTACTATGATTGGGAGTGGTCACCGCAGTGCATTTTCTAAGTGGTGATTGGACATCAATGTTACTTGTCATATTATAAATGACAAAGATCTACTCACTGAGGTCACGAAGGTCAATGATAAGGTGAAAAAATGCAATGGAGAAGAGACTGGAGTGACTCATGTTGGGACAACAGAGCTGATCATCTCTTCATGTAAAATTCTAACATGTTAGAGTAATTCCTAATTTAACTAAGAACTTGATTTCTATATATTTGTTAGATAAGACTGGAATAATATTCACAACCTTCAACGGTAGAATAACTTTAATAGTTAATTCACACTACTTTGGTTGTGCGTACTTAATTAATGGAATGCATAGACATAACCTAGAAAATAATAGCATTAACAAGTGAGTTCAAGCTTAATTGATCCAAAGTTATTACACAATTGATTTGGACATGTGAACTGTAGGAAAATGTGCGATCTAGCTAAGAGTCATAACATTCATTTAGATCTATCTATTTGATTTGATAAGTGTAAGGTGTGTGCACAAACCAAAATCACTAGAAAACTTTTCAAATCGGTTTCTAGAAGCACACAACTTCTTGAGTTGATACATTCTGACCTCTGTGATTTTAGAAGTCATGTCACTAGAGGGGGAGAAAGTATCTCATTACATTCATAGACGATTATTCTAGATATTGTCATGTATATTTATTAAAATCAAAAGATGAAGCGTTCGAGACCTTTAAGATCTTCAAATCTCGTGTTGAAAATTAATTAAATTCAATTATTAAGAGATTTAGAAGTGATCAAGGAGGAGAATATACGACGACAATGTTCAGAGATTTTGTGCCTCTTAAGATATAATAATTAAAACCACCACTCCTTACTCACCCTAGTCAAATAGTGTTGTTGAGAGGAAGAATATAATTTTATTGAAAATATTGAATTATATGCTACTCACAGCTGGTATGCCTACTTCTTTTTTGGGAGAAGCAATTCTAACTGTATGTCATTTTTTGAATAGATTGTCTCATTCTAAGCTCACTTCAACACCTTATGAGTTGTGACATAGTCATCATTATAGATTTGATACTCTAAAGATTTGAGGATGTATTGCTTATGTTAGGATAAAAGATCTTAGGAGTCCTAAGGTGGGACCTAGAACAATAACTTGTATTTATTTAAGTATTGCAGAAGACAGTGCAGTTGATAAATTTCTAGATATGTTCACTAAATCAGTGATAAAATCTAGAGATGATATATTCTTTGAGAACAAATATGTCAAAGATCAAAGCTTAAACTTATCTGGGTCTACTGATATGATTTCAGAATCTACTGTATAACATGAAGCTGACCCCTCTAACACTGCTCTCCAATCATTAGAGATTGAACCTATTCCAATTAAAGCATCTACAAGAGATAGAATCCGTAAGAACTTTCGTGAAAATTTAGTCACCTACCACTTAGAGGATAATTCATTATTCTACCAGGAAGCAATGTGATCTAGAGATTCATTGATGTGGGCAGAAGTCATAGATGATGAGATGGACTCACTACTACAAAACAACACTTTACATCTAGTTGACTTGCCTAAAGGAACTAAAGTCCTTAGATGCAATCGGGTGTTGAAGAAGAAACTATATATTGATGGGTCAATAACAAGATATAAAACACGCTTAGTACCTAAAGGTTATATACAACATGTGGAATATTCTATTTTGATGTTTATTCATCTGTATGTCATCTGTCGACTATAAGAATTCTTCTTGCTTTAGCGTCTATCGAGAATTTTATAGTTATTCAGATGGATATAAAGATAACCTTCTTAAATGGAGAGTTTGATGAAGAGATCTATATGACACAACCCGAAGATTATGTCCATAAAGACTTAAAAGATAAAGTGTGCAAATTAGATAAATCAATCTATGAGCTTAAGCAAATGCCTAAGATGTGGCACCTGAAATTTGACAAGTGGTAAAGAGCTATGAATTTCAGTCCAGCAATTCAGATAAATGTCTTTATCACTGCTCGGTGTCAAATAAAATAGTAAGCATATGTCTATATGTGGATGGCATGTTGATTATGGGTCGGATCTTGCTCCAGTGAGGGATTTTAAATCCACCCTTGCAAAAAAATTGACATGAAGGACTTTGGTACTGTTGATACCCTATTATGTATAAAAGTTATAATTGATAAGAGTAGTGTTATTCTTAGTCAGACTCATTATATAGAATAACTTATTTCTACTTGGGGATATAAAGACTATAGGCATGGAGAGATACCATTTGATCACAACATCAAGTTGAGTCCTAATGTAGGGACCAACGTTGATCAAATTAAATACTCAAGGATAATTGGTAGTCTCATGTATTCCACTAGCTGTACGAGACCAGACATTGTCTTTTCTGTTGGCACGCTGAGTCATTTTACCAGTAGTCCAGGCAAAGAGCATTGAGATGCCCTAGATAGGCTGATGAGATACCTAAGAGGTACTAAAGATCATGCTCTGTGCTATATTGGTTACCCTCCTACAGTGGATGGATTTTTGATGCATAATGATGTTCAGAAATTAGTAACAGTAAGTCTACAATGGATACATATTCACTTTTGGTGGAACTGTTATTACATGGTAATCCAAAAGACAGACTTGTATAACTTTGTCGTCTATAGAAGCAGAATTGTTTGTCTTATCTTCATCTGGTGAAGAGACAAACAGGATCAGGAATGTGATTAGAGATATTCCTTTATCAATGTTACAAGACAATTCTTTGAGCTTGTATTGTGATAATTAAACAACAGTTCAGGTCGTTAAGAATGATCTCTACAACACTAAGATGAGATATGTATGACTGAGACATGCTTTGTTGAATTATCTGAAAGAACGAAGAATTATCACTTTAATCGATGTGCAATCGAATGATAACTTAGCTGATCCATTGACGAAAAGAATGCCCAAAGATCTTTGATCAAAATAGTGGGGGAAATGAGACTTAAGACGATCTAGATCATATATCAGCCTGCGTCTAATGTTTTGATATTTTCATAATTTCCTTTGTCAGTAAGTAAGCATGTTGTGTTTCTCTGATGTTCTTGGTTGTTGATAATGAATCTAGGAAGTTATTTTGATTCCAAATTTTGATGTTTATACCTTCACATGAAATTGCCTTTCTTACCTGGGAATAAATTGTTATTCCAAACTTGATAACACAATCTAACTTGGTTTGATTCATCCTCTGTTCAACATTATCATTCCAAACTTGATGATATTCGTTCAACTCTGGAAAGACAGTGATCGTGACTAATTTCAAACACAAACATAGTTGCATTGTCTAGAAGTCCATAAGATCGTCTCTTTTGACACAGATAGTGAATTCTGGTTTAGGACATATAATACTCTGAGTATGTGTCCTCCTAGCTTAATCATGAAGTACTAAGTTCTTACAATATAACTAGATACATGTAATTTTCAAATGTCTGAATTCATCTAAAATGAAATTCTCTATTTGAAATTTATAGGAGATGTTGATGATGGAGGATCACTTGTTCTGGATCCTGATGAGGATGACTTACTGTACATCTGAGGATGATGACAGTTTTGAGTGTTATTTTTGTTCTCTTTTATGTTTATATCTTTGCTTAGAGTTTGATTTGCTTATATGTTTGCTTGGACTTATATTTTTTGGTGAACTATTAGACACTAGGTGTGATGGAACCTGTGCTATGGTTGCACCTTAAACTTTTAAGTGATGTTGCTATGATTTAAATTTATTCTTATGTATGCATACTTTTTATCTAATATAATATGGTTTAAAATGTTTGTGAGACACTGTTGTGAATGATTCATGTTTGGTTGAGCATTGCACAAACCACTTATACTGAAGTCAGGTCTACAACGAACATATGAGGAGATTATTGAATATTTTGTATATGTTCGCACGCATGTCAAGATCGACTCGCTAGTGACTTGTATGCTATGTATCATTCTAAGGCAAGACTCTAAGCTGAAGGTACTATATAAAGTCATTCCAAACATAATTGACCTATGTAAATACTTTGAGTGAGACCTAACCCTAACAATAATTGCATATATGAAGAAGAAAACTAGTGTAACGATCCAACCCTGACAATATCATAATTTTGCCACTTTGGTTCAACCCAGCCCATACTGAGCTAAACCACACGACTTTTTCATTTTCCATAGTTGACCAACGAGCACTTCTCAGGAGGTCACTCATCACATGACTACTCCCACAAGAGCACACTTAACTATGAAGTTTCCAACACAACTCCACGAGTTACTCCGAAAAAGTGTCTGTGATATTGATGATTAGAATTATTACTTAAGCACATCAACTTTCCCTTCAATTCTGATGTGAGATTTAGTTAATTTATGCACCTCCTTTCACTTATATGTCTGTCATGAGCTACTTTCTTTGGGCTTCACTGCCACCAAAACACTTCTCCCCGCGCCCTCATTGATCCGCCATCATCAGATTCAAGATATTGTACAGTTCAGATGACCTAAATGCTCTTTGATGCACGAACATTTGTTCAGCTTTGAGATACAAAGTCGCTATAGATCAAGTTAGAAATTGACCAATGAGGAATGTTTTTAAATAGAGCGTCTCAAGTTTTTTTCATGATTGTGTTGCGGTCTCCTCCTCAGCAAACCTAGCTGAGCACCTCATCGACTTAAGCTTTTTTATTGCTTCAACAAATATGCATCTACACATATTTACTTATGTCTAATAAGTTTAATAGTACATATATATAGAAACGTCCCTCACAACCAAATTTCCAGAAATATATACAAAAAATTCTATCCAAATTTTTCTAGCCATCCTTCACAATATGGACGGCTTAATACGTAATTTTGCAGTGAACATCTTGTGGCGGTCTACTCAAGGCTCCTAAAAATGGTTCAGAATGAACCATCTTAGCCCAGGAGCAGTCGAGCGCGCAATCAGTTACTGAGAGACGAGACGGATGACAACGAGCCGAGTAGTGGGAGGTTCACGTTACCGACCTCGAGGATGTTGTTGATAGTAAAGGACGAGACCTAGATGGTGTTGGAACCTACCACATGGGCGAATGGTGAACGATTCGAGCCGAGTTGTGGGAGGTTCGCGTTACTAACCTGAGAGATGTCGTTGATAGCAATGATAGCAGAGGATGAGACCCAGATGGTGTTGGAACCTACTACGTCGGCGAATGACGAACGATTCGAGCCGAGTAGTGGGAAGTTCGCGTTACCGACCTGGGGGATGTCGTTGATAGTAGCGGTGAAGGGCAAACGCTTCGAACTGTTTGCGAGCGCGAGGGGGGCAGACCCTTCAATACGATGACCAACTGTAGGAGTGAAGGGCAAGCCTTCGGGCTGTGGCAATGAGGTCATTGTGTTGTGGTCTGCCCATGGCCAAAAAGGTCGTTCCTTGGGATGTTTCTGAGATAGTAGAGTTAAGAACAAGTAAATCATATTTAATTAAAACTGACATTGATACATGTGCAAGTGTAATCTTGCGACTTTGGAGTTAGCGATTGTTTTTTTAATACAAACTAAACGAGAGTGTAGATAATGCAGGGCTCCTTTGCCCAGTTCCTGATCTTTCTGAGCAGCGCTTGCACGAGTCTCCCGGATCACCCAGTGTGAAGCGTGATAGTGGTCTAGGAGCTGATCACTTCGGTGTCTTTCCCTCGGCTTCCTTCTTGCGAGATATTTGGCCAAAAACCTCGAGGTGTCCTGATTGGACAAGCCGCTCTATCTCGTCTTTCAGGCTGACTGCTTCGTACGGTGCCCCGGGCCATTATGAAAATCACAGAACAATGATTGATCCCCTGCATTTTGGGGGAGCGGTCTTGGCCACTTGACCATCTTACTGTTGTAGATTACTGACAAGATGTGCTCGCGGGAGGCGTTTAACGATGTGTAGATCCAGGTTCTTTGGTTCGTCAATTCTCGGGGACAGTTCAGCCATCCAGCCTTTGGCAGCAGTTGGTGTCCCTTCCTCTTTCGACCCATGATTTCAAGTTGTCACGTGATTGCTGGTGCTGGGAGATTGGCTATTGCTGTTAGTGTTGGGGCTGCGCGGCTTTCTTGTGGGCAGTCTTTCTCAGGACTTGGGCTCTGTGACGACCCATGGCTGATCCAAGGAACTATGAATGTTGCAGCGCTGAGGCTGCAAACTGACTTTTGGAGGATTTTCCCTTTGCTTGCCATTCGGCCTGCCATGGAGGCATCATGCTGGAGGGTGTCAAGTAGGATGCTCCCGAATATTGCGTCGTATGGTGAATCTGCTTCTGCGACGGCAAATTGGACGTCATACTGAACCGGTTCTAGGAATGCTCCCACGTGGACGGGGAGGAAGATGACTCATATGGTGGGTACGTATTACCGTTCCATCCGGGAGTTCTGCGCTGCTTGCTCTGAGCTTGAGGTTCCCACCAAGGAGTTTGAGTTGTACCACGGTCGCCATGAACAAGATGTTGAAGGAGATGCAGTGGCTTATTAACGCCCTTCTTAAATCACAGGCCGGGTTGTCGATGTTTGCGTGTAGGGCAAAGTCCACCCCTCCGTGGAGGTGCTTTTGGTGGAAGCTTATGACGACCTCCTCTTGTTGCTTGTCATGCTCTGCCTGCCTTGGATGGGGGGATCCGCCTGAGTCGAGCTCCTCCCATGCTCGTTTATCTCTTCAGATTCTTTGTTCGCGGGCTTCGTGCCATCCAGTGAATAATTGAGTTAGCTCGATGAAGTTGTGAATGGTTCTCTCAGGCAGGGACCGATACCAGTTGAGAGTGCCTCCGCGTAGGGTTTCTGCGAAGATCTTGCAGCTAATTTGGTCAGGAAGCCCGAGCGTCTCCATTGCAACCAGGATGTAGTTAACGTGTTCGTGCATGTTTTCTGTTTCGTGAAACTCTCTATAGCACGGGAGCTTAAGCCATGATGGGATCAGATACCTCAAGATTTGTCTTGATAGGGGGAATCGCTCTAGCCGGAGTGGGATGTCATTCGAATCCTGTCTCGCTGTTGGAGGAACCTGCCTTCCGGCTTTGCCAAGCCACTGAGGCAGGATGGGTGCAGCGATGAGTACTTTCTCCCCTGAGCCCGCAGGGATGGAGGAACTACAAGCGTCTGAAAGTGCATGGTGGGTGTCTGTTCATGTTGGTCCCGGACATTGCGGTGGAGCGGGTGTGTTTCTTCTTGCCATGTCTCTAGTAACGAGTATCACTGTGCAGATGATACTGTCTTTCAAATCTTTAGAGATTTGGAGAACTTATTTCCACAGACGACGCCAAACTATTGCGGTCTACTCAAGGCTCCTAAAACCGGTTCAGAATGAACCGTCTTAGCTCGGGAGCGGTCGAGCGCGCAATCAGTTACTGAAAGACGAGACGGATGTCAAAAAGTCTTTTTAGCGTGGAAAATCCCGAAAAGGGATAAAAACCCACGTGACCGGGACGGTGCCGACTAAACTTCAATATTTGCAGCTTCTTTACAGGGCTTTCTTGAAAGACTGAGGACGACAGGTCGCTTCTCGTTATAACTTTGGGGGTGAGAGGGAGAGGCGTTCGGAGGGTGACATGTCACTACTCTCGAAGCTTCGACTTCTTCTTTGCAGCAGCGGGGGGGGGAGCACCGTGCTCTGGGACTTGCGCGCTCTGGAACTTGACGCTCTACAACATGTGCGCGCTCTGGAACTCGGCGTTCTGGAACTTGGGCACTCTGTAACTTGGCGTTATGGAGCTTGAGCACTCTGGAACTTGGCGTTCTGGAGCTTGGGCACTCTGAAACTTGGGCGTTCTTCGGAATGCTTGAAGAGGGATGTGGATCTTCTTCTATCTTCAAGGTGCTTGAAGATTCCTTCAAACACGACTTGAAGAGGAGGGAGATCTTCAAGAGAGCTCTCTCTCTCTCTTAAACTTAGGAGGAAGGAGGAGGAGAATCGAATGGAAAGGAAAGAAGCCTTGGGGTTCTATTTATACGCCCAAAGGTGATTACGGTAGTTATGCGGTTATTCGCAGGCCATAACCAACATAATTGTTATTTGCAGCCCGGTTTCATATAAATTATTACGCATATTTCATAATAATTAATACGTGCAGGCCGATATGATTTCGGATATTCGCACCCATCCACTACGGGTGGTTACGCCAGCGGTTACGCGGGTGGTTACGCCAGCGGTTACGTGGGTGGTTACTTGTCAATCGGAAGGTGGAGAGATCGCGGAGCGATCGTGAGGCCACGACAGAAGGCCCGGTCGACAGGGGAACTGACCGGCGAAGAAGGGCGATCGGCTGGGAGGGTTGACCGGCCACAGGAGGACGGCCGGCTGGGGGGCCCCCGCGGCCGTGGGCGCACGACCTCGAGCGGCCGATGGGAGGGGTCGACAGGGAGCGTGGCTATGGGCGCACGTCCACGGGCGGGTGGCCGGGTGGTCGGCCGCGAGGCCGCGCGCCGGCCAGCTGGCGCGGTTGGCCGCACGCGTCGAGGTCGTGCGGCCAAGCGCGCCCGGCCGGTTGGTCAGCCGCGCGTTGGGCCGAGCGCCGACCGGCTGAGAGCGCGGTCGTGGGCGCACGACCACGAGCGGCCGGCCGGGTGGCCAACCGTGAGGCCGCGCGTCGGTCGGCCTGCGCGGTTGGCCGCATGCGTCGTGGGTGTGCGGCCAAGCGTGGCCGACCAGTTGGCCGGCCACGCGGCCAGGCCACGCGCGCCGAAGGCGCGCGGCCGAGGGCGGTTGGCTGGGAGGCCGACCGCCGACTGGGAGGCCGACAGCGGAGGCGAGCGAACGTGGGTGCGGCGACGGAGGTTGGCGTGTTTGGATGGCGGTTGGGATTCGATCATGCACGGAGATCGCGTGCGGGGATCATATGTACGGTGGTTTTTCTCCTAACTCCCCACTAAGGGAGTGATGGTTTGGGATTTCGGCTACTCGCAGCCCGGTATTCTTATAAAATGGGCGAGACCCCATCTCATCTATAGCAATGCAGATTATTATAAAGATGATTTGAATGTTAAATAACAAATTGGCTACCGGGAGTTGTGTTGAATGCCTGGAAGATACGTGCGATTCAAATTGCAGGTGCGTGCAGGTGATTTCATCTGAAGGGGGACTTCATGACGGCAATTCAGTGATTGCGGGGGTCCGCCCCTTGTCTGGATGCTCAGGCTCTGCATGTGTCTCATGTGATTTCCTGGGTCTCAACTCATGACGCCTTTGTTATCAGTAATGCGCATCGCCGGATGAACCGTGTGTCGGTTTTGTGTAATTAGCTGTTTGCTCTCTTTAAGATCTCGAGAGCGTAATATGTGGTCAAAAACTTTAGCATTTTGATCGTCAAATTTATTTTAATTTATAAAGTTTAATATAATTTAATTTATTTAAATTTTGTAATATTATTGTTGTGGGTCGTTCAACGCTCTCCTAGACCGATCGAGCTGAACTGCCTTAGCTCGAGAGTGAGCCAAACGCGCAAACAGTCAAAGGTGAGAACCAACAGTAAACAGCGAGATTTTTATGTGGAAAACCCGGCAAAGGAAAAAACCACGGGGCCTAGCCCAGTTCTGAATGATCCACTAGTTTTGTGAGTTACAGAGAGAATTGTTTTTCGAGAGTGACAAGCCACCGCTCGTTACAGAGATTTTGTTAAGTTCTTCAAGTCCTCGGGAGCCGAGCGTAGTGAAGCGTGCTCGGGGACAGCCTGGAGCGGAGCGCTGCGGGGCAGCCTGGAGCGGAGCGCTGCGGGGCAGCCTGGAGCGGAGCGCTGCGGGGCATCCTGGAGCGGAGCGCTGCGGGGCAGCCTGGAGCGGAGCGCTGCTGCGCAGCCTAGAGCGGAGCGCTGCTGCGCAGCCTAGAGCGGAGCGCTGCTGCGCAGCCTAGAGCGGAGCGCTGCGGAGCAGCCTGCAGCAGAGCGTTGCGGAGCAGCCTGGAGTAGAGCGTCGATGGGTTCCACACTAGAGAGTTTGGAGCCCAACCGGGATTCACCCAAAGTCTTTGAAGGAGAGCTGGAATACTGATGGAAATCCTCGAGGGGAAGCTTGAAGGTTGATGAAGATCTTCAAAGAGTCCTCGCCGGAAAAATCAAGAGCTCCTTCTTCTCCTCCTGCCAAAAGTCCCTTCAAATGGAGGCATGACCCTCCTTTTATAGTTTTTGAGGAGGGCGTTCTTGTAACTGCGTCATGCTGATTCTTGGACGAGCGAATGAGGATGTTTGATTCGGGGCACGCGGATTGCCAACTTTATATTTATGACGAGTTTGCCCTCCGGTCACGCCGGGCAGCTTGGGCAGCCTCTCTAGTGGTGGTGGCGACCGGCGATCGCCGCCGGCGATGACGATGGTGGCACGAGCGGGAGCGCTCCCCGCGGAACATGCGAGAGCGGTAGCGCTCCCCGCGGAACAGACGAGAGCGGTAGCGCTCCCCGCGGAACAGGCGAGAGCGGGAGCGCTCCCCGCGGAACAGGCGAGAGCAGGAGAGCTCCCCGCGGAACAGGCGAGAGCGGGAGCGCTCCCCGCGGAACAGGAAAGAGCGGTAGCGCTCCCCGTGGAACAGGCCAGAGCGGGAGAGCTCCCCGCGGAACAGGCGAGAGCGGGAGCGCTCCCTGCAGAACAGGCGAGAGCGGGAGCGCTCCCCGCGGAATGGGCGAGAGCAGTAGCGCTCCCCGCGGAACAGGCGGTCCAAGTGCCAACTGTCGTAGTTGTGGATCTGTAATGGTTACATCATCTATAACCTGAAATAATATAATGTGCACAAAATGAATCACATTGATACTAATTTGTAAGTATTTATAAACATGAACGATTTTTACCCTGCGTTTAAATCATTCTGAGATTCATTACAAAGCATTTTTTCCAACATATCTTCTTCGATCCATTGTGGTTCGTGACGATTCTTCAATTCTTCCCGTAATTCACTAAAAACATAAATTAAAACAATGATCAACACCATTTCTGGAATATCATGCTTACGAAAGAGTGTTTGAAGTTTAATTACCTTCGAAAATTCTCGAGTTCAACACAGTTGAATATAACATATCGATGCGCTTGTGTTAGGCTAACCGGGTCTAATTTCTTCAAAACGACACCTTTTGTAGCACTGCCCACTTGTGGAAGCATCTTAAATGTTGGTGTTGGAGTTGTCAAATTTACAATATTACGACTTGGTCGATTAAACCGAGTTTTGATTCCCTCTAAGAATCGAGAACAAAATGTTAAAGTCTCTTCTGCTATATAACCTTCTGCTATCGATCCTTCTGGTCTTGATTTGTTTCGAACAAATTTTTTATAGTGTCCAAGTTCTCTCTCAATGGGATACATCTACTTAAATTGTACCGGACCACCCAAGATAGCCCTTTTTGCAAGATGCACCATAAAATGAATCATTATTGTGAAGAATGATGGGGGAAATATTATTTCAAGCTGACATAATGCCAAAATTAAGCAATTTTCAATCTCAACCAAGTCAGAAATTTTTAATTTTTTTGAACACAGCTGTCTAAAAAACATGGACACTTCCATCAACGGGATTACAAAATGCCTTGGTAAAACTGATCGTAAACCGACAGACAGGAATTGTTGCATGATGATGTGATGATCTTGACTTTTCAACCCTTGCATTTTACATTGCTTGAGCTTTACACAACGTGATATGTTGGATGCGTATCCATCGGGAACTCGTATTGACTTTATGATACTTAAGAAAATTTTGTTCTCACTTTTATTCATGGTAAAGCATGCTGGAGGAATGACCTCAATCTCATCATCTCTTTCTTGAATCCATAATTGTTGTAGAATTTTAAGATCCTTGCAATCTCTTCTAGCACGCACATCATCCTTGTTTTTGACAGGGTCGCCTAATATGGTGCTTAGGATATTGTCACATACATTCTTCTCTATGTGCATGACATCAAGACAATGTCGCAATAAATTTGTTTTCCAATAAGGCAGGTCAAAAAATAGGCTTCTTTTTTTCCAATACATAGTCGGTCCTCGTGATTGATTTTCTCTACCAAAAACAACCTGAATATCTTTAATTGCCTCAAATACATCTCTTCCTTTGGGTGGTTTTGTATTACCAACACTTATTTAGTGACGACCAAATTTTCGTGACTTCCTATGTGGATGATCAACTGGCAGAAATCGACGGTGAGATTGAAATGCTATTTTTTGACTGTGCTTTAACCAACATGAGTTAGTGTTCAACCCGCATGATGAGCATCCAAGTTTAGAATGTGTATTCCATCCTGATAAATTACCAAGGCCGGGAAAATCACTAATAGTCCAGAGTAATGTCACTCGCAGTTTAAATTTTTTCCCCTCTGAAGCATCAAACACTTCTATACCCTCTTCCCACAACTCTTTCAACTCCTTTATTAATGGTTGCAGATAAACATCAATATTATTACCAGACATTTTAGGACCGGGTATCAGACCTGACATAATGATTGATCTCTTCTTCATGCACTCCCAAGGTGGCATATTATATATGGCTAACATAATTGGCCATGTACTATGTGCGCTACTAAGATCACCAAAAGGATTGAAACCATCTGTGGCAAGAGCGATGCGAATATTACGAGATTCACTGGAGAACTCTTGGTGTCTTCGATCAAAATCTTTCCATGTCAAGCCATCTCTAGGGTGGTGCATTAAATTATCATGGTTAGGCTCTTTGGCATGTCATTGCATCATTTCGGTTGTCTGTTTACAAAGAAATAGTCTTTCTAAACGCTCCTTTAATGGGAAGTAACGAAAAACTTTTTTGGGGATATTCTTTAAAGTCCTCATATCTTGTTGCTTACGTTTCCTTGACTTGTGAACTAATTGACTTTCAACTCCTTCAACCCATCGTGACTTCCCGCACACAAAGCAAGTATTACTAATTTTGTGTGATCCCCAAAATAATGAGCAATCATCTTCACATGCATCAATCTTAATGTAATTGTGGCCTAATTTGGAAGTAATTTTCTTGGCCTCATTATAGCTAGCGGGCAGTGTTTCATGTCCACCTGGAATCGCACCCTGCAGAGTTTTCAACAACATACTGAAATGTACATTACTCCAATTTCCAAGTGTTTTAATATGCAGAAGCTTTAATAAAAAAGATAACTTTGTGTACTCCAGGCACCCTTCTCACAATGGTTTATTTTCCTCCAAGAGAGACATATATAAACTATTAACGTTTGTAGTGTTGGGAGCTGGAGGAACGTCAAATGTTTCATCTTCACCATAATGATCATTCCTGAATTCTTGTTCATCTGCTTTCTCATCATGTGTCAAGTTAGGGATGGCCGCATGCAATAATTCACCAATGAGACTAGTAGAGCTGCTATTGGTGTTAAGAAGGTTTGTAGTGCAAGAAAAGATGTTACTAGGTTGGACCTCGGTGTGAGATAATCGACCATCGTGGTATATCCAATCTGTGTAGTTTTCCATAATACCATTCCATACCAGATGCCCCTCTACCTCTTCTCTATACCACATCTTCATATTAACACACTTTCTACAAGGGCATGGGCATTTTTCACCAACTGGTGTATATCCATAGAATAAATCTAGCAAATATTTTATGCCTTCTACATAGATTTTTGAGTGACGTGGCTCATTCATCCATTTTTTATCCATTGCTGATAAAATTTGCTATGATGTGTACCTACATAAATAAATAAAGTAAATACACCGATCAGATTGAACAAAGTGTAAGCGATTTATCTTTCAATTAGCAACTACATCGATATATGCATATCACAATGAGATAGTAGCAACTAACATGCAATGATTGCTACCACTAGATCACAAGTAACGGCTCATAAGCATATATATGATGAGAAATTAAAGACCATGCAAATGTAAGTCAAGGATATAGCATGATATGTCTATGTTTATGTGGTTCGATGTCACCTACATGTGGTGGTCTATTTCTTGCAAAGAGGAAGAAGGTGGAATGAAAAATCTACAACGACGTTTTAAAAGTGTTAACCTGCAGAAAATGTCTATGCGGCGGCAGCAAGAAACCTGCAGGAAACCCCGACTAGAGGCGAAGACACTCTGATTATCACATAATAACTAAGGTTTTGTATGTATTCTACCCTTAGATATACATGATGTGTTTTGTTATAAATTTAATTTGAGCACAACATATGTTATGCGCTTTATCTATAAAAAAAATAAGATTATACATGTAGGTTATATTTATCCAACTTCAATTTCCTATCTAACTTTAAGGTTTCATCCGTGTGGTTATTTTCGTCGGCGATTATCACAAAAAACGCCACCAAAATTATAATAAAGCTATGACCACGTTTTATAAGTAAGCGACGAAATATACTTTCAAAAAAAAATGTTCATGACAATTTCGTTTACATGTTCACTAATCACATAATGGATAACACAGTAGTGCACATTAACCTGCATAGTATAAAAAACAATTCAAATGCAAAAATAGATAAGGTAGAAATCACAATCAAAATGGAAATGAAAATGGACAATACTGAATCACCTCTTAAACAGGGTTCTGAATGAGTGCAGAAATCACAATAAAAAACTTGCTAAGGAATCTGAACCAAATTCATATCAAATTCCATGATCGAAGGATTCTGAAAAATGAGTGCAAAATCTGAACAATAAACAATGAGTCAGATTAAAAACTAGCAAAGGAATCTGAACAATGAGTGCAGAAATCAAAGATACAAGGCCGCAAGCTAAGGAATCATTTATCATTGGAAAGATTATTTTGTATAATTTATAAATCAGCAATTAAAATGGACTGCAATTAGGAAAGGGTTGGCTGCCAAAAAAATTAACCTCAAGAAGAAGAACCGACTGTTGTTGGCTGCTGCTAGGGTACTAAGGGAAGTGACCGACTGCTCACTTCTTAGTGCTGCTGATAGGAAAGGGACAACATGTGCTGCTAGGGAAAGGGAAGGGTTGACTAAGGAACTCAGAATCAAAATCAAAATGAAAGTTTGAAATCACGATACTTGCTTTGCTTCTTCACTGCTTCTTAACTGCTAACAGTAATACAGTTGCCGATGACGTTGATTCGTCGACAATGAAGGGAGCCGGGAGAAAGGGGGAAAGGAACGGCGAAGTTGCGGAATGAACACTGGCGAGCAGGACTCTCCGTACTCAACACAGGAGGCAAGAAAAGCACACCGCCGCCGATGATGACCTCCGTTGAGCAGGACGACGTCGATTTGAGCTCCAACGAGAGACACGCTGTGCTTTCGGCGAATGACGACGGCGAGGAAAACCCTAATCCAGGAAATAAAAACGGGAGGGAATAAGATCGCGGGTTGCGGGCTTTAGTATTAATTTTAGCGGCGCTTTAGGTGAAAGCGTGGCGAAAACATACCTTTTTAGCGGCGTCTTCTTTCATAAGCGTTGCTAATACTTAAATAAAACATTAGCGGCGTTTTATTACAACAAGCGCCGCAAAAGTCAAATAACTACGGTTGCGTTTTTAAAAGCGCCTCAAGAAAAATGCCGCGGTAGGTCTAATTTGTTGTAGTGGCTCTCGATGTGGAGGGCTGACCACCATCTTATCGGAGGTCGTCGCCTTACCATTTGGAGATTCGTTGGGGAAACGTAGTTCCCGCATGGTCGTGAGGGGGGCAGGCCCTCAGCGGCCGGATGGCGCAGGCTCGCTCTCGATGTGGAGGGCTGGCCACCATCTTATCGGAGGTCGTCGCCTTACCATTTGGAGATTCGTTGGGGAAGCGTCGTTCTCGCACGGTCGTGAGGGGGGCAGGCCCTCAGCGGACGGATGGCGCAGGCTCTCTCTCGATGTGGAGGGATGGCCACCATCTTATCGGAGGTTGTCGCCTTACCATTTGGAGATTCGTTGGGGAAGCATCGTTCCCGCACGGTCGTGAGGGGGGCAGGCCCCCAGCGGCCGGATGGCGCAGACTCGCTCTCGATGTGGAGGGCAGGCCACCATCTTATCGGAGGTCGTCGCCTTACCATTTGGAGATTCGTTGGGGAAGTGTCGTTCCCGCACGATCGTGAGGGGGGCAGGCCCTCAGCGGTCGGATGGCGCAGACTCGCTCTCGATGTGGAGGGCTGGCCACCATCTTATCGGAGGTCGACGCCTCACCATTTGGGGATTCGTTGAGGATCGCTCCCAGGGGGCAAGGACCTGAAATTATTTTGTTAGAAAGAAAAACGTGAATACATTCTGAAATAGAAATGAGATAAAAAGTGCTACAAGTCCCTGAGGGAGACAGTCTGGCTTAGGTGGCGATCACTCTGACGGTTGGACCTCAGTTGCCCCTTCCCAAGCTGCTTGCCTTTAAGCTGTCTTACGAAAGACCGCGAGGTGCCCCAACTAGACGAGGCGTTCGATTTCATCCTTCAAACATAGGCACTGCCTCGTATGGTGCCCCTGACCCCTATGAAAATAACAAAACTGGATTGATCCCCCGTGTTGTGAGGAAGTGGCCTTGGCCATTTAACGATCTTGTTGTTGTAGATCACAGATAAAATATGTTGGCGGGATGCGTTCAGTGGGGTGTAGATCTGAGTTTTTTGGTTCATCTCCCCTCGAGGACTTCCCGACTGGCTCAGGACAGGACAACTGGCCTCTCCGGGCGGTTGTTGTCCTTTTCCCTTTCGGCCCACGGTTCCAAGTTTTCGTCGGTGTGCTGACGTTGGGAGATCAGCTTCTGCTACCGGTGCTGGGTCCATGCGGCTCTTATCTGGGCGAAGTTTCCTGCGATCCAGGTTTTGAGAGGGCCCGTGGTCGATCCAAGGAACCTGGTCCTTTGCAGCGCTGAGGTTGTGAACCGAGTTTTGAATGATTTTCCCTTTGCTTGCCATACGCCTTGCCATGAAGGTGTCATGTTGCAATGTATCGAGTAGGATGCTTCCAAATTTCGCGTCATACGGTGAATCAGCTTCTGCGATGATGAACTGGACGTTGTATTCGACTGGTTCCGGTAGTGCCCCTACGTGGACAGGTAGGGTGATGTCTCCTATAGTTGGTATCATTGCTCCGTCCGGAAGCTCCGCATGGCTAGCCCTGAGCTTGAAGTTCCCGCCAAGGAGCTTGAGACGTATCACAGTTGCCATGAACAAGATATTGAATGTGATGCGGTGGCTTATCAACGCCCTTCTTAATTCAAATGCTGGATTCCCAATGCTCACTTGCAGGGCAAAATCGAACCCTCCACGAAGATCCTTTTCAAGTGATTCTATGACGACGTCTCCTTGGAGCTTGCCATGCTCCATCTGCCCTGTATGGGGAGTCCTGCCTAACCCGATCTCCCTCCCTATCTGTGCCTCTTCTCTGATTCTCTGCGCACGGGCTTCGCGCCATCTCGTGAATAGTTAGGATAGCTCGGTGAAGTTGTGGATGATTCCCTCAAGCAGGGACTGATACCAGTTGAGAGCGTCGCCGCGAAGTGTCGTTGGGAAGATCTTGCAGCAGATTTGATCTGGAAGCCCAAGTGTCTCCCTTCGGGCCAAGAAGTAGTTGACATGCTCATACGGATCCTCTGTTCCGTAGAACTTTTTACGGTGCGGGAGCCTGAGCCAAGAGGGAACTGGATATGCCAGGACCCGTCCTGATAGGGGGGGGGGGGTCGCCTTAGCTGAGGTATGTCGTTGCTTGGAACTTGCCCCGACGCTAGAGACGCTTGCTGGCCAGCTGCGCCGAGCCACTTGGCCAGGATGGGTGTTGTGACGGGCGCTCCTTTTCCTGAGTGTGTGGGGAGGGTGGAGCTGCATGTATCCGAAATTTCCTGGCGAATGTCCATTACTGTTAGTCTCTCAGAGAGAACGCTTTTAGAGCTAATCGGGAACGCTTGTTCCCACAGACGGTGCCAAACTGTTGCGGGTCGTTCAACGCTCTCCTTGACCGATCGAGCTGAACTGCCATAGCTCGAGAGTGAGCCGAACGCGCAAATAGTCAAAGGTGAGAACCAACAGTAAACAGCGAGATTTTTATGTGGAAAACCCGGAAAGGGAAAAACCACGGGGCCTAGCCCAGTTCTGAATGATCCACTAGTTTTGTGAGTTACAGAGAGAATTGTTTTTCGAGGGTGGCAAGCCACCGCTCATTACAGAGATTTTGTTAAGTTTTTCAAGTCCTCGGGAGCCGAGCGTAGTGAAGCGTGCTCGGGGACAGGCTGGAGCGGAGCGCTGCGGGGTAGCCTGAAGCGGAGCGCCGCAGGGCAGCCTGGAGCGGAGCGTCGCGGGGCAGCCTGGAGCGGAGCGCCGCGGGGCAGCCTGGAGCGGAGCGCCGCGGGGCAGCCTGGAGCGGAGCGCCGCGGGGCAGCCTGGAGCGGAGCGCCGCGGGGCAGCCTGGAGCGGAGCGCCGCGGGGCAGCCTGGAGCGGAGCGCCGCGGGGCAGCCTGGAGCGGAGCGCTGCTGGGCAGCCTGGAGCGGAGCGCTGCGGCGCAGCCTGGAGCGGAGCGCTGTGGAGAAGCCTGGAGTAGAGCGTCGATGGGGTCCACACTAGAGAGTTTGGAGCCCAACCGGGATTCACCCAAAGTCTTTGAAGGAGAGCTGGAATGTTGATGGAAATCCTCGAGGGGAAGCTTGAAGGTTGATGAAGATCTTCAAAGAGTCCTCGCCGGAAAACTCAAGAGCTCATTCTTCTCCTCCTGCCAAAAGTCTCTTCAAATGGAGGCATGACCCTCCTTTTATAGTTTTTGAGGAGGGCGTTCTTGTAACTGCGTCATGCTGATTCTTGGACGAGCGAATGAGGATGCTTGATTCGGGGCACGCGGATTGCAAACTTTATATTTATGACGAGTTTGCCCCTCGGTCACGCCGGGCAGCTTGAGTAGCCTCTCTAGTGGTGGTGGCGACCGGCGATCGCCGCCGGCGATGATGATGGTGGCGCGAGCGGGAGCGCTCCCCGCGAAACATGCGAGAGCGGTAACGCTCCCCGCGGAACAGGCGAGAGCGGTAGCGCTCCCCGCGGAACAGGCGAGAGCGGGAGCGCTCCCCGCGGAACAGGCGAGAGCGGGAGCGCTCCCCGCGGAACAGGCGAGAGCGGGAGCGCTCCCCGTGGAACAGGCGAGAGCGGGAGCGCGCCCCGCGGAACAGGCGAGAGCGGGAACGCTCCCCGAGGAACAGGCGAGAGCGGTAGCGCTCCCCGCGAAACAGGCCAGAGCGGGAGCGCTCCCCGCGGAACAGGCGAGGGCGGCTCCCCGCGGAACGGGCGAGAGCGGTAGCGCTCCCCGCGGAACAGGCGAGAGCAGTAGCGCTCCCCGCGGAACAGACATGAGCGGGAGCGCTCCCCGCGGAACAGGCGAGAG